>CM038141.1:20672352-21872352 GCA_021437245.1 Aegilops speltoides
CCTCTCACTTCGCGAGGTGGGACTAAAAAACAGCTCGCCATAACCTCATTAGTACCGGTTCGTGGTACGAACCGGCACTAAATGATGATGGTGGGGCCATAGCCTAACCGCAGGCTGACACAGCCTCTTTAGTGCCGGTTCGTGGCATGAACCGGTACTAAAGGTTCGCCACGAACCGGTGCTATTGATCGCCGCCACGAACCGGCCGGCTGAAATACCAACTGGCACTATTGTGCTTCACATTTGACCATTTTTCTACTAGTATAGCATGAAGATATAACATCCTTTGTGTCTCATAAACCAAAGGAAGTTCAGAACATACCATCTTAAATCGGTGTGAGCGCCTTGGCTTGCATCATCTCCTAGTTGACCCGAGCTACAGATGCAATAGAGGTCAATACTCTAATTTCATTGACCCTATTTTGCACAGGT
Organism: Aegilops speltoides; assembly: GCA_021437245.1. Lineage (NCBI taxonomy): Eukaryota > Viridiplantae > Streptophyta > Magnoliopsida > Poales > Poaceae > Aegilops > Aegilops speltoides. The sequence goes on from CM038141.1 coordinate 20,672,785, forward strand.
CAATACCGAAGGAACCAAATCAGTCAACAGAGATACTCTGAAGAAATGCTTACCATATTTTTACAGAGATGCAGAGGGAGAGGGAGAGGGTCTGAGTGTGATTGTGTAGAAGAAGCCGGAGAGGAAGACGACCATGCGGTCTGCGCCTGCCGAGAAGAGGCGGTTGTTGTCGTTCATGGCGCCGCCGAAGTGGTTATCTAGGGCAGAGAGGATGGGAATCTCCGTGTCTGCGGCGTGGGGGTGCAGCGGCGGCCACCTTGTCCTCTCCACGGAAGCTTCATATCCTCGTCCATCTCTCCAGTGTGGTGGTGCCCATGCCTCTCCTGCTGAGAGTTGAGGAGCAGCGAAAGCCTGGGTTAGGAGCAGCTATGGCAAGAGCACAACGGGGCAAGATAAACAGGGAAGGAGAAGGTCGATGCACCTCTGCAAGGAGCGAAGGAGAGGGGCTTGAGTAGCAGGCTGCACCCTTCCTGACGAAGAAAGAAGGCCGGTCGACCGACGACGCTCCTCGCACACGCATCTGCACCTGCCGCTCCTGGGTCGAGCCTGCAGGTTCAGCCGGAAAAATAGTTGAAGGATGCAATAAATGGCATCTCAAATTTTGTAGCCCAAGAACAAACATACATTTAGGTAAGAAAGAATTGAACACATACCTCAAAGGGAAGCATCAGGGGTCGTTAGATCTGTAAGCCATGGAGCTCCAGCCCCTTTTAAAAATGGAACTTTCTCAACCACGTTTGATATCTAGAAGCATCACAGAAAATTGAAATGCCTGCCTGAAATTATCAGTCGAATGCTTTGAACTTGAAAGAGAAGGAAAGCACAATTCAAAACCTCTGCACGAAAATAACCCTTGCATACACCAGTACAGCAATGAAATACCAACATGTGCTCAGTTTCAGGAGCCAGCCAACAAGTTAACCCAAAGCTGAAGCGATTAGCATCTTCTAGAACGATGAGCAAATATATACTAAGATATATACACGATAGTTGCTTTCTTGATACTTTCTTTTCCTCAGTTTACCTCTTGAATAATGACAGGATATGATTTACTATTTGAAATGAACAGGTTTTTCAGCAGTATCATGGGCAAATAAAACTAATTTCTTACATAGATCAGGCCTATTGCCCAGTTAGTGCAGCCAAGTGATAAAAGTTGGAACTTGGAAGTGTAATGTTTTCCCAATAGTACATGACAGTTTTGATGATCACGGTTGCATGCTCATTTCCTTCTCTTTCAAGTGAACAAGAGGAGGCTTACCAGCTATCGATGTGATGGCTGGTTGGGCTCCGTCAGTTATCTGAAATTTACAGATTAGAGGGTGGCCGGCTGTGGCTGAAATGGACTACACAGCGGAGTAGTAGGTGCTGTCAAAGAATTCAGAGAAGAGACTGACAGAGGGAGTGATGGAGATTTTCCGGAGTGCAAGTTGCATGTGTAATATCATAAGAGAGAGCAATGGAGCTGCCCACCAGCTTCGTATATTATGCTAGAATAAACGAGGAAGCGACTCTTGTAGCTGACGTGCCTAGAGTAGTTTTGTTTCCCCTTTGATTTTGTAAGGATTTTGTAAATGAGTGTTCAATTCCCAGTTGCCCTACTACCCCCAATGTGTGGCCACTGGCAAAGAGATCAGACATAAGACCACCACATCCCCATAGCGAAACATAAGCTGGGAATTGTTCAGGGCCAAAGGCTGCACTTGTTCAGGGGTAAGCTTCAGATTGATAGACCGAGAAGTCAAGCAGAGTTAGGGTAAGGGTCAGCGTGCTTACCTCGAGCCAGTGGCGAATCTAGAAATAAAATGAAGGGTAGGCTCAAGTCAACGGCAAGAAAACTAAGCTCTCTTTTGAAAAATAAATAACCATGATGTCCTAATCTTGTTGTCAAAATAAGCTCAGAATTTCCCGAATTACTACTTAAGACATGTAGTCTTAACTATATTTTTTCTAGAATTTTTGCAAAAAAAAATATATGAAAATTTGAACCAAAATTTGAATTTATCTTGCAAAATAGCCATTATCTCCCATCTTGTTATCCATATAAGTTGGAGGAGGGATTACAATCACAATTTTTAAGGGAAGTGTATCTGGGTTCACATTAGCTGGGATAGGTTCAGGTTCAGTGCGAGGAGCACATGCATGCATGCTCATTTTTGTACTCTTCTTTTTTGCAAATAAGTTGCATGGGACACTAAATTAGTTAAAAGTACATGAACTAGTAATTACAGTATATGTGTGGTGCCTGTTCGCTATGCGTGTGTGACGTTGTGTGTTTGCTACTCGATAGCAGATGTACTATTAAGCTGGGATGAAAGTAGTAATAGTAGTCGTAAAAATATTGTTTTTGGAGGGTAGGCTTGAGCCTGTTTAAGCCTCCCTAGTAGAATCGCCGCTGCCTCGAGCTGAGAATGGCTGGTGCCGGTGGCGGGCGGATTCAGCGATCTGCTTCCCTCTACCAGCACGTCAGTGCCGTCCCTCTACCAGCAGCACCGGATCGTCGCCGACGCCGCCAACTAACCGTCGGCGGCGTCGGTGTTCTTATCTCTCTTTTTAATCGGCTTTTTTAGACAATTTTTTAATCGGCGGAGCAGCATCCGAGGAGACCTTTAAGTTTGGGCAACATCACGGCCTCTTAACTCATTCGTCTGGCTAGCCAGCACGACTGCAGCTTTGAGACAATAGGCCCAGGACTGCTTGGTCTTTCCATTCTCTCTTTATACAATGTAGACCAAGACCGAGACCTCCTTTTTTTACGGAATGGCATCATGGTGGTTTCTATTTCATGCGGAACAAGGATACATCATTTGCTACATCAATTAGAAATTCGGAGGATCAGACTGCCAAACAATAGTCCTCGACACTTTGGATCTACTAGCTAATACATCAGTCGCCATATTAGCCTCCCAAAACTAACCTTAAAATATCTGCATAAGAAGCTACACTCTTCAAAAGAATCTAACTAATATAGACAGAATACCTCTTAACTCATGTCAAAAAAAAAAAACAAGACCTCTTAACTCGTTGTGCGGTTGGTTGTGAGAGTCCCGGGCGAGTCCATGTCTCGCTTTGAGCGAGATAGAACACAAGACCGCGTCGCCTACAATGGGCCGGCCAGGTAACCACATTGCCTCGTCACACTAACGTCACGTGCATGTTTTTACATTTTTCTTAATATTTTGAAAAATGCTAAATACATGTACACATATAAAAAAATGTAAATGTAGTGTAAAAAATGTATGTGGCATTTCTAAAATGTTCACACATTCAAAAATAATGTATGAGATTTTTTTGAAAAAATTATACAATGTAGAAAAATATTCATATGATTAAAACAAGTGTTATGTATCATAAAAAATATAAGTTACAATTGGAAAAATATTTGCGCGTTTTAAAAAAAAGTTTTTGACTTTTTAAGAAAAATGTGTAGTGCAAAAAAAATGTTTGCACAGTTTTATAAAAATGTTTAAATGTATATTTGAAAAAATTAGCATGTATTCAAAAAGCTTTTGAAAACGTGTTATGTATTTTAAAAATGTGAAACGATATAAACAATAGATGTATACAAAAATGTACCATCTCTATGAAAAAGTAGACATCTAGGCGTATCTTTGAGCATAGTCTGAGAGAAAGAAAATCACGGTTGGGAGGTTTAATTCTAGCTGCGTGAATCTGCACTAACGATCTTCACTAACTCTTCTCTCCAGTGCGTTCTAGTTGGTAAAGATCTGATCTAACCTATTTGCTTCTTCATGGTGATCTTGGACTTGTACATAGGTACAATTTATTTTTGTTTTTCTCTCGATGTTTTCCAATACAAATTAGTATGCTTATCTAATTTAGAATCAATACAAAGTTCTTTATTCAATAATTTGAGGGAAGAGGTACAAACTTTGAGAAAGTAGATATGGTTGCAGGCTTGCAACCATAGACAAGCTATACTTAGCTTGATTTGGCACAACCGTTGAACACTTGAATTGGTCCTGCAATCTTTGTTAACGTGTTTCACCAACCCACCAAGTGAATATCGGCTGAATATTGACTATTGTGCACCTAGTTTTTCTTTGAGAATATTTCCATTGATTCATTCATCACAAGTTGCGATACAACACACATACATGGAATCACTGAGAAAGGGACAAGGAAGATACAAGCCCAAGAAAAATGCAGAAAATCCTCCCAGATAATAGAGAACACAAGAAAGTCCCAAGGAATCACTGCAAGCCATCGCCACCATGACGCCGCCGAGATGGAGCCGGGACCGGGAAATATTTATTCCCACTGTCGAGGTTGATACCATCCAAATGACGACAACTAGGGAAAATACTAGGCAACTAGTAGTAAATGGTAACACACATTAAAAAAAGTTTTTAAAAAAATCAAAGGAAAAAAGGAAAAATTGCTTTTTTTTTTAAATGGAAAACGTTAAAATTGCCGAGAAGGTAAACGGAAACATTTTATTCATTCGAAAGTATGCACTACAGTGCGTGCCGCACTGGTTCAAGTCGCCCGACAGCGCGTGTCGCGCTGGCTGGATAAATGGGGCTCCAGCCCTTTACACGGTTAAAAAATGGTGAACATTTTGTACCAACGTTTCTTTGACTCTGCTTGCTGCTAACAGAGCATGCTCGGCGCCTCCATGTGCCATCAGCAACAGCCCCCTCCGGCAACGGAAGATGCTCGAGAGACAGAAAGACTACAGGCAACAGCTGAAAAACGAAAAACCTCGTCGCGTCTCGACCGGCACCAGCCACCTCCAAAGAACAACAACTTCCTCCAAGCTTCCTTGTCGACACACCATCCCTCATAATGCCTAAAGGAGGTGGTAAGAGGATGGCGGGACTCGATCTGACCCGAGGAAGGGACCGTCTTGGATTCACCAACGACAACTGTACATTGCGCCGAAGAAGAACGATCACTGGAGCAACTTGCCGTTGAAGCCATGATGTCGTGGTCTTTCCACACCTGCACTGTCGAGAGAGCGAACCCCAACAATCACCATCAACCTAGGCGAGGAGTAGCAGCCTCCTACCACGCCGTGCAAGGACCAGGACCACCGCGACGGAACCAACCCCAATGGCCAGATCGAAATGGATCTGGAATTCTGGATCTGACAGCACCCCCATCCACTGCTCCTGCGCCAACGCCTTCGGGGGCACCACCACATACCCACCGCGTGAAGAAGGCCGACGGACCGCTACCCGCCAGGATCTCCTTCCTGGCAGGGCCTCCTCGGCGCCGCCACCTCCATGGCAGAGCGCTCGCGCCGCCGCCACCCACCAGCGCTGCGCTGCCCTCCTCCTCCTCCTCTCATGCCTCCTCACCGGCTCCTCCACACCAACACGCGATCAGCTCCTCGCCGTGTTCCGGCGACTAGCAACGAGATCACGCCACTGGCCACCCCACCTCCAAGGCTGGCCCCGGGGACGACCCACTCCGCACGAAGAAGCCCATCGTGGGGACGTCTCTAGCGCTCGCCGCCTTTGATGGCCGGGCGCGGCCATCACCGCTGGCACCGACAGCGGCAACGTACGGGAAAGGAAATCCGCCGGCTTTCTGGTTTAGGGGTTTGGGGGCCTCCGGAGCAGCACGCACGTGCGACCCGGGAGGCAGACCTGCATTATTCAAGTCATTTGACACTTTTTGCATAGCAACATCTCCCAAAACAATATTAATTAATTAGATTGGTATCTTTAGGAGAGGTGCTCGCATCGATTTGTGTGCGTAGAGTGGTGCATGTAAAGAATTTTTTTGAGAACATGTTGCGAGTGCAAGTATGCAATTTTTTCTCTCTCTTTCTACTCTAGTTTTTTTTTGTGGGGGCTACGGTAGCTCTTGTTCTAATAATTTATTAATAATTATTAGGAAATGATTGGTTTTCATCGCCCAAACAAAAAGTTTGGTTTGTGCTAGACCGTGGGCCTTACATGTCTTTGGAAATTTTAGTGAGCTATATGGGCCCTTAGTACTGTTGGGTTGCATCCATGACCACGGACAATTCATTTTTTTATCAGATTTATTTATGTACGGGCTGATGTGTTCCCAAAACCAATCAGTTATTCTGCTCCTCAGTTCCTTCTCCGGTTTTCTCAAAAAAAAAGTTCCTTCTCCGGCTAGGGTAAGCGAGGGATCAATCCGCCGTAGTCGGCGCCCTCGGCGGCTGGGTACGTGCCTAACCGGTCTATTGTTTGATTAATATATGTCCCTGATTTCTGCTTCGTATTCATGTACCCGATTCCAATCCTAATAAGAATACTAGTTCCAGATCTGTGGAGCTGTGATCCGGATGATCTTCTGCCGACTGCGGCGGCGAATCGGATAGATATACTCTTTTGTTTTGAAGTACAGTATATGTATCGATTTTAGGACTTGGACTCCGACAAGGAGTCGAGCAGACTTCCGATGGGATTCGAATCGAATCGCTCGCGCTCGCCCCTGTATAAATATGCGTCCAGAGGCGCCTGGTTTCTCACCCGAACAACTTATCGCAGTGCAGATCTCAATGGCAAGTTCATCTTCAAGTTCCGTTGAGGAGAAGGAGGTGGTGGATTTGCAGGATCAGGAAATCAAGGTGGGTGACAAGCCGTCGATCGAGTCGGCAGGCAGCCCTGCAGATCCAGCACCAAAGAAGAAAAAGAAGATCCTGCGTCTGGTGCCTGAGAGCGATGTGAAATATATCATGAGTTACAAGCCGTTGCCCCGAAGGACGGAGTGGCCAGATAGCGTTATCAAAAAGTGCCCAGAGCTTGCTGCATGCTATTATGCCACCAGGGCCAATACGGATGAGGTCGTGGAGGACATGCAACGGAGGATGCTCGAGACACAGAAAGACTACAGGCAACAGCTGAAAACCAAGGGCATAGTCACCTACGAGGAGGAGGTTGATGAGGACTACGAGGAAGACGAAGACGAATACTACGCTCCACTGCATCCACCGGGTCGGAGGAGGCACCGACCTGGCGTCATGAAAAATCGCCAAGGAGAGACTAGGAGGCTGAATTAAATTAAAAATCAAGCAACTCTATCTAGCTATATCATCATGCTTCTAGCTCTTTAGGTCTTTTTTTTTAATTACTTTGTTTGTGAACCTGGTTCAGTTATGTCTTCCGTATGATCATCTAGGCGCCATGAAGGATTTTGTTTTGTCTTGTTTTCTTACTGGATTATGTGTCCCATACTCCCATGCCAGTTGTGCTATATATAAATAAGGAATATTTGTTCCTTGCGGTTTTGTTCATTTACTGTATTCTTTGATTGTTAGAGCCTGACAACACCGTAATTGCAAATTTAATATGTGAGTATTTCTAAAGAACATCAATATGTGACACCTTGGAAGCCACAGGATAATTGTTGCTATGCAAATCATATACCAAGGTTGGCGTTGTTTCTTGTGTTTTTGTTCATTTATTATTTTCTATATATTCACTTGGCATAATGGCCACTTTGAGTAATATATTCAGGTGGAGGGACTCCCCCCGGTGATTTCTCAAAAAAAAAATCTATATACCACCCCTTTATGTCTCCTTTGCATCCACCCTGGCGTCATGAAAAATCACCAAGGAGAGACAAGGAAGTTTAATTAAATTAGATCCAAACAAATCAATCTAGTTTTTTTTTTTGGTTTGAGAAATCTATCTAGCTATATTGACATAAAGTCGTGGTCCTTTCAGCTCATCAGTCATGTCTTTCCTATGAATATCTAAGGCGCCAGGAAGGTTTTTATTCACATCTTGTTTTTGCCTATTTGGACTGGACTTATGTCCCATGCTAATTGTGCTATGAAAATACCAAGAAGAATTATATGTTCCTTGTGGATTATGATCTTGTTCACTGTATTCTTTGATTGTCAAGTGCCATGAGTAAGCATAGTAACACTAAAATTAGAACATCATTATGTGATCTCTGGAAAAACCCTAAGATCCCTGTGTTATATCCAAAGCAAATACCAAGAAGAGTGATTTTTTAGTGCATTCCTGGTCACATGTTTATCCGCATGTTGATTTTGAACTCTCTTTCAGCCCTCTTATTTCTGTGATTAGAAACTAGCAGTTTCTTACTTATGACCCTTCAGAACATAGAAAGACAGGCCATCTGCATCAGAGCAGGAAAAATCAAAAGACTCTGCCATCCTGCTTCATTATAGAAAAAGGTCAGACTGAAATTTGTAGACAGAAAATCTGTAGACAGAAATCCTGCTCTGGACAACGGGAGTTGTTATCTGCTAATGATTCATGAACAATGCTTACACTTTCACCAGTATTTTGTGTGGCACGACCAACCCCATATATTCTATGTAAACTTAAGCTTGCCCACATGACGAGGGACACATTCACACTTTCGTAGTGGGCAGTTGACTTGCACGTGGTCATAGCGGGTTGTAAACCGTGTGAACGATACAGTCACACTTTCGTAGTGGACACTTGACTTGGCAGACATGACTGTGCTATCCTAGCCAACAAGGTGACAACCTGTTCTCATTACGCACTAATATAAGAGCATCTTCAGCCGTTGTGCCTCCCAGGGATGTTTTTTCATCCGGCTGGGGCTGCCCCGGCGCAAGTTTTGGGCTTGGGGGACAAATATTTCCAGCCGTGTCTCCACCCCAAGCACCTCTGCACCTCGACGAGGAGGACGCGTGGCACGCAGCGAGGAAGCGGCCGGGCGCCACCACTCCTCGTGCTCGCCCTGCGGCGGCTCCGGCACGCCCGGGCCGGTGCGCGACGAGCAGGGCGGCGACGGCGGCACGCGGCGAGGAGGCGGCCGCGACGAGCGGCGGTGAGCAGGCATATGCCGGTTGTCGGAGATGTGGACCAGTGCTCCGCTATCAACCGCTTCGTCGCCATCTTCGCCGTGCCATTGCTCTCCTTCCACTTCATCTCCACCAACGACCCCTACGAGATGAACCTTCGCTCCCTGACCACGGACACGCTGCAGAAGCTCCTTGTCCTGGCGCTGCTCGCTGTGTGCTCCCGTCTGATTCCCTCGCGGCGGGCCTGGGTGCCGCGGTTGGACTGGTCCATCACGCTCTTCTCGCTGTCGACGCTGCCCAATACGCTCGTCATGGGGATACCCGGCCCCGTCGAGCAGCAGCGAGGGCGAGCTCCACGGATTCGGCCAGTGGTGCCCAGGTCGCGCCCGGCCGGAGAGGCGGCGAGCTCGGTTGGCGCGGTGGAGCAGCAGCGCGGGCGAGCTCCCGCGGGATCAGGCCGGAGAGGCGGCGAGCTCGGGTGGCGTGGTGGAGCCCAGGCAGCGCCCGTCGAACAGCAGCGCGGGTGAGCTCCCGCGGGATCCGACCGGAGAGGCGGCTCGGGTGGCGCGGTGGAGCCCAGGCGCCCGCTCGCCGGCCGCGCTCTCCGGAGCCGGCGCAGGCCGTGACGGCGGCTGAGCGAGGAAGGGCTGGTGGAGCATGGAGGAGAAGGGGCGGCAGGCATGCGGGATAGAGGAGATTTTTCTATGCACCGCACGCGGTGAGCCTAGCCAGAAAAAGAAAGGAGAGAGAGAGATTAGAGGCTGGCAGTGGGCCTTTTGCAGGCAAAAAGTAGTGCTGGCGCTCCCAGCTGCTCCCCGATTCCCTGGGTTTTCCTTGCGCGCGCCGGCCATAGTTTTCGTTAAATCCGGCAAAAAAGAAGCCTGTGGGAGTGCGACTGGAACGCTTTTTTAATGCCGGTGCCAAAAAAGGCTCCTAGGGCCGTCCCGGGGCGCTGCTGGAGATGCCCTAAGAGTATAGGAAAGTGTAGAGCTCCTGCAACGGCATAGGCGACCGCGCTTCCTCCTTGCACCGTGTCACTCCCGCGGCAGCAACCACCTTCCCCATGGTGGCCGGTCTGGGCACGCCCTCTGGCCCTGCACCTCCCTTGCTGTGTCCACCCCCCCCCCCTCTGGTAGGCCGTCGAGTTTCCCAACGCCTCCTCCTCCACCTTACAAGATCCATTTACCCTGCTCTCCTACCCCCCACCCGCCGATGCTGTCAGGTTCCTTTGTCGTGGATACCCCTCTTCACCACGTCGAATCAAGGGAGTTTTCCGCCACCGTTACTGATGGAGAAGCCAGCTCCTCTGATGCTGGCTTGTACAAGCGCATGCGCTCACACTAGTGCAGAACCGGGCTATAGCACTGGTTCGTAAGGGCTTTTAGTGCCGGTTCTGTAACCGGCACTAAAGGGTGGGGACTAAAGGCCCCTCTCTTTAGTACCGATTCGACACGAACCGCCACTAAAGTGCCACCACGTGGCACGAGCCAGGGCCGGCTGCGGGGAGACCTATTGTACCGGTTGGTAACACCAACCGGTACCAACTGTTCGGGGGGTTTTGGTTTTATTTTTTATCTTTCCTTTAGTTTTGTGTTTTCAATTTAATTTAGAGATTGTTTTTACATTATAATGAGTTGTTAAATCATTAGGTGAAAGTACCGCAGATTAGTTTCAACTGGATGCATACATGGATCCTAGCTAAGTGATCAAAGTATATATGCCATATCCATATATATTACTAGGTGACCAAGTAATATGGATATGGCATATACTTGATCACTTAGCTAGCTAGGATCCATCCAGTTGAAACTAATCTGCGTTTCCTTCATAAATGATATAATAACTCATCATCATATTAATATAAAACTATTGCATCATATATATATCATCACCAACAAGTTAACGGTATACTAGCTACACTAGTAGAAAACCACCAATCAGTCCCGGTTCGTAAGGGCCTTTAGTCCCGGTTCGGGAACCGGGACTAATGGGTCGTTACTAATACCTCAACCCATTAGTCCCGGTTCAAACACGAACCGGGACCAATGAGCCTCCACGTGGCCCTGTGCGCCGAGCCCAGTCAGGGGGCCTTTGGTCCCGGTTGGTGGCTCCAACCGGGACCAAAAGGCGTCCACGTGTCTGCATTCCAGTGGCCTGGTTTTTGTTTTTTTTGAAAGGAGGGGGTTGGGGGTTTTGGGGGTTAATTTAGGTGTTTCATTAGCTAGCTAATTAATAGAGAGAAGTGTCCTCTCTTAATTATGTCCGTGCTTGCTCGACGCTACGTAGTAAATATACATAAGTGATCGAGAGAACCATTCAAGATGAAGTTCGTCATGCATACCGAGAGAAGTGATCGATCGACCTCTCCTTCTACGAGAGATTGGTCGAACAACAAGTTTTACTGGCTACATACGTGTACAATCTATATAAGATCTCTTAATTACAAACCACTAGCATTTGAATTCAAGTTCCACATGGTATTCTCCGGCTTTACTGATCACGTGTTCAAGAAAGAATCCCGCCAATTCCTCTTGAATTGCTTTCATGCGATCTGGTGGTAGGAGTTCATCCGCATCTGCCAAGTCTAATTAATTTGAAGAAGGGGTTAATTAATACATATATATGAATGAAACTCAACAGAAATGATGGTGTAATAAAATGAAATTGCGAATATTATTGCTTACGCACTTCATATTGTCTTCTAGAGTAGCCCGCTTGTTTTTCAATGTCGCGTTGTGGATGAACTCGCACACGTAGTATCCACGAAATCATTCCCTTCCTCCTGCCACAAGCACTTTACGAGAAATAGAGGTCAATCAAACTGATAATGAAGCATTATATAAATGGCATTGATGAAAGTATAGCTATAGAATCAACGGAGAGATTGCGCCATAGTACTTACTTTCTGGTATGTATATCGCAGCTCCTTGGCAGTCCCGAGCTTGTGCGGTGAACTGTTTCCAAACCCTGCAAGACAAAGAAAATATTTGTTATTACTTGAGATATCAGGAAATGAACAAAAGTTGCCGATATGGTGCGATAATGATCGATTGAACTTACTTGCTGAGCATTTCAGTCATGTCCGCATAGGTGCTGGGATCTTTCCGTCTGGAGTCTAAGACGGTTACTAGTCCACGCTCAAGCTTAATCTCTAGAAGAATATAGTGGTACCTGCACGCATGCATAACTCATCAATTACATTAACCTCGCTCGAGTAATATGGAAAACCGAATATGCACACGACAGTAACACTCACGGGCCGTGGTAAGGAAAGAGTATGGTATCTTTGTTTTGATTTTTGATCAATGATTGTAGCAAGTTGTCCTCGGCCTCTTCGGCGTGCTTTTCAACCAGAAAAACATCTATGATATTTGTGTTAATGAACCCAATATCATAGATTTCATTTTTTTTGCACTCGACGATCTTCAATCTGCATAATATATTGAGGATAATTAATTATAAATACATGCAATGAAAGAGCCGAGCTATATATAAAGACTAATGACGAAATAGTACTTACAGCAGTAGCAAAAGACCATTAATTTATCGAGGGCCTTTTGATTGAAGAACTCAAGAACTCCTCAAATGGAATAGACAACAGATCATTTGAAGCGAGGTCGTGCTCCTCTTTAATATTCAGATACAAAGTGTTCGTCCCCTCGGACTCTCTGCAGGTTTTCATGTACCAACTGTGGAATCTTCGCATCATTGTTGTCGAGACTTTTCATCTTTGACGAGAGGCTTCCGTACTCAGATCTGAATAAGTCCACCTCCATGAAATCAGGAAGTGCATCGTCAGGCAGGTAATCTTCAAGATTGCCATAACCGGCCACCGTCCCGGAGGATTAGACACATTCAGCGGGGGGCACGATTGCTGTGCTTGTTCGCCGAGCTGGGCAATTTTTTTCCCCTTTGCCCGTTGTTCTTTTAACCTTTTATCAGTGATAGTAGTTCCCGACCGCTTGGCTTGGAGATATGTCTGCTCGATGTCGCTCATAGTTGGTTCTCGGCGGAGACTTTGGTGGTTTCCTCGGGGCATTGAGAGTGCGCTTTGCTTTCACGGATCGACCTTCTCCTCCGGAGGTGGATGTATCTTTGCTTTAACCCCTTCAAAGAACTCCTTCACTTGGGTCTGCACGATCGTATCGTTTTCCTCCTTGCTCCTCTCATACGGTAACTTCTCTACAGGCTTTAGAGGTGGACCGTATCTGATTGCCTCTCTCTTCTTGTGCTGCTAGACGCCGGAGCAGACGGAGCGGCTGCGGCGTCTATCTTCCTTCGTGCTTGCTTACGAGGCGGAGGAGAAGGACTACTGACGCATCGGAGCAGCCGGGCGGGCGGGTCTCTTCCGCCCTTCTTGGCGGGCGGAGAAGGAGGAGGCGGAGTGCCGCCACGCCGGAGAAGGGGCGGAGTGCCGCCACGCGTGCCTGATCTTCACTCGCGGGAGGAGGCGGTGGAGGAGGCGGAGTGCCGCCATGCGTGCCCTGATCGTCACTCGCGGAGGAGGAGGCGGAGGAGGCGGAGTGCCCCGACTCGCGGATGAGGAGGAGGAGGCGGAGGCGTCCAGTTCGAAGGTCGATGAGCTCCTTCCGCCATAGGCATGGAGTCTTGAGCGAGAACCCAGCCTAGTCTCCCCTTCACCGGTAGGGTGCTCAAGCTCGAGGTCCTCAAATCCTCCGTTATTTCATCCACCATCACCTTAGCAAATCCTACCGAATCGGTGGCGGTGATAAGTTGTGCGGGTCCACTAGGATAAACTTGGCCAACAGCCGCCTTGACCTTCAAATTCATGCATCGCGCCATAATGTGGCAATTTTGAGACTCCGTGATACCATCCACGGGATAGCTGGCAGAGCCGTCAAGACATGCTCCGGTGAAGCAGCTCGGTGGAAGCAACGCTGCTTCGCGCTGAGATGGCGGGGTAGCCGGGGAAGCTTGGCATGTCGTTTGTTGCGATCTGCGCTTCTCGTTCCTCTTCTCGATCCTCTAGCCCCATTACCCTTCCAAGCAGCGCTGCATTTGGTCATGCTCCACTTTCTTCCTCCTCTCGTGGGTTTTGTAACCCCTGCGTCCGAAAACCAACCTTCCACGGAAGCGAGCCTGGCGTGCCTCGTGTCCGTCCAGGGTGCTCGGGATTCCCAAGGGCCATTGTGAGCTCGTCCTTCTCCTGTTTGGAAGGAACGTCCCTCGCTGCGCAAAGATCAATATATTGTCGAAGTTTCTTGACTGGTGTTTGCGCTGCTGCTCGTTCGTCCATCGACACGCCTCTGTTACTGAGGTCCAAGGTTCCGCCAGCCCGAAGAACCAAGTCCGCAACGGTCTGCCAGCGATCGTCTCTCGGTTCGATCCCTTTTTCAAGCAGATCATGCTCAGCCTTGGACCACTTAGGCGGGCTTTGAGGTAGCCACCGACCCGTGCGATGGTGAAGCGTCTTCTTCGCAGCATTTTTCTTGTTTGTCTCCGACATCTTCTTACTCTTTTCCGATGTCATGTGGGCCACAAATGCGGGCGATGATCTTTGATCTTCTCATATTTGCCGATGAATTCTGGTGTCTCTTTTTCTTGACAAACTGGTTCAGCTCTTTCCTCCACCTCCTCATTAGGCCAGCTATCTTCTTAAGAGCACAAGACTTGATTAATTGCTCTTTAACGGCTTCTCCGGATCCTCCTCTGGCGGTAGGGTGAAATTTGCCTTCAGCTCATTCCAAAGATCTTCTTTCGCATATCATTGACATAAGACACCTCAGCGTCTTCATCCTTAGCAGCTTATACCATTGCTGGATGCTGATCGGGATCCTGTCCCTAACAAGAACCCCGTGACCGAGCGAAAATGCCTTCTTTGTCCGGTTGGGTTCAATCGGTTCGCCGTCGGGCGCGATTTCTATGATCTCAAACTTTTCATCCGAGCTCAACTTTTCTTGGGCCTCGTCTCCGCATCGTTGTGCTCGATCCGGAGGGCTAGAAATTATAAGGAAGAAAGACGACGATACTTAATATGTGTACATATACCAAAACAATGGATGCATCAATTAACTTGTCGACGGGCTTAACTAATATATATATACCTGGCGGACTCGGTTCGGTGACTCGGCTCGCACGGTCTCCTTCGTCTTGTACCTCCATTGTGTCACCGGAGCCATCATGAACATAGTCCTCCTCTTGTACCGCATTAATGAGTCGAAGCCATCATAATCATAGCCCTCTTCTTCATCCATCGACCAGCGGTGTCGATGAGAAATGACGCAACATCATCACTTCCATTTGCGATTATTTCCCCAACATCGCTTCGCTTTCTTCGTCTCGGGAGTGCTCCATAGTTTACGCAAATATTGACAACATGTCAATTATTATTCAACATCGTTTTCTCTCTAGGGTTTGGGTGTCCTCGAGAGTTTTGGTCGAGCGAGAGGGCCGAGGGGCTGCTGCAGTTGTATCTAGAGGGGTTAATTATATCGACAACGACGCGACATACATATACATATCGGGAGGGGTATCGGTACCACCCCTCGTGTTTAAGTTTCTTCTTTCTCCTTTCCTTTCTTTCTTCTTCTCCTCTTCTTTTCTTCTTCTCCCTCGAGAAAGGAAAATAATTAAGGAAAAGGAAGAAAAGAGGAAGAAGGAAGAAGGAAGAAGAAGAAGAAGTAAAGAAGAAAAAAAAAGGAGAAGAAGAAAGGAATAGAGGAGAAGAAGAAAAATAGAATTTCTCCTTTCTCCTCTATTCCTTTCTTCTTCTCTCTTCTTTTTCTTCTTTTTCCTCTTCTTATTTATTTCTCCTCTTCTTCCTCTCCTCTTTTCTCCTTTCTTCCTCTTCTTATTTTCCTTTTCCTCTCATTCTTTTAGTATTGCTTGTTTTAAAAAAATGTTCAAATAGAAAATTCCAAAAAAAAACAAAGGTTTTGCCTAATGCATTGTTCATATGAATATACCAACATTTGCATATTCTACAATAATTAATATCAACAAAAAATCTGTGAACAGAAAAAAAACGAACTTTTCTGAAAATCTATCTTTTGCATATATATAGCCACATATGAACAGAGCCGCATATATACATACACATATATGAACAGAAAAAAACTAATAAAATGAAACATATACATAACATATATGAACATATATACATACACATACACATATATGCATTATATGAACAGAAAAAAAACTAATAAAATGAAACATATACATAACATATATGAACATATACATACACATACACATATATGCATTATATGAACAGAAAAAAACTAATAAAATGAAACATATACATAACATATATGAACATATATACATACACATACACATATATATGCATTATATGAACAGAAAAAAACTAAAATAATAAAATGAAAAAAAAAAGAGCCTGGCGGTGCGGCGGCGGCTCACAGCGTGGCGGAGCGCTGGGCGGCGACGGCGACGGCGACGGCGACGGGCGCGGGGCCATGGCGACAACGGCGACAAGGGCGGAGTTCTGGCGGCGACAAGGCAGAGCTCAGCGGCGATGACGGCGAAGCGCGGCTCGGGGAGGACGACGACGACGACGGCGCGCGGCGACGGCGACGGCGACGGCGACGGCGGAGCGGCGGGCGGCGTCCGGCAACTGGCGGCGTCGATCGTTCGGCGTCGTCGAAGCAATGTGGCGATGAACGCAAAATCGCAAAGTGCCACTTATATACAAAGATGTCCCGGTTGGTGGCACCAACCGTGACTAATGTTATTTTAGTCCCGTTGGAGCCACCAACCGACCAAAGCCTCAATTCGGCAGCCCAAAGGGCGGAAGCTGCGACCTATGGTCCCGGTTGGTGGCTACAACCGACTAAAGTCTCTTTAGTCCCGTTGGTGCCACCAACCGGACCAAAGGCCTCTGCTGCCAGCGTCGGGGCCAAAGTTTAGTCCCACTCGCTAGTTGAGAGGGGAGCGATGGTTTATAAGCCCCACCGCTCCCTCTTGAACTCCTGAACTGCAGCTTATGGGCCTACTTGCTCCTTCGTTGCTGTTGGACCTTCTGGGCCTTCAAGGGCCTGAATCTCGCCCAAATAGGGATACCGATCGTATTCAGCCGTGGCGGCCCAATGAGGTGGCATTTTTTTCTTGCTTTATTTAATTTATTTTGTTTCTACTTACAACAAAATACTTATTGTTGTTTTTTGTTTTGTTTTCTGCATTATTTATTTTCTTTTGTTTTTGCTCTATTTTTAAATCTTTTTGCTTCTAGTTTTAGGAAAATTATAAACTTTCTGTTAGTGCCATTACTAATTTTCAAATTTGAAAACACTTTTTTTTGTTTTCTTTCTTGCTTTATTTAATTTATTTTGTTTCTACTTACAACAAAATACTTATTGTTGTTTTTTTGTTTTGTTTTCTGCATTATTTATTTTCTTTTGTTTTTTGCTCTATTTTTAAATCTTTTTGCTTCTAGTTTTAGGAAAATTATAAACTTTCTGTTAGTGCCATTACTAATTTTCAAATTTGAAAACACTTTTTTTGTTTTCTTTCTTGCTTTATTTAATTTATTTTGTTTCTACTTACAACAAAATACTTATTGTTGTTTTTTTGTTTTGTTTTCTGCATTATTTATTTTCTTTTGTTTTTGCTCTATTTTTTAAATCTTTTTGCTTCTAGTTTTAGGAAAATTATAAACTTTCTGTTAGTGCCATTACTAATTTTCAAATTTGAAAACACTTTTTTGTTTTCTTTCTTGCTTTATTTAATTTATTTTGTTTCTACTTACAACAAAATACTTATTGTTGCTATTTTTAATTATTACGAGGGCGAACCATAAGACATTTCAAATGAACTCTGAAAAAGTTGAAAGTTGGCATGGTATCATAAATTGACCCACACATAGCATGTGCATGTACAAAACGAAAAATGGTATCATACTCATCGATTACAATATAATGGTATCATAAGCGAACAATAGTTGCGGAGAAATTCTTCACTTTTTCTTCGCTTGTGTCATTTGCTTATTGCGCGTAACCATGGATAATCTTCATCGTTTATCGGGATGTGGGGTCAGCCTTGACTTTAAAGGAGGAATTTCATGAAACTTTTCATAATCTTCGACATGTCATCTTGTCCTCCACTCCCACGATGTCCCTTTTCCCGAAAGAACTATGTGGCGATTTGGCTCATCGTATGATGTATTTGCTTCCTTATCTTTTCTCTTTCTCGGTCTCATCGGACATGTCCTTCACATAGATAACCTGTGCCACATCATTGGCTAGGACGAACGGTTCGTCGGTGTACCCAAGATTTTTCAGATCCACTGTTGTCATTCCGTCTTGTGGGTCTACTGCACTTCCGCCTCTGACAGATTGACCCATTTGCACTTAAACAAAGGGACCTTAAAATCATGTCCGTAGTCAAGTTCCCATATGTCCACTATGTAACCATAATATGTGTCCTTTCCTCTCGGTTGTTGCATCAAAGCGGACACCGCTGTTTTGGTTGGTGCTCTTTTGATCTTGGTCAATCGTGTAAAATGTATTCCCATTTATCTCAGATCCTTTCCAAATCAATACGGTCAAAGATGGTCCCTGGATAACAAGTACAGCTCCTCACAAACAGTCTGTCACCTCGACACGTGCTTCCAACCAACTGCTGAAAGTCCCGATGTGTTCACATGTAATCCGATCGTCGACCGCTCCGGTGTTTGAAGCGCAGATCGTTCTTGTGTTCATCGACATACGGGTCACCAAGGTAGAGTTCTAGAAGCTGTGTAGTGGGCTTGAGACCAAGAATATCCGTCCCCGCATATTATTGAGTCCTTTCCAAGCGTGCCTTTTCGGTCAGTCTCCCCTCATACCGCGATTTAGGGAGACCTATCTTCTTAAGGCCAGGAATGAAGTCAACACAAAACCCGATGACATCCTCTGCTTGATGGCCCATGGAGATGCTTCCTTCGGCCTAGCGATTACGGACATATTTCTTTAGGACTCCCATGAACCTCTCAAAGGGGTACATATTGTGTAGAAATACGGGCCCGAATGACAATCTCGTCAACTAGATGAACAAGAACGTCGTCATGATATTGAAGAAGGATGGTGGGAACACCAGCTCGAAACCGACAAGACATTGCACCACATCACTCCTTAGCCTTGGTATGGTTTCGGATCGATCACCTTCGAGATATTGCATTGAGGAATGCACATAGCTTCACAATGGCTAATCGGACGTTTTCCGGTAGAAGCCCCTCAATGCAACCGGAAGCGCTTGCGTCATAATCACGTGGCGTCATGAGACTTTAGGTTCGAAACTTTTTCTCTGCCATATTTATTATTCCTTTTATATTCGACGAAAGCCGTCGGGACCTTCATACTAAGCAGGCATTCAAAGAAGATTTCCTTCTCTTCTTTCGTAAGAGCATAGCTGGCAGGACCTTCATACTGCTTTGGAGGCATGTCGTCTTTTTCGTGCAAACGTTGCAGGTCCTCCCGTGCCTCAGTTGTATCTTTTGTCTTCCCATACACGCCCAAGAAGCCTAGCAGGTTCACGCAAAGGTTCTTCGTCACGTGCATCACGTCGATCAAGAGCGGACCTCTAGGTCTTTCCAAAGAGGGTAGGTCCCAAAATATAGATTTCTTCTTCCACATGGGTGCGTGTCCTCGGCGTCACTCGGAACAGCTAGTCCACCGACCCTTTCCAAAGATTACGTGTAAATCATTGACCATAGCAAGTGCGTGATCACCGGTGCGCATGGCGGCTTCTTCCGTGATCTGCCTCGCTTTGAAATGCTTGCCTTTCTTTCGACATTGATGGTTGGTCGGAAGAAATCGACGATGGCCAGTACACATTCTTCCCGCAGCTTGCGGTATATACTATCGATGTCAAGTAAACAGTGCGTGCATGCGTGGTATCCCTTGTTTGTCATCACGAAGGTTACTTGAGAGCGGGCCAATCGTTGATGGTCACGAACAGCAACGCCTTTAGGTTAAATTCTCCTGTTTGTGCTCATCCCACGACGTACACCGCTTCCATTCCACAGCTGTAAAAGTTCTTCAACTAATGGCCTTAGGTACACATCAATGTCATTGCCGGGTTGCTTAGGGCCTTGGATGAGAACTGCATCATAATGAACTTCCGCTTCATGCACATCCAAGGAGGAAGGTTATACATACATAGAGTCACGGGCCAGTGCTGTGATTGCTGCTCTGCTCCCGAAAGGATTAATGCCATCCGCGCTTAAAGCAAACCATACGCCTTGGCTCACTTGCAAACTCATCCCAAGACTTTCTCTCGATTTTTCTCCATGCGACCCGTCGGGGTGCTCTCAACTTCCGCCTTTCTTACGGTCCTCACGTGCCATCGCATCAACTTGGCATGCTCTCCGCTTCGAGCAGACGTTTCAACCGTGGTATTATAGGAGCATACCACATCACCTTCGCAGAACCCTCTTCCGGGGGCTCGCCGTCAACATCACCAGGTCATCTCGTCGATCTTATACCGTAATGCACCGCATACCGCCATGCGTTCAGATCCTTGTACGCACCGCGTAGAGGATGCAATCATTAGGGCATGCATGTATCTTCGCACCTCCAATCCTAGAGGGCATACGACCTTCTTTGCTGCGTATGTACTTGTCGGGCAATTCGTTATCCTTTGGAAGCTTCTTCTTCAATATTTTAAGTAGCTTCTCAAATCCTTTATCGAGCACAAGATTCTCTGCCTTCCATCGCAGCAATTCCATGACGGTACCTAGCTTTGTGTTGCCATCTTCGCAATTGGGGTACAACCCTTTTTGTGGTCCTCTAGCATGCGATCGAACTTCATCTTCTCTTTTGACTTTCGCATTGCGTCCTTGCATCGACAATGACCCGCGGAGATCATCATCATCGGGCACATCATCTGGTTCCTCTTGATCTTCAGCAGCTTCTCCGTTGCAAAGATCATCGTGCACATCGTCTGGTTCCTCTTGATCTTCGGAGCATCACCGTATTCAGGGGCACATAGTTGTCATCGTACTCTTCTTCTTCGCCGTCTTCCATCATAACCCCTATTTCTCCGTGCCTCGTCCAAACATTATAGTGTGGCATGAAACCCTTGTAAAGCGGTGGGTGTGCAGGATTTTCCGTCGAGTAAGACTTCGATTCCCACATATAGGGCATGGACAACACATAAAACCATTCTGCTTGTTTGCCTCAGCCACTTGAGAAAATTATGCACGCCTTAATGTACTCGGAGGTGTGTCTTGAACCGTACATCCATTGCGGTTCATCTGTGTGCATTATATATAATTAAGTGTGTCAAAAATCATTAGAGAGATCATGAATAGATAATTAATTAAGTGACCAAATTAATAGAAGTTCATCATCACATTAAAACCAAAGTACATACATAGTTCTCATCTAACAACATAAAGCTCTGCAGAGCATCTAAATTAATTAAACCATACACTGAAACTATGTAAAACATTTCAATGCGAAACAAATGCGATCATAATCGCAACCAATGTAACAACCGATCCAACGACATAATGATACCAAGCCTCGGTATGAATGGCATATTTTCTAATCTTTCTAATCTTCAAGCGCATTGCATCCATCTTGATCTTGTGATCATCGATTTACATCCGCAACATGCAACTCCAATATCATCTTCTCCTCCTCAATTTTTCTAATTTTTCCTTCAACAAATTGTTTTCTTCTTCAACTAAATTTAACCTCTCGACAATAGGGTCGGTTGGAATTTCGGTTCAACAACCTCCTAGATGAATAAAATCTATGTCACGTTGGTCGGCATAATTGTCATAAATAATAAATGAACCAATAGTTATGAAAAGATAATATATACCACATCCGAATCATAGATGGACGAGGGCCGACGGGCGGATACCAAAACCATCGCACTATATAAGATGCAATAATAAAAGTAAGAAAATTATACAAGTATATATCTATCTAAACATACAAATAAGAATATTTTTCCTTTCGGAAAGAAGATAAGAACAAGAGGCTCACCACGGTGGTGCCGCCGATGAGATCGGTGCGGGTGATCGACGACGTTGAAGACGGGATGGGGCGTGACGGACCGCTAAACCTAGACAAATATGGAGGAAAATGGAGCTTGGCGGTCGAGCTTGGAGAGGAGAAACCTTAAGTAGTGTGGCTCGGGCATTCCATCGAACACCTTGTGTGCATATGAGGTGAGCTAGAGCACCACCAAGCCCTCTCCCCTCGGCCAAAAAAAAGCAGGCGGTGTGCTCTGCTCTTGCACGGGGTATAATTAGGCACCACCATTGGTCCCGGTTGGTCGCATCGAACCGACTAAGGTTTTTGGTCCCGGTTCGTGCCACTAACCGGACGAATGGTTGTGGGCCAGAGCGGGGATCATTGGTCCCGGTTCATCCCACCAACCGGGACCAAAAGGTCCAGACGAACGGGACCAATGGCCCACGTGGCCCGCCGCCCCCGGGCTCACGAACGGGTCCAATGTTCCATTGGTCCCGGTTCGATTGAACCGGACTAATGGGCTGGACCGGCCTGGACCATTGCCCCCTTTTCTACTAGTGCTAGCTAAAAATCATTATAGTCGTCATTACCACTATTTAATCATCATAGTCATTACCGCTATCTAATCACCACCAATACCAGCTTAAAGAAGAAACATTCGCTTTGTACCAGAAGGAAAGATATCATTGGGTTCAACATGATCACTCTTTGAGATTAAGTTCAGGACGAAGAAGAGGACAAGTACTAAGAGCATGCTAATCACTCCTGCTGCTCTCTCTCGGGTAAAATGGCAATTTTGCTCCAGTCTTTCACTATTAAGCGTTCCTTGATTCTAGAAATCCTGAATGCACTCGTGTGCAATGTAGGATGTCTTGGCCGTAAGCTAACAATTGACATGCGACCGTTAGTCGAGATCTACTGAGGCACAACTATCATCGGGAGTCCCTGTTGAAGAGAACATCGTATAGTATCATACTTAGCAATGAAGTTTAGCTTAAAAATAATGTATGCAAAAGATGCACTGAGGACAAATAGTAAAAATCTTACCATCTTTCCAAAATACATGTGACCATAGTTCAATACGAACACTATTGGTCGCACATTTTGAGTACTAAGATTTGCAAGTCAGGAAAATAATTTCTCTTGACAACATCAAGATCCTCAAGCCATGAAACATATTGACTTATCTCCTCGCAGTTTAGTTCAGCCCTGTGCCAGTGGATGGTCATGTCTACCAAGCGCTGTACATGTTTGCTTGAATGAAAATAAGCTGTCAATAGAAATTAGTTGTCAACTATTTTTGAAAAAACAATATCGAACATAAATATGGTTGAGAAACTCACGTCATGGTAGAACTGGAGGCGTCTGCACATCGACCCAAGTGTCTCTATTACCTTCAGTATCATCTTCGGGACGAATATCAAAGGTGATAAACAAATCAGGCTCAAATGCATAAGCCTTGCATAGTGCTTGCCAAGTTTTGCATTCAAAATGGTTGTAGGTTTCTTGATTGTATAATTTGACGTTGAAGGTATAACCATACTCGGTCTTCAAGTAAACTCTCTTTACCTCCATAGTTTCACTACTAGGGAAAACGTTATACACAGAACTTTAGCAGTAGCGCTTGTTAAAAAAGCTCGCTACTGCTAGACAACAGTAGCGCATGCCAAATAAGCACGCTGCAGATGCAAAAATAGCAGTAGCGCATCTCGCTGAAAACTTGCTACTACTAAAATTTGGACCACTGAGCGCATAGGTTACACATAGTAGTAGCGATCTTTCAAAAACCGCGCCGCCGCTACAATTCTTATAGCAGCGCGTTTACCTGTAAAGCACTACTGCTAACGAAAATAAAATAAAATGAGAAAACAAATAGGAAAGTAAATGAAAATGAAAGAAATAGAAAAAGGAGAAAGAAAAAATATATAATGTAAACAAAAAGGGAAAAAGGGATGAAGGAATAGCAGTAGCGCGTTTGCGGAAACGCGCTAGCTATAGCGCGTTTTCCCTAACGCGCTACCGTTATTTTTGACTTAACCCAAAAAACGGTTTCCCCCCGGCCACCACTTCTCTCCCAGATCCCTCGCCCCACTCTTTGCCACCGTCTCCCCACTTCACCGTCACCCCCACTTCGCCACCATCTCCTACCGGCGTCGACGCTGCGCTCATCCTCACCACCACCACCCGAGGCCGCCCAGCCTCACCGCCGCCGCCTCTCGGGCCGCTCTCGACCTTGCCGTTGCCGCCCTCGACCTCTCCGCCGCCGCACTCGACCTCACCGCCCGCGAGCCCGCCCAGGAGCGCCGCCTCTCGATCCTGAGCCCGCCCTCGCCGCCCCTACCTCCGTCATCGAGCACCTCCCCGCCATCGTCTCTCCCCTCTCTGTAAGCCCCCCCCCCACCCCTCCCCCACCCCCTCTCTCTCAGCTTTTTCTTCCTCTGCCATGTTAATTAGCAGTAGTAGTAGATGTTAATTAGTACTAGGGTTCATACATATTGATTTTTAGTAGTAGTAGTAGATGCTAATTAGTAGTAGTGATGGTACTAGTTAACTAGGGCAGTATGGTTAATAGTAGATGTTTTTTAGTTAGGGTAATAATAGATGTTAAGTAGTAGATAATGTTGATGTTAATTAGTTCAGTAGGGTTTAGTTTTTGAATTGAGTTTTTTTAACAAGATGCTAATTAGGGCAGTAGGGTTTAGTTTAGAGTAAAGTAATTTAGTTCAGTAGTTAACTAAATATAATCTATATTTGGTTTTTGAATTGAGTTTGAGAGAGCATGAGATTTGTGTAGATTTTCTTGTAGTGTCAAACGCTAGGACATGCAAATTTGAAGTGGTCAGGATATATGCAAATTCCTCAATTGTGTTTGCACACGCATGTTTCGATTGTGCCCAAGTGGCCTTTTGTTGTTTCCACGGAATGAAGCCAAGTGGCCTATGTTTTGCCGGAATGTTGATTCATTTCCGTTCCGGCAAATTTCAGGTTCTCGATTTGTCCACTTTTTAGCAAAGGTCATGCCGAAATTTTCCATGAATTTCGGCATGACTTGTGCTACAAACTAGGACATATCGATTGCCCGGGATTTGCCGCACCGGGAAGGAGTCAACGTTCCTGCAAAACAATAGGCCTTTTTATGTCATTATTCATTTTATTAGGTCTAGAATTAATTGACTAGATTTAATCGTAGGAAACATGGCTAGCAACGATGAAGGACAGGGTTCTGGTGATTGCGACGACGCGTCTGTGGCGGCGCATAAATTTTGAGCCTTGCCGACGATCAACCGATGTTGTTGTTGGGCCCACTGGTGGCATCGGGGACTGAGACCGACACGCAGACCGGTGCTGAGACTGAGACCGATGCTGAGACTCAGACCGACATCGAGACCGGCGCTGAGACTGAGACCGACGCTGCCTCGGGGAGCGGAGCCGGTGTAGAACCGAAAGCAAAGAGGCAACGGCTTCCTAACAAACTCAGGACTACTAGACTGGTGGTCACGGAGGTGGACGACGGCAATTTTGAGCCAAACGCGCCCGAGGAAGCGCGCACGTGCTACGGCAATCAAATAGGCTGCATCGTATGGACAACCGCCACCATCAACGATGAGAAACTACAGAAGATAGATAATATGAGGCCCTCCCTCCTAATGAAGTTTCACCATATATTCTTGTTCCCGGGACGGAATGAAAATGATTATGAAGATCCAGATAAGGACCCGACAATGAAGAAGATAAACAAACACGCCATGACCAAGTTTAGCGACACGTTGGCCGCCTGGAAAACAAGGGTGAAAGCAAGGATCATCGACAAGAAGGAACCCTACTCCGAGATTGTAAGGGATACACTACTAGAGAAAAGCTTACTATTGGTGCTGGTTTTTTACATACCAGTAGCGCGGGCACCCGCACTACTGCTAGGGTGCTACAGCTATTATTTAACAGTAGCGCGTGTCTGAACAAGCGCTGCAGCTAAAATACTTATTAGTAGCGCTGCTTCCTCCACCAGCGCTACTACTATCATCACGTAGTAGTAGCGCCCTATTTTCTCCCCACCCTACAACTAGGCAAATAGAAATAAAAAATATAAAAAAAGCAGTCAGGTGCAATATTCATGGAAATCAAGACAAGTCCAGTGCAAATAAACTAAGTTCGCAGAACCATCTCACAAACATTAACGATAGTACCACATTTAATATAACCACACAATATCACAAACTCATCTAGTAGTCAACAATGCATGGATAGATCATAGTTGATAAGTCTACTAGGTAGTCATACTAGCATATATATGGTTCAACAACCATCATCCTCAAGCCTGGGCGGTGGGTGTTCCTGATAGTAATTAGGATTGCCTGCCCAACATGAAGATTCTTGCCGACGAGGAAGCTCTTCCACCCAACCGAGTTGAAGTGTGTGCGACCATCCGTGTCCATGCCATACGCATAAGTGGTGACGGAGCCCCTTGCGGTAAGGCGTATTCCGGCAGAGCCTTCTTCATCAGGCTTGATCACAACTCTCAGATAGGCTCTTTGGCAATTTCTTAATAAGAAAAACATATCAATTAATAAGTAGCCTCACACATTCTACATGAAGCATATATATCATCAGACTCTACACTAAGCATATATATCATCGGACTCTACACTAAGTATATATATCATTAGACTCTACACTAAGTATAACAATAAAGCATATAAGATTCACTAAGCATAGATTCACTAAGCATATAAGATTCAGTAAGCATATAAGATTCACTAAGCATATATATGATCGGACTCTACACTAAAGTATAATAATAAGGCATATAAGATTCACTAAGCATATATATCATCGGACTCTACACTAAGTATAACAATAAAGCATATCATCAAATTACTCTAAAAACTACAGTAAATGCAACATACCATCATATGCCGATCAACCATGGTTCTTGTCAGGCGGTTCACAGAGTCTCCAATCAGATTGTTGAATTCTGACCTCACATTGCATGGGACGATCTGTGTACAAAAAGCAAAATGATATATACATGATGCATTAATGCCAATAACACTAAAAATGATATATACAAAATGATATATACATAATGATTTATTACCGCCGCATGAAGAAAACTAGACTCGAAGTAGATGCCAAACAGCGTGCCAGTTGCAAGGCTGCTGGCGCACCTTGACTTGCACCATTGACATGATGGTGGTGGTGGTGGTGGCGCCATTTCCCTAAAGCAATATGATTAAAGGATTAACGATCCAAAGAGTAAACATAAAGTTTTCATAGCTAGAGTTCACATGGCAAGCAAAATAACAACTAAAAAGTAAACATAAAGTTGAGTCCAACAAAGAAGCTAGTGGCAGTAACCAAGAATTGAAACCCTCAACCATTGCTGTCATATCAGAGCTAAAAAATGCTCACGATTCTACGGTCGAGCACTATGGTGAACCCTCAACCGTTGTCGTCATATCAGATCGAGCTAGACGACACCAGGGCTCTAGGAGCGTATCTCGAAAGCTCCCATGGCACCATTTTAGAAGGGGAGCCGATCCTACGACCACCATCGACAAACTTGAGCATGTGGAGGCATTCACGAAACGGCACACGGCAACTGACGCCTCCCGTGGCTCCTCTCCGGAAAAGGCACGACATGGACGCCCCCTCTCTAAAACCTAGAACACTAGGCACCACCGCCGCCACCACTCCTCCAGGGGCAGCAACCAATAATTGAAACCCAAGTTTCAATTATATGTGCTAAAATCCTCTACAATTCTCTAGCTACTTCTCTCTACTCTCTCCTAAGTTTCGGTGAGCAACAAAATCCTCTACTCTCTCCCCTATGTGATACTAATTAACAGTAGGATCTAGAGATGCATATGTGATACTAATCCTATTAATCCATATGTGATACTAATCCTATTAATCCATATGTGATACTAATTAACAGAGAGGGCATTCCCGCAAAAAAACAGGGAGGGCGGAGCGCCGTGTAGGGGTAGCAAGGGGAGTGGCGAGCCGCCGCGGCAAATCGATTAGAGCCATGCATCGAAGCGCGGAGCCACCGTGCAATCCCTAAATCCCAAAACATGGTGAGCCGCCGCGGCAAATCGATTGGAGCCTAGCTAGTGTGGTGCGCACAGGGAGGAGGAGATCGAGAGGGGTACGAGGCTGGAGCGTCGGAGGAGGCGAGAGGCGACCGCGCGTGGTGGCGGCGCACGACACCGTCGACGGGGGTGAGGCGGCCGAGGACGAACCCTAACCGCGGCGGTGTCGTCGGGCGGAGGGGATCAATTGTGAGAGTGAGGGGGTGCGGGGGCGCTCGATCGGCCGGTTTTCTTTAGCTATAGTAGTAGCGCTGGTTGGAGCACCACACTACTGCTAAGCCCACCAGCTGTAGCGCCCTTTCAGAACAAATGCTACAGCTAAGTGGGATACTGTTTCTGCCCTGTGGCCCATGTAATGGTAGCGCGGCCCAAGCAAACAAACACTGTTGTTATATGTTAGTAGTAGCGTGTTTTCTACACAGCGCTACTGGTAAGTACTAGTAGCGTGGGGTCACAAAAACGCGCTACTGGTAAACTTCTATCTATAAGCATTTTCCTAGTAGTGATAATCCGACAATCACGGAAGAGCAGTTTCAAATATTCAAGGAGGCTTGCAAGGCCGAAGCTGCCAAAAAAAAGTCTAAGTACATGAAGGGGCTTCAAGAGAGGAACATTGGGAGCCACCACCTCGGAAGCCATGGTTACGGCGGCAAGAGGTCCAAATGGGCCAAGGAGGACGCGAAAGCCGCGAGTGTGGGCATCCTAGACCCCTTGGCGGAGTTTACCGTCCCGCAGGAGCGTGACGTCCTCAGGGCCCGGCACCGTTGGGACCTAGTGAAGAAGGTTTACGAGACAAACCCGGTCACGACGGAGTTCATTAGACTGCTGGTAATTTTAGTTTCTGATCAATTCGACTGCACACGTTAGTCATATTTATAAACGATCCTTGTGCCTTTTGCAGAGAGAGTAGCACAGGATTGCGGCCGAAAGCGACTCGCCGTCTGAGACATTGGCGAGGCCCAAGTGGGACACTCCATTCAACCGGGCATTGAGCATATTGAAATGACTCCCGGTGGAGACTCGACCGTCATATGGACGCGTGCTCGGTGTCGGAGACGGCTCCACGTGGAAGAAGTACTACCGTGAGACCACGGAGGAGAGAAAGAAAAGACGGAGGTTAACTGAAGAAAACATCGACAAGAAGGTTGAGATTGCGGTTGAGAAGAAATCATCTCGCATAACAAGAATAATTAGCTGCCGCAAAACAGATGGTTGCAGATATGTCTACTTCCTTGGTTCCGGCCGTTTTCAATTGGACCAGGGAAAATCCAGGAAAAAATGCAGCAGACTTTCCCCTTGCTAACTTCTTGGGGAACAACTTGACTAGCGTTGCACCAAAGACTGCTCCCCCAGACTGCTCGCTTTGCTCCCGCGACTGCTCCGCACCGGACGTGTTTCGGCGGTGCCGTCTTTTGGCTGAGCTTGACGCCCTCACGGTATTTGTCACACCGGCCCCCTTCAATAAATGTATAATCTCCCGTTTTCGTTGCCTTTCGGATGTCTCACGTCGCAGACTTTTCTTTGCAGGCCGACGAAAATCCATGCACCATATTGTACACCATCGGTGACCAGAAGGTGGACGTGGGGAAGGCGACGATAATGGAGCTGAAGGAACTATTGTTCCACAGCCGACCGATCCCCCCGAACGTCTTCAAGGTTTCCGTGGCCAGTGTCAACCCGGGCCACGAGAATTTGCCTCCTCTGATACTAGTGGGGGATGAGGACGAGACCCCGCGGCGGCTTGGTGATTGTTGCAATGGGTGGGTCCTGTTGTGGCCAAAGAGTCTGCTTCGTCTGGAGGCGGCCGGGAGCACACCCACGAGCACGCAGCCTCAGCAAGGTATGAACATCAACACCCCACCTACGCAATTAGCGTTGGGTGTCGGGTTGGGTGATTGCGGATGGGGTAAGGAAGAGGCTCCATGACGTAGCCATGGATGAGGATGACGATGGCACTCAACAGTATGTCTATACTAGCGCCTACTCAGGGTTTGAGCGTCATGAGTTGGTGCCTGAATTGCCGTCTCCGGAGGCTGAACGTATTATGGACGACCTTCCTGTAGTAAAGAAGTCTAGGAAGAGAGCGAGGAAAGGCAAAAAAGGTGATTCTATGATCCAGTAGCCTCAGCTTCATGACCGTATAGATATCCCCGATGCGGATAAATGGCATATCCCCGGTCAACCAATCCTATCTACAAGAGCGCTAGGGGCCAGATTCGGCAAGCTAAGGAGACTTCATGACGATGTGCTGTGGATAGAGAAAGGCCTCATCACCTCGAAAGATCCAGGATACCCACTCTACGTGGTTAATGTTTCGCGGCAAATGTCGTACGTCGACTGCTTCCCCGCGGATAAGTTCTTCCTTCGATTCGATTACATATTCGACATGTTTCACGTGAAGAAGCTGGATTTTACGTTTGCCCGCCTTTATGCCTTGCACATGAACTACATCATCGGGGTTGAGCAGATACCTCATATCTGTGTCGCTGACCCGTACTACATGCACGAGGGCTTCTTGGGAGTTTGCGCAAAGCACTGTGAATACGCGAGGGAATACATCGTCAGTTTCATGCTCGCCAATAAGGACAAGGAGGCGATTCTCGTGCCTTATCATCCCGTGTACGTCATCCGTGCGGATATCCTTCCTTCGATTTCAATCATTCATTTGCACGGTGGAGGCTAATTAATTTGAGGTGTACTTATTTTGCGTAGCGGCGGGAGCGCCGTCCTCATCATCCTCTGCCCCCGATACTCCCACGCTCTTTACATGGACTCGTCGAAGAACATTCACAAAAAGGATTACACCCACATCAAGGATGTTCTTGACAGTGCTATGTTTTACTACCAAGCACGGGGTGGAGAGGTCAAGGACAAGAAGAGAAGGGCGGCAGGCTCGCCTTGGCCATAAGATCGACTTCGCTGCATCCAAAGAACCGAGCGATTCTCTTAATGATGGATTCTATGTCCTACACCACATGCTGGAGTACAAACGAGATCACCAGAACCTTCGCATGTCACCTAGATCCGGTGATGCCCATATTCTGCAATGGGCAAAGGACGTAGGAGATATCGAGGATCATCGACTTCGGGCTGAGTTCTATAACATCCAGCGCGAACTTGCCCAAATCATCATGAAGGAGGTCGTCGGAAAAACAGGGATGTTCTACGAAGAAGGACAAATGTTGCGGGAAGATGTCCGAACATGGGTAGCCTCTCAGCGTCTCGACATGAAGCCTTTCACTAAGCTCGGGGACTATCTCCCTGACATGGATGGATGGCACGACATGTTGGAGTGATTGTCGATATATGACAATGTGTCCGTTTAGTCCATACTTTCTGTATGACAAAACTTTGAGTTATGCACAACGAAACTTTATTTGTGATGTAATTAAACCGTCCTCCTCCTCGACTAGCGAAGATCACTCTAGTTAGGGCATTTTGTGTACGATGAACTTTGTTATTTATGCTTATGATATGTTGTTTCTATTTTTGCCAAGTTTGTCTCTTTCTGTTGCTCAACTATATATGTTGCATATCATCGACTCATGTGACGATGCAGGTGCATAGATCATCGATGGTGAAGAAGTGCTACACCAGGAGTATATATACGACGAGTGGCCGGAGTGTCAGACCTAGGTGTACCGGTTTCCAGTTTCCGAGCAATAGGCAGTAGTTAGTTTAGGTTCACGCTAATGCGAGAGAGGGATACGAACTCATGTAATGCATAGTTCCGCTCTCACTCAAAGTGATAGCTCTTCTCGCGTATATCATTGTTTAGATGGATGACGATGTATTTGCAAGTAATCAAGACTTGTATCGCTATTTTCGAGATGATGACGAGAGACCACTTTGTGTTGGATGATGATTATGATGATGACATGATTTGATGAGACTAGTTGCATGTATATGCTATGATTACATTTGTATGTGTATGATATGCTAAATATTATTGTATAAAGCCTATTCAAATACAAAACAAATATGCAGAAAAAAACTAATAAAACTAGTAGTAGCGAGAGGAAAAAAGTTAGCAGTAGCACCGCCTTACCAGTAGCGCTTCCCTGTAAAAAGTGTTGTAGATAGTATCAGCAGCGCTCTTCACTGAAGCGCGCTACAGCTATCCATGTATAGGAGTAGCGTGGGACGACAAGCGCTACTGCTACACGTTAGCTGTAGCACCATATCAGTAGTGCATCGTCCCGCGCTACTGATAGGCCTAAAACCCGCGCTGCCGGTAGGCTTTTCCCTAGTAGTGTTTTGTTAGGACTGAAACCTATCTTATCCAAGACAAAAAATTCTTGCATGGCAGGGGATACGCTAGTAGAATAGTGAAATTTAAAATAATAAGTTGAAGAAAATGAAGCATATATAAGTCATGCTTAATTACGAAAAAAAAACTTGTCGTTGTGACTTACTGTATCCACATCGAAGGTCTCATCCATCTTGATGCTGAAGTGCCTATCATCAACTTGGAAATTTTTGACGCACAGGCCGCGTTGGTCTTCGCAGTTTTCGCACATAACGAAATCGTTTTCGTCGTCAGACAACATTTCCTATGTTCATAGGTGAAACATTAAACACTTATTAGTTATATTAATTCAACTAATTAAACTAATTCTATTAATTCAACTAGCTAGTTCAACTAATTAATTCATCTAAGCACTTACTAAAAATATACCTAACTAAAGTATAGCTCCTAATTCAACTAACTAGTTCAACTAATTCAACTAATTCAACTAAACTAGTTCTATTAATTTTCTTACTAAAAATAAAGTAGCTAGTTCTATATACTAAAATTTTAATTAGATGATCAAATTTCATATACCTAAATTTAATATATATTAATTCATCTATAACTAAAACTATAAAAAACTAACTCATCTAACATTATCTAATTATTACATAATCTAACATTTATATAATCTAACGTTTTGACATTAAACATTTGTGTGTGTGTGTTTGTGTGTGTGCGTGTGTGCATGTGCACAGGAGGCCGCTGCTACATCTTGAGTTTGCGTTGGTTTTCCTTGAAGAGTAAAGGGTGATGCAGCAATAGTAGCGTAAGTATTTCCCTCAGTTTTTGAGAACCAAGGTATCAATCCAGTAGGAGGCTCCTCAAAAGTCCCACGCACCTACACAAACAAACAAGAACTCGCAACCAACGCAATAAAGGGGTGTCAATCCCTTCAAGGCCACTTGCGAAAGTGAGATGAAAGATAGAGAAAATATGATAAGATAAATATATTTTTGGTATTTTATGATATAGATTGGAAAAGTAAAGATGCAAATAAAAATAGATTTTAAGCTTATATGATAAGAGATAGTCCCGGGGGCCATAGGTTTCACTAGTGGCTTCTCTCAAGATAGCATAAGTATTACAGTGGGTGAACAAATTATTGTCGAGCAATTGATAGAAAAGCGAATAATTATGAGATTATCTAGGCATGATCATGTATATAGGCATCACGTCCGTGACAAGTAGACCGACTCATGCCTGCATCTACTACTATTACTCCACACATCGACCACTATCCAGCATGCATCTAGAGTATTAAGTTCAGAAAGAACAGAGTAACGCATTAAGAAAGATGACATGATGTAGAGGGATAAACTCATGCAATATGATATAAACCCCATCTTTTTATCCTTAATGGCAACAATACAATACGTGCCTTGCTGCCCCTGCTGTCACTAGGAAAGGACACTGCAAGATTGAACCCAAAGCTAAGCACTTATCCCATTGCAAGAAAGATCAATCTAGTAGGCTAAACCAAACTGATAATTCGAAGAGACTTGCAAAGATAACTTAATCACACAAAAAAGAATTCAGAGGAGATTCAAATATTTCTCATAGATAAACTTGATCATAATCCCATAATTAATCGGATCTCGACAAACACACCGCAATAAGAGTTACATCGAATAGATCTCCAAGAAGATCGAGGAGAACTTTGCATTGAGATTCAAAGAGAGAGAAGAAGCCATCTAGCTAATAACTATGGACCCGAAGGTCTGTGATAAACTACTCACAACTCATCGGAGAGGCCTTGGAGATGATGTAGAGGCCCTCCGTGATAGATTCCCCCTCCGACGGAGCGCCGACAAAGGCTCCAAGATGGGATCTCACGGATACAGAAGGTTACGCCACTGGAAATAGTTTTTCATGGTCGCTTCTGATGTTTTCGGGGTAGATGGGTATATGTAGGAGGAAGAAGTAGGTCGGTGGACGCTCCAGGGGCCCGCGAGGGTGGGTGGCGCGCCCACCTGTAGGGGGCACGCCGGGCACCCTCGTGGCCGCCTTGCTTTTTCTTGACTTCCACTCAAAGTCCTCTGGATCACGTTTGTTCCAAAAAGATCGTTCCTGAAGGTTTCATCCATTTGGACTCCGTTTGATATTCCTTTTCTTCGAAACACTGAAATAGGCAAAAAAAACAGCAATTCGGGCTGGGCCTCCGGTTAGTAGGTTAGTCCCAAAAATGATATAAAAGTGTAAAGTAAAGCCCATAAACATCCAAAACGGGTAATATAATAGCATGAAACAATAAAAAATTATAGATACGTTGGAGACGTATCAAGCATCCCCAAGCTTAATTCCTGCTCGACCTCGAGTAGGTAAATGATAAAAACAGAATTTGTGATGTGGAATGCTACCTAGCATAATTCTCAATGTAATTTTCTTTATTGTGGCATGAATGTTCAGATCCAAATGATTCAAAATAAAAGTTCATATTGACATAAGAAATAGTAATACTTCAAGCACACTAATCAAGGCAATCATGTCTTCTCGAAATAACATGGCTAAAGAAAGTTCATCTCTACAAAATCATATAGTTAGGCTATGCTTCATTTTTGTCACACAAAAATGCTCCCATCTTGCACACCCCCAATGAAAATCCAAGCAATTGTTTCGTACTTAAATAATCTCAAAAAAATTTCAACTTTCACACAAATACATGAGCGTGAGCCATGGATATAGCACTATGGGTGGAATAGAATATGATGATGGGGGTTGTGTGGAGAAGACAAAAAAGGAGAAAGTCTCACATTGACGAGGATAATCATGAAGGAAATATGCCCTAGAGGCAATAATAAAGTTATTATATATTTCCTCATATCATGATAAATGTTTATTATTCATGCTAGAATTGTATTAACCGGAAACATAATACATGTGTGAATATATAGACAAACAGAGTGTCACTAGTATGCCTCTACTTGACTAGCTTGTTAATCAAAGATGGTTATGTTTCCTAACCATGAACAAGGAGTTGTTATTTGATTAACAAGGTCACATCATTAGTTGAATGATCTGATTGACATGACCCATTCCGTTAGCTTAGCAAACGATCGTTTAGTATGTTGCTACTGCTTTTATCCATGACATATACAGGTTCCTGTAACTATGAGATTATGCAACTCCCGTTTACCGGAGGAACACTTTGGTGCTACCAAACGTCACAACGTGAATCGGGTGATTATAAAGGAGTACTACAGGTGTCTCCAAAGGCAGATGTTGGGTTGGCGATTTCGAGATTAGGTTTTGTCACTCCGATTGTCGGAGAGGTATCTCTGGCCCTCTCGGTAATACACATCATCGACGCCTTGCAAGCACTACAACTAATGAGTTAGTTGTGAGATGATGTATTACGAACGAGTAAAGAGACTTGCCGTAACGAGATTGAACTAGGTATTGGATACCGACGATCGAATCTCGCAAGTAACATACCGATGACAAAGGAACAACATATGTTGTTATGCGGTCCGACCGATAAAGATCTTCGAGAATATGTAGGAACCAATATGGGCATCCAGGTCCCGCTGTTGGTTATTGACCGAGAATAGTTCTAGGTCATGTCTACATTGTTC
This sequence comes from Aegilops speltoides, assembly GCA_021437245.1. Taxonomy (NCBI): domain Eukaryota; kingdom Viridiplantae; phylum Streptophyta; class Magnoliopsida; order Poales; family Poaceae; genus Aegilops; species Aegilops speltoides. The sequence continues at coordinate 20,708,439 of CM038141.1, forward strand.
TCGAACCGTAGGGTCCGCACGCTTAAGGTTTCGATGACGGTTATTATGAGTTTATGTATTTTGATGTACCGAAGAAGTTCGGAGTCCCGGATGTGATCACGGACATGACGAGGAGTCTCGAAATGGTCGAGACATAAAGATTGATATATTGGAAGCCTATGTTTGGAGTTCGGAAAGGTTCCGGGCGAAAACAGGAATTTACCGGAGTACCGGGAGGTTACCGGAACCCCCCGGGAGGTAAATGGGCCTCGGTGGGCCTCGAGGGAGAAGAGGAGGGGCCGGCCAGGGGTGGCCACGCGCCCGCTCCCCCAGTCCGAATAGGACAAGGAGGGAGGGGGGCGGCGCCCCCTTTCCTCTTTCCCCTCCCCCAATCCTATTCCAACTAGGAAAGGGGGGGAGACCTACTCCCGGTGGGAGTAGGACTCCTCCCGGCGTGCCTCCTCTAGGCCGGCCGGCCTCCCCCCTCCCTCCTTTATATACGGGGCAGGGGGCACCCTAGAACACACAAGTTTGATCTACGGATCGCCCTTAGCCGTGCGCGTGCCCCTCCACCATATTCCACCTTGGTCATATCGTCGCTGAAGCTTAGGCGAAGCCCTCGCGCCGTAACACATCAAGATCGCCACCACGCCGTCGTCGACGGAACTCTCCTCGACACTCGGCTGGATCGGAGTACGAGGGACGCCATCGAGCTGTACGTGTGTCAAGAACTCGGGGCGCCGAGTAACGGCGCCGGATCGGTCGGATCGCGAGGAGAACGTCGACTACTTCCTCTACGCCAGATCGCTTCGCTTCGGTCTCACGAGGGTACGTAGACAACACTCTCCCCTCTCGTTGCTATGCATCACCATGATCTTGCGTGTGCGTAGGAAATTTTTTGAAATTACTACGTTCCCCAACAGTGGCATCCGAGCCAGTTTTTTTATGCGTTGATGTTATATGCACGAGTAGAACACAAGTGAGTTGTGGGCGGTACAAGTCATACTACCTACCAGCATGTCATACTTTGGTTCAGCGGTATTGTGAGATGAAGCGGCCCAGACCGACATTACGCCAGACGCTTACGCGAGACTGGTTTCACCGCCACGAGCACTCGCTGCTTAAAGGTGACCGGTGGGTGCCTATCTCTCTCACTTTAGTTGAACTGAGTGTGGCTACGCCCGTCCTTGTGAAGGTTAAAACGGAGTCTATTTGACAAACTATCGCTGTGGTTTTGATGCGTAGGTAAGAACGGTTCTTGCTAAAGCCCGTAGCAGCCACGTAAAATTTGCAACAACAAAGTAGAGGACGCCTAACTTGTTTTTGCAGGCATGTTGTGATGTAATATGGTCAAGACGTGATGCTATATTTTATTGTATGAGATGATCATGTTTTGTAACCGGTTATCGGCAATCGGCAGGAGCCATATGGTTGTCGCTTTATTGTATGAAATGCAATCGCTTCGTAATGCTTTACTTTATCACTAAGCGGTAGCGATAGTCGAGAAGCATAAGATTGGCGAGACGACAACGATGCTACGATGGAGATCAAGGTGTCGCGCGGTGATTTATGGTGATCATCATGGTGCTGCAGAGATGGAGATCACGAAGCACAAGATGATGATGACCATATCATATCACTTATATTGATTTGCATGTGATGTTTATCTTTTATGCATCTTATCTTGCTTTGATTGACGGTAGCATTATAAGATGATCTCTCACTAAATTATCAAGAAGTGTTCTCCTAAGTATGCACCGCTGCCAAAGTTCGTCGTGCCCAGACACCACGTGATGATCGGGTGTGATAAGCTCTCGTCCATCTACAACGGGTGCAAGACAGTTTTGCACACGCGAATACTCAAAGTTAAACTTGACGAGCCTAGCATATGCAGATATGGCCTCGAACACGGAGACCGAAAGGTCGAGCGTGAATCATATAGTAGATATGATCAACATAAGATGTTCACCATTGAAAACTACTCCATTTCACGTGATGATCGGTTATGGTTTAGTTGATTTGGATCACGTGATCACTTAGATGACTAGAGAGATGTCTTTCTAAGTGGGAGTTCTTAAGTAATATGATTAATTGAACTTAAATTTATCATGAACTTAGTCCTGGTAGTATTTTGCAAATTATGTTGTAAGATCAATAGCTTGCGTTGTTGCTTTCATATGTTTATTTTGATATGTTCCTAGAGAAAATTGTGTTGAAAAATGTTAGTAGCAATGATGCGGATTTGATCCGTGATCTGAGGTTTATCCTCATTGCTGCACAGAAGAATTATGTCCTTAATGCACCGCTAGGTGACAGACCTGTTGCGAGAGCGATGCAAACGTTATGAACGCTTGGCTAGCTCAATATGATGACTACTAGATAGTTTAAGTGCACCATGCTTAACAGCTTAGAATCGGGACTTCAAAGATGTTTTGAACATCATGGACCATATGAGATGTTCCAGGAATTGAAGTTAATATTTCAAGCAAATACCCGAGTTGAGAGATATGAAATCTTCAACAAGTTCTATAGCTAAAAGATGGAGGAGAATCGATCAACTAGTGAGCATGTGCTCAGATTGTCTGGGTACTTCAATCGCTTGAATCAAGTGGGAGTTAATCTTCCAGATAAGATAGTGATTGACAGAATTCTCTAGTCACCATCACCAAGTTAGTAGAACTTCATGATGAACTATAGTATGCAAGGGATGACGAAAATGATTCCCGAGCTCTTCGTGATGTTGAAATCGACGAAGGTAGAAATCAACAAAGAGCATCAAGTGTTGATGGTTGACAAGATCACTAGTTTCAAGAAAAGGGCAAAGGGAAAGAAAGGGGAACTTCAAGTAGATTGACAAGCAAGTTGTCACTCCCACGAAGAAGCCCAAAGCTGAACCAAAGCCTGAAACTGGGTGCTTACACTGCAAAGGAAATGGTCACTGGAAGCAGAACTACCCCAAATATTTGGTGGATAAGAAGGATGGCAAAAGTGAAAAAGGGTATATTTGATATACAGGTGTTTGATGTGTGCTTTACTAGTGTTTATAGCAACCCCTCGGTATTTGGTACTGGTTCAGTTGCTAAGAGTAACTCGAAACGGGAGTTGTAGAATAAACAGAAACTAGTTAAGGGTGAAGTGATGATGTATGTTGAAAATAGTTTCAAGATTGATATGATCATCATCGCACACTCCCTATACTTTCGGGATTAGTGTTGAACCTAAATAAATGTTATTTTTGCGTTGAGCATGAATATGATTTGATCGTGTTTATTGCAAAACGGTTATTCATTTAAGTAAAAGAATAAACTGTTGTTCTGTTTACATGAATAAAACCTTATATGGTTACACGCCCAATGAAAATGGTTCATTGGATCTCGATCGTAGTGATACACATATTCATAATATTGAAACCAAAAGATGCAAAGTTAATAATGATAGTGCAACTTATTTGTGGCACTGCCGTTTAGGTCATATTGGTGTAAAGCGCATGAAGAAACTCCATGTTGATGGGATTTTGGAATCACTTGATTATGAATCACTTGATGCTTGCGAACCATGCCTTTTGGGCAAGATGACTGAAACTCCGTTCTCCGGAACAATGGAACGAGCTACTAACTCATTGGAAATAATACATACCGATGTATGCGATCCAATGAGTGTTGATGCTCATGGCGGGTATCGTTATTTTCTGACCTTCACAGATGATTTGAGCAGATATGGGTATATCTACTTGATGAAACATAAGTCTGAAATAGTTGAAAGGTTCAAAGAATTTCAGAGTGAAGTAGAAAAATCATCGTGACAAGAAAAAAAGGTTTCTACGATATGATCGCGGAGACAAATATTTGAGTTACGAGTTTGGTCTTCAATTAAAACAATGTGGAATAGTTTCACAAATTCATGCCACCTGGAACACCACATCATAATGGTGTGTCCGAACGTCATAACCGTACTTTATTGGATATAGTACAATCTATGATGTTTCTTCTTGATTTACCAATATCATTTTGGGATCATGCATTAGAGACAGCTGCATTCACGTTAAATTGGGCACCATCTAAACCGCTTGAGACGACACTATATGAACTGTGGTTTAGCAAGAAACCAAAGTTGTTGTTTCCTAAAGTTTGGGGCTGCAATGCTTATGTGAAAAGTTTCATCCTGATAAGCTCAAACCCAAATCGAGAAGTGCGTCTTCATAGAATACCCAAAGGAAATTATTGGGTACACCTTCTATCACAGATCCAAGGCAAAACATTTGTTGCTAATAAATGGATCCTTTCTAGAGAAGGAGTTTCTCTCGAAAGAAGTGAGTGGGAGGAAAGTAGAACTTGATGAGGTAATCAGTACTGCTCCTTATTGGAAAGTAGTTCATCACGAAATCTGTTCTTGTGACTACAATACCAATTAGTGAGGAAGCTAATGATGATGATCATGTAACTTCAGATCAAGTTACTACCGAACCTCGTAGGTAAACAGAGTGAGATCCGCACTAGAGTAGTACGGTAATCTCGTTCTGGAGGTTGTGTTACTTGACCATGACAAACCTACGAACTATGAGGAAGCGATGATGAGCCCAGATTCCGCAAAATGGTTTGAGGCCATGAAATCTGAGATATGATCCATGTATGAGAACAAAGTATGGACTTTGATGGATTTGCCCGATGATCGGCAAACCATAGAAAATAAATGGATCTTCAAGAGGAAGACGGACGCTGATAGTAGTGTTACTATCTACAAAGCTCGACTTGTCGCAAAAAGGTTTTTGACAAGTTCAAAGTGTTGACTACAATGAGATTTTCTCAACTGTAGCGATGCTTAAGTCTGTCCGAATCATGTTAGCAATTGCCACAATTTATGAAATTTGGCAAATGGATGTAAAAACTACATTCCTGAATGGTTTTCTAGAGGAAGAGTTGTATATGATGCAACCAGAAGGTTTTTTCGATCCAAAGGGAGCTAACAAAGTGTGCAAGCTCCAGCGATCCATCTATGGACTGGTGCAAGCATCTCGGAGTTGGAATATACGCTTTGATGAGCCGATCAAAGCATATAGTTTTGCATGACTTATGGTGAAGCCTGTATTTACTAGAAAGTGAGTGGGAGCACTACAACATTTCCGATAAGTATATGTGAATGACATATTGTAGATCGGAAATAATGTAGAATTATTCTGCAAAGCATAAAGGAGTGTTTGAAAGAAGTTTTTCAAGAAAGACCTCGGTGAAGCTGCTTATATATTGAGCATCAAGATCTATAGAGATAGATCAAGATGCTTGATAAGTTTTTCAATGAGTACATACCTTGACAAGATTTTGAAGTAGTTCAAAATGGAACAGTCAAAGAAAGAGTTCTTGCCTGTGTTACAAGGTGTGAAATTGAGTAAGACTCAAAACCCGACCACGGCAGAAGATAGAAAGAGAATGAAAGTCATTCCCTATGCCTTGGCCATAGGTTCTATAAAGTATGCCATGTGTGTACCAGATCTATTGTATACCCTGCACCGATTTTGGCAAGGAGTACAATAGTGATCTAGGAGTAGATCATCGACAGCGGTCAAAATTATCCTTAGTGGAATAAGGATATGTTTCTCGATTATGGAAGTGACAAAAGGTTAGGTAAGTAAAGGTTACGCCGATGTAAGTTTTGACTCGATCCGATGACTCTAAGTCTCGATCTAGATACATATTGAAAGTGGGAGCAATTAGCTAGAGTAGCTTCGTGCGAGCATTGTAGACATAGAAAATTGCAAAATACATAACAGATCTGAATGTGAAAGACCCGTTGACTAAGACTCTCTCACAAGCAAAACATGATCACACCTTAGTACTCTTTGGGTGTTACTCACATAGCGATGTGAACTAGATTACTGAATCTAGTAAACCCTTTGGGTGTTGGTCACATGGCGATGTGAACTATGGGTGTTAATCACATGATGATGTGAACTATCGATGTTAATCACATGGTGATGTGATCTAGATTATTGACTCTAGTGCAAGTGGGAGACTGAAGGAAATATGCCCTAGAGGCAATAATAAAGTTATTATATATTTCCTCATATCATGATAAATGTTTATTATTCATGCTAGAATTGTATTAACCGGAAACATAATACATGTGTGAATATATAGACAAACAGAGTGTCACTAGTATGCCTCTACTTGACTAGCTTGTTAATCAAAGATGGTTATGTTTCCTAACCATGAACAAGGAGTTGTTATTTGATTAACAAGGTCACATCATTAGTTGAATGATCTGATTGACATGACCCATTCCGTTAGCTTAGCACACGATCGCTTAGTATGTTGCTACCGCTTTTATCCATGACATATACATGTTCCTGTAACTATGAGATTATGCAACTCCGCTTACGGAGGAACACTTTGGTGCTACCAAACGTCACAACGAATCGGGTGATTATAAAGGAGTACTACAGTGTCTCCAAAGGCGATGTTGGGTTGGCGATTTCGAGATTAGGTTTTGTCACTCCGATTGTCGGAGAGGTATCTCTGGCCCTCTCGGTAATACACATCATCAAGCCTTGCAAGCACTACAACTAATGAGTTAGTTGTGAGATGATGTATTACGAATCGAGTAAAGAGACTTGCCGTAACGAGATTGAACTAGGTATTGGATACCGACGATCGAATCTCGGGCAAGTAACATACCGATGACAAAGGAACAACGATGTTGTTATGCGGTCCGACCGATAAAGATCTTCGAGAATATGTAGGAACCAATATGGGCATCCAGGTCCCGCTGTTGGTTATTGACCGAGAATAGTTCTAGGTCATGTCTACATTGTTCTCGAACCGTAGGGTCCGCACGCTAAGGTTTCGATGATAGTTATTATGAGTTTATGTATTTTGATGTACCAAGAAGTTCGAGTCCCGGATGTGATCACGGACATGACGAGGAGTCTCGAAATGGTCGAGACATAAAGATTGATATATTGGAAGCCTATGTTTGGAGTTCGGAAAGGTTCCGGTAAACAGGAATTTACTGAGTACCGGAGGTTACGGAACCCCGGGAGGTAAATGGGCCTCGGTGGGCCTCGAGGGAGAAGAGGAGGGGCCGGCCAGGGTGGCCACGCCTCTCCCCCAGTCCGAATAGGACAGGGAGGGAGGCGGCGCCTCTTTCCTCTTCCCTCCCCCAATCCTATTCCAACTAGGAAGGGGAGACCTACTCGGTGGGAGTAGGACTCCTCCCGGCGCGCCTCCTCTAGGCCGGCCGGCCTCCCCCCTCCCTCCTTTATATACGGGGGCAGGGGGCACCCTAGAACACACAAGTTTGATCTACGGATCGTTCCTTAGCCGTGTCGCGCCCCCTCCACCATATTCCACCTTGGTCATATCGTCGCAAGCTTAGGCGAAGCCCTGCGCCGTAACACATCAAGATCGTCACCACGCCGTCGTCCGACGGAACTCTCCCTCGACACTCGGCTGGATCGAGTACGAGGGACGCCATCGAGCTGTACGTGTGTCAAGAACTCGGGGCGCCGGAGTAACGCGCGCGGATCGGTCGGATCGCGAGGAGAACGTCGACTACTTCCTCTACGCCAGATCGCTTCGCTTCGGTCTCACGAGGGTACGAGACAACACTCTCCCCTCTCGTTGCTATGCATCACCATGATCTTGCGTGTGCGTAGGAAAATTTTTGAAATTACTACGTTCCCCAACAAATCAACGGGCTATGGAGATGCCCATCAATTGATGTCAACATGAGGAGTAGGGATTGCCATGCAACGGATGCAATAGAGCTATAAATGTATGAAAGCTCAATAAAAGAAACTAGTGGGTGTGCATCCAACTTTCTTACTCACAAAGACCTAGAGCATTTGAGGAAGCCCATTGTAGGAATATACAAGTCAAGTTCTATAAAGAAAAATTCCCACTAGTATATGAAAGTGAGAAAATATGAGACTCTCTATATGAAGAACATGGTTCTAGTTTGAAGCACGAATGTGGAAAAGGATAGTAACATTGCCCCCTTTTTATTTTATTTTTTTGGGCCTTTTTTTATTTGGCCTTTCGTTTTTTGGGCCTTTTTTATTTGGCTTTTTTTGGGGATAATGCTCTAATAATGATGATCATCACACTTCTATTTATTTACAACTCATGAATTACAACTCAATACTAGGACAAGATATGACTCTATATGAATGCCTCCGGCAGTGTACCGGGATGGGCAATGAATCAAGAGTGACATATATGAAAAAAATTATGCATGGTGGCTTTTCCACAAATACGATGTCAACTACATGATCATGCAAGGCAATATGACAATGATGATGCGTGTCATGATGATGAACGGAACGGTGGAAAGTTACATGGCAATATATCTCGGAATGGCTATGGAAATGCCATAATAGGTAGGTATGGTGACTGTTTTGAGGAAGATATAAGGAGGTTTATGTGTGATAGAGCGTATCGTATCACGGGGTTTGGATGCACCGGCGAAGTTTGCACCAACTATCAAGGTGAGAAAGTGTAATGCACGGTACCAAAGAGGCTAGCAATGATGGAAAGGTAAAAGTGCGTATAATCAATGGACTCGATATTAGCCATAAAGAACTCATATACTTATTGCAAAAATAAGCACTAAGCGCATGCTCCTAGGGGGATAGATTGGTAGAAAAAGACCATCGTTCACCCCCGACCGCCACTCATAAGGATGTACAATCTAAGAATACCTCATGTTTCAAATTTGTTACACAACTTTCACCGTACGTGCATGCTACGGGATTTGCTAACTTCAACACAAGCATTCTTTAATTTCATAATCACCCAACTAGCATGACTCTAATATCACCACCTTCATATCTCAAAACAATTATCAAGTATCAATTTGATCATAGCATCCAATTCACTTCCTATGATAGTTTTTATTATACCCAACTAGCACATATACCCGTGCGTTGCCATGGGAAGATACTTTTTTTTGCTAGAAGAAGCGGGAGAGATAATTAATGTGTTCATCAAAAATGGTCTTCACGGCGGTGGGCGACAGAGCGAGGAGCTGCGGTCTTCTCGCGGATCATCTTTGGCGTGCCAGAGCTTGATAGTGGCGGGGCTGGTCAGCGTGGCGGCGACCAGCCAACTGGTACTTTTTTCATAGTCCAATCCCCTTGCGCCCTTTTGGTTTTTGCTGCTTGTCCGTCCGACAGAAAAAGAAATACGTGGTAGGTCCAGTTTGGCCCTCCCGGGGGATATCCAAAAAAATGGGGAACTACGTACGGAATGGATGGAACAAAATCAATACGTATATGTTTTTCTTTTCCTAGGGCAGCTGCGTGGGAGCTACTATATTGTGGCGTCAAATAGTGCGTGAGACGCATAACAGTTCGTGTCTGGGCCAGCCCACTGGCTGGCACCGAAATAAGTTGTGTTTGCAAGGCACGAGTAATAATCCAAAAAACCACGTGTTGAACGATTGAACACATGACCATACGCGATTGTGTGCCGCTAGCCATGGCAACAAACGCCTACTTCTAAGCAATGGCCGGCGCGAATAATTAAGTAGACAGTGCAACGTCGGATTTAAAAAAAATTATCTTTTTTAAAATATGAATTACAGAATATTCTTGGAAACGTGGTTCTTTTTAAATTACGAACAATGTTTATAATATTCCATACATTTTGCAAAAAACAAGACCAAAATTTGAAACAACATCATTTTTCGAAGACGCGAACCTTTTATCAAAACCCGAACATTTTATTATTTGCAACCGACTTTTGGAAACGGAACATGTTTTGACATTGAAAACAAATTTATCAAATATGTTTTCAAACGCACACATTATTCTGAATCTGTGAACATTTTACTAAAATAATAATATATTTCAAAAATCTAAGTGCAACGTCGGATTTAATATATTTTTTATTTTCTTTATTTTTTTGCGGGTTGAAATATTTTTTGCGGGTATATTTTTTAACTTTTCTATAATATGAATACCTGCATATTCTTGAAAACATATTTTTTTTAAATTACGAACAATGTTTAGTATATTTCGTACATGTTGCAAAAAATATGACCATAATTTGAAACAACATAATTTTCTGAAGTCATGAAACTCTTATGAAAACCCAAACATTTTATTATTTGTGACTGACTTTTGAAAATGGAACATGTTTTGAACATTATAACAAATTTATGAAATATGTTTTCAAACGCAGTCAGTAGTTTGAACTTGTAATTTTTTTAAAATATATTTAAAAAAATGTTTTTTTAAAATACATGTTGTTTAAAGCCCTTTTTTTAATATTTATAAATTTGGAGAACAATCGGAATGAGAAAATAAATTAATGTTCCAAACATTTTTAAAAAGGGAAGACAATATTGTAACTAAAAAAATTGGAAATTTGACAAAAATTCAAGGACAGAACTTTTTTGAAAACTTTGAATTGTGAAATAAATTAAAAATACAAATAAATTTGGACGCAAAACTAAAACTGACCGGCCCAGTCTTCGGCCCCATGTGCCATAGCCGACTATCTACCTTACTGGGCGAGAGAATTGCTTTTCGCGGCTACTTGGGCAGGCAAATAAGTGGGTTGGCTTTGCTGGGCCACAGCGAGTACCGGCCGAGTATAAAATTATGAATTGCTAAACAAAATACATGTGCACACAAAACTTTAGTCCACCTTGGATAGAAAAATAAATTTCAAAATTTATTACTAAAATTAAATAGACGGGCGCAGACATTATTTTGAATCTATGAAGATTTTACTAAAACAATAATATATTTCAAAAATAGAATATTTCTTAAAATACATATATCTTAAAGCCCAAACATTTTGTTGAATATTTATGAATTTGGAGAAAAATTGGAAATAGAAAATATATTAATGTTCCAAACATTTTTAAAAAGGGGAAGACAAAATTGTAACTAAGAAAATCAAAAATTTGGCAAAAATTAAAGTTCTGAACTTTTCTGAAAATTTTAAATTCTGAAATAAAGTTGAAACAGAAAGAAATTTGGACGGAAAAACAAAACGGGGCGGCCCAGTCTTGGGCGCCCTGTGCGATCAGCTACTATTTACCGCACAGGGTGAGAAAAAGGCTTTTCTCGGCTACATGGGCTGGCGTTGCTAGGCCACAGCGTGTGCAGGCCGAGTATAAAATTCTGGATTGCTAAATAATAGAAGTACGCACAAAAATTTAGTAGCACCTCAGATAGAAAAATAAATTTCAAAAATATATTACTAAAAATAAATAGACATACGCAGATATTATTTTGAATCTGTGAACATTTTAATAAAACAATAATATATTTCAATAATCGAATATCTTTAAATACATGTTTTTTAAAGGCATAACATTTTTCTTAATATTTACGAATTGAAAAAAATCAGAACGAGAAGATAAATTAACATTGCAAATATTTTTAAAAAGGGGAAGACAATATTATCACTCAAAAAAGAAATCTATAATTAGGAAAAAAAATCCAGTTCTGATTTTTTTGAAAATTTTGAATTATGAAATAAAGTAACAATACAAAAAAATTGCTTGGAAAAACAAAACAGGTCGGCCCAGTCTTGGGCACCCTGTGCGATAGTAGACTATCTATTGCACAGGGCGAGTAAAAGGCTTTTCTCGGCTACTTGGGCAGGCAAATAAGTGGGCTGGCTTTGCCGGCTCACAGCGTGTGCGGGCCAACTATAGAATTCTGGATTGCTAAAAAAATAGACGTGCTGGCAAAAAATTAGTACCACCTCGGATAGAAAAATAAATTTTGACGGTGAACGGATGAAAAAATTGGAGAAATGCACCTTGATTTATTAGTAGGTATAGAGGTATAGACTTGGATGCCCCATCATTTTAGGACCAATTTTATAACCATAGTAGATATCATGCTGTTCTAAGAGACTCTCAAAATAATATAAGTGAAGCATGAGAGACTAACAATTTCTATAAAATTAAGCCACCGTCGTGCTCTAAAAGATATAAGTGAAGTACTAGAGCAAAAACTATCTAGCTCAAAAGATATAAGTAAAGCACATAGAGTATTCTAATAAATTCCAATCAAGTGGGTTTCTCCCAAAAGGTGTGTACAGCAAGGATGATTGTGTTGATCTAAAAAGCAAATACTAATATCATACAAGATGCTCCAAGTAAAACACATATCATGTGGCGAATAAAAATATAGCTCCAAGTAAAGTTACCGATAGACGAAGACGAAAGAGAGGATGCCTTCCGGGGCATCCCCAAGCTTAGCCTTTTGGTTATCCTGGAATATCTTGGTGTGCCATGGGCATCCCCAAGCTTAGGATCTTGCCACTCCTTATTTCATAGTCCATCAAATCTTTACCCAAAACTTAAAAACTTCACAACACAAAACTCAACAGGAAATCTCATGAGCTCCGTTAGTGCAAGAAAGAAAAAAACACCACATAAGGTACTGTAATGAACTCATTCTTTATTTATATTGGTGTTAAACCTACTATATTCCAACTTCTCTATGGTTCATACCCCTACATACTAGCCATAGATGCATCAAAATAAGCAAACAACACACGAAAAACAGAATCTGTCAAAAACAGAACAGTCTGTAGCAATCTGTGACTCTCGATTACTTCTGGAACTTTAAAAATCCTACCCAAAAAAGGAAGTCCTGGGCAATTTGTCTATTGATCTACATCAAAAATAATCAACGCAAAAGCACGTTTCTGTGAATTACTAAAATTATTTTCGTGCGCGCAAAGTTTTTGTTTTTCAGCAGAATAAAATTAACTATCACCATAGGTTATCGTATAGGTCCTACTTGGCACAAATACTAATTAAAACATAAAAGCACATCTAAACGGAAGGTAGATGAAAAATTTGTTACTAAGCAGAAGAAAAAACAAAAAAACAAAAATAAAATTGGGTTGCCTCCCAACTAGCGCTATCGTTTAACGCTCCTAGCTAGGCATAAAAGCGAGGATAGATCTAAGTAGTGCCATCTTTGGCACTCAATTCATAAGTAGCTCGCATGATAGATTCATAAGGTAATTTGAATTTCTTTCTTGGAAAGTGATCCATGCTTTCCTTAATGGAAATTGGACACTAGCGGTTCTTTCTTAGCACGCAATCTAGCGGTTCTTTCTTTGCACTCATCAATGGACACTCTCATTGCTCTGAGAGACTCATTGATATCATTCTTAGGAGAAGTAGATCTAAGTTTCAAAGAATCAACATCAAGCGAAAGTCTATCAACTTTCCTAGCCAAATCATCAACTTTAAGCAATTTTTCTTCAAGCAAAGCATTGAAATTCTTTTGAGAGACCATAAATTCTTTAACACTATTCTCAAAATCAGAGGGCATCTTATTAAAATTACCATAAGAATTATTGTAGGAATTTCCATAATTATTAGAGGAATTACTATGGAACGGTCTAGTATTGAAGTTTCCTCTGTAAGCATTGTTACCAAAATTCACATCCATAGATTCATTATTATTCTCAATCAAAGTAGACAAAGGCATATCATTGGGATCAATAGGAGCACTCATAGTAGCAAACAATTTCATAAGTTCATCCATCTTTCCACTCAAAACATTAATTTCTTCTATAGCATGAATTTTTTTACTAGTAGATCTTTCGGTGTGTCATTGAGAATAATTAGTCATAATATTATCAAGGAGTTTAGTAGCTTCTCCTAAGGTGGTTTCCATAAAAGTGCCGCCCATGGCCGAATCTAAAAGGTTTCTAGAAGCAAAATTCAAGCAGGCATAAAATTTTTGTACGATCATCCATAAATTCAAACCATGAGTAGAGCAATTGTGAATCATCAATTTCATTCTTTCCCAAGATTGGGCAACATGCTCATGATCAAGTTGTTTATAATTCGTAATATTGTTCCTAAGAGAGATGATCTTAGCGGGAGGAAAATACTTAGAGATAAAAGCATTTTTGCACTTATTCCATGAATCAATACTATTCTTAGGCAAAGACGAAAACCAAACTTTAGCACGATCTCTAAGTGTAACAGAAATAACTTCAATTTAACAATATCATTGTCCGTATCTTTCTTCTTTTGCATCTCACACAAATCAACAAAGTTGTTTAGATGGGTAGCGGCATCTTCACTAGGAAGGCCGGAGAATTGATCTTTCATAATAAGATTCAGCAAAGCAGCATTGATTTCACAAGACTCAGCATCATTAAGAGGAGCAATCGGAGTACTAAGGAAATCATTATTATTGGTATTGTAAAAATCACACAATTTAGTATTATCTTGCGTCATCGCAACAAGTAATCCAACACACAAGCAAACAAAAAGGCAAGCGAAAGAGAGAGGAGATTGGGAAAGAGAGGGCGAATAAAACAGCAAGGGTGAAGTGGGGAGAGGAAAACGAGAGGCAAACGGCAAATAATGTAAATGCGAGGGAGATGAGTTTGTGATGGGTACTTGGTATGTCTTGACTTGAGTGAAGACCTCCCCGGCAACGGCGCCAGAAATCCTTCTTGCTACGTCTTGAGCTTGCGTTGGTTTTCCTTGAAGAGGAAAGGGTGATGCAGCAATAGTAGCGTAAGTATTTCCCTCAGTTTTTGAGAACCAAGGTATCAGTCCAGTAGGAGGCTCCTCAAAAGTCCCACGCACCTACACAATCAAACAAGAACTCGCAACCAACGCAATAAAGGGGTTGTCAATCCCTTCAAGGCCACTTGCGAAAGTGAGATCTGATAGAGATAATATGATAAGATAAATATATTTTTGGTATTTTATGATATAGATTGGAAAAGTAAAGATGCAAATAAAAGTAGATTGAAAGCTTATATGATAAGAGATAGACCCGGGGCCATAGGTTTCACTAGTAGCTTCTCTCAAGATAGCATAAGTATTACGGTGGGTGAACAAATTACTATCGAGCAATTGATAGAAAAGCGAATAATTAATGAGGTTATCTAGGCATGATCATGTGTATATGCATCACATCCGTGACAAGTAGACCGACTCCTGCCTGCATCTACTACTATTACTCCACACATCGACCGCTATCCGATGCTTAGTCCCTACCTTTCTTGATTTCCTAGTCTTCCGTTTCTTCTAACGTGCAGACCTCCCCCCTGCAGAACAAAACAATGTTTTACCCAACCACACGTCAGCCATAGAAGTATATATGTTGTTTCAGTTTGCAAGTATGTCTTAATAGGGCTTTCCTCTTTTCGGTTGGCGCATGGCTACGCCACTCCGACAGTGGAAATAATCATCTAAACTGGTCTGAACCACCACATCTACAGAATGAAAATTTTGTCAGATTACCCGAAGTAAGATACAGGGTTGCCTACTACAAATTTGAAACGAGTTTCTGTTGCACACCTGCCCGTAACGATCGCGCCGCCACTGCGCTCTGCCTCAATCTGTTCGTCAGTGGCTGCAGGAAATTCATGTATGCATCATCGCACCCAGAACATGTCAACATTAGTTCTCATGGCCCAACTACTCAATCAGTTGTTATGTTTTTTGTACTCACCGTTCACATTGTAAAGATTCTGGTACATTTGCGCGACACGATTATCACTTGCCACTTGCTCCTTTGCTTTCTGCTCCATCTCCTCTTGATATTTCCTTGCAACTTCTTCATCTTTTGCTTGCCGATCTTTTGCCTCCCTTTCTTCATCTTCGACAATCCTCTTTGCCACTTCTGCATCACGCCTTTCTTGTTCCCTTAGCTGTCTGTCAGTCTCGACCCTCCGATCGTGATCATGGTCAGACCACATTTCAAATTCCGAATCATCGTGACTTTCACTCTCCATGCCATACACAACCATTCCTAGGCCAATCAATGACAATTGCTTATTTCTATCACGGGTTGCTTCCTCAAGCACATCTGCATTAATTATGGCTCGATTAAACAAATTTTTATTTCCATCTTTTTTGCATAGCATTATTTTACCCTAGACTAAAACAATTGCAGTTACAAATTTTCAGCTACTTACATTGTTCAACAAGCTCCGACTAAAGTTGCATTGCGCACTCCCTGTCGATGTCCATCGTACCAGTCTGCTGAGTGTCATGCATGTCTCTCTCCCCTGTAACAGGTACTGAAGTTTCTTGCTTTATCCCTCCAGCAGTAGCCGCAACTTGCATTGATGTGATCTCTTGCAGAATGTTCTCCATTTCGTTACCAGAACCTACAGAGCCAGACATGTCCACGTTTTCTTTTTTTCAGCTGTCCACACAAGTGTTACCTATATAATTTATTTTCAGACACAAGATAGGGAATACCTAATGTTGGCTCCGCAACATCATTGGTGTTCCGGTTTTGCCGTACTCGGGCAGCAGCAATAGCACAAGCGGCATGCCTTGAATTCACATTTCTTGGATTTGCTACTCGCGCTTCGTGTCGAGGCCCTACATTTTTTCAGGTCAACTACATTGATCAAATCATTCTACAAAACTACTACGATCCTGTTGTCAGTGCATTGCCAGAAGCATACCTGCATCATCTAGTAGATGTATCCCCTGTCCAGTTTCATCCCCTAATATATCTGTGCGTTGGTAAGGAAAATGTTAGGTTATTTCCTGTTCTCAGGTACCAGCCGGTCATGAAATCAGACAAGTGGGACAACACGGTCAGCCTGCGGGATATCGACCTTGTCTTCGTAGGTGCCGAGCTGTGTTTCTCGAACGCCGTTCATGCCTTTCATCCTCATTATCATCACTGTCGGATGTCTCCATCTCAGATTCTACAACAGCCGCCTTTTTGCCTTTCTCCGCAGCACTTAACCTGCCAGAACGTCTAACGAATGTTGTTGCACAAGCAGGCACTGGTGGTGGTGTTGCAATCACAGTGGGATCACCAGCAACTACTTCTGCACCTGCAACCAAAAGCATGAACACCACTGAGTATTTAAGCATAAAAATTGATCCCCTAACACCACACATTGAAATGCCTGTATGTTCTCTGCAACTTCAAAACGCTTACCGATTGTGCTAGGATGCATTTCTCTTGAAGGTGTAGCCACGATACTAGCGCCGGTGTCCACAGTGACATCGTCGTCGAACTTACCAGCCTCTTCTACATTATCCTACATGTTCACCACAATTTAGCATTGCCCCCCAAAAGTAACAAAAAAAATTGACAACATTTCACGATGAAAGGTATCACCAGTGAAATGCTGCCTGCTACCAATGGATGCCACTGAATCTCCAAATTTGCAATGTAGCCTTCAGGCCTGGTCTGCAATGAAGCAACATCTTATAGAGTTAGTCATGCAAATTTTGCTCATCCAGCATCTCAACATCTACTCTATCCTCGATGACATTATGTACTTACTCTATAAGTTGTAGGATTAGCCTTCAGTAGCTTAATCAACTTGGCAACTAGGTCATGCGTGTAAGCTGCTATTCTTGGCCCAAAGGTTGAATGCAAATTTTGCCTCCCAAAGTCAATCCAGTCCAGAGTGAAACACTGGACAGCAAAATCATTAGAAAGGCATTACACTTTTAGTTCCCAGAACAGCATAAAGACAAGCACAATGATTGAAAGGTGCATTCCAACAACTCACTTTAAGGAAAAGTGGATTCCCACATAGGATAGAAGCATCCATGCCAGCATGTACGTCGGCATGCAGCCTTCTTGCTGCCCTTCTAGCCATCTCCACGAAGTACGCACCCCAGTTGTATGGCCCAATTTGTGTTGGGTCCTGCACGACAAGCAATATTTCTTCTGGAATGACATGAACGGACTGCCTTGGACCCATGTACGTCGATCACACCACTATGGTGACAGCAACCAAGAATGCAACTGTGTCCTCCCTGGTCATGCAGCAAGGATTTATCTTGCTAATGACATCTCTACAGTCCTTGACACTAACAGCCCCGGTGCCCTCTAGGCGTAGGTACTTCCTGATGGTATTCATCAGCTCAGATCTAAGAGGTGGTGCCCCGAACTCCACTAACCGACCTCTACCACACACACCAAAGATCCTAACCGCATCACGGACCGTCACTCTACGCACCTCACCGTCCCAAAATACAAATGTCATGTTTCTTGGGTTTACCCTAAAAAGCAGAGTTGCATAGAATTTCCGATCTACGGATCCGGCGTACCGGTTAGTGAGAAGGCTAGCGAGTCCAGTGGGGATGGCTACCGTGTAGAAAACCGGCCTGATGGTCAGCAGTGGGGGCGTAGCGAACATGCTCGAGTACGTTGCCCGCCTTCAAACCTCCACCACCGGCGAGCCGCTCGCTGCCACCACCATGGACAAGCTACCCCAACGCTTGTTTCTTTTCCTGCGGCTAGATCCTCCCTCCTCATCAGGTTCGTCCGTCGATCTGCACCGCTTCCTGCTCCCCGGAGTCTCATCGGCCGCCATCGGCGCCCTGCGTTCAGACAGTAGTTGCCGCAGCACACAGCAGAGGTCACAGATGAGCTCCCCAATCAAGAAGAAGGTAATAGGAATGAGAGAGGGGTGCAGATGTCTCGCCGGCGCATGCGCTCGCTACTTACCACTAAGCTGCCTTGAAGCCCACCGGATATTGGATCTGCGCCGCTTTCCCGGTGCTAGCTCAGCCCCTGTTCTTCCCCAGGCAGCTGTGAGGGAGATGGAGTGTGGTTATGGGGAATGGAGTGAGCAGTGCCACAACTGGTCGCCCAAGGGAGTAAATAGTCTCTCCGTTTCACCCAAGTCCCTCTGCCACCTGATAACTTTCACCACCACCACTGTGGTAATTTTGCATCTCCTTTTTTCTTATCAGCAAATTTGATACAGTGTTAGATATTTTGGGTTGCACGCGCGGGAACTTTCCCACCCTCGCCCACTGGCACGTCGCTCGCTCCACCTCTAGCTTGAGAGCACAATATATTTCCAGTTCCATTTAGTTGTGCATACGAGGGCTCACGTGCAAGTCCAAAATCCATCTGCAATCACATGCTTACACAGGTTAAATGGAGCACCCCATCTGAATAATGGGTGCACGGCTATGCAGCAGTTACTACTTTTGGGACCAGCCCCAGCACCTCACACGTATCTGAAACTACAAACAAACAATCGAACCGGATCGAACGACGTTGCTACTAGTGACAAAAACAGAGGATGTCCCCCCGGCAACATGCTAGCAGAACACCCCGACTGTGTGTTGCATCCTAACATCACCGGCACAACAATCGGGGGTTGCGGTACTAGGTGGGGTTGGATGCACCTGCAGTAATTGCAGTGCCACACAGCGCCACCACCAGCTATCGTCCTTACCATGGGCCCCAGCTACGGAAAAAATGCATGCACATGCAGCATGCAGAAGCCAAGCCCTCTCCACGACAATTTAAAAATGATTGAACCCCAACTAACCAGCGTACAACACTGCTCACCAGGACAGATTCTCAATCAACAACACTAATCTCCGGTATAGAAAACCCACACCGTGGTCTTTAATTAACAGAACTCGCATCCCACAGTAGTAATTTAAAGGACACGTACTATACATACATTAACTACAACGGTACTACTCCATTTTCTTATCCAGTCTACTGCACGATTAGCTTATCCTAGCCGGTGACGCTTCGCTGGTGGGCTCACCACTTCTTCCCCATCGTCTTCACCCATCTCCCACTGTGGCGCTGCCGATCCTTCGCCATCCTCAAATTCATCGGCATCATCAAGCTCAGCCCACACCACTCCATCTGGATCGTGCTCGCCACTGCCTTCAACGGCACCTGCTTCTGCCTCCACCGCAGCGTTTCCTCCATCCTCTGGTTCTTCGTCAGCAGACACATGGTCGTCAAATGAATCTCCAACAAAGGACCAACTCTGTGTAAGAACAGTCAGAAAGAGAGAACTCCATGAGGGAATAAGATCAACAAGGCCCGCACTCACGTACACTGGTCACGCACCTAGATTGATCCACTCGCCATAGCCGATTGGGCAGACTGAGTTGAGCCATCTGCTGCTACCTGGTTCACACTCCTTTCAGAAGCCTCCTCATTCAGAAGAACCTGCTCCAATTTTACCCCAAGTTTATGCTAACGAAGAACGGATGCAAGCAATGAGCTGTAGCTACTAGGGGTATACCTCATGGCTCCTCTGGGTTGCTAGGTGCAGCGTGATCCCGGTCAACTCAGAGCCGTATACACTGGTCGCTGTAGCCTCCATCTCCCCAGCAAGCACAACAATGGTGTTGGTTATACCATGGGTGGCACCTCCACCCCGCTTAGGCGGTTCAAATTTCAAACCACTGCAGTGCTTCATGCGGTAGGACATTTGGCACCCAATCCATGACATGTACGTGATCTTCCATACCGAAACGCCAATTCACAGCCCATGACATATATTAAATATCTAGCAAAACCACAGCCGCACACATAGATATTCAAACATTCAGAGCTACAGCCTGGAGCATGCGCACGTCTGCATTTCAGAACACCAAATTCACTTCTCCCAATTCAGACATCAAGACCTGAACACTCAAATAGCTCAGGGGTGTGTGCATTGTCATCACTAAATTAGAGATAGAGATCAAGATGAAATTAAACAACAGCGAAAAAAGATTACAGCCATGGGATCAACATCACAATACAGTAGTCACCATGGACATTTTTTCTTCTTTCACATTCCTCCAGCGAGCCTCAGTTCCATTGCTTTATTGCAGTTGTTCCGCCGGTGGCCCTCGACACCACAGTTCTTGCACCTTGAAGGCTTCCTTGGTTGCTTCGGAATATCACCACGGTCAGGGCATGTTGTTCGTTTGTGCCCTTGCCTACGGCATATCATGCAACATCTGGTCCTCTTGCTTAGCCCTTCGTACGACGCCTTCTCCCTGCTTGTTGTCGGTCGTCCAATCTCTTTCCTTTTTACCGGAGCCAACAAACCATCCAACCGGTTGCTTGTCCTTGAGATAGAATCATTTTCTCCAATGTCAGCAGCAAGTCCGACTACTTTGCCATTCTGGTCTGCAACTACAGCATCAGCGATCCGCTCATTCACCACTACACCCTTATCTGCAATTCTATCCTCTAGTCCTAGACCATCTCTAATTTCTGTGAACGGGAGCATTATCATCAAATTCAACTTGAACAGGTCCATCAAACGATTGTACGCTTCTACGCTTGTGTCTCCTAGTCTTACTAACTCCATTGCATGCATGTACATGGCGAAGTGTCTGTAAGAGAAGGGATTGTTCTGCATACTGTCTTTTTGGTACTGGGCTAGGTGAGCAGGTAGAACATCTCTGGCATCTTTTGTCCACCTCTTCACGATATGTTTAGCCGGTATTTCCTTAGCACGAATGAAGTCCAGGACCTGGAAGAAGAAAACATCACTCACAGGATTGAGTTCTCAAAAAAAGGTACAACAATATCATGGTCATCCCACAAAACTAGCAACTGCAAGAACATAATAGGAAACTGGCGTTAATGACTCCGCCCATCCAACACCACTAACGTTCAGAACATGGCTGCAAAGCAAGCCCATATGTGCAAACTGCCCACACTCGCAGACGAACTCATCGCCACCGTCCAGCGTAGTCACCTTGTAGATACTCTACACCATTTCTCCCTTCTCTCTGCATCGCTATGAATTGCTATGTATGTCTTCTGTTTCTCCACCTCCTGTAGCTGATACGCCCCACTCTCATACAAAATTTGCCCAAATTGTTCAAACATTGCTCTTGTGTATATCTTTCTTGCATGCCTCTCCACTGCAAGATTTGCCCTCATCAGCGGCTTTCCCTGCACAATTGTCAAAAAAATGTGCTTTTTCAGATCACTCATGTCAGTTCTACCACCACAAAACTACTGGGAACAACAAATTTCCACTAAATGAAATGGACCATATACAATGCGAGTGCGCTTCTCCTCGTAATTCTCATCGGATTCGCGGTCAAACTGAAGCCTCATGTATTTTTGCACAAACATGTGCATCGGGCAACCAGGTGGCACATAATTTTTGAGCATGTGGTTTGCGCTCTCACTCCGCTGTGTGCTCGTCATTTTTGCACAGAACACCCCCTTGAAGTAAGGCTTAGCCCATTTCTTCCGTATCTCAAACAATTGCGTCATATAATCATGACCTCTTAACTTGTATTTATCCAGCAGCAACTCCCAACCTTTCTCAAATTCATCTTCAGTAAGCATGTGGTTAATCACCTTGTAAAACTCAGCCCTGAATTCGCTTTTCTTTGTGTACAGCGCCCCAAGCGACTCCTTCGCTTTCTTAAGCACATGCCATTTGCACCACCTCTGTGTTGTATTCAGCATAACCTTACTTATAGCAAGCTCCATCCCACGGTTCTGGTCTGAAGAAAACAATTACAGGGATTACTAATCAATTAATCAACCCCCTCTGGGGACGACCATGATTCACTGCTTGCAGCATGCATAAAATTCATTTCTTACCTGTCAGTATAGTAACTGGCGCAGTTCCACCCATCATTCTTAGGAACTCTGAAAAAACCCAAGCAAAGCTATCCTCAGTCTCATCTCGGACAAGCACACCGGCCATAATCACACCTTGGAAGTGGTTGTTGACTCCAACGAACAATCTGAATGGCATGTCATACAAATTTGTCCTATAGGTGGTGTCAAATGTTATCACATCCCCGAAGAACAAGTACTGCATCCTACTGTTTCCGCTAGCCCACATCAGATTCCTGATTCGACCATCCCCGTCTGCTTGGACCCTATATGTGAAATGAGGATCTTTAGCACCAATCTCCGTAAAGACATCCATTGTTTTCTTCACATCATCTTCTGCGTGCTCTCGGTTAATTCTACCACAAAGACTACGCAAAGACCTTTTTGTGAAGGGGACATTATCCATCGATCCAAAGAAACCTCCGATTATGCTGTACACCTTAGCCAAATGGACATTGTTCTGCCTTAACTGCTTCACGAGATCTCTTGTGTAAACATCTATATGCTTGTGTGACGGCCAGTGAAGCGTCTCGCCAAAGTTGGGCGATAATGAGTGGTTGTGACTATCCCTGTGCTCTGCAATGTACCACCCATTATCCTCTGCTCGTAGGAGCCATATTAGAGCTGGGCATTCACAGCGGCATTATCTTGTATTTTCAACACCAGCTTTGCCCTGTGCAAAATGACCAACACAAAACAGCAATTCAGATCACCCCTGGATTTATGAGCACCAACTTCCTGTGTCCTACGTAGGAAAATACAGTTCATACTTACCGAGCAACCGCAAACGATTTCTCCCATGCATTTAATCCTCTCAACATTAAGCCTACTCTTGCCATAGCGAATCCCAAATCCCTTTTCCCATGAGTACAGATTGTAGAAGTCGTACGCCTCTCCCACTGAGTCAAATGTCGTGCCAATACTTGGCGTGACCACATTGTCTCTTGGATTCTCAGCATAGTTCCGGACTGATTTCTCAAATGCACTGACACGGTTTGGGCAAGGAGGCCGACTTGGTGCTGCGGCACCGATCCTCAACCTGCAGTATCAGAACACAATTCATAAATCAACAATTGCACATTATGTCTGCTCTGATCATATCTATAACTTTTGTCCTTGCGAAATGTAACAGCACATGTCCGATTTTTAGGACGAGTATAAATAAAATGATCATGTCTAATACTGGAATGTTTTCATTTACAATTCACTGTCACAAATTAGAGAGCTATCTCCAGTCGATTACTTATCTGGCATAGTTACATGCCAACAACTCGGTGATGTCTAGCATACTTGCGTCAGCTCACTCAATCCATCAATCCCTTAACATTCGTTAAATACCGCTACTTAAGCATCAGGGGGTCTGTTCAGGAATGAATGTAATTACACAGCTGCTTCCCTACAATACTCCTACAAAACCCAAGCTTCAGACTAACCACTCAGATATGCAGCTACTATTTCAGCCATGTCATTGTCCTCTCGGTCATACCTCGCCTCAAATTGAATACATTCTATTCTATTGACCATATCAGGCCACTCTACAACACCAACATAGCCACACATTGATATGTCTGAACAATCAACAATCTGCTGAGCATATCAATTCTACTTCATCTAAGCGACATGAACTGACCTCTTATTCCAGCAAGGAGCGCGTGGGTTCATCATCTTCCAGTAGATAGCTCTGAGCTTGGTGGTGACACCTCCCTCCTGTCGGCCGCTGCATCACTCACCATCAAGATTTGCGCGTCCTCTGTATTTGCCGCCTGCTCGGCAACCCGCACCTGCTGTCCAGCCGCCTCCTGCGCCACCGGACGCCGCTGCAGCACCATATCCACATCGATGGGATACCCCCCCCCCCCACTGGCGCCGGCACCAAACTCTCCCCAACCTCTTCAAGGAAATTCGATCTGCACGACGAAATAGCAAACCCTCTAGCAATCAACAAATTTCTGGTCTCAGATCCTTCACTACAAGCTGACCATCAAAACAGTTAACTACATACCCGCGTATAGGCTGCATCAGGAACTCCATGCCCGCCGTCGCCGTCGCCGCCGCCACCGCCGCGCAGCAACACCGCTCCGGAAATTAGGTCTGCCCTGCCCTAGCCGATACCAGCATACGCTTGCACTTTCATTCCCATCCTGGGCCCAGCGGATGGAAAAAATATCAACCCGGGCCACGGACCAGACGGTAAACGACTATTCTGATCCACGGCCCAACTAGACTTACGTAAACGGACGTTCGTCCAGCCGTTTAACTGTGGCCCACCACCAACCCCTGTCGCCAACGTATTTCAGGCCAGCCCCCATTTCCCATCCCGACAGTACCGCTCGTATAAAGAAATAGCACAGATCTCCATGCTCCATTCGACGCCCTAGATAACGGTCTCATATGAGCCCGAGCTCAGATAATTCACGTCCAGTTTGCACGTGGTCTGGTCATAGTGGGCTGCATGCATGCCACCGCTTGAAAGATACATTCGCACTTTCGTAAGTGTGCATAGTGGGCACTTAACTTGCAGACAAGACTGTCCTCAGTGGAAATGATTTCTTGACCAGTCATCCGCGTGCACATCATGAACGCGACCACAAGCATGCGACAAAAAATTTCAGGCCAACACTAGTTTAAATAACCAAACCAATTTTTGCTAGCTTTCCGACAGAAAATCTGGAAGCAAACATTGGACTTGGTTGGATATCATGTCTTTGCATATTTGGAATATACATGATCACAAGATACTAGCATAATTTTCTACTCCCTTCATTTCTAAATATAAGACCTTTTAGACATTTCAATATGGCTACATACGGATGATTATAGACGTATTTTATAGTGTAGATACACTCATGTTGCTTCCTATGTAGTTCACACTGGAATCTCTCAAAAATCTTATATTTAGGAACCGGGGAGTAGAAAGCAAATAATCTGACTTAGATGGTGCTAGCTCCTTCACAAATGTGCAAAACACAGGGATTTTCTTTAAAAGAATAAATAAATATAAAATGGTCAAGGTGTAGAGGAAAAGAGAGGGAGATTAGTGGAATTGATCGATGTATTGCTTGAGCCCCGTGATCATATATATAGGAGTACATGAGTAACTTTGAGTACAGGAAACGTTAGAATAATTCCTAGTCTACCCTATGTTTCCTAATAATCACGATGCTCAACATCCCCCGCAGTCACAACGGTAGCGAAGGGTTCTAATTGTCGACGACCCGCCGCCCCGGATGCATGCACAGGTGGGCAGGCATGTGGATGACGGCCGTGACAGGCGCCGCACGAGGTCGCCGGATTGGATAATAGGCAGCCGCACTGGTTTATAAACCCAGCCGCGGCTGCTCCTTCGAGCTCCTATATAATGCAGGCCTCTGGG
Source organism: Aegilops speltoides (assembly GCA_021437245.1). Taxonomy (NCBI): domain Eukaryota; kingdom Viridiplantae; phylum Streptophyta; class Magnoliopsida; order Poales; family Poaceae; genus Aegilops; species Aegilops speltoides. The sequence continues at coordinate 20,734,127 of CM038141.1, forward strand.
CGTAACTGTGTCGCGCTGCCCTGTGAGCCTAATGGGCCTTATGAGCCTGCATAAGCACGCCCAAGGCCGATCAGGCCCACTGGGCAGCGCGGAAATACTTCTTTTCATATATATATTTTTCTTTTGTGGTTTATATATTTTTTTCTATTTATTTGTGAGTAGTTTTTTGTTGTATTTAGAGTTTCTTATGTTTAATATTAGTGTGTTTTATCATTATATTCATATTTGTAGTGATTTTTCAGTTCATTTTGTAGTGCACTTTCACGATGATTTAGCTCTGAAAACAAATCAGTAAATGCATCGAAAATAGCAAATTATGTCAGAAAGGGTTGAAATTTGATGACGTGAATTTGAATTGTACATCTGAACGCAAAAAAGTCCAGAGTTGTAGTAAGTTATTAAAATATTGAATAGCCGGTGTAACAGATGAGTTTTCGTCTGAAACTCTGATACTTCGAAAGAGATTGTCCAGTTTGTACACGAAGTGCATCCAGTGTTTGCCGTAACCCTCTCTACTTTTTTGCACATGCTATGCGGGTGAAATGATGATACCTTGCCAAGTTTCAACCTTTTCAGAGTTCATTTTGTAGTGCTTTTCACTTTCACGGTGATTTAGCTCTGAAAACAAAACAGTAAATGCATCGAAAATAGCAAATTATGTCAGAAAGGGTTGAAAGTTGATGACGTGGATTTGAATTGTGCATCTGAACACAAAAGAAGTCCGGAGTTGTACTAAGTTATTAAAATATTGAATAGCCGGTGTAACAGATGAGTTTTCGTCCGAAACCCTGATACTTCGTAAGAGATTTTCCAGTTTGTACACGAAGTGCATCCAGTTTTTGCCGTAACCCCCTCTAATTTTTTGCACATGCTATGCGGGTGAAATGATGATACCTTGCAAAGTTTCAACCTTTTTAAAGTTCATTTTGTAGTTCTTTTCACTTTCACGGTGATTTAGCTCTGAAAACAGATCAGTAAATGCATCGAAAATAGCAAATTATGTCAGAAAGGGTTGAAAGTCGATGTATTGCTTGAGCATTGTGGGCATATATATGAATACATGATTAACTTGGTATACAAGACAAGCTAGAATAATCTCTAACCTATCCTATGTTTCCTAATAAGCACAATATTCAACACAAGGGATAGCATGGGCTTGACATATATTGTAGAGTATAGTTTCGAAAAGGTTTTACTAGTTAAGCTCATGCTCATTTGGAAATTGAAAAATTGGGTAAACATTTCTTCAATTAAATTCAGGGAGAAATCTAAAGAAAAAAAAAGGCAAACGAAAATCTAGAAAAAATAGGGTCAAATTTGTGAAATTTGGTCTTTGAGAGCTGAAATACCTACCGAAGGACATTCACCACCACCTGTCAGATTGGCGCCACCACAACCAGCCACGAGACCACCCCGGGCCACCGCCGCCAAAGTGTCACCGACGCCCGAAGAAGCCCGTGCAACGCCACCATGCCAGACCACACCACCACGTCAGATCTGAGAGAGATCCACACAGCCGCCACACACCCGACGCACCCTGAGCAGCCGCTAAGCCACCGGCAACACCGCGCCGCATCGTCCCACGCCCAGATTGATGGCAAAACAAAATCGATGCTCCAAAAATACTACTTTTGAAAGTAATTTGGAGCACTGACTTTTTTTCTGGCATGCCTTCCACAAATGTGAACATTTGTCAAAGTTTATCAAAAAAAAGCAAAATTTACTGTTCACATGAGCTCATTTGAGCTCAAGCTCAGAAGGGTACTTTCGGCCATAGACCAATTACTTAGCTTGGTTTGCCACTTCAACTGTTGAACTCGTCCTGCAAATGCTTTTTTACGCGTCTCACCAACCCACCGAGGAAATCCTTATGGTTGGTAAAATACTCAGCACATACTCGTGCATAGCTAGTTATTGTACAATTATTAGTACCACACCATGCCTCTATATCTCTGACCAATGTTAGAAGTCTCGGTAATGAAATCGAGCACTAATACTAACCGGAGTTGTTGGCAATCATGGACAAAGTCGAGTATCAACCTGCTCACAAAACAAGTCAAATATCAGACCATGAACGCCCTGTTGATGTGCTCAACTTAATCAAGAATCTGACATGTATGTATGACTGTATGTATGTGATGCGAATGAAGTAATTTCCAGGAAATCATTTCCATGCTACATTTTGGGTTTATAAAATCCCTCATTATCGAAGAAAAAAGGAAATCATTTCCACTGAGTCATGTATAAACATGATTGCGCTCGCTGTTCACGATGGTGATGTTCGAGCGTATGTGCAAGAGGATGACCGCAGTTTTTCTGGGGAATCTTGTCCACTGAGCAGAGTCAAGTCTCAAGTGTGCACCAGGAAGCGAGACTGTATCTTTCGCATGGTGACACGAATAAACAAGGAAATGTTGGTTTCCTTTTCTTTAGATGAAGCTTACAATTGATCACTGAGGTAACAAAATGAGTACACGGCTGACTGACCATATAGCAGGACTGAGGTCTGAGGGTGGGTCGTCTCATTTTAAGACAACTGTTCGTGAAACACGAGGGTTATCGTCTGCCCTACTTGCATTAGAAAATACTGGAGTGCAACCTAGAGTTTAAATAGATATATGTGGGGTTCGTCGCACCCACACAAAAATACTACTGTAGTGAAAGCTTAGGAACCACTGGCAGATAGTAACAGCTACCGTTGGCGTTATCCATGGCAAAAGCCTACTCGCTTTGCAGAACAAAACCTAGCTTAAGTTTAAAAAGAACCCACACAAGAATGCACATGCATTTTTTTTTTGGGTCGCGCTAACTGCCACACGTGTAGCAGGAAGGGAGACGCACCACACGTCTCTAATGTAAACAGATTGCCACGTCATCGCATGCATGCAGGAATCTTTTTGGATTTTCAGTTTTTAAAATGTTTTATCTCTTAAACAAAAAATCCGATTGAAAATTCGTTTTCACCATTAAATCCCTCGCGATGAGATCTTCGAAACTAGATCCCATGTTGATATGTTTTGATGAAAAAAAAATTGGATTAAAAGTTGTCATGTCTATTGCATATGAATTGCCATGATGTTTACACTGAAGTTGCCATGATATGTTTCAGCTATTTTCTTCTACATTTAAAAGTAAATTTTGACATTTATAAAACGGGGAATTAAGAAACTAGACTTGCCATGAACCATAAACTAAAATTGCCATGATACATGCACGTAAAATTGCCATGGTTCATACAAAAAATAATTTTCATTGTCAAAGTACTGGAGTTGCCATCATCAAAATACTAAAATTGCCATGATCTACAAACTAAAATTGCCACATGGCAACTTTAGTTTAAGCCCTATGGCAACTGCAGTGTAAACATCGTGGCAACTTCTGGAAAAAAAAAATTCGTCGAAACATATCAACATGGGGTCTAGTTTTGAAGATCTCGTCGAGACGGATTTAATGGTAAAAACGGATTTTTAGTTCACTTTTTTATTTAGGAGATACAACATTTTTAAGCCGAAAACCAAAAAAAATTCTGCTGATGTCATCTATTCATACATGGCAAAATGAGTGGTGATGGAGGCGTGTGGGCGATGTGCAAACGCCCACACGTGTGGGCGTTAACATTTCCGATTAAAAAAAGGCTAAAACCAGCCCGTACTTGAAAATATTAATGTTAGAAAACAAAAAACAAGTCACCACACCCGTTCATAGTACAAAATTATTTAATCCATTGATTATAAAAATTTATGGTCCAGATAACATAATATTTTAAATAATTTAAGGATGTGTATGTTCCCGCGTGTACCATTGACGCGATCAATCAATTCTGCTTAGCTTAACTATTTTGCCTCTCTATGAAAGATTATAATAACCCATTGAGAGCAGCAAATCGCTTCCCCGCTAAAAGGAAAAAGTTAGAAAAGTACAGTAAATCTTTTGGTGGCCAATCTAAGCCCAACGCCTACGTGAATACATGCTGCTCATGTGCTCCAACAAACAATTCTAAAAAATGTATTCCAACGAAAATTAAATAGTTGAACCATTCAATTGCCTACAAAACAACCAAATCAGTCAATAAAAAAGAGTCTTGACACTTAAAAAAAGATGTTGGACCGTGCTTATTAGAAGGATCTCTAAAATTATTTCTGGCAAAAAAACTCTAAAATTATAACTAATATGATTATAAAAAATATATCTGATATAATGTCTTGATATCACGTGCATGTCCATTGGTAGAAGTCGAGCAAGTAATTCTAGAAGACATTATACAGTACATGTATTTATGAGTCAATGTAAATAATTATTTATGATGACACAAATTAAATATTTGTCAATTTGTGGGAGATAAAAGTAATATTTGTCAACTCCCAAACTCTAAATCTTCTCTAGAATTTACTTTTTGTTAGAACGCCAAATATTCTCTAGAGCTATTCTGCATGTTGCGGGTGGATGTCACGATGGGTCACAACGACCATAGAGACATGGCATAGATGCATCAACATGTCCTAGCCGGCTGGGATAACTGAGACTCACATGTGGTGACGAAATTTACTATCCAGAATACATGCATGACCAACTACTTGCTTTTTCATATAGCTTATGTGATGATTAATGGTGATAAGCAGGCGGGCTTTGCAAAGCAATGATTAACAACAGATAGCACATGGTTGTTTATGGGCAAAATCATAAATACAAAAAATAATTTCTAATAATCCATCCAAGTGCAATTAATTATATATATGAATTCAAAATAAAGGGGAAAGGACAATTTTTATTTTCTGCGACTGCCATATAGAGAGTCCATACAAAACTAAAGTTAAAAGTTTTGTATTCATAATTGAATCTAGACACGGCATGACGTTATCATTTTGAATCATATTGAGTCTATGATTTGGCACGCCATGTAGTAGAGTGGAGGCAATCATGGATTGATGACCACTCGCGAGATGCAATGGAAAGGATGCTAGAAACATTGTAAGTTTCGTCTTTCTTTTACCACCCTAGGTTGCTTATCTCACTGGCACTACTCATTTGTTGTCATAGATATATCACTGTTCTAACCAACAAATACAATTGTCAGAAGGATCTCTAACAAATCACCAATGATGATTTATGTACATATTAGCTGCAATACTTCTATGTATTTTAGACCATAAATTGATGCTACTATTGGGGCCAATCTACTACATTAGAAATGTGGGAAAACATGGTAGTATTGTCTTCCACATAGGCTAAATTATCACAACTATTGATCGTGGCGAGTTCAAAATTGCCGCAGCGTAGGTGGAACCATTTGGGTGGCCATAAATATTCCATTTTCAATGATTCATGTGAAGTTCAGAAGTAAATAGCAGGATGAACTAAATTTTGGTTTTTGTGCGCATTCCATATAAAGCCCATGGATAAATGAGGGGTGTCAAAGTAAAAATCTTTGGGTTAGTAGAGTACTTAATGACAACCCACATGCAGAATGTGTTTCAACTAAAGTCTAATCACGTTGTGTGAAATTAAAATCGATTAAAATTCACTATGGGGCCAGTGATCGACGAACATAAAAATACAAGATAATTTCAAGCATGTTATGATGTGGCTCCATGGTCTAATACAATTAAGAATGCTTATCTAATAGAAAACCAGTAGTTCATAACTAACATATGTATATACATGTAAAAATATGAACATGACAATACCTTATACATCTAGCTGCGCAAATGCGCGGGTCACACAGCTAGTTATTATGAAAGAGGAACTATATCTCCGCCTCTTTATGTTTCCAATATGATAGAATTGCAAGAATTTGCTTATACTATGCATTGGCCTTTATTATGTGTGCATGAATTGTTCTTTTATGACATGCCGATGCATAGGAAGAGAGTTAGACTTCGTCATTGTTTGATATACGTTACTTTGTGCTCACTACTAAATTACAAATCATTGTTAATTAAAATTGGCTTTGATATACCTTGGGATCCGGGTGGATCCATTACTTCAGCACTATATGCCTAGCTTAATGGCTTTAAAGAAAGCGCTGTCAGGGAGACAACCCGGAAGTTTTAGAGAGTCATTTATTTCTGTTGAGTGCTTTCATATAGTTTAAAACAAAAAATAAAGATGCGAACCTAAAAACTTTTCAAAAAGGAAAGTGAAAGTGAGAAAGACAAGCATTGTTGAAGTGGGAGCTAGCCTTGAACTTTGTTCATGCTCACGGAAACTTTGTGAATCTTGATTATAGAAACTTTTCATCAAAAATAATTATCCCCTTGTACAATTCCATTGTATTATAAAAATAATGTGCCAAGGTTTGTCTTTAGGATGTTTACAATGCTTGTTGGTCTGTACGGTGCAGGACAGAAACTTTGGCTGTAGTGCACGATTTTTCATTTTTACTTGGAACGTCAAATGATTCTGATTCCTTTTGCAATGTCTTGCTGTACAACTTGTTTATTTTTCATAACTTTGGTATAATTTTTTGGGTAACAGAAGTATGGTGAATGTTCAGATTGCTACAGACTATTCTGTTTTTAACAGATTCTGTTTTTGATGCATAGTTTGCTTGTTTTGATGAAACTATCAATTTATATCAGTGGATTAAGTCATGAAAAAGTTATGTTACAGTATACACAATGCAAAAACAAAATATGAATTGGTTCGCTACAGTATTTAGAGTGGTGATTTACTTTATTATACTAACGGATCTTCCCGAATTTTCTGTTGAAGTTTTGTGTGGATGAAGTGTCTAATCGAGGATGTCTCGATATGAGGAAAAGGAAGAGAGGCAAGAGCTCAAGATTGGGGATGCCCGAGGCACCCCAAGTAATGAAGGAAATATGCCCTAGAGGCAACAATAAAGTTATTATTTATTTCCTTATTTCATGATAAATGTTTATCATTCATGCTAGAATTGTATTAACCGGAAACATGATACATGTGTGAATGCATAGACAAAACAACATGTCACTAGTATGCCTCTACTAGACTAGCTTGTTAATCAAAGATGGTTATGTTTCCTAACCATGAACAAGGAGTTGTTATTTGATTAATGAGGTCACATCATTAGTAGAATGATCTGATTGACATGACCCATTCCCTTAGCTTAGCACACGATCGCTTAGTATGTTGCTACTGCTTTTATCCATGACTTATACATGTTCCTGTAACTATGAGATTATGCAACTCCGTTTACGGAGGGACACTTTGGTGCTACCAAACGTCACAACGAATCGGGTGATTATAAAGGAGTACTACAGGTGTTTCCAAAGGCAAATGTTGGGTTGGCGATTTGAGATTAGGTTTTGTCACTCGATTGTCGGAGAGGTATCTCTGGGCCCTCTCGGTAATGCACATCATCAAGCCTTGCAAGCACTACAACTAATGAGTTAGTTGTGAGATGATGTATTACGGAACGAGTAAAGAGACTTGCGATAACGAGATTGAACTAGGTATTGGATACCGACGATCGAATCTCGGGCAAGTAACATACCGATGACAAAGGAACAATGTATGTTGTTATGCGGTCGACCGATAAAGATCTTCGTAGAATATGTAGGAACCAATATGGGCATCCAGGTCCCGCTGTTGGTTATTGACCGTGAATAGTTCTAGGTCATGTCTACATTGTTCTCGAACCGTAGGGTCCGCACGCTTAAGGTTTCGGCGATGCTTATTATGAGTTTATGTATTTTGATGTACCGAAGGAGTTCGGAGTCCCGGATGTGATCACGGACATGACGAGGAGTCTCGAAATGGTCGAGACATAAAGATTGATATATTGGATGCCTATGTTTGGAGTTCGGAATGGCTCCGGGCGAAAACGGGAATTTACCGGAGTACCGGGAGGTTACCGGAACCCCCCCGGGAGGTAAATGGGCCTCGATGGGCTTTAGTGGAAAGGAGAAGGGGCAGCCCTAGGAGGGCGCCTCCCCCTTCCCTAGTCCTACTAGGACTAGGAGAAGGGCCGCCCCTCTCTCTCTTTCCCTCCGGAATCCTAGTCCAACTAGGATTGGGGAATCCTACTCCCGGAGGGAGTAGGACTCCTGGCGCGCCTCCTCTTGGCCGCCCCCCCCCCCCTGCTCCTTTATATCTGAGGGGCAGGGGGCACCTTGAACACACAAGTTGATCTTTAGATCGTTCCTTAGCCGTGTCGGTGCCCCTCCACCATATTCCACCTCGGTTATACCGTCAAAGCTTAGGCGAAGCCCTGCGCCGGTGATACATCAAGATCGTCACCACGCCGTCGTGCTGACGAAACTCTCCCTCGACACTCGGCTGGATCGGAGTACGAGGGACGTCATTGAGCTGTACGTGTGTCAAGAACTCGGGGCGTCGAGTAACGGCGCCGGATCGGTCGGATCGCGAGGAGAACGTCGACTACTTCCTCTACGCCAGATCGCTTCGCCGGGTCTACAAGGGTATGTAGACAACACTCTCCCCTCTCGTTGCTATTCATCACCATGATCTTGCGTGTGCGTAGGAAAATTTTTGAAATTACTACGTTCCCCAACAGTGGCATCCGAGCCTAGGTTTTTATGGTTTGATGTTATGCACGAGTAGAACACAAGTGAGTTGTGGGCGATACAAGTCATACTACCTACCAGCATGTCATACTTTGGTTCAGCGGTATTGTGAGATGAAGCGGCCCAGACCGACATACGCGTTACGCTTACGCGAGACTGGTTTCACCGCTGCGAGCACTCGTTGCTTAAAGGTGACTGGTGGGTGCCTGTCTCTCTCACTTTAGTTGAACCGAGTGTGGCTACGCCCGGTCCTTGAGAAGGTTAAAACGGAGTCTATTTGACGAAGTATCGTTGTGGTTTTGATGCGTGGGTGAGACTGGTTCTTGCTTAAGCCCGTAGCAGCCACGTAAAATTTGCAACAACAAAGTAGAGGACGTCTAACTTGTTTTTGCAGGGCATGTTGTGATGTGATATGGTCAAGACGTGATGCTATATTTTGTTGTATGAGATGATCATGTTTTGTAACCGGTTATCGACAATCGGCTGGAGCCATATGGTTGTCGCTTATTGTATGCAATGCAATCGCTTCAGTAATGCTTTACTTTATCACTAAGCGGTAGCGATAGTCGAGAAGCATAAGTTTGGCGAGACGACAACGATGCTACGATGGAGATCAAGGTGTCGCGCCGGTGACGATGGTGATCATGGTGGTGCTGCAAGATGGGGATCGTGAAGCACAAGATGATGATGACCATATCATATCACTTATATTGATTTGCATGTGATGTTTATCCTTTTATGCATCTTATCTTGCTTTGATTGACGGTAGCATTATAAGATGATCTCTCACTAAATTATCAAGAAGTGTTCTCCCCGGGTATGCACCGTTGCCAAAGTTCGTCGTGCCCAGACACCACGTGATGATCGGGTGTGATAAGCTCTACGTCCATCTACAACGGGTGCAAGCCAGTTTTGCACACGCAGAATACTCGGGTTATACTTGACGAGCCTAGCATATGCAGATATGGCCTCGGAACACGGAGACCGAAAGGTCGAGCGTGAATCATATAGTAGATATGATCAACATAAGATGTTCACCATTGAAAACTACTCCATTTCACGTGATGATCGGTTATGGTTTAGTTGATTTGGATCACGTGATCACTTGGATGACTAGAGAGATGTCTTTCTAAGTGGGAGTTCATAAGTAATATGATTAATTGAACTTAAATTTATCATGAACTTAGTACCTGATAGTATCTTGCTTGTTTATGTTTGATTGTAGATAGATGGCTCGTCTTTGTTGTTCCGTTGAATTTTAATGCGTTCCTTGAGAAAGCAAAGTTGAAAGATGATGGTAGCAATTACACGGATTGGGTCCGTAACGAGGATCATCCTCATTGCTGCACGTAAGAGCTACGCCCCGATGCACCGCTAGGTGACAGGCTTCTTCTTTGGAGCAACACCAGATGTTATGAACGTCTGGCGAGCAAAGTCGATGACTACTCTATAGTTCAATGTGCCATGCTTTACGGCTTAGAACCGGGACTTCAACGACGTTTTGAACGTCATGGAGCATATGAGATGTTCCAGAGTTGAAGTTGATATTCCAACAGAATGCCCGGATTGAGAGATATGAAGTCTCCAATAAGTTCTATAGCTGCAAGATGGAGGAGAACAGTTACATTAGTGAGCATATACTCGTAATGTCCGGGTACTATAATCACTTGACACAATTGGGAGTTAATCTTCCGGATGATTGTGTCATTGATGTAATTCTCAATCACGCCACCAAGCTACAAAAGCTTCGTGATGAACTATAATATGCAAGGGTTAGTAAAGACTATACCGAGCTCTTACAATGCTAAAGGCTGCGGAGGTAGAAATCAAGAAGGAGCATCAAGTGTTGATGGTCAATAAGACCACTAGTTTCAAAAAAAAAGGCAAAGGGAAGAAGAAGGAATCTCAAGAAGAACAGCAAGCAAGTTGCTGCTCAGAGAAGAAACCCAAGTCTGGCCCTAAACCTGAAACGAGTGCTTCTCTGCAAGCGACTGGTCATTTGAAGCGGAACTGCCCCAAGTATTTGGCGGATAAGAAGGATGGCAAGGTGAACAAAGGTATATGTGATATACATGTTATTGATGTGTACCTTACTAGAGCTCGTAGTAGCACTGGGTATTTGATATCGGTTACATTGCTAATATTTGCAACTCAAACAGGACTACTGATTAAACGAACTCGGCAAAGGACGAGGTGACGATGCGCGTGGAAATGGTTCCAAAGTCGATGTGATCGCGGTCGACACGCTACCTCTACATCTACCTTCGGATTAGTTTTAGACCTAAATAATTGTTATTTGGTGCTGCGTTGAGCATGAACATTATATCTGGATCTTGTTTGATGCGAGACGGTTATTCATTTAAATCAGAGAATAATGGTTGTTCTATTTATATGAGTAATATCTTTTATGGTCATGCACCCTTGAGGAGTGGTCTATTTCTTATGAATCTCGATAGTAGTGATACACATATTCATAATGTTGAAACCAAAAGATGCAGAGTTGATAATGATAGTGCAACTTATTTGTGGCACTGCCGTTTAGGTCATATCGGTATAAAGCGCATGAAGAAACTCCATGCTGATGGACTTTTGGAGTCACTTGATTATGAATCACTTGGCACTTACGAACCGTGCCTCATGGGCAAGATGACTAGAACACCGTTCTCCGGTACTATGGAGAGAGCAACAGATTTGTTGGAAATCATACATACAGATGTATGTGGTCCGATGAATGTTGAGGCTCGTGGCGGATATCGTTATTTTCTCACCTTCACAGATGACTTAAGCAGATATGGGTATATCTACTTAATGAAACATAAGTCTGAAACGTTTGAAAAGTTCAAAGAATTTCAGAGTGAAGTTGAAAATCATCGTAACAAGAAAATTAAGTTTCTACGATCGATCGTGGAGGTGAATATTTGAGTTACGAGTTTGGTCTACATTTGAAACAATGCGGAATAGTTTAGCAACTCACGCCACCCGAACACCACAGCGTAATGGTGTGTCCGAACGTCAGAATCGTACTTTCTAGATATGGTACGATCTATGATGTCTCTTACAGATTTACCGCTATCGTTTTGGGGTTATGCTCTAGAGACGGCCGCATTCACACTAAATAGAACACCGTCGAAATCCGTTGAGACGACACCTTATGAACTATGGTTTGGCAAGAAACCAAAGTTGTCGTTTCTTAAAGTTTGGGGATGCGATGCTTATGTGAAAAAGCTTCAACCTGATAAGCTCGAACCCAAATCGGAGAAATGTATCTTCATAGGATACCCAAAGGAAACAGTTGGGTACACCTTCTATCACAGATCCGAAGGCAAGACATTCGTTGCTAAGAATGGATCCTTTCTAGAGAAGGAGTTTCTCTCGAAAGAAGTGAGTGGGAGGAAAGTGGAACTTGATGAGGTAATAGTACATTCTCCCTTACTTGAAAGTAGTTCGTCGCAGAAACCGGTTTCTGAGACACCTACACCAAGTAGTGAGGAAGTTGATGATGTTGATCATGAAACTTCAGATCAAGTTACTACAGAACCTCGTAGATCAACCAGAGTAAGATCCGCACTAGAGTGGTACGGTAATCCTGTTCGGAAGTCATGCTACTAGATCATGATGAACCTACGAACTATGAAGAAGCGATGGTGAGCCCAGATTCCGCAAAATGGCTTGAGGCCATGAAATCGAGATGGGATCCATGTATGAAAACAAAGTGTGGACTTTGGTTGACTTGCCCGAGGATAGGCAAGCAATAGAAAACAAGTGGATCTTCAAGAAGAAGACCGACGACGACGGTAATATTATCGTCTATAAAGCTCGACTTGTCGCAAAAGGTTTTCGGCAAGTTCAAGGGATTGACTACGATGAGACCTTCTCACCCGTAGCGATGCTTAAGTCTGTCCGAATCATGTTAGCGATTGCGCATTTTATGATTATGAAATTTGGCAAATGGATGTAAAGACTGCATTCTGAATGGATTTACGGAAGAAGAGTTGTATATGATGCAACCGGAAGGTTTTATCGATCCAAAGGGAGCTAACAAAGTGTGCAAGCTCCAGCGATCCATATATGGACTGGTGCAAGCATCTCGGAGTTGGAATAAACGCTTTGATAGTGTGATCAAAGCATTTGGGTTTGTACTGACTTTTGGAGAAGCTCAGTATTTACAAGAAAGTGAGTGGGAGCTCAGTAGCATTTACGATATTATATGTAGATGACATATTGCTAATCGGAAATGATATAGAATTTCTGGATAGCATAAAGGGATACTTGAATAAGAGTTTTTCAATGAAAGACCTCGGTGAAGCTGCTTACATATTGGGCATTAAGATCTATAGAGATAGATCAAGACGCTTAATTGGACTTTCACAAAGCACATACCTTGACAAAGTTTTGAAGAAGTTCAAAATGGATCAAGCAAAGAAAGGGTTCTTGCACGTGTTACAAGGTGTGAAGTTGAGTCGACTCAATGCCCGACCACTGCAGAAGATAGAGAGAAAATGAAAGATGTTCCTATGCTTCAGCCATAGGCTCTATCATGTATGCAATGCTGTGTACCAGACTGATGTGTGCCTTGCTATAAGCCTAGCAGGGAGGTACCAAAGTAATCCAGAATGGATCATCGGACAGCGGTCAAGAACATCCCAAATACCCGAAAAGGACTAAGGATATGTTTCTCGATATGGAGGTGACAAAGAGCTCATCGTGGCAGTTACGTTGATGCAAGCTTTGACACCGATCCGGACGATTCTAAATCGCAGACCGGATACGTATTTACACTAAACGGAGGAGCTGTCGGTTGGTGCGGTTCTAAACAAAGCGTCGTGAAGGGATCTACATGTGAAGCGGAATACATAGCAGCTTCGAAGCAGCTAATGAAGGAGTCTCGATGAAGGAGTTCATATCCGATCTAGGTGTCATACCTAGTGCATCGGGTCCAATGAAAATCTTCGTGACAATCTCGAGCTATTGCCTTAGCGAAGGAATCCAGATTTCACAAGAGGACCAAGCACATCAAGAGACGCTTCAATTCCATCCGGACTTAGTCCAGACGGAGACATAGAAATTTGCAAGATACATACGGATCTGAATGTTGCGCACCCGTTAACTAAGCCTCTTCCACGAGCAAAACATGATCAGCACCAAGACTCCATGGGTGTTAGAATCATTACTATGTAATCTAGATTATTGACTCTAGTGCAAGTGGGAGATCAAGGAAATATGCCCTAGAGGCAATAATAAAGTTATTATTTATTTCCTTATTTCATGATAAATGTTTATCATTCATGCTAGAATTGTATTAACCGGAAACATGATACATGTGTGAATGCATAGACAAAACAACATGTCACTAGTATGCCTCTACTAGACTAGCTTGTTAATCAAAGATGGTTATGTTTCCTAACCATGAACAAGGAGTTGTTATTTGATTAATGAGGTCACATCATTAGTAGAATGATCTGATTGACATGACCCATTCCCTTAGCTTAGCACACGATCGCTTAGTATGTTGCTACTGCTTTTATCCATGACTTATACATGTTCCTGTAACTATGAGATTATGCAACTCCGCTTACGGAGGGACACTTTGGTGCTACCAAACGTCACAACGTAATCGGGTGATTATAAAGGAGTACTACAGGTGTTTCCAAAGGCAAATGTTGGGTTGGCGTATTTCGAGATTAGGTTTTGTCACTCGATTGTCGGGAGGTATCTCTGGGCCCTCTCGGTAATGCACATCATCGAAGCCTTGCAAGCACTACAACTAATGAGTTAGTTGTGAGATGATGTATTACGGAACGAGTAAAGAGACTTGCCGTAACGAGATTGAACTAGGTATTGGATACCGACGATCGAATCTCGGGCAAGTAACATACCGATGACAAAGGAACAACGTATGTTGTTATGCGGTCCGACCGATAAAGATCTTCGTAGAATATGTAGGAACCAATATGGGCATCCAGGTCCCGCTGTTGGTTATTGACCGTGAATAGTTCTAGGTCATGTCTACATTGTTCTCGAACCGTAGGGTCCGCACGCTTAAGGTTTCGATGATGCTTATTATGAGTTTATGTATTTTGATGTACCAAGGAGTTCGAGTCCCGGATGTGATCACGGACATGACGAGGAGTCTCGAAATGGTCGAGACATAAAGATTGATATATTGGATGCCTATGTTTGGAGTTCGAATGGTTCCGGCGGCGGAATTTACCGGAGTACCGGAGGTTACTGGAACCCCGGAGGTAAATGGGCCTCGATGGGCTTTAGTGGAAAGGAGAAGGGCAGCCCTAGGAGGCGCGCCCCCCCCTTCCCTAGTCCTACTAGGACTAGGAGAAGGGCCGCCCCTCTCTCTCTTTCCCTCCGGAATCCTAGTCCAACTAGGATTGGGGAATCCTACTCCCAGAGGGAGTAGGACTCCTGGCAGCGCCTCCTCTTGGCCGCCCCCCTCCCCCTGGCTCCTTTATATCTGGGGCAGGGGGCACCTTGGAACACACAAGTTGATCTTTAGATCGCTCCTTAGCCGTGTGCGGTGCCCCCTCCACCATATTCCACCTCGGTTATACTGTCGTCAAAGCTTAGGCGAAGCCTGCGCCGGTGATACATCAAGATCGTCACCACGCCGTCGTCTTGACGAAACTCTCCTCGACACTCGGCTGGATCGAGTACGAGGGACGCCATTGAGCTGTCGTGTGTCAAGAACTCGGGCGTCGAGTAACGGCGCGGGATCGGTCGGATCGCGAGGAGAACGTCGACTACTTCCTCTACGCCAGTGATCGCTTCGCCCGGGTCTACAAGGGTATGTAGACAACACTCTCCCCTCTCGTTGCTATTCATCACCATGATCTTGCGTGTGCGTAGGAAAATTTTTGAAATTACTACGTTCCCCAACAAGTAAATATTCAAGGAGACTCAAGCGTCTAAGCTTGGGGATGCCCCGGAAGGCATCCCCTCTTTCTTCAACAAGTATCGGTATGTTTTCGTATTCGTTTCGTCCATGTGATATGTGCAAGTCTTGGAGCGTCTTTTGCATTTAGTTTTCACTTTTATTTTATGCACCATGCTGGTATGAGATAGTCCTTGGTTGATTTATAGAATTCTCATTGCACTTCATTTAAATCTTTTGAGTATGGTTTTATAGAATGCTTCATGTGCTTCACGTATATTGTTTGAAGTTTGGATTGCCTGTTTCTCTTCACATAGAAAACCTGTCGGAGTAATTGACCACGAGTACCCCGAAGACGGCAAGACAATATTTCAAGACATCGGGGCTAGCAAAGCCCCTCAGTCCGACTGCCCGGGCGCTTCTGTCAGCTCTCCATCCGACTGCTCTGCAACGACCAACCGGCTGCCGACTGTGCCAACCAGCCGGCTGCCGACTGCAGCCCGAAGCGACATTGACAAGACACCGACGAGATAGCCGTACCCGGTACTGTTGACAAATAGTAACGATGACATCATTTACAATATATCTGTCCCTGGGCACTATTTTATAAAATACACCAGGAACAAAGAGACATGCACATCACGTACATGGGCATGGTGCCCCATGCCCACTTGCCTCCCACGCCACTACCTAGCTTAGGTAGTAAGCTACCCCAATACTATATATAGCTAGCAACCATCCATCCACGGGGCCGTCTACAATGGCTCCCTGGACTCTCACGCACACACCCACAAGCATGCTAGCTAAATGAAGAGCTAGCTAGCCATCCATCGATCCATCCACACAAGGCACTCACGTATGAGCACCCACTCATTCGGCCACTAGAGCATTCTTGCTCATCCCAACCACAGATACATACATGAGGCTAGTAGCATATAGCACTCATCTGAATACAGCTCCAGGAGCACTCTGTACTAGATATACCAGATACACTCAGACATGCAGCAGTAGGAGTATTATCTCTCCGGAGAGCTCCGAAGCTGGGTATATCACCGTGTGCTATTCGCATACCCGCTCCCGGGCCTATCAGCAGCAGTCTTACCCTCACACTAAGCCCTTGTGGCATCTGTCGACTCGCAAGCCCCCTCCCCCCCAGAATACCACGACAGTTGGCGCCCACCGTGGTGTGGTACTACTACTATGCTACCACGCTGTTGCTGGTTTTGCAGTCCGTGCGGGACCATTTCCGCCTTCACCGCCGCGGCGTCGCGCCGTCTCTCCAGTAGCGGTCGGGGGGTCGACATCGACACGGCCCCGGAGTGACCGTGAGGGGCGGCGCGTCCCCGCCGTCGGCCTCACCATTTTCGCCATCATCATCGCGGCGTTGCCGTCGTCTCTCCGGTAGCGCTCGGGGGGCCCAACATCGACACGCCCCCGGAGCGGCCGCGAGGGGCGGCGCATCCTCGCCGTCGGCCTTCTTCGTCACCACCGTTGCGACACCGGCCGTCCGCGCGCGCCGCCAGCGGCATCCATACACGCGCCGCTCGCGTCTGCTTTCCTCCGCGGTGCGCCTTGCTCCGGCCGCGCCTTCGCTCCTCCACACATCATCTATGCAGACTAGCTAGAGCAAGTCAACAATGGTCAAACTATAGCCATACATTGCCTATACACTATCCAACAGCCACTACAACACGAGTGTGTGAAGCTAGCAAGCAAACAAACACCCTGGCAGCTCGATCGATTCTGCACCTAGCTAGCCCCGCGCCTCCACCTCCACTCGGCCGCGGCTTCGGGCCGGCTCCCGCCCCGCGCGCCCGCCTCCAGTCGGCCGCTACTCCGGGCCGGCTCCTGCCCCACGCGCCTCTCGCCCCCGCCTCCCTGTGTCCACGACTCGGCCGCGCGCAGACCCCGCCGTGTGGTCACTACCGCCTCCGTGGGCCACCCCTGGCCGGCTGGCTCCGCCTTCGCCCGCGGCGGACACTTCCTCGGCCCCACCTCCAAGCCTCACCCCCGGCCGCCTGCGCCGCGTCCGCCGGGTCGCCAAGCCGGCCTGGCCGCCTGCTCAGCTTCAGCGGGCCACCAGGGCCGACTCCCGCGCCCGCCTGCTGCGCTGCTCTGCCTGCCGTGCTCCTCTCGCCGGCTCCACCGTGCTCCAGCCGCGTCCGGCCTCTGCTCCCTCCGGCTTGCCGCTCCAGCCGGCGGCCGGCTTGGTGCGTCGGGTCCGCCTCCTCCCCACACCCGTCCGGCTGCCAAGTCCGGCTGCTGGCTCGTCGCCCTGGCCGACTAGGCTAGCTCCCAACCACCCCCTGCGCTGGTCGGCCTTCGCGGGCGCCTCCCTGGGCTCGGCCGTCGTCGCCCCTCCTGCGAGCGCGCCCGCGTCGCCTCGCGCCTGCCGGCTGCTCCCAGTGGGCTCTTCTGCAGGCTGCACAAAGAAGAAAGGGAGGGGGAGTCTGACTGAAAAGTCAAAGGAGCCGGCTCCCCATCCCGTCCAAAGTGGATGCCGGCTGCTGCTGCTGTGAAAAAAAAGGATGACGGCTGAATATGGGTCCAGCTGCAAAAAGAAAAGAAAGAGCATCGCGTCCCGCCGAGAAAGTGGCCAGGTGCTGAGAAAAAAGAAACGTGCCTGTCCGGTTACCAGCAGTCGGCGGACGAAGAGAAAAGAGAAAAAAAAAGTTGTTGCCGGGTGGAGAAAAGTCAGGCCGGATGCCCACCTGACTGCTCGTGCACAAGAAGTGTCCGGCTGTCGACAGCCGGCAAAAGAGAAGAAGACAAAGTAGTCGCCGGAGATCCGCCCGATCGCTCGGCGATCGACCGAATCTCGGGGCTACACCAATGAGTCTTGTTGACCCGCCCATGAGAGAGAAGACAAAGTAGCTGCTGGAGATCCGCCCGATCGCCGATCGGCCCGAATCTCGTGGGCTACACCGATGGAGTCTGTTGTGGCCCGAGAGAGAGAAGACAAAGTAGTTCTTGGGAGATCCGCCCGATCGCTCGGCGATCGGCCCGAATCTCGGGGCTACACCACGTAGTCTTGTTGACTCGCCCATAGAGAAGACAAAGTAGTCGCTGGAGATCCGCCCGATCGCCAGCCATCGGCCCGAATCTCGGGGCTACACCGATGGTCTTGTTGGCGCGCCTCCACGAAAGATTGCAAGAAGCAAAAACAAGAAGAGTTTTGTCAGGCTGCCAGCATCTGGCAGAAGAGAAAAAAGAAGAGGAGGGCGCTGCTAGACTCCTCGCCGTCTGGCCGGCTGCGCCAAGCCGGCTCGGCCGCGTTCCGCTCGCCGCCTGGCCGGTCAAGCCCGACCGGTTGGACCCTCCTCGAGCACCCGGGGGCTCGAAGGCCACACCCAGCGGGTGCGCCGGTGCGCTCCGCGCGTGCCGTGCCGCGCCGACTGTCTTTGATGACCTCTGCCGCAACTACATGAAAATCAATGTGAACTCCACACCCGTATATTTTTTCACCGCGAGAGCACGGATAACCTCGAGCGATGCTCGGGGGCTATCTCCGCATTTTTATTACAGTTGCATCACTGTTCGCCCCGGTGCCAGCCAGAGTTGGCCCGGGGGCTGGCGCTTGGCCTGAGACGTTAGTTCCCGCGGACGGCTTAGTAGCGTGCGTAGTACCAAAGGCCCACTATTAGCCACAGACCGCAGAGCGGCTGTCCGGCTAGCAAGAGTGAACGCTGGAGGCCACCCACGTGAAAAACGTCCGGGAAGAAAAAACGGTTCGGGCGACCCGGTCGTTTCTTTTATGAGTATCCGCTCGGTTAAATTCGCTCCCAGAGTCTGAGTATTGTACACTCCACTCTGCGGCCCACTCTCAGCCACAGACCGCAGAGCGGCTGTCCGGCTAGCAAGAGCACAAGCCAAAGAGCGGAGGGGACATGAAAAATATAGAAGGGTGCTCGGACGAAACCGAGCCGGCACCTTCCGCATAAAACTTGCGATGCTAAAAGCAAACGTTTGATATATCTGCATGGACTAACTTTGTCTTTTTTATGATCATTTCCATGAACACTCGCCAAAAAAACCCCACCCAACTTTGTCAAGTTAGCCGGAGGCTTGGGGGCTACTGTCGGAGTAATTGACCACGGGTACCCCGAAGACAGCAAGACAATATTTCAAGACATCGGGGCTAGCAAAGCCCCTCAGTCCGACTGCCCAGACGCTTCTGCCGGCTCTCCGTCCGACTGCTCTGCAACGACCAGCCGGCTGCCGACTGTGCCAACCAGCCGGCTGCCGACTGCAGCCCGAAGCGACATCGACAAGACACCGAGGAGACGACCGTACCCGGCACTGTTGACAAATAGTAGCGATGAAATCATCTACAATATATCTGTCCTTGGGCACTGTTTTATAAAGTGCACCAGGGATAAAGAGGCATGCACATCACGTACATGGGCATGGTGCCCCATGCCCACTTGCCCCCCACGCCACTATCTAGCTTAGGTAGTAAGCTACCCAACACTATATATAACTAGCAACCATCCATCCATGGGGCCGGCCACAATGGCTCGCTGGACTCTCACGCACACACCCACAAGCATGCTAGCTAGCAAGAGAGCTAGCTAGCCATCCATCCATCCATCCACACAAGGCACTCACGCGTGAGCACCCACTCATTCGGCCACTAGAGCATGCTTGCTCATCCCAACCACAGATACATACATGAGGCTAGTAGCATATAGCACTCATCTGAATACAGCTCCAGGAGCACTCTATACTAGATATACCAGATAAACTCAGACATGCAGCAGTAGGAGTATTATCTCTCCGGAGAGCTTCGAAGCTGGGTAAACCACCGCGTGCTATTCTCATACCCGCTCCCGGGCCTATCAGCAGCAGTCTTACCCTCACACTAATCCCTTGTGGCATATGACGACTCGCAAGCCCCCGGTGAGAATACCACGACAAAACCGCCATTTGTAGAATGCTCTTTTGCTTCATTTATATTTGTTAGAGCATGGGCATATCTTTTGTAGAAAGAGTTAAATTCTCTTGATTCATTTATATCTATTTAGAGAGATGACAGGAATTGGTCATTCACATGGTTAGTCATAAAATCCTACATAAACTTGTAGATCGCTGAATATGATATGTTTGATTCCTTGCAATAGTTTTGCGATATAAAGATGGTGATATTAGAGTCATGCTAGTGGGTGGTTGTGGATAGTAGAGACACTTGTGTTGAGGTTTGCAAGTCTCGTAGCATGCACGTATGGTAACCGTTGTGTGACAAATTTGAAGCATGGGGTGTTTCTTTGATTGTCTTCCTTATGAGTGGCAGTCGGGGACGAGCGATGGTATTTTTCTACCAATCTATCCCCCTAGGGGCATGCTTCGAGGGCTAATAAACTTTTGCAATAAGTGTATGAGTTCTTTATGACTAATGTGAGTCCATGGATTATACGCACTTTTACCTTTCCATTATTGCTAGCCTCTTCGGTAACATGCATTGCCCTTTCTCACCTCGAGAGTTGGTGCATACTTCGCCGGTGAATCCAAACCCCGTGATACGATACGCTCTATCACATATAAGCCTCATTATATCTTCATCAAAACAGCCAACATACCTACCTATCATGGCATTTCCATAGCCATTCCGAGATATATTGCCATGCAACTTCCATCATCATCATATACATGACTTGAGCATTTATTGTCATATTGCTTTGCATGATTGTAAGATAGCTAGCATGATGTTTTCATGGTTTGTCCATTTTTTATGTCATTGCTACGCTAGATCATTGCACATCCCGGTACACCGCCGGAGGCATTCATATAGAGTCATATCTTTGTTCTAGTATCGAGTTGTAATATCAAGTTGTAAGTAAATAAAAGTGTGATGATCATCATTATAGAGCATTGCCCCATAAAAAAATAAAAAAGAAAAATAAAAATAAAAAAGAAAAGGCCTAAGAAGCCTAAATAAAAAAGGGGGCCAAAGAAGCCCACCCAAAAAGAAAAAAAAGAAAAAAAGGGCAATGTTACTATCCTTTTTCCACACCTGTGCTTCAAAGTAGCACCATGTTCTTCATATAGAGAGTCTCTTATGTTGTCACTTTCATATACTAGTGGGAATTTTTCATTATAGAACTTGGCTTGTATATTCCAACGATGGGCTTCCTCAAATGCCCTAGGTCTTCATGAGCAAGCAAGTTGGATGCACACCCACTTAGTTTTTAGTTTGAGCTTTCATACACTATAGCTCTAGTGCATCCGTTGCATGGCAATCCCTACTCCTCGCATTGACATCAATTGATGGGCATCTCCATAGCCCGTTGATTAGCCGTGTCGATGTGAGACTTTCTCCTTTTTTTATCTTCTCCACATAACCTCCATCATTATATTCTATTCCACCTATAGTGCTATATGCATGGCTTGCGCTCATGTATTTCATGAGGGTTGAAAAGCTGAAGTGCGTTAAAAAGTATGAACCAATTGCTCGGCTCATCATCGGGGTTGTGCATGATGGGAGCATTTTGTGTGACAAAAATGAAGCATGGCCAAACTATATGATTTTGTAGGGATAAGCTTGCTTTGGCCTTGTTGTTTTGAAAAGACATGATTGCTTTATTGGTACGCTTGAAGTATTATCGTTTTTTAATGTCAAATGATAGACTATTTCTTTTAATCACTCGTGTCTTAATATTCATGCCATGATTAGATATTTGATCAAGATTATGCTAGGTAGCATTCCACATCAAAAATTATCTTTTTTATCATTTACCTACTCGAGGACGAGCAGGAATTAAGCTTGGGGATGCTGATACGTCTCCGTCGTATCAATAATTTTTGATTGTTCCATGCCTATATTATTCAACTTTCATATAATTTTGGCAACTTTTTATACTATTTTTGGGACTAACATATTTATCCAGTACCTAGTGTCAGTTCCTATTTGTTGCATGTTTTATGTTTCACAGAAAACCAATATCAAACGGAGTCCAAATGGGATAAAAATGGACGGAGAATTATTTTGGAATATTTGGGATTTTCCGGAGGAAGAATCAACGCGAAACGGTGTCCGAGGTGGCCACGAGACAGGGGGGCGGGCCCACACCCCTGGGCGTGCCTGGCACTATTGTGGGCCACCCGTAAGGCGGTTGATGCCCTTCTTTTGCTGTAAGAAAGCTAATTTTATGAGAAAAATCCGGGCGGAAGATTCACCCCAATCGGAGTTACGGATCTCCATATATAAAGGAAACGGTGAAGGGGCAGAATCAGAGAACGCAAAAACAGAGAGATAGATCCAATCTCGGAGGGGCTCTCGCCCCTCCCACGCCATGGGAGCCAAGGACCAGAGGGGAAACCCTTCTCCCATCTAGGGAGGAGGTCAAGGAAGAAGAAAAGGAAGAAGGGGGGCTCTCTCCCCCTTGCTTCCGGTGGTGCCAGAGCGTTGCCGGGGGCATCATCATCACCGCGATCTTCACCAACACCTCCATCATCTTCACCAACATCTCCATCACCTTGCCCCATCTATATTCAGCGGTCCACTCTCCCTCATCCCGCTGTACCCTCTACTTGAACATGGCGCTTTATGCTTCATATTATTATCCAATGATGTGTCGCCATCTTATGATGTCTGAGTAGATTTCCATTGTCCTATCGGTGATTGATGAATTGCTATGATTGGTTTGAGTTGCATGTTTTATTATTGGTGCTGTCCTATGGTGCCCTCCGTGTCGCGCAAGCGTGAGGGATTCTCGCTGCAGGGTGTTGCAATGCGTTCATGGTTCGCTTATAATGGGTTGCGTGAGTGACTGAAACACAAACCCGAGTAATGGGATTGTTGCGTATGGGATAAAGGGGACTTGATACTTTAATGCTATGGTTGGGTTTTACCTTAATGAATCTTTAGTAGTTGCAGATGCTTGCTAGAGTTCCAATCATAAGTGCATATGATCCTAGTAGAGAAAGTATGTTAGCTTATGCCTCTCCCTCAAATAGAATTGCAATAGTGATTACCGGTCTAGTAACGTAGTCAATTGCTTAGGGACAATTTCACAACTCCTACCACCACTTTTCCACACTCGCTATATTTACTTTCTTGCATCTTTATTTAAACAGCCCCTAGTTTATATTTACATGCTCTTTATTATCTTGCAAACCTATCCTATCACACCTACAAAGTACTTCTAGTTTCATACTTGTTCTAGGTAAAGCAAACGCCAAGCGTGCGTAGAGTTGTATTGGTGGTCGATAGAACTTGAGGGAATATTTATTCTACCTTTAGCTCCTCGTTGGGTTCGATACTCTTAATTATCGAAAACTGTTGCGATCCCCTACACTTGTGGGTTATCAGTCAACCCCTCGACCTTAGGTAAAATTGTGGAGCTCTGTTTAGGGTTGTTTAGATTATATTTGTCCCCACCCTCCCAACCACCGATTGGTTGTGCACCCCCCACCCCTCCTCCCGAGAGAATATTATGTGCCTCCATACCGTAGATGCTATATGCGGATAAGAATTGCTTGGAGCTTGTAGATCTGAGATATAGCTGCTCACATGATGTGTCTTAATATTTTTACAGGAAACCTTGATGAGTTTGAGAATTGCACATAATTTGTTCAAAAACTACTCAAATGCCCTTTGATCCCATATCCAACGACCTCGAAGCTTGTATCACCATAGCATCTAAGATGAAGGAGGACATCAAGAATATCATGTGCTACCACACCTTAGATGCTTTGGTGATATAAGCTCTTCGGAGCCATTGGATTTGTGACCCAACACCTCCTCGGTGGTTCGAATGGTTTTTTGCAGAAAAGCCCCAAAAGAGTTCGCCCCGCCACAAGCACAAAGACGCTTTCGAGATGCCATTGGATCTCGGATCAAACAACCTCGGCTCGTATCACTGTAGCATCCAAGCTGCGATAGCACCTTATGTTTTCTTGCACGGGAAAATATGAGGTGCTCCCGCACCGTAGATTCTATGGTGATACGAGTTCACTGAGATCTAACGGCCCACAGTAGGAGGTTTGAATGTTTTTGCAATATACGGTTGAGAGAGTTTGGGAAATGTGCAGAAAGTACAAGTACTACGCATGTGCCATCTGATCACTGATCATACGACCTAGATGCTCATATCACCGTAGTGGGTAATTAAGCTATGGGGAGCACCTAAGATGAGCAAGGGGGAGCTGTTGGATCGAAGATGCAGCGGCACACACGAGGCCTGAATGTTTTATTTGCAAAAAAACATTTGGAGAGTTTGGAAATTGCGCATAATTATAAAAACTACTCCCAAGCCATTGGAACTCACTTCCAACAGTGTAAAAACTCATATCACCATAGCATCTAAGCTGCGGGTGGATGTGATATTCTATGCCGCTGTCATTTTTGTTCGTAAACTTGCAAAATACGTGTAACTCGTGGCATTACTTGTCTAACCGCGCAGAGTGTTTGTTCAAAAAAACCATCCTACACTGAAATATCGGAACAACACACGGGGGTCACACTTGTCAATAATCAAATTTGGACCTAAAACTAACAAATCTGAAAGACGAGATTCGAACTGGCAACCTTGACTACAAAGCGTAAGTCGATAGCCTGAAACAACAACGGTTGTTGGCTTTGTCCCATAACTTGATTTTATATAGTATTACGTTGAGTAGAGTAGAGGGAGTGCCTCGTCAACACGTGCATGACCGTTGACTCGCTTACTGGTGGGTCCCAGGTCTGCGATCTCAATCTCTCTTCTCTCCATTGTCTAGCCTTTGCACGGACACACATGAAGAGCGGCGCTAGCTTGCCTTGGTGTTATTACAACTAAAAAAGCTTGGAAAATAGAAGAATCACCTAGAACAAGAGACGTTGTGGCTGGTCGAGACGGAGCTAACCACATCTATCCTCCGTGCCACGTTTGCATGGTGAATCACCTAGAACAAGAGACATTGTGGCTGGTTGTGGCTAGTGGGGTGTTTTCGACCGACTGGCTGGGTCCCGAGGTTGAACCATAGGTACTACGTCTGATACAGTATATTTTTACACGCACATTTTTCCTCCGTGCCGAGACGTGGCACACCCTACCGCGCAGTTTCGGGGTCCTCCCGGGTGGTGCACGCATATATTCTTCCTAACGTGGGAAGCCCTACCGCGCGTTTTTTGGGTCCTCCTTGGTCGTAGCGCCGAAGTAAGTAAATGAGTCATCAAATCACGAAAGACCACCTTTCCCGCCGAGTACATCAGTGAAGCACGGTGTCTAGCTAGTTGGGCTAGTTCGACCGATTAGCTAGGCCGCCGCCACATTTGCTTTTTCACCCCTTTTTTTATCTACTTGCCGGCAGGTAAATTTAAATATCCACCGCAGCGTTGCTCTGGTGTTTGGGTGCGGCAGGATTTTTAATTTTTTGATTGACGGGAGCAGGCGCGGCAGGATTTTTAATTTTTTTATTAACGGGAGCAGGCGTGGCTGCAATTAGTCACGATGACTCCGCCTGTAAAACTCACTGCTCCCTGATGTGAGAAGTCGTCGACTTGTGTTTTACCCTGGTGAAAACCAAAAGATTCCCCGCTCCTCGGCTGGCTCCCTCCGCCTTCCCGTAGATTGCATTGCCTTTCAGCCGTTTCGCCCCCTTTGCTTCCTCTCCACATTGCTTCTACCTAGTTCCATGGCGGTGCAGCAGATCACGGAGTCCGAGGTGAGGCACCTGACACAGGAGCTCCATGCCAAGGATGCGGAGCTTAGGGCCAAGGACGTGGAGCTCCGTGAGCTCAAGGAGGAGAGGAGTGCCATGCTCCTCCGTTATGTGCGGGAGTTCACAGAGGTTCAAAAGCGGCAGGCGTCCACCACAAAGATGCTCGAGGCGTCAGCGGTGTTGCTGCAGAAAGCGGGAGATATGATAGGCCGTCAGGGGAGCCGGCTGGAGCGTGAGCGGGCCGATCGTGGCGAGGTCCAGGATCGCCTCAGCCACTTGATGAACCAAGTTGCCACGCACATGTTGCGGCTGCATGATGCCTACCGTCATGCCAGCGCGATGATGCCAGCCGTCGGGCTAAACCCGTTCGACCACCCGGTCGACTTCAATGAGCTGCGGCTTCCTGACCTGGTCTCCTTCTTCACCTATATCTCTGAGGAGCCGAGCCATCTCCGTGCGATGGTGGGGGCTGAACTAGATAAGGAGGGGTTGTGGGCTGCCGTCGCTGTTGCCGGGTGAATCCTTTCAGGGCTCCGTCACCGGAATCCATTCGTGCCATTGGACGCCGTCTTTGACGAGCGGGCTCCCGTCGACCGGGAGCGGGCTCTACGGGCGGTTGCACCCTGCATCACCAACGTCGTGCGCCTCGAGAAGCAGAGGGACTTTGATGGTGTTTAGGCGCCCTCTGCATGGGCATGCCCATGTCTCGGTGCAACATGACCGTCAAACTCAAACAGTGCAGATCAGTCACTGTAGCACAAAGCGTGTGTGTGTGTTTGGTTGCATTCTCATCTCAATATAGTTGTTTCCTCTTCGTGTATTTTTGTTAACCTACTGGTGTGGACTCATGCACCCTTCATGCACTCTTCCAAACACCCAAAAGTGGGTCGAGAAGGGAACTTTTGCTCCCATCCCGTGCGCCCTTCATACACCCTGACTAACACTATTCGTGCTTCATATGGTTCATTTTTCGTGGAGTATTGTAGCACCGTACTCTCCGTGCGCTGTAGACCTAGTTCTATTAACATTGATCTCACCGTTCATTCTCGACCGGACAATCAAAAAAGCGGTACTATGTTACTTATAGTTGACATGCGCACAACATCATTTGTTATCGTCATTTCTTACTACACTAGCAACAAGATTATGTAGTACTGACGTATGAACCACTGCACATGCCTAGTAGTAGGAGCACTGTGTATGTTCAAGTGGTTGTCATGTTTCGCACTACTCCGTCGTAAGAGTGGAAACGCTTACTGTAATCATTTTTTCTTCAAAAAAACAGTGGACACACTCTACCGTGCAGATCCTCCTCTAGCCATGCACTAAATTAATCACTTTTGCCGACGTGTGGGACAGCCAGCACCTGGGTCCACCAGCCATGCACTAAATTACTCCGTAGTAGATTGACGGTAGACTACCCCGATCGAGCGCCCGCATAATGCCCAATGAGCCGTCAAATCACAAAACCCCTCCTTTCCAAAGATAAGTTGGGCCAGACGAAGCAACCATCATTTCACTCTTCTCTCTCAGCTTCCTCTCTTGAAAAAAAACCACTCGCTTCGCTTCTCCCTCATCTCGTTCCTCCTTTCACTCTTCTCTCTCAGCTTCCTCTCTTGGATGGACGTTGGAGCACCGGCCGACGTGATGTCTATGGCTCTGGCCAAAACCGTCGAGGCTCATGGTACAAAGAAGCGCAAGCACCCCGCCGAGACTACCGCAGACAAGCTCAAGGCCATCGCCATGTCCAAGCCCCCCTCTCCGGGATCCCTCATTAAGCAAGTCCAGGTAATGTCTCTTGTCGACGATCTTTTTCTCGATCTTGATCGTGTTTTTTCAGCTAACA
Organism: Aegilops speltoides; assembly: GCA_021437245.1. Lineage (NCBI taxonomy): Eukaryota > Viridiplantae > Streptophyta > Magnoliopsida > Poales > Poaceae > Aegilops > Aegilops speltoides. The sequence continues at coordinate 20,762,004 of CM038141.1, forward strand.
TGCGGTACTAGTACTGGTAGTACAACTTTCTGGGTGATCTTGCATGTGATTTTAGTGTGCCAAATGACGGTTCTAAATTCCTCTTTTGACCAAAACATGCGAGAGGTTGACACTGATTTCTTATAGATTACTTTCAACTACTCCCTCTGTCCCAAATTTCTTGTCTTAGATTTGTTTAGATACGGATGTATCTAATACTAAAATGTGACTTGATACATCCGTATTTAGACAAATCTAAGACAAGAATTTTGGGATGGAGGGAGTACTTTATGAACATCAATGCTACCTTTGAAGAGGGTATATTTGCCTGAGTAACTTGTGTTACGGATATTGCAAGTAATCCCTCTGCTCTCGCGCCTTTGAAGACATGTTCTAGTGTATTTGTTCACTCATTTCTGTGTGTATATGTAGTCATATATGGAGTATAATATCGAAAATCATCTTATATTTCTGAACAGAGGTAGTAATAAAATATGGTTTTTGTTTGAATTAGAACCAAGTCCGCGGTGGAGATGAAGTTCTCAAAGTCATGCCGTGTGAACTAGAAGACCTGATGATGAGTTCTACTGCTAAACTATCCAGCTGTTGTGTCCTTGTCGCCATATGTCCTGAACTAGTGTTTTCCTGTAGCATTGTTGTCAGGCGTGTTCTCGAGGTTGTACTTGACCACAACAATTTCCTAGCTGTGCCTTCGATTACGAAGGGTGTGGTTCTTGTAAAGCTTCCAAACAAATATGATGCGGCCTATCTTCATCATCATGTTTATGAGTGGAAAGACCACTCTGTTAGGTTCTCCAAGGTTGACGAGATGGTGATGGTGCATGTAGACATCTCTCACGAAGTCCATGGCCTAGTCAGTTATGCGGGGTTCATCCCGTAGGTCGGTGGCAAGAAATAGTCTGCAGAGTTTAATTAGTGCAACTTTGCTTGTCTGTAGTAAGTACTATTGTTCAGTACTTGATTTGTATTTGTGAACCCTGTATTGTTTATTAGTACTGCCGCTTTTGGTGTGTGGTCAGTCCTAAGAATGGTCTATGTTAATCCACTCAATTCAGTCTGTATATTTTGAAGTATCCAGATCATCTTTTTTGTGAGGACGATTTATCAATTATTTTTACACTCCAATATCTGTATGCATTGTAGGGTTTATCGCACCAACCGGGATTTCCAGTCTCATGGATGTTCGGTCCATACGATTTGTCATGAACTTTGGACTGTCCTGCTTGTGGGAGTAGGCGGGGCCCCTGTATGCCACCCGTAGTTGGACGATCAATCTTCTGTTTAGTACTTCAACATAGTGATTTCCTGGTAAGGATTCACTCGTGTCACATCAAGTAAATCTTATTGATTTACTATCTAAATCTTATTGATTTAATGTCATGTTTTCTTTCTTTTCCTGCAATTTTACGATGCAGGTTTTGCCATGTGACATTCATCACAGAATAAACTGTTTGGTTTGCTCTACGATGGCTATTTTTGCAGGTTTCACTTCTTATGTCGTGTCAGTAACGAAGGCACTGTCCATCACTTATATTACTGGAAAAAATTGGATCAGTCTGTTGTCTGAGTACAAGCTGAATCCCTATGATGAACTGTAGTTTGGTTTTACAAAAACGCCACAATTAGTCCTTCTTGCATTTAAAAGAAATGAAGAAAAAAACTGGATCATGGTCACAGATCCTAGTCAAGTTAGAAAGCTGATCATAGCAGACCAGACACAATCGCCGTTGTCTCGCACATCAGTACCACCTTCAGCAACGGATCCAGCACCGGTAGTTGCTCTACCAGTGACAGCGGTAGCAGCTTAGTCTGATCCAGCTGAGGATTGGGCACTGACCGCGTTAGCGGATCAGTCTGATCTACCGGAGGATCGGGCATCGACACCGGCACCTGCTCCGACACCGGCACCAGCTCTACAAGGAGCACCATCTCCGGTAGCAGCAGCGGCTTCGGCACCTGCACCAACACTTGCACTTGCATCTGCTCCGGCCCGTGCAGCGGCAACCGAACGAGCCGTTGCACCAGCAACAGACTGGGTTGCAGTTCGCACTTCATATACCAAAGTCCTTACAAAAACCGACATGTCCACCTTCTTGGTAAGCATTGGCCGCCCAAGTGCTTTGTTCTTTTTTCCATGTTGTTTCACATGATTCACTGTGTTGATCTAACTGTTTGGGTATGTCTTGTTGTTTGCAAACAGAGAATTCCTAGAGCAACAAGGGAGTCGTTTAACAATCTAGGCGACCGCGGCCAAGTTTCTCTTACCATGCGCAGCCTTGGTGTGAATGAACCTGCTCAATATACCGTAAGTATAAAGGATGGTCGCATGATGATTGATGCTAAAGGATGGTCAAGGTTCAAATCTAAATCATATCTTGCGGTAGGGGATGATGTCAAAATCGAACTTTCTTGGCAAGGAGAGCTGGTCCAAATCAACTTTGAAATTCTTCAGTAGTAGCACGAAACTGCCAAACTGATCTATCCTCCGAGAGATTTTGATGTAATAATCTGGCATGGTGAAACAAGTGTCCTGTGTGTATAAGTAGTACGACAGTATTATTTATCACATGGTATATCGTTGATAGAATCGCAACTCTCAATGCTGGTTAGGAACTGTCGTTTGATTTCATTCCAACAGCTGTCGTGCTTTATTCAATTTTGTGTATTCGCCTTGCGACAGCAGCTAAAACCAGCGCCGTACCGATCACTTGCAATATGAAAAGCGCTGAGGTAGAACACATGGGCCCCCAAACATGCAGGGTGGACTTGCGGCCCAAAGTCCAGAACCGTGAGCCTGTCTGAGTATTATATTCTCAGCTGAACCCCCATAAAAAAAGATGAACCCCCATAATGCCCGTGCATTGCACGTAACATCAAGATGCATTTGTATGAGTATTTTATCTTGTGAGAGAAAAATATGAACGAGGGAAGGCCTTATTTGCAAATGTGGAGAGGTGTGTGGGTACCTTTTTGCAGAATTGCCATAGTTTCCTTCCTATCCGTCAGATATTAATCGGACAGCTATATTGCAGGATGGTAGGCACACCATCATCACCAACTCGTCTATACTGTGTTAAAAACAACTCTGTTTTTTATAATTATATATGTTATATATATTCCCCTTGATTTTTCTTATGTATAAAGTTGTGATATAAAAGATTTGCATATTTCTTTACAGAGGGAGCTCTGTCAAAAATATATTTATGTGTAACTAGTTACTCCTGTCTTTCTACTTCCTTTCGCTGATATGTGGGGCAACCGGCCACGGTGTCCATGTGCCATATGCACAAATTAGAGTGCACAACTGCACGGTAGACACACCCCGGTCGTAGCGCCGCAGTAATGCCCAATGAGCCGTCAAATCACAAACCCCCCCTCCCGTTCCAGCTTTAGCAGTAAGCTGGACGGACGAAGCGGCAATATTTCACTGGGCCTGAATCCCCTTCTCCCTCGTTTGCTTGTTCAGAGAAAACCCCCTCTCGGCAATTGCATAGGGTTTTCTCATGGAGAACCCGGTACGAATTCTTCATCCATCCCCGATAAATCCAAGTCCCTTGGTTGCAGGTAATCCTAGGATGGCAGCCGCCACCGTTGATGCATTTTTCTTCCTACTAAATCTAGTGTGTTTCATTTGCAGTGCCCAAAGTGCGAGGACCCTACAGGTTTCTGCGCCATCAGCGAGACGCCACACTTGTTCCTTCTCATCCTAACACAGGATTTTAAAACGCGCACAGTATGTTCCTAGAATCCTCTTCTCTATCCGGGATGGTGGGGGTTTTTTGAACATGTTGTCGACTAATTTGGAAATTTGGATTGCTATATTTGGATAAAAGGTACTACTAGTATGATGGTCAACACTGACGTGAAGGAGGAAGTTATTTCTAGATTTGGATAGGGAATACATTGTGTTCTCATATTATTTTTCCTGCAGTGCATTATTTGCTCTGCCAGAACACATGTACTCAAGATGCTCGGCCTTGTCATAACTAAATACACTAGTTTAATGGTCACAGTGAAGACAAGCCATGGATATAAGTTCCGAGTTGGGTTCATGAACCAAGAAGATCGCTGCTTTTTTTATGGCCGAACTTGGATAAACTTTCTCAAGTGTTACGGACTGAAAGTTGGCGCACAAATGTTGATGGAAATAGCAGAACCTGGTCTCATCTTCACTGTGATCTTCCACCCCGACATCGTTCCAATTATTCATCCATGTTAGTTTTGTATCTGGTTCTTGCTTGTTGCCTCGATTACTTCTTAATCCACCTATTCTGTCTAACTAATCACAATTTAACTTTAGAAGTAGCAACAAATCTCTCACGAAGATGCTACTTCTAACTAATATTTTCTTATAATTGGTGGCACATGTAGGTTTTTTCAGAGTTAAGCAGGCTGCTCATTTGTTATTCTGTAATAACTCGGCTGTTACTGATGGCACTGAAGTTGACTGGGACGACATCCACAAGTTCCTACACTTTATTGATCGTCTTGAGGACCTTGTGGGGCATTTCAATGGTGGAAGGCCACGTGGGATATGTGTGCCACTACTGCACTCGTTGAACTGGTCCAGCTGTGTCGAGAAACTTATGGTGCGAGCTGTTTTCTGTTATATATGTTGTTCATAAACTATTGCTTATACACAGTTTTACAGTTGTGATCTTCTTGAAATGCGAACCGCCTAGTTCTATTGTTCCTATACGATGCACGACCATGGTCGGGTCAGACTTGCGCTTGGTCACAACATGATGTTTATGTTGACCTACTCCATTCCCCTTGGAGGTGAAAAGATACTTATTCATGGGTGGTCTCAAATAATGAAGGCCCGTCCATCTTGGAGAATAGGACAGAAGATTATGTTCATGCTTTTTCATGGCTCTAAAGCGAATATCCTGTTTATTGACCACATTGCGATATGAAGCCACTTTCAGAAGGTTGTGGATGCGCGGGGTGGCGCATGCGCCTTGTCCTGGGGCTTGGCGGCCTCACCCTTGGTTAACTGTAGGCAAAGTAGCATTGTACGAGGCATGCTTTATACGGCTGAACCTATATAAGTACTCATACTACTTTCAGCTTTGGTTGTTAAGTGCCCCTGCTGGTTTCAGTTAAGGTTGTTAAGTACTCCTGCTGCTTTTACAGTCTGTCATGTTTCTTCAGTCCTGTCTTCCTCTAGCCGCCAAAATCAAACCAGCGCCGGCGGGGCCGCCAGCTTCCGCCTTCCACGGCTGGCTGCGCCTCAGTGCATGCATCGCCGCCCCACCGTCTCCTAAATCGTTAACGCCGACGTCCTCCGCGCACTTTGGTGCGCTCGCCGCGGCGCCGCCCTCTCGCGTTGTCAACATGGTCAACAAACGACAGGAATCGGCAGAAGTACGTGGAGAGGATGACAGTAGGGGCCCACCATGTCAGCGTATGAAAAAATAAAATGCTTCCTCCTAGTGTTTTCCTGACATCTGGGACCCATGACATTGTGAGCGTATATAGTCAATAGACAAGAGAACAGCACAAGATCAGCTAACACCTGGGACGTAGCTGCTCGAGCAGTATTTTTTTTTTGTTATTGTTGAGACGGAGCAGGGTTTGAACTGGGCTGTGGCCTATCTTGCCCAGGCTTATATTTTATGTTCACCATGTGACCAGCCCAGCTATTTTTCTTTGTGAAAATGAGCCCAGTTTATTTTTTCTGAAGAATACCCAATCCAGGCCTACTTATTTTTCTACGCCCTGATGGGCTACAACTCTTTCAAGACGCCTGCAAATCTTGAAAGTAATATGAAATGGGTTGTAAATATAAAAATAGATGACAAATTGGCAATTACTTTATAATTTCTGAATTTTTTTCACATTTTTAGATTCCTATTTCACTGGGCATTAACCTAATTTAAATATATCTTCAAAGTACTTTAAATCTGGCTCGACATTTTGGTATTAAAAATAGTTTAGAACCCACAGAAATATGCGAAATTGGCCCTGGCCAACCAAAAAACGACTGCAATAAATTGCATAGGAAGTTGCAATGAGCTATATATAAATTATTAAAAAAAGAGGGAGTGGTCTGACTTGTGGGCCTGTTAAGTTGACGCGTATGCAAGATTTTTTTAGTTATTATATACGTCAACAAACGATTCTAGCAGACGTAACCGTTAGATGTCAATCCAACAGCCGTCGTGTTTCTTCAATCTCTAATCTTCTTGCTCCAACCGCCAAAGTAGCGCCGGTGAGACCGCCTACTCCTGCCTCTCGTGGCCGGCTGTGCTGCCGCGCAGGCCTCAGTGCCCCCTACTACTTCCACCGCTGGCCAGGGCCTCCCTCTACTCACCCACACCCCATGTTATTCTGCGGCGACGGCAGCCTCACACCGCAGCCAAACCAGTGAACCCTCGTACTCCTCTCCGCGTGGGCTTCCACTGCCGCGTCTTCCCCAGCTCCACGTCGTCCCCTTCCTAGGCCTCGTCGTCATCCACCGCCATGGTGCTCTCGGCACGGCGTGGTCAATGTGGTCAATGACCGACTTTCATCGGAAGAGTACTGTACGTGCAGAGGCTGACAACTGGGTCCACGGCAGCCGCTAGGAAGTGCCTCCTTATTACGCGCAAAATAATTATTCCTCCACCTGACAGCAGGGACCCACCGGATGGGCCACCAGTAATGCGCGAAAAAAACATTTCCCCCTGACAGCTGGGACCCACCGGACGGGCCACCGTATTTTGCAAAAAAATGTTCCCCCCGCTGTCAGCTCGGACCCACCGGAAGTGCCTCCTTATTATGCACAAAAAATGAATACCACCCCCTGCTAGCTGGGACCCACCTTGGTGGGAGGCTGACTTGTGGGCCTACTAAGTTGACTGGGACGGAGGCCTTTGTCAACTTTAGTCAATATGAACGATTCTAGCTCAAGTGACCGTACGATGTCCATCCAACGGTTGTAGTGCTTCTTCAACCTCTGGTCTTCTTACTCTAGCCACCCAAAGCAGCACCGGTCATGCCGCATGCTCCTGCCTCCCGTGGTCGATTGTGATGCCGTGGAGGCCTTACCGAGCCCTACTACTCCCACCGCTGGCCAGGCCATCCCTCTACTCACCCACACCCCCTGTTATTCTGCGGCGACGGCAGCCTCACACCGCAGCCGAACTAGTGAACCCTCATACTCCTCTACGCATGGGCATCCACTGCCGCGTCTTTCCCGGCTCCGCGTCGTCCCCTTCCTAGGCCTCGCCATCGTCCATCGCCCTGGTGCTCTCGGCGCGGTTTGGTCAACGTGGTCAAGGAACGACTTCCATCGGACGTGGGTCATGCGTGGAGAGGTCGACAGTGGGCCCATGGCGCAGCAAGGAAGTGCCTCCTTATTACGCGGAAAATAATGATTCCTCCACCTAACAGCAAGGACCCATCGGACGGGCCACCGTATTTCGCGAAAAAAATGTTTCCCCCCTGACTGCTGGGACCCACCAGCTACATCTTCGCACGCAAGGAAGTGAGTCCGGACACAAAAATATGATTCGCCCCCTGACTGCTCGGACCCACCAGCTACATCTTCGCATGCAAGGAAGTGCCTGACAGTCGGGACCCACCTGGTCGAAGCGTACGTAGCCCTGTCATTCTGGTCGCAAACGTGTACGTACATACTGGTGGATGTAGAGGCACGCACATGTCGTAGTAGAGGCGTGCACGTAGCATGTACACGTACGTACAGCGGCCAGTGTGCAAGAAAGAAAATACGGCCATGTACGTACATATGTGTGGGGTCTCGAACGCCAACTCGCGCATACGTAAGGCCAGGGCTCGTGTACATGGCTGGGTCGGAATAGAGAAACAGCGTCGTCGTCGTGTTCATGGGGAGCCAACCGGCTGGGTCGGAACGGAATGCGTCGTCGTGTTCATCGGGAGGGCTTAGACGGAATAGGCGATGGAAACGAGGCCTGGCGTACCGCAGAACGGAGGAAACTGCCTTGTGTTCGACCGGCCACGTTCGAAACGGGATCCTGTTCATCGGAAGGGGTCTGGCGTACCGCAAAATGGAGGAAATGGACCTCCTACGATTGAAACGGGGTCCTGTTGATCGGGAGGGGTGTTGCGTACAGCAAAACGGACGAAACGGACTTGTGTTGGAGCGCTATAGTCAAAACGGGGGTCCTTTTCATCGGGAGGGGTGTGGCGTACCGCAAAACGGGACTCCATGGGATATTGTTCATCTCCACCGTCGACCTCCTCCAGCCTCCACGGGCTACTGTTCATCCACCGTCGACCTCCTCCAGCCTTCACCTACGACTGTTCATCCATGGGCTCCTATTCATCCAGCCTCCACCACGCGCTACTCCATCGGCTATTGTTCAACCACCCCTCTCCACGGGCTCCTGTTCAACCACCCCTCCACGGCTCTGTTCATCCACCCTCCACCATCTCTCGCTCATCCAGCCCTCCACGGGTCGTCCTGTTCATCCATCCCTCCACGGGTCCTGTTCATCCAGCCCCAACCGGCTCGACGATCGTGGTCCTGTTCATCCACCCCACCGCCACTGTTCATCCAACCCCCCGCAACGCCATCGTTCATCCAAATCCCCGCAACGCTCATTTGTTCATCTAGAGGCAGCATCGATCGGCTTGATTAGCGGCGATGGCGAAGAATCGCCGATCGCTCGGGTTCGATAACGCGAGTTGCAGTCGGCGATCGCTCGGGTTCAGTTAGGCGACGCCTTGCTCGGGTTCAGCTAGAGCCCAACGCCTCGCACACACGCGCATACGTGTACGAGAGAAACGCGCATTGCTCGGCCCCTGACCACCCACCGTAACCGGGAACTCCCCGAAATTTTCCTCGCCCTCGCTTCTACCACGGTTTTTTCCGTCATGGACGGCCCAAAGAATGTCATACAGCTGCATCTTCGTCCCGCCCAGGACGAAAAGCCCATTTTCTGTCATGATTTTTTGTCATAGAAGTAGGATCCCACCACATCTATGATTATACCGGTTTTTGTCACAATTATCGTCATAGAAGTTCATAAGTATGACAGAAAAAATTTCGTTCGACCCAAAATGTCACAGATGTGTCTTTTTTTGTAGTGATTCATCCTCTCGAACGGCATCATGCTGTGAAGGAATGTCGGCCCAAGGTCGATGATGTCGTCCATGATGTGGACACATAGATGCACCATGACGTCAAAAAACGTGGGCAGGAAGTACATCTCAAGCCCACATAGTATGACAACGATCTCTTCATGTAGCCTTCGGAGCAGCTTCACACTTATGGACTTTCGAGAGATAACGTTGAAGAAGTTGCAGAGACCAGTAAGCGTGTCACGGACGTGCTTCTCCATTATCCCTCTAATGTCAACCGAGAGTATCTGCGTCATCATCACGTGACAGTCATGCGACTTCATCCCGCTGAACCTTTTCTTCTTGGGGTCTAGAAATCTGCTTATCTTCCCACAGTAACCGGAACCGACTTTGATTCCCATAAGGTACTTGATGAATTGATCAATCTTTCCCGGCACCGGGCATTGTTCCCAATTTCTCAACAGCTCATCAATTTCGGTGCCGCTCCTCTTACGTGGACGTCATCGATGCTTAGCCAACCCATTGAATAGATAGATCTCCACGCTTTCTCCACGGGTCATCCTTCTCGAGCCATCTATGATGCCCCATGTACACGATTTTCCCAGACCCGCCATCTTTCATTGACGTAAGCTGCTGAGACGTTGTACCTTCCATGCACCTCATGCATCCGTAGTATCCGTGGCATGCTTGGCCTGAGGTGTACCCGTAACCGAGATAGTCATGCACCATCATCATCAGCGTGGCTCTCATATGGAAATACTCTCCTTTGTTGGCATCCCATGTCCATGCCGGTGTTTTCCATAACGTGTCTAGCTCCTCTTGCAGAAGCCCCATATACAGGTCAATACTATTTCCAGGTTGTTTCGGCCCTTGAATCAGCATGCTCATGTGTATGTACTTTGTCTTCATGCACTTCCATGGGGGAAGGTTGTACATCCATACAAACACGGGCCATGTGATGTGGTTGGTGTTCTGGTTTCCAAACAGATTCATGCCATCGGTACTCGCACCAAGCATGATGTTCCTTGGATCTTCTGCAGCAAATCCATATACGGCGTTGAATGCTCTCCACTGGCTACCATCTATGAGGTGTCTCAGCTTTGGATCATCTCCATCGTCGGGCTTCGTCCTCTCCGTGTGCCAGCGCATGAGCTTTGCTTCCTTAGGATCTACGAAATACCGCTGCAAACGGGGAGTGATCGAAAAGTACCATACAACTTTCTGAGGAGCTTTCTTTCCTGCCTTCTTGTGTCGAGAAGCATTGCACACTGGACAGCTGGTTTTTTCCGCGTACTCCCCCCAAGAAATGATGCAATCGTTGATGCATGCGTGGTACCTAATGTGCGGCAAATCAAAAGGGCAAACGGTTTTCTTGGCCTCCTCGACACTAGTAGGACACAGGTTCCCCACGGGAAGAACTTTTTTATGTAGATACTTCAAATGTTCATCGAGGCTTTTGTCTGTCCATTTGTTTTTGGCCTTCGTCTTTAGAAGTTCGAGCATGAAACTCAATCGGGTCACCTCGGGATCGCAACCGTCATACAATGGAGTCTTCGAGTCTACTTCAAGTTGCGCCAGCTTGGCCTCCTCTCTAGAAGCAGCTCTCTCGCTAGTTGTACTCTTGCGAAGGAGGTCTTGAACATAAGGGTCATGCACAACTGCACTTAGTAGCATCGAAGACTGCGGTGTGACCGCCGCCTCTTCTTTGCCATGTCCGGACTCTTCTTCGCCGTGTTTGGAATCTTCTCTGCCGCCATCATCCCGGACTCTTCCCCACCACAATGTCCGGCGCCATCGTCTTCATGTCGATTGGTCATCTCTTTGTCTAGCCCCACCACCATGTCGTTATTCCCTGCCATGTGAACGTCCTCATCATCATCATCTTCTTCACTTATCCACCGAGTATAGCCATCCATGAAACCATTCATCAGCAGGTGCGCCTTCAAAGTGCCACGATCAAAAGGGTCCAAAAGGACTCATTCTTTGCATCTTGCACATGGACATCTAATCCTAGTCCGATTATTTGCATACATGTCCATCACCGTTGATTGCATGTACTGCTCCATGTTCCATCCACTCACCTTCATGACCGACTGCACGGTATAACAAGTAAAAGGGTTATAAAATTTTGGCATGACCTTGCCTAAAAATAGGACATACTGAGTTTGCTTGAAATTCACAGAAACGGAAATAAATCGACATTTCGGCAAAACATAAGCAACTCGAGGTCATGTCACTCGCACAAATCTCTCCATATATCCCAAACACACATATTCTCATTCACACACATATTCAATTCTTGGAATGAACAACTTTTTACTCACCTATATATATCTTCCGAGAGAGACCGGTCGAGAGAGCACACGGTTAATTAGATGATGAGAGAGACCGATCGAGAGAGCACGTGGATGGCTAAATAGCTAGCTAGATCTAGTTGTTGGGGAGGAGAGGTGAATCTAGCTAGCTAACTAATGGAGAGGGAGTTATGGTGGAGGGGGCATTAATGGGGAGAGAAGAGAGGTAGGAAAAAGAGAGAGATGTGAGAGAGGCCATTTATGGAGGAGAGTTATGGTGGAGGGTGCCATTAATGAGGAGAGAAGAGAGGTAGGAAGAAGAGAGAAGAAGAGCAACAATGGTGGAGAGTGGAGAGGGCAAAGGAGGGGGGGAGAGGGCAAAGTGGGGGAGAGGAGGGGGAGGGGTGGAAAGGTGGCACCAGCCGCAACTAGCAGTACCGCTGCTTAGCTAAACGCGCTGCTGCTATGGGATTTAGTAGTAGCGCTCTCTAGGAAAAGCGCTACTACTAAGTAGGGCCCATTAGCAGTAGCGGCTCAATAAAATAAAGCGTTGCTACTAAATTGTTAGTAGTAGCGCTGGTTTCCGTACAGCGCTGCTACTACAGCTACCGTCGGTGGCCTCGTCTCGTCCCACATAGTAGTAGCGTTTTTTTTTGTTTTCCAGCACTACTGCTATAGAGTTACTAGTAGCGCCTCCCTGGAACAACGCTACTGCCTAACTAGCAGCAGCAGTGACTATTTTCCAGCGCTACTACTAAGCTCCTGTATATAGGCATTTCCCTAGTAGTGACACCATTGTCGCCGCCGCAGTACCGAGGTCAGATCCCAGCCACCAGCTGTGCCCCAGCACCCTGCAGAGGCCCAACCGGCCTTCCTCCACCACCCACGCCGCGAACATACCCCTAGAGCCAGATCCGGACAGACCTGGCCAGTGCGCAGCTCGCACGCTCCCACTCGAGACGAATCCTTCGCAGCCACCGCGCCTTGGAGAAGCAGGAGCACGCCATCGCGCCGCCTTGGGACTCACACATCACCGTCCTGCCCACCTGCCGCCGCGTCGGGGATCCCCACGGTAGCCCCACGCCTCCGCCTGAGAAGGGTCATCCCGCGCTAGCCCAAGACCCAACCAGAGACAAACGAGATCCCCGCCGCCACCCATGCCAACCGGGCACGGGCGACTTGCGGCGGCGAGGGAGGGGCCTATAGCTGCGCGCTAGGGTTCGCCCTGTCGCCCGCGGGGGCGATCTGGAGCGCGATCTGTGTCACTGATCTCAAACAGGACTCATCAGGTGATGATGTTTTTTTCAAATGTATTTCAAAATGCAGTGTCAAAACTTCTTTTTGAAAATGGAAATACATTTATGAAAAGTAGTGTTTTTATCACTAATTGTTCATGTACATTTAGCATATACCAAAGATTTGTTTCCTTGACCCTACCAATAAAATAGCAGTTATACATTTTGTTTCCTTTTTCCAATAATACGTGCTGAACTTTTCTTTCAAATGCATTTTTAGAATGCAGTGTCTACATGTTTTCAAAAAGGGAAATGCAATTATTAAAATTATCATTCTTGCCACCAAATATATTTGGTGTACATTTATTAAGCGCATAATGAACATTTTTGTTTCACCCTACCAACAATTTCACAACACTAACTCTACATTTTCTTGTTTTCTCCCAACAGTAGGTGATGAAACTTTTGTCAAATGCATTTTAAAATTATAACAACAACACTTTTATCAAAAGTGAGTTACATTTGTGAAAAGTATCATCTTTTACCGTCCAACTTAGATTATGTACATTTATCAGGCACATAATGAACATTTATCTTTGACCCTACAAACATTTTCACAATACTAGTTCTACAATTTCTTACTTTCTAAATACTACTTGTACATTTTCTTCCTTTTTCAAGAGTAGGCGATGAACATTTACTCAAATGTGTTTTCAAAATGCAGTGTCAACACTTTTTTGAAAAGGGAAATACAATTATTAAAAGTAGCATTATTTTACCGCCAAATTAAACTGATGTACATTTATTAAGCACATAATGAACATTTTTGTTTCCCCTACCAACATTTTCACCACACTAGTTCTACATTTTCAGATTTCCTCCTAACAGTAGGTGATGAGCCTGTTTTTAAAACGCATTTTTAAAATACAACAATAACATATTTGGAAAAGGGAAATACATTTATGAAAAGTATCATTTTTTACTACCCCAACTTATTTGATTTAAATTTATCAAGCACGTAGTGAACATGTTTATTTCACCCTACCAACATTTTCACAATACTAGTTCTACAATTTCTTTCTTTTTACAATACTAGTTGTACATTTTCTTCCTTTTAAAGAGTAGGCGATGAACATGTTTTTCAAATGCGTTTTTAAAATGTGGTGTCAATACATCTTTAAAAGGGGAATGCAATTATTAAAACTAGCATTCCTTTACCACCAAATTAAATTGATGTACATTTACTAAACACATAATGAACAATTTTCTTTTACCCTACCAACATTTTCACAACACTAATTCTACATTTTCTAATTTTCTCCCATCAGTAGGTGATAAATTTTCAACATGCTCAACCAGACCCAACTGGGACAAGTATACAAGTTGGCAAAAAAACGATGTAGGTAACCAAACGCATCCTAAATAACATCCTCTTGCCTGGAGAGCCCGACGTGTGGGACTTCTCAGGAGGGGTGCATGGTCAGACTATGTGTTAGATCTCTCGTTGCTAGGGCGTCGGCTGCATGTGGCTTCCCTCTGGTTTGCGATCCTGGTGGGGGGTCGAGATGCCCACTTCTGCATCATCAGGGGAGCGCATCGTTTCAATCTGTAGCTGGTTATATGTTGGCAATGTTGCTTGTAGTGGTCATTACCAGTCTGTAAGACACTTGATTCTGTTAATGGAAATCAGAGAGGAAGCTCTCTTTTTCAGAAAATAATTGCAAGTAGCAAAACACATTTTCTTTATTTGAGCAAAACAATATTGAAAGTACTAAAAATCTATTTGTGTGAAAATTTCTATATGAAAAGTTTGTAACACAACACCCGTGCTTTGCTACATGCCGCCGCCGCCAACACAGACATCCTACTCCTGCTAGCAGGGGCACCAGACATGGAGAGGGTGAACTCTCTGTCGCATGCTGAAGGGTTATATGATTGGCACTAATAGTGGAAGGTTATCCAAATGGCTTAAAATGATTATTCTCACTTGAAACAGCAAGATAAACATACCTATATAGACCTTGAAGAGACTACGTATTGTTGGCAATAAAGAACTATGGTTCATGAAGCTTCAGATTAAATTACTACTGCATTTTCCCTTGACTATAGGAAAATCAAGCATACAGAGCTGAAGGTCCCCTGCATGCAGAATCTAATGTAGTACAAGGAACAATGAGTTTTTTTGCCCTCCTCCTTCTCTACAGATGCTCGTTCCCCAGCCTGTTACTGTCCCACCATTGTCAAGAAGCTAGACTATATCACTGAGAAGGATCGAGGTGATTCGATGCGCGATTGTTATGTCAATCGCCCCTGAGAAATATTGTTGTAGTGTGTTCTGGATCAGGTTATCTCTTGCCGTGTCCACCGAAGCAATGGCAGGACCAGTATCTTGGTCCATCTCAGAATCACCCTACCAAGAAAGACGTTCACTCCATTCTCTACCACTTTGAGGGTAATTTCAAATTTATCAAAAATTACAGAAGCAGCAAGACTACCAGAATATAAACTGTATGGTAGACCGTAGACCTGGCGAGTCATGTTTTAGCTCCTTTCTCTGAAAATTAACTCATAGCTGACAGTGATCCAAGGCCTGAAAAGTAGAATAGCAATTTTCAAATAAGTTAAGAAGATCATAGGGCCTCTGTATTTGAGAAATGCACACAACCATTGTGGCCAGACAAGGTTTGCAAAGTATCAATGGGAACAAGTAGGTTCATATGATAATAAGTAATAATTGTGGAGACATGTCAAACTAAAACTCAATTAACGGCAATAGAGTCATACTCTGAGCCATGGCAAACAGATTTTTTAGGACGCGGATAACCACCACACGTCAGGTGCCACCAGACACACGAGCTACTACATGTTTGTGATTACTAACAGATGCAAATGCATTATAACAAGGCCACATCGCTATTTCTTCATTTTGGAAGAAAATTTAACAAACCTGAAAAAAGTTCATTGATTTTCGATAAAAGTTCATAGATTTTTTCAGAAAAGTTCATAAAATTATAAAATTGTTCACAGATTTTGAAAAGAAAAAAAAAACAAATTTGAGAAAAGTTCATCTTAATTAGGAAAATTTCATCGAATTTGAGAAAAGTTTATCTTAATTGGAAAAAGGTCATTGAATCTGAAAATAGTTCATTGAATTTGAGAAAAGTTTGTCTTAATTGGAAAAAGTTCATCGAATCTGAGAAAAGTTCATCGAATTTGAGAAAAGTTCATCATAATTAGAAAAAGTTCATCGCATCTGAAAAAAAGTTCATCGATTTTGAAAAAAATTCAGCAGATTTGGAAAAAGTTCATCGATTTAAAAAATGTTCATCAAAATTTAGAAAAGTTCATCGAATTTGGAAAAGTTAATCAATTTTAAAAAAAAGTTCATTGAAATTGAAAACCAATTTCATCAATTTAGTAAAAATAATTACGAATTTTTTAGAAAACCATGCATTAAAGAAAACAAAAGAGGATGAGAAAAAAAAGGAAAAACAAGAAAAGAACTAAACCGTACTGAAGAATGAAATAAAAAAGGAAAGCAAAGAAACTTTACAAGCGCGTGTCTATGGCCTAATGGTTACATGGTAGTGCTAGCGAGCAAGGGGGCGCGGGTTAGAATCCTTAGTTGCCCACTCTTTTTACCATTTTTAACAGTAAAATAGAAGGAAGTAACTGGGCGGGCCCAAATTGTGGCAGGGGGTGTGCACTGCAGGCGCCCGTTAGCAAAATGCCCTATAACGGGCGCCAAATAGGGTTTGCCGAGGGGAGCTCCTATACGGCGCTGCAGGCGCCCATTCACACTCCTGGCGCCTGCAGCGCCCCGTGCTGGGCCGGCCCACGAGACGCGCAGACCAGCGAAAGCATAAAAGTCGCGCACACCAGCGAATGCATAAAAGTCTCGCAAAAAAATACTGCTCTCTACATGTTTCGAACTCACCACATCAAGTTAACATATAGATGCCACCGGCCACAGGAGCTACTGCATGTTTGTGATTACTAACAGATGCAAATGCATTATAAGAAGGTCGCATCGCTATTTCTTCATTTTGGAAGAAAAGTTCACAAACCTGAAAAAAGTTCATTGATTTTGAGAAAAGTTTATCTTAATTGGAAAAGGTTCATTGAGTCTGAAAATAGTTCATTAAATTTGACAAAATTTCATCTTAATTGGAAAACGTTCATCGAATCTGAGAAAAGTTCATGAAATTTGAGAAAAGTTCATCATAATTAGAAAAAGTTTATCACATCTGAAAAAAAAGTTCATCAATTTTTAAAAAAGTTCAGCAGATTTGAAAAAAGTTCATCGAATTTGGAAAATTTCATTGAAATTGAAAACAGGGTTCATCGATTCAGTCGAAAGAATTAAGAATTTTTAAAAACCGCACATTAAAGAAAACAAAAGAGGATGAGAAAAAAAAAGGAAAAAACAAGAAAAGAACTAAACCGTACTCAGGAATGAAATAAAAAAAGAAAGCAAAGAAAGTTACCAAGAACGTGTGGATGGCCTTATGGTTAGAGCGTAGCCGTAGTAAGCAAGGGCTCGCGGGTTCGATTCCTTCGCTGCCCACTCTTTTTACCAGTTTTAACAGAAAAATAGAAGGAAGTAATTGGGCCGGCCCAAATCGTGGCGGGGGGTGTGCGCTGCAGGCGCCCATTAGCAAATGCCCTATAGCGGGCGCCTGCAGCGCCAAATAGTTTTGGGCATTTCCTAAACGGCGCCCGTAGCGCCCGTTTTAGGCTTAACCGTACAGGGCGCACACCCCTTTCACCGCACTGGGCCGGCCCACGTTACTTTTTTTTTTCAATGTAAAGACGCAAAAAACAGCGTCCCTACACTTACTCGAACTGGCGATCTCCTTGCCCATAGTTCGTTGTCACAACCAACCAACCAGCCTACTTGATGTGTTTACTACTGGCCTTTTTCTTCTTATAATCTTTCTTTTTATTTGCTGGAATGGGTTTTTTTTTTCGTTTTTGGAACAGTTTTTTCTTTTTCCTTTTTTATTGGAACAGTTTTGTTCATTTTTTCTTTTCTGCTAAATGTGTGAACATTTTCTGCAAAATCGATGAACTTTTCTCACCAAATTCCATGAACTTTTTTCAAAATCGATGAACTTTTTTTCAAATTCAATGAACTTTTTTGAAAACCAGTGAACTTTTTTAAATTCGATGAACTATTTTCGAATTGGATGAACAATTTTCAATATCCAAAATATGTTCAGATTTTTCGAAATTCGTTTGACTTTTCAGAAAATGTTTTTCGAAATTCCAAATTTTGTTCACGTTTCAAAAATAGTTCTGAATTCCAAATTTTTGTTAACCGTATTGAAGAAAAATGTTCACCATACATTGGAAAAATGTTCAGTGTGTATAAAAAATGTTCATCATGTATAGAAATTTTGTTCAGCATGCATTCAAAAGGAGTTCATCGTATTTAAAAAAAGTTCTACATGTATTTGAATATTGTTCACCATACATTGAAAAAATGTTCAGTGTGTATAAAAAATGTTCATCGTGTAGAGAAATTTTGTTCAGCATGTATTCAAAAAAAGTTCAGCGTATTTTAGGAAAATGTTCAGTGTTCTTTGAATAATGTTCACCCTATACTAAGAAAATGTTCAATGTGTATTCAGAACTATTTTTGAATACGTGGACCTTTTTTTGCATGCCCAAGAACTCCATCCATAATATTTGAACATATTTTCAATAATTGAAATGTATAAATGCCAGAGTGTATTGTGCAATAAATAGCGCGTTTATTTTCTGTTTATTTAAACTTTCGCGGTTGGAATATCTGCTAGTTGTTAACTGGTGCAATGGTTAGCCTCACCTTGTGGAAGCGGGAGGGCGCGAGGTCGAATCCCGGTGGGGAGGTATTTTTGGCAGTCATTTTTCTCGTTGCTTTGTTGCGTGATCGTGGGCCGGCCCATCCAACCGCTGGCGGGCGCCAGATCCTTGAGCGGCGCTGAAGGCGCCCTATAGGAGGTCCTATAGTTTTAGCCCTCCCAATCCCCCCGACAGGACATTTCCCTGTAAATCCGAGAAAGAAAAAAAGCCAAGTAACAGAACAAAAGAAAAGCCCAGATTTGTTTTTTCTGCTGTGACATATTAAAGCCCAGTTTTTGTATGATACGAAAAAATGCCATCAACTATGAAAAGCAGAAAAATGCCATGGGTAAAAAGATTTATTTATGAACCAAAAGAAACAAGACATGGCAATTCCAATCATACAAACAAAAATTAAATTGCCTTGGCAATTCATAAGTTAAAATTGATATGGTATTTTAATGAAGTTTCCATATAATGTCTGCAAAATTCGCCATGTGTGAGGCAATGCAAAAGGTTGAAATTAAAAATATGAACAAGAAAAATCCATGTTATTTTAAATAAAAATTGCCGTGTTTGTGTGTGAGTAATATCCCATGTATGTGAGGTACACATATTATGAACATAAATGCCATGGCAAAAAAATGCAAGGTAAAATTTGTCATGGTGTTTTAATTATTAATGTCATGCTTCCTATAATAAAAATTGCGATGAAAGTATAACTACAGGGCAGATTTGCCATGTCACTTAAATATGTATATATACACCATCCAGAAGAAAATGTATGGCATGATGTGCTAATGGAGAATGATGTTACAAATCTAATATTTCTGTTTGGACTGATATTTGCCATGGCAGCAACAAGTTGAAAAACACCGAAAATGCTTGTGAAAAAAAGTGGCAATGCAAATGAACTTTGAAAATTCTGGGCAAGTGCATATTCAAGAAAATCAAAAATTGCCATGGCAATTACATATTAAAAAAATGTCATGCTACTTTTTTCAAATTTGCCATGCTTTATGAAAGAATAATTGCAAAGAATGTGAAGTACTATAAAAAAGTTGATCAAAAATTGCCATGGCAGAAAGTGGAGTTTCAATTTTGCCATGGTATTTTCAACCAAAAAAATTCAAATTTTCCACGCTATTTTTTAAAAAAAACATCTTTTGGGTAATAAAATTGCCATGTATGTGAATAATAACACGAAAACACAAAAATGATTAAAAAAATGCCATGGCAAATGCATATTCAAATTTTCCATGCTATTTTCATAAAAATTACCATCTTTTGGGTAACAAAATTGCCATATATGTGAATAATAACAAAAAAAAACAAATAATCCAAAATTGCCATGGCAAATGCCTACTCAAAATTGCCATGTGAATTTTATAAAAATTGTCATCTTTTGGGTAACAAAATTGCCATGAATGTGAGTAATAACAACAAAGAAACAAATGCTAGGAATCTCAGAAAATGAATAACAATTTGCCATAGTCTATGACAATTTTTAGCATACTAGCACATATGCCCGTGCGTTGCAATGGGAGAAGTTGTTAACATGTCCTTCAAAATGTATATCAATGCGACACGACAACATCCGGACGGAGATGTAATTTATATATCCAACAAAATGTATATCAATGCGACACGACAACATCCAAACAGTGCCACCTGACGGTAGTAGGGAGACACCCGCCGATGTTGAAATCTACTCCCTCCTTTGATTGGGTTATCTCACGAAGTCTTAAAAAATGGACTACTAATGCAAGATTAGTGGTCTTCGAAAGGATTGATTCATTAATTATACGGTCTCTCGCTCTTAGCAACAATCTTGAAATTTTGTATTGCTCACAATGCTGCTAAATTTATATTGAAGCGGCCATACATGCAAAGCCAACAATTTTATCTAATCCAATCACACATGATAGTCCAAATCCGTTTAATTACTTCGCTCCATATGTTCCTTGGTTCTTGATGTGGTTTCCGGATTTCAACGCAATTTACAAACGTATATAAATTAATATATTCTTGTGCAAAGAATCAAGGTGGACTGTTTAATTAAAATAATAAACTTTTTTAGCGTAATCACATGCTAGGTTAGCTGGTTGGGACCTTTGGGATGTAAGGACCGCCCTCGGCGAGCTACTCCCTACCTGTTTATACACAGGCTGGATATGGTTAGATGTGATGCCGAAAAGCACCAGCGGGTTGAGCGAGACGGTCTTCTGCCCAGCGGCCGGCGCCGAGAAGTCGATGACGGGCGCTGAACAGTCTTTGCATATTGTGGGCTTATCATTCAATTTTGAATTTTCCATATCAACGTGATATTTTTCTCTGATTGAGGGGATTCGTAGTATCAACATGTTTATGCTTCTCTGGTTTCCAATGAATCTGTAATATTCGCTTCTTTGGATAAGAGATATTCAAAGTTACGGCCGAGTGATTTCTGTCCTCATATGCAATCACACACGTAGAACGGACGCCATGCCGGAGACGCATAACACGCCGAGTAAATTGCACAGAAGTACAATTCGGGCATTGCAAGCAGATTGGTATCAAGATTGGTAATTTTTTCATGTCAGTACCAACTTTGGGGCGATACGTTGCAAAAAAGACTAAAACTGCTGTTTATACGTATTGACAGGGAAATTGACCGGTTGGGCCCGCCTGGCGGGTGCTGACGTGGCATGTTTTTTTACATAAAACCCCCTTGCTTTGTACGTAATCCCATAAATGCCCAATTATTTCGGGGAAAAAGGCTCAAATGAGAGGCTTTTTTCGGTTCGTAATTTCCACCACCGAATCGGACTCGTTTGAAAATTTGCGTCGGTTCGAACAAATAATTAAAATAACCGAAAACTGAAGTTACGACAGAAATCGAACCGGCGACCTGTTGTTCCGCAGCGCCCGGTGCTAGCCACCTAGCCAGAGCATCGCTCGCAACATTAAGCAGGCGAGGTATTTTTTATACTAGCTCAGGAACGCTGGGCCGGCCCACCGAAGCCTGCAATTTTTTTTTTCGTTTCGCACTTACCTGACGCGCGTGTTGGGGCTCATTCGTTGCCCAGATTTCTTTATGTTTCATTTTTCTTACTCATTATGCTTTATTTTATTGTTTCTAGTTTTGACTTATTTTAGGTTTTCCTTCCTTGCTTTTTCATTCACTAGTTGGTTTTCTCCTGGATTTTTAACATATTTACTGAATATTTTTTATGACGGGTTTTAGTATATGGAGAAAATTTGCATAATGCGCGGTGAATTTTCGTAATTTGTGGTGAACATTTTCTTAATACACGATGATTTTCATGAATATTATTATTACATAATTTCTTAATTTATAGTGAACATTTTTAATCCACGATGAACTTTTCTTTAGAAACGGTGAAATATTTTTCTTATAATATGAACGTTGAGCATATTTTGAATGCAAATTGAACATTTTTGTAATATATGTTGAAATATTTTTTTAAGATATGAAGAAAAGATTACTTAATGCACGGTGATTTTTTTTGTAATTATGGTGAGCATTTTCTTAATACATGATGAGTTTCAAGAGCATTATGGTGAACATTTTCTTAATACATGGTGAATTATTTGTATTTCAAGAAATGTTCAGCATGTGTTAAAAACTTATTATGTAAATCATTCTTGCATTTCAAGAGAAAGGTCGATTTTTTAATAAAAGTTGAACAGTTTTAATGCATTTCTAAAATTTATTATGATTACACATTTATTTTTAATACATGCTGTCAACTTTTTAAGTAACAGTGCATTTAAAAAAATACAATCAATATGCGAGTAACTCAAATAAAAATCTGTGTGTTGGGCATATTTTTTTTTAAGTTGTGTATTTGAATAATATAATTAGGATACATAGTAATTGTGCATGGTTGTGGTCCTCAGTGCAGACACATTAAATTTTGGCCAGGCATGTGTTCTAGTCTGGTGCTTGACACTTAATAATACTAATATGTAATCGCAAAAAATATATGTATTAATATTCATGATTAAGAAAACAGTAAACCAGTGTGCAGCCTCGCTGGGCCAACCGCCGGCCCAACGTCTTCGGACTAGTATAAAAAGAATCTAGCCTGTTATACGACAGGCGGGCCCAACCGGTCAGTTTCCCTGTCAATACGTATAAACATCAGTTTTAGCCTCTTTTGCAACGCCTCGCCCCAAAGTTGGTTCTGACACGTAAAAATTACCAATCTTGGTATTAATCTGCTTCCAATGCCCCAATCGTGGTACTTCTGTGCAATTAACTTCATAATGCCACATGCACAACTTTGGACAAGCACGCAGTCTGCCGCCGCCCACGTATATACCACACGTCGCACACGATGTTGATTGGACAGAGCCTCCGCATGCCAGCCACGCACACCATGCCCACGAGTCGCATACATACACAGCCTGCACAGCTAGCCGCCACGAATCCTACACAGCCGCCGCCGCTGCTGGAAAGAGGATGGCCCCGTCCCACCCATCTGGCTCTCTCTCGCATCTCACCCACCCACCCGACTCACATTTCTCTCTCTCTGCTTGGAATAATGGTGGCTGCAGCATCCTTCACTGCCTTGCCTCCTTCACCACTCCTCTCCCTTCTTCCTCCATCTTCTTCCTCTACATCCTCCCTCCCCCTGCCACGGAACTCTCCCCCTCTCCCGCCTCCCTCTTCTAACAATTCTCTCTGTCGCCGCAGGATTTGCCACCAGGACTCCATGAGAAGGGTCGCGGGGTGTCCAGCCAGGGCCAGCGCAGCAACAGCACCGACAGTGCCGCGCTAGGCCATGTAGCCGAGAGGTGAGGTCCGGGAGGCGCCAACGCACGGTGGTGAGGCAGCGCAGTAGCAAGGAGGCGCGGGGAGGGGACGTGGGCGGCCGAGATCAACCCTGTTGCTTATTTTCCTATGCTCATCGGTAGTCATGCGTCCTCCCTCCAACGCCCGGCAGCCTCGCCTGTGCTTCATTTTCCTTTTTTCTCCGTGATTAATTGCCAGCCTCGTCACACCGTGACTGTTGGAGTTAACTGCTACTCCCTCCGTTCGGAATTACTCGTCCAAGAAATGAATGTATCTAGATGTATTTTAGTTGTAGATACATTCATTTTTGTGACATGTAATTCCGAACGGAGGGAGTACATCCTTCCGGATGCACATCCGTGGATGTCCTTCCTCCTTTTATCGATTTAAATGTCACATGCATTGATCGACAAGTTTTGTGGAGTTAATTCTTTCTCAAGGCTTGTTGAGAGGCAATTTTTAAACCTATATAAATAGGTTGAATTTGGTTTGCAGAATCGGTGTGGGACTATTAGAAAGCGAACCCAGCTGAATACGTATCTCAGTTTTTTTTAGAAAACGTAGCTTAGTTGGAAGGTGCCTCTCTGCCGGATCGTAGGTCAAGGGTTCGAACTCTGCCATCTACTATTTTTCACTGAGATCGGTTATTCCTTTATTCCGATTGACATAAAAAAAGGGCAGCGTAGCAGGCCTAGCTTGGCCCATTGGAGCGCAGCTTCACTTTTTCCTACTCGCTCGGTCCAGGATAGATGAACGTAAAGTATTAATACCACCTTGGATAGTAAAGGAAACTCAAAAAATTTCATATTGATAGAACGAAGTGGTGGAAGCTCAAGGGGGAGGTAGCTCAGGTGTTCAAGGAGAGGGTAATTAAGGAGGGCCCTTGGGAGGAAGGAGGGGATGCGGACAATGTGTGGATGAAGATGGCGACTTGCATTCGTAAGGTGGCCTCGGAGGAGTTTGGAGTGTCCAGGGGAAGGAGAAGCGAAGATAAGGATACCGGTGGTGGAATGATGATGTCGAAGGCGATTAAAGAGAAGAAAGATTGCTTGACGCCTATACGGATAGGAGTGCATAAACATAGAGAAGTAAAAGATGGCGAAGAAGGCCGCAGCGAGCTGTTGGTGAAGCAAGGGTCGGGCATATGAGGACCTCTACCAGCGGTTAGACACGAAGGAAGGTGAAAGGGACATCTATAAGATGGCTAAGATCCGGAGAGGAAGACGAGGATATTGGCCAAGTCAAATGCATCAAGGACGGAGCAGGCCAACTCTTGGTGAAGGACGAGGAGATTAAGCATAGATGGCGGAGTATTGACAAGCTGTTCAATGGGGAGAATGAGAGTTCTACCATTGAACTGGACGACTCCTTTGATAATACCAGCATGCGTTTTGTGCGGCGCATCCAGGAGTCTGAGATGAAGGAGGCTTTAAAAAGGATGAAAGGAGGCAAGGCGATGGGCCCTGATTGTATCCCCATTGAGGTGTGGAAAGGTCTCGGGGACATAGCGATAGTATGGCTAACCAAGCTTTTCAACCTCATTTTTGAACAAACAAGATGCGGAAGAATGGAGACGGAGTATATTAGTACCAATCTTCAAGAACAAGGGGATGTTCGAGTTGTACTAATTACCGTGGAATTAAGTCGATGAGCCATACAATGAAGCTATGGGAGAGAGTCATTGAGCACCGCTTAAGAAGAATGACAAGCGTGACCAAAAATCAGTTTGGCTTCATGCAGGAGGTCGACCATGGAAGCCATTTTCTTGGTACGACAACTTAAGGAGAGATATAGGGAGCAAAGGAAGGACTTGCATATGGTGTTCATTGACTTGGAGAAGGCCTATGATAAGATACTGCGGAATGTCATGTGGTGGGCCTTGGAGAAACACAAAGTTCCAGAAAGTACATTACCCTCATCAAGGACATGTACGATAATCTGTGACAAGTGTTCGAACAAGTGATGTCGACACCGGTGACTTCCGATTAAGATAGGACTGCATCGGGGTCAGCCTTGAGCCCTTATCTTTTGCATTGGTGATGGATGAGGTCACAAGGGATATACAAGGAGATATCCCATGGTGTATGCTCTTCATGGATGATGTGGTGCTAGTTGGCGATAGTCGGACGGGGTAAATAGGAAGTTAGAGTTATGGAGACAAACCTTGGAATCGAAGGGTTTAGGCTTAGTAGAACTAAAACCGAGTACATGATGTGCGGTTTCAAGACTACTAGGTGTGAGGAGGAGGAGGTTAGCCTTGATGGCGGTGGTACCTCAAAAGGACACCTTTCGGTATTTGGGGTCAATGTTGCGGGGAGGATGGGGTATTGATGAAGATGTGAACCATCAAATCAAAGCCGGATGGATGAAGTGGCGCCAAGCTTCGGCATTCTCTGTGACAAGAGAGTGCCACAAAAGCTAAAAGGCAAGTTCTACAGACGGCGGTTCGACCCGCAATGTTGTATGGCGCGAGTGTTGGCCGACTAAAAGGCGACATGTTCAACAGCTTAGGTGTGGCGGAGATGCGTATGTTGAGATGGATGTGTGGCCACACGAGGAAGGATCGAGTCCGGAATGATGATATCTGAGATAGAGTTGGGGTAGCACCAATTGAGGAGAAGCTTGTCCAACATAAATGCGAGATGGTTTGGGCATATTCAGCGCAGCCTCCGAAGCTCCAGTGCATAGCGGACGGCTAAAGCGTCGCGGAGAATGTCAAGAGAGGGCGGGTCGACCGAATTTGACATGGGAGGAGTCCGTTAAGAGAGACCTGAAGGATTGGAGTATCGACAAAGAGCGAGCTATGGACAGGGGTGCGTGGAAGCTTGCTATCCATGTGCCAGAGCCATGAGTTGGTTGCGAGATCTTACGGGTTTCACCTCTAGCCTACCCCAACTTGTTTGGGACTAAAGGCTTTGTTGTTGTTGTGTTGTTGTTGTTGGACGGATGAAAAATCGGAGAAACGCACCTTGCTTTATTAGTAGGTATAGATATAGATATAGATATAGATTTAGATTCGCATCAAAATTTGCCATGGCAACTATTTACTAAAAAAAGATGATAATCGATGTCAAATTGATGATCAATTGCATATTCATGTCAAATTGATGATCGTTTGCCATGGCAAATGATCTTTAATTCATTGTGATTTGCCATGGTATATCTCATAATATGTGTATACCCTGGCAAACTTACAATTCATAGCATATTCGTATAAAAAATGGCCATGGCAATTAGTTACTAAAAAGAAACTTAGAACAAGTTTCTTTTTAGTAAAAGTTGAAAATGTTTGCCCTGGCCAATTACTGAGATTATTATGTGTCAAAAAGTTGAAAATGTTTGTTCGAGCTTATGAGGCGGGTTTGGAGCGTCTCGCAGTAGATGCTCTAAGGAGGAGGAATAGGAGAGTGGCCGAGTGGATAACGCGCTTCGTTTCGTTCGGTTCGTTCGTCCCTGGCCCGCATGATTTTTTATGCTGGCTTGGACTGGCGCATGCGCTAATATTCATGCAAAATCATCTAACGACGGCTCGGGCATTAGGGCCGAAGTGTTACATGTCACACATGTGGCACTTATCATTTGGATTTTTTTTAAATGATTGTATAGTAATTCGAGAAATGTCAAGCAATGAGCATGTGAACACCGAGACTACTTCCCAGATTTGAGAGCAACTCAAACCGGCCGACCCAAACGGAAGCGGGTTTTGTCCATTTTTTGTTCGTTTGGGTCGGCCAAGCGAATGCCCGTGTCCATTTTTTAGTTTGTGTTGGCGCATGCGTCCAACGTTAGTCCGGACCCAATGTTTTAGCGCATGGATGACAAAAAAAATTCAAACACGTTCAAACTAAATCATAAGTAAACATAAATGTTGGTCAATGACCGGCCAAAGTCCACATTAACATTAATTATAAATAAATAAAAACTTCGGCAGCGAGGCATGCTGCCCTAGGCGTCCTCGTCATCTATGCCGGGGCCAGTGAGGTCGACGAGCTCCGGCACCGGGACAGCCCAGGGGAATGTCGTCTCCTAGGATGGGACACGTCCTGCTGCATCGGCTGGACTGCCGACGGCTGGGCTGCTCCGCCGTGGGCACGACGCTCCTCCTCCTCCTTCGCATGGCGCTCCTCCTTCTCACGTTCGATCTGCATGAGGCGCTCGCGTCGGCGCGTGATACGTCTCCGTCATATCTATAATTTTTTATTGTTTCATGTCAATATTATACAACTTTCACATATTTTTGGCAACTTTTTATATGATTTATTGGACTAACCTATTTATCCAGTGCCCAATGCCAGTTCCTGTTTGTTGCATGTTTTTTGTATCGCAGAAAATCCATATCAAACAAAGTCCAAACGCGATAAAAATTTACGGAGATTTATTTTGAAATTTATGTGATTTTTGGAACGTGGAATCAACGCAAACAGGGGCCCACAGAGCCCACAACCCACCAGGGCGCGCCAGGTACCCCCTGGTGCACCCAGGTGTCTTGTGCCCTCCTCGAAGGTCGGTTGGGGCCCTTCTTCTAGCGCAAGAAAGATAATTTATGGAAAAACCATGTAAAAAATTCAGCGCAATCAGAGTTACGGATCTCCGGGAATTTAAGAAATGGTGAAGGCCAAATCTGGGGAACGCGAAACAGAAGAGAACAGAGAGGAAGATCCAATCTTGGAGGGGATCCCGCCCCTCTGCCGCCATGGAGACCAAGGACCAGAGGAGGAAATCTCATCCCATCTAGGGGGGAGGCCAAGGAAGAAGAAGAAGGAGGGGGCTCTCTCCCCCTCACTTTCGGTGGCGCCGGAGTGCCGCCGGGGCAACGATCGGGATGGCGATCTACATCAACAATCTTGCTACCGTCAACACCAACTCTCTCTCCCCCTCTATGCAGTGGTGTAACACCCCTTTGTTGGAAATATGCCCTAGAGGCAATAATAAAATGGTTATTATTATATTTCCTTGTTCATGATAATTATCTATTGTTCATGCTATAATTGTATTGACTGGAAACCGTAATACATGTGTGAATACATAGACCGTAATATGTCCCTAGTAAGCCTCTAGTTGACTAGCTCGTTGATCAATAGATGGTTGTGGTTTCCTGACCATGGACATTGGATGTCGTTGATAACGGGATCACATCATTAGGAGAATGATGTGATGGACAAGACCCAATCCTAAGCATAGCACAAGATCGTGTAGTTCGTTTGCTAAGAGCTTTTCTAATGTCAAGTATCATTTCCTTAGACCATGAGATTGTGCAACTCCGGATCTGATAGGAATGCTTTGGGTGTACCAAACATCACAACGTAACTGGGTGGCTATAAAGGTGCACTACAGGTATCTCCGAAAGTGTCTATTGGGTTGGCACGAATCGAGACTGGGATTTGTCACTTTGTATGACGGAGAGATATCTCTGGGCCCACTCGATAATGCGTCATCATAATGAGCTCAATGTGACTAAGGAGTTAGTCATGGGATCATGAGTTGCAGACGAGTAAAGAGACTTGCCGATAAAGAGATTGAACGAGGTATGGGGATACCGACGATCGAATCTCGGGCAAGTAACATAACGATGGACAAAGGGAATTGTATACGGGATTGATAGAATCCCCGACATCGTGGTTCATCCGATGAGAACATCATGGAACATGTGGGAGCCAACATGGGTATCCAGATCCCGCTGTTGGTTATTGGCCGGAGAGATGTCTCGGTCATGTCTGCATGGTTCCCGAACCTGTAGGCTCTACACACTTAAGGTTCGGTGATGCTAGAGTTGTTATGGGAAATAGTATGTGGTTATCGAAGGTTGTTCGGAGTCCCGGATGATATCTCGGACATCACGAGGAGTTCCGGAATGGTCCGGAGGTAAATATTTATATATGGGAAGTCCAACTTCAGTCGCCGGAATAGTTTTGGGGGTTATCGGTATTATACCAGGACCACCGAAAGCTTTCCCGGGGTCCACCGGGTGGGGCCACCTGCCCCGGGGGACTCAATGGGCTGAACAAGGGAGGGAACCAGCCCCCTAGTGGGCTGGTGCGCCCCCCCCCCCAAGGGCCCAAGGCGCCTAGGGTTGGAAACCCTAGGGGGTGCGGGCGCCTCCCACCAAACTTGGGGGGCAAGCCCCCATAGATGAGATCTAAGGGGGCCGGGCCCCTCTCCCCTTCACCTATAAATAGTGGGGGGTGGGAGGGCTGCCGCATCCCTTCACCTGGCGCAGCCCCTCCCTCCTCCAACACTTTCTCCACCTCCGTAGAGCTTGATGAAGCCCTGCAGAAAATTCACAAGCTCCACCACCACGCCGTCGTGCTGCCGTAGATCTCCCTCAACTTCTCCTCTCCTCTTGCTGGATCAAGAAGGAGGAGACGTCCCGAGCTGTACATGTGTTGAACACGGAGGCGCCATCCGTTCGGCGCTAGATCGGATCTTCCACGATTTGAATCGCCGTGAGTACGATTCCATCAACCGCGTTTTGCAACGCTTCCGCTTAGCGATATTCAAGAGGTATGAAGATGCACTCCCTATTTCTCGTTGCTAGCATCTCCTAGATTGATCTTGGTGACACGTAGGAAAATTTTGAATTATTGCTACGTTCCCCAACACCCCTATCCCCGCCGTAATCTCTACCTAAACATGGTGCTCAACTCCATATATTATTTCCCAATGATATTTGGCTATCCTAAGATGTTTGAGTTGATCTGTTTTGTCCTCTGGGTTAATAGTGATCTTGGTTGGTATGATTGTATATTTTATTTATGGTGTTGTCCTACGGTGCCCTCCGTTCTCGCGGAAACGTGAGGGGCCCCCACTGTAGGGCGTTGCAATATACTCATGGTTTGCTTCTGGTGGGTTGCGAGAGTGACAGAAGCTTAAACCCGACTAAGTGAGGTATGAGAGTAAAGAGGACTTGATACTTAATGCTATGGTTGGGTTTTAAGACCTTAATGATCTTTAATAGTTGTGGATGCTTGCTAGGGGTCCAATCATAAGTGCATATGATCCAAGTAGAGAAAGTATGTTAGCTCATGCCTCTCCCTCACATGAAATTACAAGAATGATTATCGGTACTTGTTATCAATTTCCTAGGGACAAATAACTTTCTTGTTGACACACACCCTTTTTCTAATCACCTAACTTTTATTATCTTGCAAAATACTTCTAGTTTTATTCTTGCAAAGTAGTTCTAGCATCACACCTACAAAATAGTTTCATACTTCTTTTTGGTAAAGCAAACGTCAAGTGTGCATAGTGTTGTATCGGTGGTCAATAGAACTTGAGGGAATATTTGTTCTGCCTTTAGCTCCTCGTTGGGTTCGACACTCTTATTTATCGAAGAAGGCTACAAACGATCCCCTATACTTTTGGGTTATCAAGACCTTTTTCTGGCACCGTTGCCAAGGATTTATAGCGTGGGGTGAATATTCTCGTGTGTGCTTGTTTGCTTTATCACCAAGTAGTTTTTATTTCCTGTTCTAAGTTGTTCTCTATCTTTAGTTATGGATATGGAACACGAAACACCAAAAAAAAGTTGTACCTGCTACTCACGGAGATGGGGAACCTCCTAAAACCGTCGGTGCTTGTTAGGTGAAAGATATTATGCACTGCTTTGATAATCCTGAGAAAACCCCATTCAACTATATAATGGGAGTAACATTGGATCAACATGGATACTTTAGGGATTATCGCTTGACACAAAAAGGGAAAATTTTATGGGATCAAATTCATATATTGAAGTGGTATGCTTGGAATCTATGCTTGAGATATGATTATACTTGTTGCTCTAGGATGAACGCTCCACATCTTCCTTTTTCATGCAAATTTAATGATAATGAAACCTTAGCTTCTTATACTAATGGTATTTATGATTACTATGATGTGGAACGAATAGAAAAATTTGTTGCTTTTAAGGGTGCATATGAAATTGAATCTTTGTTTGAAAAGTTTGAAGATTTTGATGATTCAGTTTATAGACCTGAAAATCTTGCTATCCTTAAATATTGCTATGATAATTATAAATACAATTACGATATTGATGTATTTATTGAGAATAACTCCGCTGTCTAAGAAGAGATTGATATTTTGCAGGAGTCTATGGAAGAAGAAATTCATGAAACTGCGAGCTCATTGGATGAAAAAGATGATGAGAAGAGCGAAGAACAAATGGAGGAAGAGCGGATTAGCTACCCGTGCCCACCTTCTAATGAGAGTAACTCTTCAACTCATACATTATTTAATGCCCCTTCATTCTTACCAAAGGATGAATGCTATGATAATTGCTATGATCCTGTTGATTCATTTGAAATATCCCTTTTAGATGAATTTGATGCTTGTTATGCTTGTGACCAAGATGCCAATATGAATTATGCTTATGGAGATGAACTTGCTATAGTTCCTTATGTTAAGAATAAAATTGTTGATATTGCACCCACACATGATAGTCCTATTATCTTTTTGAATTCTCCCAACTACACTATATCGGAGAAGTTTGCTCTTGTTAAGGATTATAATGATGGGTTGCCTTTTACCGTTGCACATGCTGATTTTGATGAATATAATATGCATGTGCTTGCTTCTCCTACTTGCGATTATTATGAGAGAGGAACTATATCTCCACCTCTCTATGTTTCCAACACGATAAAATTGCAAGAAACTGCTTATGTTATGTATTGGCCTTTACTTGATGTGCATAAATTGTTCTTGTATGACATGTCGATGCATAGGAAGAGAGTTAGACTTCGTCGTTGCATGATATATGTTGCTTTGTGCTCACTACTAAATGCCAAATCATTGCTAATTAAAACTGGCTTTGATATACCTTGGGATCCGAGTGGATCCATTACTTGGGCACTTTATGACCAGCTTAATGGCTTTAAAGAAAGCGCTGCCAGGGAGACAACCCGGAATTTTTAGAGAGTCATTTATTTCTGTTGAGTGCTTTTATAAAGTTTAAAAACAAAAAGAATATAGAGGGGAACACAAAACTTTTCAAAAAGGAAAGTGAAATTGAGAGAGGCAAGCATTGTTGAAGTGGGGGAGCTCTTTGAACTTTGTTCATGCTCACGGAAACTTTGTGAATCTTAATTACAGAAACTTTTCAACCAAAATAATTATCCCCTTGTACAAATCCATTGTATTATCTATACATACTAATAAAGCAAGGTGCGTTTTGCCAAATTTTTCATCCATTCACCATCAATTTTCTTTCTATCCGCGGTGGTACTAAATTCTTATGCGTTAGTCGGCAAGAAAAAAGGTTTTCCAAGAATTTCGTACGTGGGCCGCGTGTTGTGGCCCCGTGAAGCCAGCCCGGTTATTTTTCTGCCCATGCAACTAGGAAAAATTCTATTTTCTGCACAAGGCGGCAAATAGTTGGAGCTTTGCATAGGATAACTAATAATGGGCTGGCCCATTTTGTCTTTGTTTATGTGTTTTAGTTCTATTTTTATTCTGATGCCCCTATCTCTTTTTTTCCTTGCCTAAAAAACTATTTTTTCATTTCAAGTTTATTTTTATAAAAGAATTTACTTTATAAATTCAAAATTCTCAAAAAAGTACAGACTTAAAAAAAATCAAATTTTTGAAAATGTCAGAATTCGAAAATTTTGTCCCTATTTTGAATAATATTCTGAAGTTCAAAAAATTTCTCATTTTCTATTTTTTTTGTTTTTCAAATTGTATCAGATTTCTAAAAAGAAAATGGCATTTTAAAAAATGCACCAAATTCAAAAAATAATCTTGGTTTAGTGACTTTCTTAATTTGAAATAATGTTTGTGTATAAAAGATATACATTTTCGTAAAATGTTATGAAATTTCAATCCATGTCCCATTTTAAAAAAGTCCATATTTTTATAAAAAGTTGGTGTTTGCAAATAATGTTTGTGAATTTAAAAAGATGTTCCTGTTTTAAATTTTGTTCCATTTTTTATGAAAGTGTATATAATTTTGAAAAACCTGTTCAGGATTTTAAAATGGTTCATGTTTCCTACAATATCAGAAACTTCATACCTTAAAATCTCCTCGATTGAAAGGAAAAGTAGATTAAATAATTCATAGGCCTTCTCTAGCGTACGATGACATAACGAAACTCTTAAATGCCCTCGATCAATGAAAAAATAGCGGAGATTATATTGATGGATCTCCGGGAATTTAAGAAACGGTGAAGGGCTAGATCTGGGGAACGCGAAACAGAAGAGAACAGAGAGGGAGATCCAATCTCGGAGGGGCTCCCGCCCCTCCGCCGCCATGGAGACCAAGGACCGGAGGGGGAACTCTCCTTCCATCTAGGGGGGGCAAGGAAGAAGGAGGAGGCTCTCTCCCCCTCGCTTCCGGTGGCGTCGGAGTGCCGCCGGGGCAACGATCAGGACGGCGATCTACATCAACAATCTTGCTACCGTCAACACCAACTCTCTCCCCCGCTGTAATCTCTACTTAAACATGGTGCTCAACTTCATATATTATTTCCCAATGATATTTGGCTATCCTATGATGTTTGAGTAGATCCGTTTTGTCCTGTGGGTTAATCATGATCTTGGTTGGTATGATTGTATATTTTATTTATGGTGCTATCCTACAATGCCTTCCATTCTCGCGCAAACGTGAGGGGTCCCCGTTGTAGGGTGTTGCAATATGCTCATGGTTCGCTTATGGTGGGTTGCGAGAGTGACAGAAGCTTAAACCCGAGTAAGTGGGGTATGACGTATGAGAGGAAAGAGGACTTGATACTTAATGCTATGGTTGGGTTTTTTGACCTTAATGATCTTTAGTACTTGCGGATGCTTGCTAGGGGTCCAATCATAAGTGCATATGATCGAAGTAGAAAACGTATGTTAGCTCATGCCTCTCCCTCATATAAAATTACAAGAATGATTACCGGTACTTGTTATCGATTGCCTAGGGACAAATAACTTTCTTGCTGACACAAACCCTTTTTTTAATCACCTAACTTTTATTATCTTGCAAAATACTTCTAGTTTTATTCTTGCAAAGTAGTTCTAGCATCACACCTACAAAATTGTTTCATACTTGTTTTCACTAAAGCAAATGTTGAGTTGTACCGATGGTCGATAGAACTTGCGGGAATATTTGTTCTGCCTTTAGCTCCTCGTTGGGTTCGGCACTCTTATTTATCGAAGAAGGCTACAAATGATCCCCTATACTTGTGGGTTATCAGCGCGCTTGTCCGCTAGTGCCCGCTGCCTCCACTACTCGAGGTACGCTACCTCCTGTACCGTTGTCGCGCCAAGCCACAAGGGAAGGGGGCTGACCCACTCGCACAGCCCCCCGATATAGACGTAGCGCTCCGTCGGCAGCTCGGCCTTGGGAGGGGGCGGTGGCACGACGCAGTCGTCGGCAACAAAGAGGGCAAGGGCCTCCACCAACCTTGCTTGGTAGGCTGCCTCTTCCTCCTCCGTCTTGCGCAGCTCCTCCTTGGTGGAGGTCTGCATGGCGGGCGCCAACACCGCCTGGTAGGCAGCCTCCTCCTCTGGCATAACCTGTGGGGGATGTGGAGGGTTGGTGTGCGCTCCTAGACGCGTGCGCCGGTGTTCCTCATCATGTTCGAGGGAAAACCATACCTCCCATTTGGGAGAGTCCGGCGCGTAGGCCGACAGCCGGCGTTGCTCCGGTGTCAGGAGCTCCTGGCGCCTGCGCACCTCCTCTGCATGCGTCCGCTGTGACCACGGCACCGCCGGCACCAAGATCCGCTGCGGATCCATATGCCAGTCGTGCGGCAATGTCACATATGCATACGGCAGCGTCTGCCTGTACTGCCAGTGCCACCGTGCCTACTGCACGGGGATGTGCAGTCGCTGCCTCACAGGGCGGGTAGGCGAGGCGGTGGCGGAGGAGGATCTACCGACGAGGGTCTTCCCCTTGTTCTTGCCAGAGCCGCTGAAGAAACCCATGGCGCGTGGTAGGGTTCGCTTATTACCGACGAGGGAGCACGCAGGGTGGGGGGGGCTAGATGTGGACGCCCCCCTGTTGGAAATATGCCCTAGAGGCAATAATAAATTAGTTATTATTATTATATTTTCTTGTTCATGATAATCGTTTATTATCCATGCTATAATTGTATTGATAGGAAACTCAGATACATGTGTGGGTACATAGACAACACCATGTCCCTCGTAAGCCTCTAGTTGACTAGCTCGTTGATCAATAGATGGTTACGGTTTCCTGACCATGGACATTGGATGTCGTTGATAAGGGGATCACATCATTAGGAGAATGATGTGATGGACAAGACCCAATCCTAAGCCTAGCACAAAGATCGTGTAGTTCATATGCTAAAGCATTTCTAATGTCAAGTATCATTTCCTTAGACCATGAGATTGTGCAACTCCCGGATACTGTAGGAATGCTTTGGGTGTACCAAACGTCACAACGTAACTGGGTGGCTATAAAGGTGCACTACGGGTATCTCCGAAAGTGTCTGTTGGGTTGGCACGAATCAAGACTGGGATTTGTCACTCGTGTGACGGAGAGGTATCTCTGGGCCCACTCCGTAAGACATCATCATAATGTGCACAATGTGACCAACGGGTTGATCACGGGATGATGTGTTACGGAACAAATAAAGAGACTTGTCGGTAACGAGATTGAACAAAGGTATCTGGATACCGACGATCGAATCTCGGGAGAAGTTCCGGAATGATCCGGAGGTAAAGATTTATATATGGGAAGTCCTGTTTTGGTCACCGGAAAAGTTTCGGGTGCTATCGGTAACGTACCGGGACCACCGAGAGGGTCCCGGGGGTCCACCAGGTGGGGCCACCGGCCCTAGAGGGTAGCATGGGCCAAGTGTGGGAGGAGACCAGCCCCAGGTGGGCTGATGCGCCCCCCCCCCCACCAGGGCCCAAGGCGCCTAGGGTTTGGGGAGGGGGCGCCTCCACCTTGCTTGGGGGGCAAGTTTCCCCTCTCCCCCGCTTGGCCGCCACCCTAGATGGGTTTTGGGGCTGCCGCACCCCTTGGGGTGGGAACCCTAGAGGAGGCGCAGCCCCCTCCCTCTCCCCTATATATACTTGAGGTATTTGAGGCTGCAAACATAAGAGTTTTACCTCTCCAGGCGCAGCCCTACCTCTCTCCCTCCTCGTCTCTCGCAGTGCTTGGCGAAGCCCTGCTCGAGTGCCATGCTCCTCCATCACCACCACGCCGTTGTGCTGCTGCTGGACGGAGTCTTCCCCAACCTCTCCCTCTCTCCTTGCTGGATCAAGGCATGGGAGACGTCACCGGGCTGCACGTGTGTTGAACGCGGAGGTGCCGTCCGTTCGGCACTAGGATCTCCGGTGATTTGGATCACGACGAGTACGACTCCCTCAACCACGTTCTCTTCAACGCTTCCGCTTAGCGATCTACAAGGGCATGTAGATGCACTCCCCTCTCTCTCGTTGGTAGTCTCTCCATAGATAGATCTTGGTGACTCGTAGGAAAATTTTGAATTTCTGCTACGTTCCCCAATAGTGGCATCATGAGCTAGGTCTATGCATAGATTCTATGCACGAGTAGAACATAAAGTAGTTGTGGGCGTTGATTTTGTTCAATTTGCTTACTGTTACTAGTCCTGCCTTGATTCGGCGGTATTGTGGGATGAAGCGGCCCGGACCGACCTTACACGTACACTTACGTGAGACAGGTTCCACCGACTGACATGCACTTGTTGCATAAGGTGGCTAGCGGGTGCTAGTCTCTCCCACTTTAGTCGGATCGGATTCAATGAAAAGGGTCCTTATGAAGGGTAAATAGCAATTGACATATCACGTTGTGGTTTTGCGTAGGTAAGAAACGTTCTTGCTAGAAACCCATAGCAGCCACGTAAAACATGCAAACAACAATTAGAGGACGTCTAACTTGTTTTTGCAGGGTATTGCTATGTGATGTGATATGGCCAAAAAGTATGTGATGAATGATATATGTGATGTATGAGATTGATCATGTTCTTGTAATAGGAATCACGACTTGCATGTCGATGAGTATGACAACCGACAGGAGCCATAGGAGTTGTCTTAATTTATTGTATGACCTGCATGTCATTGAACAACACCATGTAATTACTTTACTTTATTGCTAAACCGTTAGCCATAGTAGTAGAAGTAATAGTTGGTGAGACCACTTCATGGAGACACGATGATGGAGATCATGATGATGGAGATCATGGTGTCATGCCGGTGACGATGATGATCATGGAGCCTCGAAGATGGAGATCAAAAGGAGCAAAATGATATTGGACATATCATGTCACTTTTTGATTGCATGTGATGTTTATCATGTTTTACATCTTATTTGCTTAGAATGACGGTAGCTTAAATAAGATGATCCCTCATTAAAATTTCAAGAAAGTGTTCCCCCTAACTGTGCACCATTGCGAAAGTTCGTTGTTTCGAAGCACCACGTGATGATCGGGTGTGATAGATTCTAACGTTCACATACAACGGGTGTAAGCCAGATTTACACAGCGAAACACTTAGGTTGACTTGACGAGCCTAGCATGTACAGACATGGCCTCGGAACACAAGAGACCGAAAGTTCGAGCATGAGTCGTATGGTAGATACGATCAACATGAAGATGTTCACCGATGATGACTAGTCCGTCTCACGTGATGATCGGACACGGCCTAGTTGACTCGGATCATGTAATCACTTAGATGACTAGAGGGATGTCTATCTGAGTGGGAGTTCATAAGATGAACTTAATTATCCTGAACATAGTCAAAAGGTCTTCACAAATTATGTCGTTGCATATGCTATAGTTCTACTGTTTAGATATGTTCCTAGAGAAAATTTATTTGAAAGTTGATAGTAGCAATTATGCGGACTGGGTCCGTAAACTGAGGATTGTCCTCGTTGCTTCGTAGAAGGCTTATGTCCTTAATGCACCGCTCAGTGTGCTGAACCTCGAACGTCGTCTGTGGATGTTGCAAACATCAGACATACACGTTTTGATAACTACGTAATAGTTCAGTTAAACGGTTTAGAGTTGAGGCACCAAAGACGATTTCAAAACGTCACGGAATATATGAGATGTTTCGAGGGCTGAAATTGGGATTTCAGGCTCGTGCCCACGTCAAGAGGTATGAGACCTCCGACGAGTTTATTAGCCTACAAACTAAGGGAGAAAACCTAAATCGTTGAGCTTGTACTCAGATTGTCTGGGTACAACAATCACTTGAATCGAGTGGGAGTTAATCTTCCAGATAAGATAGTGATGTTTCTCCAAAGTCATTGCACCAAGGTACTAGAGCTTCGTGATGAACTATAACATATCAGGGATAGATATGATCATCCTTGAAATATTCGCGATGTTTGACACCGCGAAAGTAGAAATCAAGAAGGAGCATCAATTGTTGATGGTTAGTGAAACCACTAGTTTCAAGAAGGGCAAGGGCAAGAAGGGATACTTCATGAAACGGCAAATTAGCTGCCGCTGTAGTGAAGAAACCCAAGGTTGAACCCAAACCCGAGACTAAGTGCTTCTGTAATGAGGGGAACAGTCACTGAAGCGGAACTACCCTAGATACTTGGTAGATGAGAAGGCTGGCAAGGTCGACAGAAGTATGTTGGATATACATTATATTGATGTGTACTTTACTAGTACTCCTAGTAGCACCATGGTAATAGATACCGGTTCAGTTGCTAAGTGTTAGTAACTCGAAATAAAAGGCTACGAAATAAACGGAGACTAGCTAAAGGTGAGATGATGATATGGTTTGGAAGTGTTTCCAAGGTTGATGTGATCAAGCATCGCATACTCCCTCTACCTTCGAGATTTGTGTTAAACCTAAATAATTGTTATTTGGTGTTTGCGTTGAGCATAGACATGATTGGATTATGTCTATCGCAATACGGTTATTCATTTAAGGAGAATAATGGTTACTCTGTTTATTTGAATAATACCTTCAATGGTCTTGCACCTAAAATGAATGGTTTATTGAATCTCGATCGTAGTGATACACATGTTCATGCCAAAAGATATAAGATAGTAATGATATAGTGCCACCTACTTGTGGCACTACCATTTGAGTCATATTGGTATAAAATGCATGAAGAAGCTCCATGTTGATGGATCTTTGGACTCACTCGTTTTTGAAAATATTGAGACATGTGAACCATGTCTATTGGTATATACGCATGAAGAAACTCCATGCAGATGGACCGTTTGGACTCACTTGATTTTGAATCACTTGAGACATGCAAATCATACCACATGGGCAAGATGACTGAAAGCCTTGTTTTTAGTAAAATGGAACAAGAAAGCAACTTGTTGGAAGTAATACATTTTGATGTGTGCAGTCCAATGAGTGCTGAGGCACGTAGTGGATATAGTTATGTTCTTACTTCACAGATGATTTGAGTAGATACTGAGTATATTTACTTGATGAAACACAAGTCTGAATTATTGAATGGTTCAAGTAATTTCAGAGTGAAGTTGAAGATCGTCGTGACAAGAGGATAAAATGTCTATGATATGATCATAGAGATGAATATCTGAGTTGTGAGTTTGGTACACAATTGAGACATTGTGGAAATTGTTTCACAACTAACACCGCCTGGAACACCATAGTGTGATGGTGTGTCCGAACATCATAGATGCACCCCATTGGATATGGGGCATACCATGATGTCTCTTATCGAATTACCACTATGGTTCATGGGTTAGGCATTAGAGACAACCGCATTCACTTTAAATAGGGCACCACGTAATTCCGTTGAGATGACACCGTGTGAACTATGGTTTAGAGAAACCTAAGCTGTCGTTTCTTGAAAGTTTGGGGCTGCGACGCTTATGTGAAAAAGTTTCATCCTGATAAGCTTGAACCCAAAGCGGATAAATACATCTTCATAGGACACCCAAAAACAGTTGGGTATACCTCCTAATTCAGACCCGGAAGCAAGAGATTGTTTCCAGAAACGGGTCCTTTCTCGAGGAAAAGTTTCTCTCGAAAGAATTGAGTGGGAGGATGGTGGAGACTTGATGAGGTTGTTGAACCATCACTTCAACTAGTGTGTAGCAGGGCATAGGAAGTTGTTCCTGTGGCACCTACACCAATTGAAGTAGAAGCTTATGATAGTGATCATGAAACTTCGGATCAAGTCACTACCAAACCTCGTAGGTCGACAAGGATGCGTACTACTTCAGAGTGGTACATAATCCTGTCTTGGAGGTCATGTTGCTAGACAACAATGAACCTACGAGCTATGGAGAAGCGATGGTGGACCCGGATTCCGATGAATGGCTCGAGGC
This sequence comes from Aegilops speltoides, assembly GCA_021437245.1. NCBI lineage: Eukaryota > Viridiplantae > Streptophyta > Magnoliopsida > Poales > Poaceae > Aegilops > Aegilops speltoides. Next base: position 20,802,442 of record CM038141.1, read on the forward strand.
CATAAAATCCAAGAGAGGATCCATGTGTGAAAACAAAGTGTAGACTTTGGCAGAACTACTCGGTGGTCGTAAGGCTGTTGAGTACAGATGGATTTTAAAAGGAAGACAGACAATGATGGTAAGTATCACCATTAAGAAAGCTCGACTTGTCGTTAAGATGTTTTCCGACAAGTTCAAGGAGTTGACTACGGTGAGGCTTTCTCACTCGTAGCGATGCTAAGAGTCTGTTGGAATTGGATTAGCAGTTACTGCATTATATATGAAATCTTGCAGATAGAATGTCAAGACATTGTTTCCTCGACAATTTTCTTGAGGAAAGGTTGTATGTGATAAAACCAGAAGGTTTTGACAATCCTGAAAGACGCTAACAAGTATGCAAAGCTCCAACAATCCTTCTAAGGACTGGAGTGAGCATCTCGGAGTTGGAATGTACGCTTTGATGAGGTAATCAAAGATTTTGGGTTTATACAAAGTTTATGAGAAACTTGTATTTCCAAATAAGTGAGTGGGAGCACTATAGAATTTCTGATAAGTATATGTTGTTGACATATTGTTGATCAGAAATGATGTAGAATTTCTGGAAAGCATGTAGGGTTATTTGAAAAGTGTTTTTCAATAGAAAACCTGGATTAAGCTGCTTGAAGATCTATGAGGATAGATCAAAAACCGCTAAATGGTACTTTCAAATGAGCACATACCTTGACATGACCTTGAAGGTGTTCAAGATGGATCAGTCAAAGAAGGAGTTCTTGCCGGAGTTGTAAGGTATGAAGTTAAGACTTAAAGCTTGACCACGGCAGAAGAGAAAGAAAGGACGAAAGTCGTCCCCTATGCTTCAGACATAGGCTCTATAGTATGCTATGCTATGTACCGCACCGGAAGTGTGCCTTGCCATGAGTCAGTCAAGGGGTACAAGAATGATCTAGGAATGGATCATTGGACAGCGGTCAAAATTGTCTTTGGAGTAAATAAGGACATGTTTCTCGATTATGGAGATGATAGAGAGTTCGGCGTAAAGGGTTACGTCGATGCAAGCTTTAACACCTATCCGAATGACTCTGAGTAGCAAACCGAATACGTATAGTGGAGCAAACATTTGGAATAGCTCCAAGTGGAGCGTGGAAGCAGCATTTACAATATGACCTAGAGATTTGCGAAGTACATACGGATCTGAATGTTGCAGACCCGCTGACTAAAACCTCTCTCACAGGTAAAACATGATCAAACCCCAGAACTCATTGAGTCTTAATCACATGATGATGTGAACTAGTTTAGTGACACTAGTAAACTCTTTGGATGTTGGTCACATGGCGATGTGACCTATCGGTGTTAATCACATGGCGATGTGAACTAGATTACTGACTCTAGTGCAAGTGGGAGACTGTTGGAAATATGCCCTAGAGGCAATAATAAATTAGTTATTATTATTATAGTTCCTTGTTCATGATAATCGTTTATTATCCATGCTATAATTTTATCGATAGGAAACTCAGATACATGTGTGGGTACATAGACAACACCATGTCCCTAGTAAGCCTCTAGTTGACTAGCTTGTTGATCAATAGATGCTTACGGTTTCCTGACCATGGACATTTTTTTGACCAGAAACAGTAGGAAAGGCTCCTACTGTGTAAATAAATTAAAGAAAATGAGGCAACTGTAGAATGTGGATATTTACATCAGGTGGGGAGAGGTGGGGGTGCACTTTGTGACCCACCTAGAAGAAAAGATAAATAAGGTCCTAGTTTAGAGAGTTTACAAAATCCAGCACCAGAGGCCTATTTGCCTCCTTGACCCTATGTTGCAAGAGCTCAAAGTCCTTTTTGAATCTGTTCAGCCACGATCGAAAGGATGGGTCGACTGCCCTGAAGTGCTTATTGTTCCTTTCCTTCCAAAGGCTCTACGCGGCCACAGTAAATTTTTCAAACAATATAGGCGTGGGGTGATCCCTTTTTTGGTCTTCAATGGCTTGTAAGCGACCCCCAAAGGGTTCCCAGTTGATATCCAGGGCTCGCCAGCATCATTTGCTAAACGTGCAAGTAAATATCATGTGCTCGACTGTTTCTTCAATGTTGCGCCACAGAGCAGACAATTGTGGTCATCTCCAATATTGCAGTGGCGTCTCTTCAGCATGTTCCTGGTGTTTAAATGATCATGGAGCAGTAGCCAGGCAAAAACCTTTAACTTCATGGTAAACTTGGACTTCCAAAGCCAGCCAAAAACCTTGTGCACCTGGATCTCTCTAAAGTAGAATTGGTAGAAGTGCGTTGATTTGTAGGTAGTTTTGCCCCAAATATAGGTCCAGACATCTGATGTCGAGGTCGTTGGTTGGATGGAAGAAGCAGTGGCCTGGAGATGCCTGACCTCATCGAGCGCTTGGGGGGAGAGCGGCGGGTGAAAGGCCATTCCAAGTGACGTGATCCCTAAGAAATCTCGCACCGAGACATCCTCATTGATTGCGTAGGAGAACGCGCGAGGGTGCGAGTCCTGGAGAAGCTGATCAGCCCATAAATCTTTCCAAAAAAGGGTCGTGGAGCCACAGACAACTTGAACCTTGGAGATCCCGCGAAAAGTTGGTGTGAGTTTAAGAATGTCGCGCCACCAAAAAGAGCCAACCGGCTCCACAGCATGCGTAGTTTGCTAAACATAGTAAGTGTCCCAAGTGAGTTGCACCCACGGAATATCCAGTTTGAAGTAGAATTTGTGTAAAAACTTCAACAACAGAGCTTCATTCTGGATTTTGAGGTTTATCACCCCCAGACCTCCTTTGTCCTTCGGCTTACAGACCAAGTCCCAGGCAGCAAGTGAGTTTGATTTCTCACCTTGATCAGTCTTTTTGACCTAGAGGCATCTTCTCCTGATTTTGTCTAGTATCTCAATAAGTTTAGGTGAGAATTTTAACGTACACATGGCATAGATAAGAAGCGACGTAACTGCGGTGTTGAGCAGCGTAAGCTTCCCAGCATACGACATGAGTGAGAGGGTGGAAGAAAGATTTCGTTCCACCTTGCTAACCATAGGCATGAAGTCATTTAGTGTGGGCCTGGAGGTGCCAAGGGGCAGGCCAAGATAGGTGAAGGGCATGGATCCAATAGAGCAGCCAAAGATTGAGGCAATATCGGCATCGTCTGCTGGTCCAAGTTTATGGGGATCAAAGTAGATTTATGGAAGTTTATTTTGAGGCTAATGGACTGGGCATAGTCAGACAAAATGTTCTTGATAATAACCGCTTGTCTAGGGCAGGCCGGCATGAGCAAAATCGTGTCATCAGCATATTGAATAATCGGATAATCCATGTTACCATTTGAGGGGAATGGCAAATGAATTTGACCTCTCCTAAAGGCATCATTGATTGCTGATTGCAGAAGATCGGCCGCGAGGACGAAGATGAGAGGGGAGAAGGGGTCGCCCTGCCTAACTCCCCGCTTGCAATGAAACTGGCGGCCTGACACACCGTTAAGAAGAATGGACGAGCGTCCGGAGCAGAATATCGAACGGATCCAAGACAACCATTGATCATTAAAGCCCATGTGTTTCATAATCTTTATCATTGCTTCGTGCTCAATGGTGTCGAATGCTTTAGCAAAGTCTAGCTTGAGGAGCACAATTTGTCTTTTGGAGGCCTGACATTGATGAATATATTGAAATGTCCAAGCCAAACAATCTTGGATGGACCTCCCTTTGATGAAACCATATTGGTTTCAATGAATGATGCGTAGGATCACTTTTTGCAGTCGGTTGGCCAGTAATTTAGTGATGACTTTAAGGCAGCAGTTGAGTAGAGTGATCGGACGGTAATCATTAACTGTGGTAGGAGATCTAGTCTTTGGGATAAGAGTAATGAGGCCATCATTAATGCTTTGAAGATTAAGCTCCCCATCATGGAATTGAGTGCAAAGCGTGTATAAATCCTCCTTGATAATGGGCAAGCATGCTTTAAGGAATAACCCACTAAACCCATCAGGGGCGGGAGCACGGTCCGCAGGCATTTCTTCAACAACCCCATCAATCTCATCTTTTGTAAATGGGTCCGTGAGATGCTCAAGATTATCACTGGGGCGAATAAGCGACGGAAGATCAAAGCGCATTTGTGTAGGGTTGGACTTGCCAAGTCGCTCAGTGTAAGCGTGAAACAGTAGAGCTTCCCGTGTGATCTTCCACCAACAAGCCATCGTCAGTTTGTAAAATAGCCACATTATTCTTTCTGTAACGCTCCGTGGCCACCGCCTGGAAGAATTTGGTGTATTCATCACCGAATTTAACCCATCTAATGGTGCAACATTTTCTCCAATACTGTTTTTGATAATCTAGCAGCCGTAGAAGATGAGCCTTGATGATCTTACGAAAGTTGCATTCGGGGGTGGTTAGAGGTCTCAAGTTTTCCAGTCCATCCAGCTCAGAGAGAGTATTGTTTGTGTTCTTGATAGCCACAGAAAGCCTGGAGATATTTTTGCTCCAAACTTTGAGTTGTTGACGAAGCAACTTGAATTTGTGACAGAGCACGGTGGCTGCATTAGAGGAGTTGACAGGACGAGCCCAAGCCTTTCTAACCACATCCATAGAACCAGGGTGCAATAACCAATAAGCTTCAAATCGGAAAAGCTTGGCCCTTGGGATTTTTGTCTCAATGCTTACCACACACGGAGTGTGGTCAGAAACTGACTTGCATAGCGGTTTAACAATAGTGTTGGGGTAGGTCAGCGTCTAGTGGATAGAGGAGAAGAACCAGTCAAGTTGTTCCAACAATGGATCCTGCTGCATATTGCTCCACGTGTACAGACGACCTTTTAATGGCAATTCAATTAGGTTTTGTTGACGGATTATATCATTGAAAGTGCACATGTCATTGGGGTCGCCACCAGGTTTGTTGCGATTTTCCGGGCCACGAATGAAGTTGAAATCACCAAGGAGAAGGCAGTCATCATTTGAATGAAGGTCCATGTCATATAGCCATTGAATAAAATCCACTCGGGCCGGATCAATACATGGCCCATAAACATTATAAAGAGTCCATGATTGCGCAGAGATTGTGCTGGTGAATTTGACACCCAAAACAAAATCATTGGATACGATCACGTCACCAGAAAAGACCGAGCTATTCCATATAGTGAGGATGCCACCGGAGGCACCTCTGGAAGGAACGTAAGCATACTTATCAAATCTCTTAGGGCAATAAGATTTAATGAATGCCAAATCAACAAGGGGTTTTTTAGTTTCCTGAAGGCAAACTATGGCGCAACCACTAACAGATATAGCATTAGATAAGGCTAGCAGCTTTTTGTCCGAATTTAAACCGCGAATGTTCCAACAAAGTACATTCCAATTACGCAAAAGGGGCATACTTAAAAAACCAACAAGTTACTCCGAGGATGGTGCAGTGCCAACCTCCATCCCTGCCTGATCATCAGGGACAACAGCAGCCAGCAGCGCCTTGTCGGTGATTTCAGCAGGAGGAACAGCACAATGATTAATGCCAATTGCCTGCATGACATGAAGAGGTGTGGGCGGGGGGACTTGGTCAGGAGGAGGCGCCGAGGAGCTTGAGGCAGCAGTAGGTATATGACGAGGCTTGACCTTGGACACAGTAGCTCGAATATCAGAAATCTGGGGTACCCTGAAACCATCATACCTTGTAGAACGAGTGTTGCGCCTAACTTCAGTCGTGACCAAAGGAGCCCGAATCTTAGTGTGGCGTGTGCGAGCGGGTGATGGGCCAGGAGGCAGCACTTGGGCCAGGCCTAACTCATTGGCTTCGAAGGGAGAGGCCGGAGCAAGAGGCCCAACACTTAAACCATCAGTTGGCGCCAAGGAAATCTCCAGCTGCTGAGCAGAGGTGTCAATAAGGACAGCAACAGATTCATCAGCAGTAACCAATTGGTCAGGGGATTCAGTCATATCAGAAGGCAAAGCATCTCGTTGCACATCAACGGGAAGAGCAAACTGGTGATCATCTTTAGTAGGGGGTTCAGAATACTCCATCATAGCAAACTGAGGTTCATTAAGTTGACGCAGGGGATCATCAGCTTCAGCAGTGGCATCACTGTCAGGAATAATCTCAGAGATCTGAAGAGTAGATGACCTGTGGGGCACGTTCAGAATGCTTGGAGAAAAACGAATTGACAAGATAGTGTCAGCAGTTTCAACTTGGAAAACAGAGACAGGTGTAGCAGTTTGCAAAGCAAGCGGTGGCAAACCATAACCAGCACTCCACGGACCATAAGCAGCCACAACTGATAAAATGGAGCTAGACAGGTAGGAAGTAAAAGTGATGTGTGGGATTGTGCCATTGATCAGAACATTGGCGAGATCATTACCTTGCACAGAGATGCTGACATGGAGGTTATCAGAAGAGACTGTCACGTCCACCGCAATCACATCAAGCCTGGGAGGAATCACCAACATAGTGTTGTCAGGACCAACAGGAACTTGGATTGATCCAAAAGAGCTGCCAGAAGAAGTAGAATCCCAAGCTGAATTGAGACTGTCTGAGATATTGTCTTCAGGTAGGATACCATCTTGAACACGCAGTCCCTGAGCAGCAAGCCAGGCCTGGAAATTGACTAAAGCTGCAGGTATTTGCGGCATTGGGGGCTCCGGCCAAGCATCCCACTTAGCATTCTGAGGAGCATCCTGATGAGCAGCATTGTGAGGTCCATGTTCATTGGCCACTCCATTTTGGATGAGCCAGTTTTGCAGCTGCTGCTGGTACAACTGTTCAGCAGTAAGTCCTTCTCCAAACATGGGGTGTGGCACGCCACTGGCAGGCGGAGGATCTTCATCAGTGACTGGCACTTCAGGGTCATGGGCATTCCAGTCAGCACCACGAAGAATGAAGACAGCAGCAGTCCAACAGGCACGATCCCCACCCAACTGACGGACGACGATGCTCTTAGGGAAAAAGCGCAGATGGATTACCCTGACTTTGATCAGCACAACACGGCGGTCGATTTTGGGATTGTTCCAAGAGACGAGGCGACCATAGTCATCAACAGAGCGTTGCAGATAAAAATCAGTTTGATAGTCGTCAGGGAATCCGATATACATGAGCCAGACTTCAGGGTTGTAGGTGGTTTGGCGCATGTTCAACGCTGCATTATGGCGCACAAAAGAGATAACCAAATCCTCCTCATCAAGCTGGAATGTAGTATTGACAGCGGTATCTCTGATGAAGGAATTTGCAAAAGCGAACATACCAATACCAAGCGGATGGTCAGAAGCCTCGGTGGTGTGCAGCCCCGATTCATGCAGCAGTCCTTCAATGGTTTCACGGAGTCCTTTCCGGAGATGCAGAGGCACAAATCTGCTCGCCTCCGCGATGTCCAAGAAGCTGTTGTTGAGCGGCGGAATGGGGTTGACGGCCATGTCGGCACGCACCTTGCGATCTGCCGGACCAGGCTCGACCGACCAGCCGGGCGGCAGAAACGGGATTGGATTCACTGAATAGTTGGCCATGGTGGAGCAGAGGGCGGAGGGCTCGGGATGGGCGATGAGGGCGGTGGTGGGTGGCAGAGCAGCTACAACAGGGAGCTGGGCTTCATTGGGAAGCAGAGCGGGCGAGGAGGTGGAATGCGAGCAGTCTGGGGCGGCCGAGAGGGTTTTTGGTTTCCATTGCAATTGATGGGCCCATCGCCACCGCCAGCAGGACTTGACCTGATAACCGTAAAAACCACAGAAGTTGCATCGGACGGCTGAGATGACATTGGATGTCGTTGATAACGGGATCACATCATTAGGAGAATGATGTGATGGACAAGACCCAATCCTAAGCCTAGCACAAAGATCGTGTACTTCATATGCTAAAGCTTTTCTAATGTCAAGTATGATTTCCTTAGACCATGAGATTGTGCAACTCCCGGATACCATAGGAATGCTTTGGGTGTACCAAACGTCACAACGTAACTGGGTGGCTATAAAGGTGCACTACGGGTATCTCCAAAAGTGTCTGTTGGGTTGGCACGAATCGAGACTGGGATTTGTCATTCCGTGTGACGGAGAGGTATCTCTGGGCCCACTTGGTAGGACATCATCATAATGTGCACAATGTGACCAAGGGGTTGATCACGGGATGATGTGTTATGGAACGAGTAAAGAGACTTGTCGGTAACGAGATTGAACAAAGGTATCTGGATACCGACGATCGAATCTCGGGCAAGTACTATACCGCTAGACAAAGGGAATTGAATACGGGATTGATTGAATCCTCGACATCGTGGTTCATCCGATGAGATCATCGTGGAACATGTGGGAGCCAACATGGGTATCTAGATCCCGCTGTTGGTTATTGACCGGAGAACGTCTCGGTCATGTCTGCATGGTTCTCGAACCCGTAGGGTCTACACACTTAAGGTTCGATGACGCTAGGTTTATAGGGAATAGATATATGTGGTTACCGAATGTTGTTCGGAGTCTCGGATGAGATCCCGGACGTCACGAGAGTTCCGGAATGATCCAGAGGTAAAGATTTATATATGGGAAGTTCTATTTTGGTCACCGAAAAAGTTTCGGGTGCTATCGGTAACGTACCGGGACCACCAGGAGGGTCCCGGGGGTCCACCAGGTGGGGCCAGCGGCCCCAGAGGGCAGCATGGGCCAAGTGTTGGAGGAGACCAGCCCCAGGTGGGCAGGTGCGTGTGACACTCCAAAAAAATTGATTTGGTTTTAATTTTTTTTTCTTTGATTTGAAGGAGGCTATTTCAAATCATTCTAAAAAGGGCTCTCCTTCTCAAAATTTTCTCTTATGACAAATATTTTATTTTTGGGTCATCCCCAACCTTGATGTTTGGTTTTGAAGGCTGTTCATTGGTGCTGACTCACCACAATTAATTTTGAAAAGTTTTTCAATTAAAAAGAAATCCTATGGGTGTTTGATTTATTCCTTTTATTCAAAACACTCTCTGTTGCCATGCCTCATGTTTAAGGATTTCTCCCAAAACCTCTCCCTCCACTTTGGGTCAAGTCAAATATCCAATCCTAGCAAGTTCAACCAATTTCTGATTTTTATTCCATTTATTTTATCCCCAAAACCATTTCTGTCTTTTATTTTGGACCTAGGTGATTTACAAAGGGAGTACCTGTTTCCTTTTGAGTTTTGATCCCAAACCAACTCCTATGACTAGTCCTTAGCACCCCAAACCTAGATCCATCAAGATCCACTCTTCCACAATTCAAAATTTTCAAGTCTTGCTCACTGCAAGTTTGGACCAGATTTATCATTTTTGGTGAAATTCAATATTTTTCTTATCCAAAAATTCTGGGATAAATCAGGCAGCCCCCAGGTGCATTGAGAGGTCACCTCACCCAAGATCAACTCCAGAAAAGTTCTCCACATGCCAAAATCATTTTATCAAACACCTGGCATGCACTGTTGCTGTTCAAATTCAGAAAAATTCAGGCTTTCAGTGTTGTTGTCTCGTCGTCAGTGTCGTTTTCTTCAGAGCACGGCGTCGATCTCGCCAGTAACTGCAGTGGCGCCTTGCTCCCTGTTCTCCCTCCTTATTCAGAGCGCCGCATGGTCATTTGGACGGGCAACATCATCGGTGGTGACATGTACCGCCGACGCCGTCAGCTTCTGCGGTGGCAGAGCCACCCGTGGCGGCCAGCAGGGATCAGCTCCAGCTTTCGGCGCCGTCCAGCACCGCCCAAGCCACCCGAGGCCTTCGCGTGGCTGTCTGCTTGCCTGCGCATGCTGCGGCACCGTCGCCGTGGCCTGAGCAGCACAGAGCGTGCTCCCTGCCGCCGACGAGCTCCGTGCGCCGTTCCGTCGGGAACGTGGAGTGTCAACCAAGGCAGGCCAAACTTAGCGCTTGAATGGAACCATTAGACCCTCACGGTGATGCCTAGCCCCCTAAACCACCTGACCGACCACTGCCCCGCCGTAATCGTCATTGGAGTTATCTTGTTCGCGGCCACCGCCTCGGATCAGCTATAAAAGGAGCCCCCGGGCTCGTTCTTGACCCCGCACCACACCTCCACCTCACCAGAGCCCCGCCTAGCCGCTAGGAGGACACCGAGGAGGTCTCCTTCCCCGACTCCGGCCGCCCCGATCCGCCTCGGGCTCCGGCTTGATTCACTCAGGTGAGACCATCCCCGCCTCCCTAGCCGTGTCAGCAACCCTCTGGTGCACCCAGTGCTCTAACCCGAGCCCCAATTCGACCATTGCAGGTCTCCCCGACGAGATCCACCAACGCCCGAACCACCGTCCGCCGGAGTTGAGGCCGCCGTCGACGTGGTGCTCGCCGACGACCAACTCCACCACCCACTGGTGCGGAAGGACCCACAGGTTTGAAACCCAATATTGTACCACCTTTCATGTCACCACATGATCATGTAAACTCTCATCAAATAACCCATCGGGTTTCGAAGCTCACTTGCATTAGCTTTGCATGCAATATAACACTTACGCTATGCATATAAACATGCCATGAACTAACTACTCAATGCAAACACGCAAAACACTCATCATATCAAAGGTTCAAACATGCTTGCCTGGTTCGGATTAGTCGGAGTCTAGCTTGGTGAACTTCGCGGTTCCGTCACCTCCTCCGGTATGGGTTCCTTGGGTCATTCCGCACCTGTGGGTGGTGGAGTTGGTCGTCGGCGAGCACCACGTCGACGGCGGCCTCAACTCTGGCGGACGGTGGTTCGGGCATTGGTGGATCTCGTCGGGTAGAGCTGAGTGAATCAAGCCGGAGCCCGAGGCGGATCGGGGCGGCCAGAGTCGGCGAAGGAGACCTCCTCGGTGTCCTCCTAGCGTCTAGGCGGGGCTCTGGTGAGGTGGAGGTGTGGTGCGGGCTTTGATACCAAGTTTGTCACGACCGGTTTTCCAATAAAAACCTTATTGAGAAACTAACCTTTATATAGACCAGTATAGGAAAATCCTCCTTACTGGTAGACAAATCCTTGATCTGAAATCGATAGAGTACCAAATATTATCTGAGGTTGAGCTGAGGTTGCTCAACAATTTATTACAAGCATGCCAATATTATACATAAGGGTGGATATGACACAAGGGTGGGGTGGTATACTACTGACTCGCAATAAAAATGGTGGTGGATATGTCACAGTGAAGTGGGTGACATGACTCCTAATCTTGCAGCTCATCTAGCGTCGAGGTGAGGCTCGATGATTCTATTCGGGTAGCGGAAGCGTATATGATACAAGTGATCGATTCCAGGATCGCACGGGACTAACTAGGACTCCTCCAGGCGTCGGACTCGCTATCGTACTCTTCATCCATGAGATCGCCTTCGTCAACATCTGGCCAAATCAACAAGCCAGGTGAGTACTTTGAATGTACTCGCAAGACAGTTCGGACATAAGATATAACAAATGCAAACATGATGCACCATGAGCAGATAGCAATGCACACTCAAGTAATAAATTTGCACGCCATGTTAAATAAAAAGGAAGTCAGGCGGTAGTCCTCCCGAAATCCCAATAAAATAACAGAAAACCGATCGGGTGTCTGAAGCGACGCCTCGAAAGGTAAAATAAATTAACATGCCGCAGTCGGGCGTCTGAGCGACACCACATAAAGGGCTTATATTGAAAAGTAAATGACAGTGCGTGCCACAGTTGGACGTCTACGCGACATCTCGGAAAGGGCTTATAATGAAAATAAATAACAGTGATGCCACAGTCGGACGTCTGAGCGACATCACGTAAAGGGCTTATATCGAAAGTAAATAGCAGGCGTACCACAGTCGGACGTCTACGCGACATCTCAAAAAGGGCTTATAATGAAAATAAATAACAGTGATGCCACAATCGGACGTCTGAGCGACATCACGTAAAGGGCTTATATCAAAAGTAAATAACAAGAGTTCCACAGTCGGACGTCTGAGCGACATCACAGAAAGGGCTTATATTTCATCATTCGTATTCAATAAATTCATGAAGTTAAATCACTCCAAGGAAATACTCAGTACATAACAATAAGCGGGTTAATCCATCCACAGGAGTAATCAATAAGCCGGATTTAACACTCATGTTTATTTACTGGAGATTGTCACTGAGACTGACAATGAGACTGACAGAGATAAGTTGAACACAGTCCTTGACCATGGATACGGTTACTCGAATGATTTTGACTCTGCAGAGTTTGTACTATTTAACCACAGCCAACGGATTTTAGTAGTCATGAAGGACTAGTTCCGTTTATGGTGTTTCGGTATAAACACAACTAACCAGTACACACCCATTCCACCTCACGATGCCAGGGATCACCCTAGGCAACGTTCAAGAAAAACTTTAAGACGGGGAGGCCACAACCTTGAGTAGCATGGGATCAAATTTATATCACGCGCTCAAAGTGCGCCCCTCTCGGTCCCAACCGAAACACCCATGCCCCTTGACCGGATGACTGGCTTTAATCCAGGGCCATGGAACCCTCATCATGGCCCCTCTATCTGGTGTGTACGAGGAAAGAGGTTTGCAACCTACTAAACCATATTCTTTGCAGAAAACATGTGGTAGCACAAAAAGGAAACGGATGGTAACGTGACTTGATCCACGTCAACACTGGAGTTGATTGGTTTGGCATCAGACTGGCATGCTTCAACAATACCATCTTACCACTTTTCATGTCACCACATGATCATGAAACTCACATCAAATAACCTATCGAGTTTCGAAGCTCACTTGTATTAGCTTTGCATGCAATATAACACTTACTGCTATGCATATAAACATGCCATGAACTAACTACTCAATGCAAACATGCAAAAACACTCATCATATCAAAGGTTCAAACATGCTTGCCTGGTTCGGAGTAGTCGGAGTCTAGCTCGGTGAAGTTCGCGGTTCCGTCACCTCCTCCGATATCTACGGTATAAAGAAAATACGTACTAACGTAAATACCGTGTGTGCACAAAAGTGTTCCAAATATTTTTCAAATAAATCGGATAAAAACTAGACAGAAAAATAAAGATGACAGAAAAAGAATCAATCAAAAATCATTTTCTGTTTAAAAGTTGTTAAAGTTTTAGCCCAGGGACTTATCTGTGATGAAACAGAGAGTTTCCAGGGGCTAGCTTAGAAAAACTGAAAACACTTCGTTTGAAAATATGCCAACCTAGTGGGAACACGTACTCTGCCCGAAGGCGTTTTCATAAAATGGTTTGAAAATAAGAAAAAGTTGACGGGGGGGGTCCCACCCGTCAGGTTTAAAAGTTGAAACAGAGTGCCCGGCGCCCGAGAGCCGCGGTGGTCGCCGGCGGCGATCCACGGCGAGGCAGGGAGAAAGTAGGGCACCTACGGGTTCCTTGGGTCCTTCCGCACCTGTGGGTGGTGGAGTTGGTCGTCAGCGAGCACCACGTCGACGGCGGCCTCAACTCCGGCGGACGGTGATTCGGGCGTTGGTGGATCTCGTCGGGGAGAGCTGCAAAGGTCGAATTGGGGCTCGGGTTAGAGCACTGGGTGCACTAGAGGGTTGCTGACGCGGTTAGGGAGGCGGGGATGGTCTCACCTGAGTGAATCAAGCTGGAGCCCGAGGCGGATCGGGGCGGCCGGAGTCGGGGAAGGAGACCTCCTCGGTGTCCTCCTAGCGGCTAGGCAGGGCTCTGGTGAGGTGGAGGTGTGGTGCGGGGTCGAGAACGAGCCCGAGGGCTCCTTTTATAGCTGATCCGAGGCGGTGGCCGCGAACGGGATAACTCCGATGATGATTACGGTGGGGCAGTGGTCGGTCAGGTGGTTTAGGGGGCTAGGCATCACCGTGAGGGTCTAATGGTTCCATTCAAGCGCTAAGTTTGGCATGCCTTGGTTGACACTCCACGTTCTCGACGGAACGGTGCACGGAGCTCGGCGGCGGCAAGGAGCACGCTTCTGTCTTTGCTCGAGCCACGGGCGAGTGCCGCGGCGTCTTGTGAGCAAGCGAGCGACCATCACGGGCGCCTCAGGTGGCTTCGGCGGTGCTGGACGGCGCCGAAAGCTAGAGCTGATCCCTGCTAGACGCCACGGGTGGCTCTGCCACCGCAGAAGCTGCCGGCGTCGGCGGGACACGTCACCACCGGCGATGGTACCCGTCCAAATGACCATGCGGCGCTCTGGATAAGGAGGGAGAACAGGGAGCAAGGCGCCACTGCAGTTACTGGCGAGATCGACGTCGTGCTTTGAAGAAAACGACACCGACGGCGAGGCAAAGAACAACAAGCTACAAAAGAAGGCAAAATTCTAAATAGTCGATCATAAATTTTTGCCTACTTTTGTAGATGGCTGGCAACGACTGTGAGTCACACGTGTTCGCCAACGTACCTGAGGGGTTCGTCAAGCTTCTCACCTCCATTATCAAAATCGCGATCGGGCCATCGACTCGTCCGGAGTTCACACTCTACCATCACAAGATCAACGACAGTCTGTCCATGCACCAAGCCGCGGTGCAATCTAAGGGGGCGGTTGAGTTACGCTTGCTCCGGCTTTAGGGAAGAGCCATGCCCACGGAGAGGCATGCTATGCGATGGCTGCCCACGGCTTATAGCTCGCCGGGATGTTCTCCTTCAATGAAGACTCATCGCTACCGCTACTTCCCCTGCCACGCCATACACATGTCACTATGCATTCGCTTGCCCTAGAGGAGAGAGGGATGAGGCTATTGAGATGCTGGTTGAATATCTCAAGGCACTCGAGGCAGCTTTTGATAATCTCGTGGACGACCTTGTGGCTGCTCGGATGGCCGTCGTGCACAGCTGTTCCGCCAACAGGAGGGAGCTCCATACAGCACCACCACCGACTTATGTCTCGCCCCGGCATCCCACACACCCGCCACCTCGCCACCGCCGCCCGCCTACTCCTCAAGAATTTGACCGAGTCATCGCCCTACTCCACCGAGCTGCACCACCTACCGTGACAGCACCACCTCCACAGCCTGCTGCACGCCTGAGCCTATTAGTGAGGAGGAGGTTGAGTCTCCAAGATCACTGGTCTTACCTTGGCAGGCCGGGGAAATTTCACCATCTCTCGATCGAAAAGCGCCAAAGCAATGTGCAAGGTGTCACCAGTATGATATGTTTATATGTATATAGGTTGTGAGAAGTAGTTTGTAAGATCATGTAGGAATTGGGAGAAGTGCACTAGCCTAAATAACATGTCAGGAATGTGTACGCACATCCTGAGTGATGTATTGTATAATTATGGCTTGCGTGTAAGATATGTACTGAGCGGTCCTTCTCCATGCGCAATCAAGTACTTTCCTGAAAAATGTTGGAGTTCTTAAGTTTTATTCGTCTTGCAAGATTATTTTTTGCCACTCAGCTTTTCTCATAAGTTTTTCAAAAAATACCCTAGAACGGAAAATGTCTCATCCTTGGACTCGTTCTATGCCAAGTCCGCCGGAAGAAAATTATGGTACGCAGACGAGCAACAATTTCACATAGGGGCAATCAAGTCAGCAAGGCAGTGAAGCAGCATTTTCTCAAGTATGCCGCCTTTATGAGCAGAGTCAGCAACAACATCAAGAAATGATGAACCAAGTCATCAATATGGGAAATCACCGTGGACCGTATCAGCAGCAATCCAAATTGTCAGAACTACAAAAGACGCGTCCCCCAACATTCTCTCATACTGACAAACCTCTTGAGGCCGATGATTGGCTTCGAGACATTGAAAGGAAATTAATTATTGCACAGTGTTCAGACCGTGAGAAGGTACTATATGCACCTCAATATCTCACTGGAGCAGCTGCATCATGGTGGGAGAATTTCCTACACATGCACCTCAATGAAAATGATATCACCTGGGAGGAATTTAAAGAAGGTTTTCGTGGGGCGCACATTCCCAGAAGTATTATGAAGCTCAAGAAGAAAGAGTTTGATGACCTCAAGCAGAGGACCATGACAGTGACTAAATACCACAGTCAGTTTACTCTATTGTCTCGTTACGCCAACGAATAGCATATGACTGAAAACAAGAAGATGGAAAAATTCCTGGACGGTCTAGAACCAGCACTTAAATGCCAGCTGGTCGTACACACCTTCCCAGATTTCAAAACACTGGTGGACAAGGGTATTACATTGGAAAACGAGCGCCACAGCTTGGAGGATTTCCGCAAGCGAAAAAGGGACCAAACTACTCTTGCTCGCAACCAACGGAGCAAGGCGGAGTTTCAGAAAAGTGGGGTACACAAACCCACGACCAATGTTTCACGCCCAATCAAAAGTTTCCATGCAAGGAACAAGGAGTTTACATATCGCCCAGGTGTTACTTGCTACGCTTGTGGAGAAGAAGGACACTATGCCAAGCAGTGTCCCAAGCCAAGAAACTCGGCCCCCAAGCCGAACAACGGTGGCAATAATTCAACGCCCAAGCGGAACAACTTCAACCCCAATAACAACCAAAAGAAGGGTCACTTGAACCATGTGACCAAGGAGGAAGCACAGAATGCCCCGGATATCATACTCGGCACGTTCCCTGTCAACACAATACCTGCCACGGTTTTGTTTGATTCTGGAGCTTCTCACTCATTCATTTCAAAGAAATTTGCTTTGCAAAATGATTTTTCGATGCTTCCCTTGGAAAAGTCCATGATCATCAAGTCCCCTGGGATTAAGCAAGTTACTCAAAATTACTGCCAAGGTGTGGTTATTGAGCTTGAAGGACTAAAGTTTCATGCAAACCTCATTGTATTGGAAAATAAGGGACTGGATGTTAACCTAGGAATGGACTGGTTAACCACCAACAAAGGATTTTTTGACTGCTTCAATCGGACTGTAATTCTTACCCATCATCACGGAAGACAATAAAAATTTCAGCTCAAGAAACACAGATCTCACAGCAACCAAGGTTGAACAAGGTGGACATTTCAGAGTTAAGCAAAGTTCCAGTGGTGTGTGAGTTCCCCGACGTATTTCCCGAAGAACTACCCGGAATGCCACCAGATCGGGAAATAGAGTTCATCATTGAGCTAGCACCTAGAACCACCCCCATTTACAAGAAGCCCTATAAAATGGGACCCTCCGAGTTGGTAGAATTAAAGAAGCAAATAAAAGAATTACTGGACAAAGGATTTATACGAGCTAGCTCCTCACCTTGGGGTTCACCAGTATTATTTGCCAAGAAAAAGGATGGGACACTAAGATTATGTATAGACTATCGAGCACTCAACATGGTCACCATCAAAAACAAATATCCAATAACACGGATAAACGACTTATTTGACCAGCTCGCACAAGCCAAGGTTTTCTCAAAAATTGATTTGAGGTCGGGGTACCATCAATTAAAAGTACGGACAGAAGATATTCCCAAGACAGCATTTACCTCAAGATACGGACTATATGAGTTACAGTAATGCCGTTTGGACTGACAAACGTCCCCGCATATTTTGTCCACCTCATGAACAACGTATTTATGAAATTTATGGACAAATTTGTTGTGGTATTCATTGACGATATTCTGGTATACTCCAAGACACCAGAAGAGCACGCTGAACATCTTAGGATTGTACTGGGAGAATTAAGGAAACATCAGTTATACGCCAAGTTCAGCAAATGTGAATTTTGGTTAAGACAAGTTGGTTTTCTAGGCCATGTACTAACCCAAGAAGGTGTTGCCGTAGACCCGGAAAAAGTCAAAGCCGTACTTGGCTGGAAACCACCAGCCACCGTAATGGATGTACGAAGTTTCTTGGGAATGGCAGGATATTACCGAAGATTTATTGAAGGATTCTCCACCATAGCAAAACCAATGACACAGTTACTCAAGAAGGATAAAAGTTTGTATGGACTCAAGCTCCGCGAGAAAAGTTTCCAAGAACTCAAAAGGAAATTAACAACAGCACCAGTATTGGTTGTACCAGACCTACACAAAAGTTTTGAAGTGTATTGTGACGCATCCCGGAAGGGCCTCGGATGCGTCTTAATGCAAGAAGGCAAAGTAGTCGCTTACGCTTCCTGGCAACTACGAAAGCATGAAGAGAATTATACCACACATGACTTGGAGTTGGCAGCAGTCATTCATGCACTCAAAGAGTGGAGGCACTTTTTGCTTGGGAATCGTTGTGAAATATATACGGACCATAAAAGCCTCAAATATATTTTAACACAACCAGAACTCAATTTGCGACAACGACGCTGGTTGGAATTAGTGAAAGATTATGATGTTGGCATTCACTACCATCCAGGAAAAGCAAATGTAGTGGCAGATGCTCTTAGTCGGAACCCCAGCTCGGGCAACGATAGTCTACCAAATTTGGGACCTGAATTTCAGCAGGAGTTTGCTAAACTCAACTTGGTAATGGTCACCAAAGGCAATGTGTTGAACTTGGAAATACAACCTACCCTGATAGAACAAATTAAGGAGGTTCAGCGTGGACACCCCAGCATTGAAGGCATAAAAAGGAAAGTGAGTTTAGGCAAGGCCTCAGAATTCGTCATAGACGATAAGGGAATATTGTGGTATGGACATAGGCTTTGTGTACCAAATATAGAAGACCTTAAACAGCAAATTCTAGCCGAAGGCCACACCGCTCAATATTCAATCCATCCTGGAGGAACCAAAATGTACAAGGACCTTCAGGAAGAGTTTTGGTGGCATGGTATGAAAAGGGACATAGCCACATTCATTGCATGTTGTGATTCATGTCAGCGCATTAAGGCCGAGCACCAAAAACCAGCAGGACTATTACAGCCAAACAAGATACCCGAGTGGAAATGGACGAGATTGGAATGGATTTTATTGTCGGACTACCTTGGTCACGATACGGAAATGATGCCATATGGGTCATCACAGATAGACTAACTAAGGTGGCACATTTCATTCCAGTAAAGAAAACCCACACCACTCAGAAGCTCGCCAAGCTATATCTCTCCCGTATCGTCTGTCTGCATGGAGTTCCAAAGACTATAATATCTGACAGAGGAATCCTATTCGTCTCTGGATTTTGGGATCAATTACAACAAGCTCTGGGAACTCAACTAGCATTCAGTACAGCATACCACCCCCAGACTGATGGACAAACTGAATAGGTAAACCAAATACTAGAGGACATGCTGAGAGCGTGTGTCCTCACCTATGGAACCAGTTGGGAAGAAAGCTTGCCATATGCCGAGTTTGCATACAACAACAGTTACCAAGCCAGCCTATAGATGGCACCTTTTGAAGCCCTGTACGGGCGGAGATGTCGTACCCCACTAAATTGGTCGGAGACCGGAGACAGTCGTATCTTCGGCCCAGACATGCTCAAGGAAGTTGAGGAGAAAGTTAAGCTAATCAGGGACCGACTCAAGACAGCTCAAAGCCGACAGAAGAGTTATTACGATCGAAAACATCGGGGAGTCAGTTTTGAACCCGGTGAGTATGTGTACCTACGTGTATCGCCTATGAGGGGCCTACAACGATTCAAAGTTAAAGGAAAGCTAGCACCAAGATTCATCGGACCCTTCTGTGTAGTTGAACGAAGAGGCACAGTAGCCTACCAGCTAGACCTACCCGAAGAACTGTGAGACGTCCACGACGTGTTCCACGTCTCACAATTGAGGAAATGGTTAAGCAACCCAGAGAAGCATGTATGCCATGAAGACATTGACGTGCAACCAGACCTCACCTACAGGGAACATCCAATAAAAATATTGGAGGAGTCTGAAAGGAGGACCCGTCAGAAAACAATCAAGTTTTTCAGAGTTCAGTGGAGCAATCACACCGAGGATGAAGCAACATGGGAAAGAGAGGATTTTCTTCGGACAGAGCACCCACACCTATTTGAGGATCAGCTGAAATCTCGGGGACGAGATTTTTCCTAAGGGGGTAGGTGTTGTGACACTCCAAAATTTTTTGATTTGGTTTTATTTTTATTTTTCTTTGATTTGAAGGAGGCTATTTAAAATCATTCTAAAAAGGGCTCTCCTTCTCAAAATTTTCTCTTATGACAAATATTTTATTTTTGGGTCATCCCCAACCTTGATGTTTGGTTTTGAACGCTGTTCATTGGTGTTGACTCACCACAATTAATTTTGAAATTTTTTCAATTAAAAAGAAATCATATGGGTGTTTGATTTATTCCTTTTATTCAAAACACTCTCTGTTGCCATGCCTCATGTTTAAGGATTTCTCCCAAAACCTCTCCCTCCACTTTGGGTCAAGTCAAATATCCAATCCTAGCAAGTTAAACCCATTTCTGATTTTTATTCCATTTATTTATCCCCAAAACCATTTCTGTCTTTTATTTTGGACCTAGGTGATTTACAAAGGGAGTACCTCTTTCCTTTTGAGTTTTGATCCCAAACCAACTCCTCTGACTAGTCCTTAGCACCCCCAACCTAGATCCATCAAGATCCACTCTTCCACAATTCAAAATTTTCAAGTTCTGCTCACTGTAAGTTTGGACCAGATTTATCATTTTTGGTGAAATTCAATACTTTTCTTCTCCAAAAATTCTGGGATAAATCAGGCAGCCCCCAGGTGCAATGAGAGGTCACCTCACCCAAGATCAGCTCCAGTAAATTTCTCCACATGCCAAAATCATTTCATCGAACACCGCATGCAATCGCTGTCGCTCAAATTCGTAAAAATTCAGGCTTCGGTGTTGCTTTGTCTCGCCGCCGCTGTCGCTTTTCTTGAGCACGGCGCCGATCTCGCCAAGAATCGCAGTGGGCGCTTGCTCCCTATTCCCGCCTTATCCAGAGCGCCGCATGGTCATTTGACGGCACCATCGTTTGGTGGTGACATGTCCCGCCGACGCCGTCGGCTTCTGGCGGCAGAGCCACCCGTGGCGGCAGCGAGGATCAGCTCAGCTTTCGGCGCCCAAAGACCGCCTAAGCCACCCGAGGCCTCCGTGGCTATCTGCTGTTTACGCACCGCGGCACTGCCGCCGTGGCTCGAGCAAAGACAGAGCATGCTCCCTGCCGCTGACGAGCTCCGTGCGCCATGCCGTCGGGAACGTGCAGTGTCAACCAAGGCAGGCCAAACTTAGCACTTGAATGGAACCATTAGACCCTCACGGTGATGCCTAGCCCCCTAAACCACCTGACCGACCACTGCCCCACCGTAATCATCACCGGAGTTATCCCGTTCGCGGCCACCGCCTCGGATAAGCTATAAAAGGAGCCCTCGGGCTCGTCCTCGACCCCGCACCACACCTCCACCTCACCAGAGCCCCCCCTAGCCGCTAGGTGGACACCGAGGAGGTCTCCTTCCCCGACTCCGGCCGCCCCGATCCGCCTCGGGCTCCGGCTTGATTCACTCAGGTGAGACCATCCCCGCCTCCCTAACCGCGTAAGCAACCCTCTGGTGCACCCAGTGCTCTAACCCGAGCCCCAATTCGACCTTTGCAGCTCTCCCCGACGAGATCCACCAACGCCCGAACCACCGTCCGCCAGAGTTGAGGCCGCCGTCGACGTGGTGCTCGCTGACGACCAACTCCACCCCCCACAGGTGCGGAAGGACCCAAGGAACCCGTAGGTGCCCTCCTTTCTCCCTGCCTCACTGTGGATCGCCGCCGGCGACCACCGCGGCTCTCGGGCGTCGGGCACTTTGTTTCAACTTTTAAACCTGACGGGTGGGACCCCCCCCCCTCCCCCGGTCAGCTTTTTCGTATTTTTGAACCGTTTTATGAAAACGCCTTCGGGCATAGTACGTGTTCCCACTAGGTTGGCGTATTTTCAAGCGAAGCGTTTTAAGTTTTTCTAAGCTAGCCCCTGGAAACTTTCTGTTTCATCACAGATAAGTCCCTAGGCTAAAACTTTAATAACTTTTAAACAAAAAATGATTTTTGATTGATTCTTTTTCTATCATCTTTATTTTTCTGTCTAGTTTTTTATCAGATTTATTTGAAAAATATTTGGAACACTTTTGTGCACACACGGTATTTACGTTAGTACGTATTTTCTTTGTACCGTAGATACCGGAGGAGGTGACGGAACCGCGAACTTCACCGAGCTAGACTCCGACTACTCCGAACCAGGCAAGCATGTTTGAACCTTTGATATGATGAGTGTTTTGCATGTTTGCATTGAGTAGTTAGTTAATGGCATGTTTATATGCATAGCGGTAAGTGTTATATTGCATGCAAAGCTAATGCAAGTGAGCTTCGAAACCCGATGGGTTATTTGATGAGAGTTTACATGATCATGTGGTGACATGAAAGGTGGTAAGATGGTATTGTTGAAGCATGCCAGTCTTGTACCAAACCATTTAATTCCAGTGTTAACGTGGATCAAGTCACCTTACCATTCCTTTCCTTTTTGTGCTACCACATGTTTTCTGCAAAGGATATGGTTTAGTAAGTTGCAAACCTCTTTCCACGTACACACCAAATAGAGGGGCCGTGATGAGGGTTCCATGGCCCTGGATTAAAGCCAATCATCCGGTCAGGGGGCATGGGTGTTTCCGGTTGGGACCAAGAGGGGCACCCCTTAGAGCGCGTGATATAAATTTGATCCCATGCTACTCGAGGTTGTGGCCTCCCCGTCTCAAAGTTTTTCTTGAACATTGCCTAGGGTGATTCCTGGCATCGTGAGGTGGAATGGGTGTGTACTGGTTAGTTGTGTTTCTACTGAAATACCGTAAACGGAACTAGTCCTTCGTGACTACTGAAATCCGTTGGCTGTGGTTAAAAAGTACAAACTCTGCAGAATCAAAAATCATTCGAGTAACCGTATCTATGGTCAAGGACTGTGTTAACCTTATCTTGGTCAGTCTCAGTGTCAGTCTCAGTGATAATCTCTGGTAAATAAACAAGTGTTAAATCCAGCTTATTGATTACTTCTGTGGATGGACTAACCCTGTTATTGTTATGTACTGAGTATTTCCTTGGAGTGATTTAACTTCATGAATTTATTGAATATGAATGATGAAATATAAGCCCTTTCTGTGATGTCGCTCAGACGTCCGACTGTGGCACTCTTGTTATTTACTTTCGATATAAGCCCTTTACGTGATGTCACTCAGACGTCTGACTGTGGCATCACTGTTATTTATTTTCATTATAAGCCCTTTTCGAGATGTCGCGTAGACGTCCGACTGTGGCACGCCTGCTATTTACTTTCGATATAAGCCCTTTACGTGATGCCGCCGACGCTCGATCGCGGGCATTACCGTATTTATTTTCATTATAAGCCCTTTCCGAGATGTCGCGTAGACATCTTACTGTGGCACGCACTGTCATTTACTTTTCAATATAAGCCCTTTATGTGGTGTCGCTCAGACACCCAACTGCGGCATGTTAATTTATTTTACCTTTCGAGGCGTCGCTTCAGACACCCGATCGGTTTTCTGATATTTTATTGGGATTTCGGGAGGACTACCGCCTGACTTCCTTTTTATTTAACATGCCGTGCAAATTTATTAATTGAGTGTGCATTGCTATCTGCTCATGGTGCATCATGTTTGCATTTGTTTTATCTTTTGTCCAAACTGTCTTGCGAGTACATTCAAAGTACTCACCTGGCTTGTCGATTTGGCCAGATGTTGACGAAGGCGATCTCATGGATGAAGAGTATGATAGCGAGTCCGACGCCTAGAGGACTCCCAGTCAGTCCCGTGCGATCATGGAATCGATCACTTGTATCATATATGCTTCCGCTACCCGAATAGAATCATCGAGCCTCACCTCGACGTTCGATGAGCTGCAAGATTAGGAGTCATGTCACCCACTTCACTGTGACATATCCACCACCACTTTTATTACGAGTCAGTAGTATACCACCCCACCCTTGTGTCATATCCGCCCTTATGTATAATATTGGCGTGCTTGTAATAAATTGTTGAGCAACCTCAGCTCAACCTCAGATAATATTTGGTACTACTAGATTTACGATCAAGGATTTGTCTACCAAGAAGGAGGATTTTCCTATACTTGGTCTATATAAAGGTCGGTTTCTCAATAAGCTTTTTATTGGAAAACTGGTCGTGACAGTGCGCCCCCCCCCCCCCAGCAGGGCCCAAGGCGCCTAGGGTTTGGGGAGGGGGCGCCTCCACCTTGCTTGGGGGGCATGTTTCCCCTCCCCCCCCCCTTTGCCGCCACCCTAGATGGGTTTTGGGGCTGCCGCACCCCTTTGGGTGGGAACCCTAAAGGAGGCGCATCCCCCTCCCTCTCCCCTATATATACTTGAGGTATTTGGGGCTGCAAACATAAGAGTTTTACCTCTCCAGGCGCAGCCCTACCTCTCTCCCTCCTCGTCTCTCCCAGTGCTTGGCGAAGCCCTGCTGGAGTGCCATGCTCCTCCGTCACCACCACGCCATTATGCTGCTGCTGGACGGAGTCTTCCCCAACCTCTCCCTCTCTCCTTGCTGGATCAAGGCATGGGAGACGTCACCGGGCTGCACGTGTGTTGAACGTGGAGGTGCCGTCCGTTCGGCACTAGGATCTCTGGTGATTTGGATCACGACGAGTACGACTCCCTCAACCCCGTTCTCTTGAACGCTTCCGCTTAGCGATCTACAAGGGCATGTAGATGCACTCCCCTCTCTCTCGTTGCTAGTCTCTCCATAGATAGATCTTGGTGACTCGTAGGAAAATTTTGAATTTCTGCTACGTTCCCCAACACCCCCCCCCCCTCCCGCCCGTAGCTTTCAGTTGCTGGCGTGTGGGCCCGTGGTAGGTGGCTTCGTTAAATACGACCGTGTGTGGTGGTTGGCCGGCCGACAAGTGAGACCACGGCGGACAGTGAGGGACACGCGGCTCGTCCGCCTCGTGTCTGCACTGACGCATTTTGGGTTTGGGTCGGCGCGTTGGGCCGGCGTTTTTGTTCGTTGCGACCCAAACGGATTTGGGCAGACAAAATGGGTTGGCTGGTTGCTCTGATTGACAGCGTACCCTCCTAGGGATCAATTTATATTATATCTCAGACCGTACAGCCCAGTGGTGCAAATGCCATGCTGTCTACTACAATATTATTATTATTTTTGCATGGTAATACGTGTCTAATTCATATCGTAAAGAACAAAGTACAAGTCACGTAAAGACCGACATGACAAAACTTAAAAGATAGCAGAACATCTCTGAGCTTGACACCAACGTCCGTCACTTACCTCCGGCACCACCATAGCAGCCACCGAAGAAAAGAATGACGAATCACCATATCACCCGAGCTCGACGCGGCTCCATCTCTGATATGCAGCTTTGCGGACCTCCAAGGTGGCTCACCAAAAGTGAAGCCCTTACCGTTGAACGAATCAGACCGGGGCAACACCCCGGACACGCCATCAAACTCCAGATCTGGCACCCCACCACGACTAAGACGCCGAAGGAGGAACCATACCTGCCATCCATGAACCACGAGCCCAGCACATGTTCTGTCTTCCAGATGTCTTCGATGCAGACCACAATCTGCACCTCCCAAGCTCCGCGCTGACACTGGAGCAAACGCTGTCGCAACGACGGAGCCCGAGGACACATGTCCACCACGACGATAATGCCGCCGCCACGCCATCCTTGTTTGAACAAACTGGTTTCCAAATTCATCCCCAACCATAGGACCGAAGGCCTTGTCAGGGAAGGACCAAAGAATCTTTATTCAGTGTTGTCATTGTTGTCACCGAAGCAAAGACAATGGACAACCTAAAAACCTAGACTACAAAGAACTAAAGACGATCCACACGCATGGATCCGGCGACCCCCCTCAGCCATCGGAGAACGGCGTTGGATGATCGGCCTCTCCTGGCGGCGGCTAGGGGTTGCAGCCACCAGGGACGAGAGGAAAACTGGCTCCATGGCAAGGAGAGTTGCGGGTGTCTACTACAGTATTATATAACCGACAGTAGGACCCATGCTACGGAAAAGGGCATACATGAGATGTTACAGCCCGTATGCAACGTGGTTGGGAGAAAAGGCGCGATCATGCTCTTGCCAAGCGTGCAGCAGCAGCAACGGCGGAAACTGAAGATGGCGGGACTGTTACTGAACCTGATGAAACTAAAGAAGGAGGCTGCTCTGCTTTGAAACCTGACGGAACTGAAGAAGAGGAAGGTTGCTCTGTTCCGCAGGGCTGCATCATCAATATTAAGAAGTCCATGAGTCTATATTTCTGACAATTTACTAACAAGGGCAAAAAAAGTGCAGCTTCTAGAAAATGCAAACACAGAAACAGAATATTGGGCAGGAGGGAACTGGGATGATGGTGTTTACATGGAGATCATGGAGCTGGATTTCTCCCTCTGACGGCTAGTTATGAGATAACCAATCTTGAGATATTGAAAAGAGGGACCTCTGCTCTACTGTTGTAAGAAGGTGGTGGGAGAGGCGCGACCGGGACCTAGATGTTCGTGGACGGAGCAGCCGGCACCGGAAAGGAAGATGAGGGCCTGGCAATGGGGGCTCCGGCGAGGCACGACCGTTGGTGAGGTCTAGAAGGATGGGCATTGTGCCGCCATAATTTGGTCTAGGAGGACGGGTGGCGCCGACACGATGTACGGTCCGGCGGGCTAGGTTGGCGCAGTGTGCTGCTGCCCCATCTGCGCGGCGAGCTAAGTCAGCTCAACCGACCGCTCGACTTGCTTCTACTCCGCAAGCAAGGCCGAGGCCAACTGTCACGACTGTCACGGCTACCCCACCAGCCGCGACGGCCCCACTGGTCAGCGAGGCAACCGAGCCACGACCGGACGGAGCTGACGGAGTCAAGACAAGTGGAGAGGAAGCAATCAGTGGGATCGCATAGTCAGGACGCATTGCGTGTGTGGCCTGCGTGCCGTGGGTATTTCTAGGTGAGGCTGAGAGAGAATGGGCATCGAGAATTATTATGTCAAAACTGATTAAGAGAAGCTGATCTTCTCCTCCGGCCTCCTTCGTCCTCTCTCCCCTCCTCTCCCCTCCTTAGATCTAGATCGGGACCCTTACAACTTGGTATCAGAGGTCAATCATCCTGGATCCACTTTACCAGAAGCCTCGCTACCACACCAAAGTAGCGCAGCAGGCGGCAGCCATGGAAGAGCAGATCGCAGCCCTGATGAAGGCGGTCCACGATGGGCGCGCCGCCAACGATGCCTGCCTCGACGCGATCCAACAGTCGCTTGAGCTCTAGCGGCCGGCGGTGACCAACCTGCAGCAGCAACTTGATGAGCTGTGTACCCAGGTCGGTCGGATCGCCCTCCACCCCGTGCTGACGGCGTCTTCGACATCTCCCGAAGGCGTGGTGGTGCAGCCGGCGCCGTCTTCTCCGAACAACGACCCTGGGCACCACAGGCCAAGTGGCCACGGCAGGAACATCGACTCCGAGGGCTTGGCACACGGGGTAGTCACTACCTTGGCGCCGGCTCCGGTCACGGGTGAGCCTCTCTGATCCCCTTTTCCTTCGAAATCAGGTGAATCGAGCGGGGATCTGGCACATCCGGTTGATCTTCCACCTCCGTCGCCTCACGGTTCGTTCAGAGGGCACAGCAGTTGGGCCCTTCCGCGGCTTGATTTTCCGCCCTTCGATGGCGAAAATCCCCAATTCTGGAAAAATAATTGTGAGAAATACTTTAGTGTCTATGGGGTTCAGAGAGAGATGTGGGTGCGAGTTTCGACTCTCCATTTCGAGGGCAATGCCGCGCGTTGGCTGCAGGTGCAGGAAGCGCACGGCACCTCCTTCACCTGGGAGGCGCTCTGTTCTGCCGTCTGTGCCAAATTTGGCCGAGAGCAGTACCAAGTTTAGCTTAGACAGTTTAATACTCTCCGTCAGATAGGATCAGTTATAGAGTACATGGAACAATTTGAGGATGTAGGCCCTTGAAGTATGTCTAGAGGGGGGGTGATTAGACTACTTGACCAATAAAACTTAACCTTTTCCCAATTTTAGAGTTTGGCAGATTTTAGCTACTTTAGGACAAGTCAAGCAATCATCACACAATTCAAACAAGCATGCAAAGAGTATATAGGCAGCGGAAATTGAAGCATGCAACTTGCAAGAAAGTAAAGGGAAGGGTTTGGAGAATTCAAACGCACTTGGAGACACGGATGTTTTTGGCGTGGTTCCGATAGGTGGTGCTATCGTACATCCACGTTGATGGAGACTTCAACCCACGAAGGGTAACGGCTACGCGAGTCCACGGAGGGCTCCACCCAAGAAGGGTCCACAAAGAAGCAACCTTGTCTATCCCACCATGGCCGTCGCCCATGAAGGACTTGCCTCACTAGCGGTAGATCTTCACGAAGTAGGCGATCTCCTTTCCCTTACAAACTCCTTGGTTCAACTCCACAATCTTGTTGGAGGCTCCCAAGTGACACCTAGCCAATCTAGGAGACACCACTCTCCAAGAAGTAACAAATGGTGCATTGATGATGAACTCCTTGCTCTTGTGCTTCAAATGATAGTCTCCCCAACACTCAACTCTCTCTCAATGGGTTTGGATCTGATGGAAAGAAAATTTGAGTGGAAAGCAACTTGGGGAAAGCTAGAGATCAAGATTCATATGGTAGGAATGGAATATCTTGGCCTCAACACATGAGTAGGTGGTTCTCTCTCAGAAATGGTAAGTTGGAAGTGTAGATTCGTTCTGATGGCTCTCTCCACGAATGAAGAGGAGGTGGAGGGGTATATATAGCCTCCACACAAAATCTAACCGTTACACACAATTTACCAAACTCGATGGGACCGAATTGTTAAACTCGGTCGGACAGATTTGGTAAACCTAGTGACCGTTAGTGATTTTCGGTGGGACCGACATGCATCTCGGTGAGACCGATTCGGTTAGGGTTAGGGCATAACGTAATCTCGGTAAGACCGATTACACAAACTCGGTGAGACCGATTTGGTAATAAGCTTTCCACAGAGTTGGTCGGGTAAACTCGGTGGGACCGATTTGCTCTTTTCGGTGAGACCGAAATGTTACAAAAAGGAAACAGAGAGTTTACATTGAAATCTCGGTGGGACCGATTGCTCACTCGGTTAGACCGAAACGTTACGAAGGGAAACAGAGAGATTGCAACCCCATCTCGGTGAGACCGAGATCCCTATCGGTAAGACCGATTTGCTTAGGGTTTGTGGCAGTGGCTATGACTTTTGGAATCGGTGGCGCCGGATAGGAAGTTTCGGTGTGACCGATTTTGGCTTTGGGTTTAGGTCATTTGTGAATGTGGGAAAGTAGTTGAGGGTTTTGGAGCATATCACTAAGCACATTGAAGCAAGAGGCTCATTAAGCAACACCTCATCCCTCCTTGATAGTATTGGCTTTTCCTATAGACTCAATGTGATCTTGGATCACTAAAATGTAAAATGAAGAGTCTTGAGCTTTTGAGCTTGAGCCAATCCTTTGTCCTTAGTATTTTGAGGGATCCACTTTCATCATCCATGCCATGCCATTCATTGAGCTTTCCTGAAATAATAGTCTTGGAATAGTATTAGCTCAATGAGCTATATGTTGTTATTAATTACCAAAACCACCTAGGGATAGTTGCACTTTCAATCTCCCCCTTTTTGGTAATTGATGACAACATATAGATCAAAGCTTCGGCAAATGATAATAAGATTGAAAACATCGTCGCTTTGAGAAGTATGTGATAGGCAAGAGCTCCCCCTAAATTTGTGCATAGTTTAAGATTTGCTTTGGACTGCAAATGCACAATGAATTAGGCTCATGGGTTACTCTTCCATGTCACATACATCTTGGTGGAGCGCTCAAAATAATAAACAATGAATACATGCACTCATCACCAAGCAAAGTGAATGATCACATAGGATAGATAGGATAATATCAAGCATGCATAAGTGTAGCTTATGATCAAACACATGATCATCAATGTCTCACAGGCATAGTATCTCAACCAAAAGCTAACAAAGTTTGAAAAACCACCAAATAAAGCAAGAGAGAATAAAAGCAACACTCTCTCTCGAAGCCTATGATCTATACATTTTTGTCCCCCTTTGGCAACAAGTTACCAAAAAGTTCATAGAAAATGCATAGTGCTAGATCGTCTCTCAGGCTTGATCTTTTGGTGGTGGTGTAGAGATGGCTCCTTGGACGAAGGCTTCAGTTGAAGTAGAGGGTGCTGTAGGAGTTGGTGTTGGAGCTGGTTGCACTGGAACTGTTGGGGCAGTAGCTGGTGCTGAAGTTGTAGCTCTAGTGTCTATCACTAGCACTGCAACTGACCTCTGGGCTCTGGGCACTCTGGCAAACACATTGGTAGTTGTCTTGCCCTTCCTCTCCTGCATGTCATCTGCAGCTGCTCTACAACCGATCAATCTCGCCACCTTGACGTCTAGATCATAGAACTTTTGTTCCATGATTCTCTCCAGGCTCTCCTGGTTTTGAGTCAGGGTGGCCAACCCCTTCTCAATCCTCAGAGTTGATGCTATCAGATAACCAAGTTGCTCTTGTTTGGTCTTCAAGAAATACTCAGATGCCTCCTCTTGAGTTGGCATCTTGGCAGCCTTCTCCTTCTTGGCCTTCTCCTTCTTCTCCTGAGCTTGGACAGATTGTGGATCATCTTCATTCATGACAACCTCATTGTCCTCAAAGTCTGGATAAATTGGAAAGTGTTCCTTATCCAACTGGTATTTCCCTATGCCCATCTTGGAGTTGATCAATTCTTGAATTTGAGGTGCATATCCACAGCTCCTCTTCTGATCTGCTGCAGTCCTTTTGATAGTTTCAATGATCAAGCTCATGACTTTGAACTTCTGGGGCACATCAAACACATGCAGCATGTTGATGGCATGCCCTCTGATCATATTATGGTCACCTGACTTGGGCAACAAAGTATGCCTCAGAATCCAGTTGATGGTTGCCAATCCTGACAGCAGAAAATGAACTGATCCAAACTTGTGAGTCTCTACAGCCTTGTCAGGAATCTCCTTGTACATGTGAGCCATTGAATTGTGACCCAATTTCTTCTTGGCATATATGTCCAAGTCATCTTCTTATTCCTTGGCGGCATTGATCAAACTTGCCCATTCATCAACAGTGGATTGGTACCTAGTACCCTCAGACATCCACACAATTCTACCATCTGGATAAAAGTGTGATGTGGAGTAGAACTGCATGATAAGCTCATCATTCCAGTTGGTAAACTTTTGTCCAACAAAATCTGCTACTCCACAAGCAATAAAGCTCTCCTCCACTCCAGGGTAGTGCTGCTCATTTTACCTGATGAATTTCCAGTCAACCCACCTCATATCACAGACAATGGGCTTCTTGTCCAACAGAATGGTCTCATAAAAGTCCTGTTGTTCCTTTTTGTGGAACCTGTAGTCAACAGCAGTTTTTCTTCTTGAAGCATGTGGGTCTTCCATCCTCCACAGCCTCAGCCCTGAATCCTTCCTGATTCTCATGTCCTCAGCCACAGGATGGGCATCATTGTGGTCTGGTATCTTGGGCTTGAGCTTTCTGAGGACTTGTCCTTCTTCATCTTCATCTTCTGCAACATTTGGCACTTGGGCCTTGTTCTTTTCAGCAGCTGGAATACTCCTAGTATTCCTCCTTGGAGCTTGCTTGGCCTTGGAGGCAGCTTTGGGTGCATCTTTGGGCTTGGATGTTGCAGCCCCTGACCTGATTGCATCTCCCATAAGCTTAGCTGCCTTAGGAGCTAGTGCAGCATCCTCTTCCTCTTCATCAGAATCCCTCCTCATTGAGGGCTTTCCAAGGACCTTGGCAGTTGTGGTTCTAGCTCTCTTCTTTTTCTTGTCCTAGTCACCATCATCCTCTGATTCAATTGTGAACTTCATGGTTGCACCAGTGGGGACTTTCTGAGGTTTTGATGGTGGCTCTTTCCTTGCAGGTGCCACTTTGGGTTGAGCTTGAGCTGGCACTTGAGTGGACTTCCTGGCCTTTGGCATGGGAGTTCTCTTGGCATGAACTTTCTTCTGCAGCCCTGGCTTTGTGCTTTGTGCAGAGCCATACTCTTTCTTGAGCACCACCTTTTTGGAAGTGGCCTCATCCTCCTCAGCTTTGTAATCCTCATCTTCTGAGTCTGAGGTTCTCTTCCTCCTTTGCCTAGTTGCAACCTTAGGCAAGTTGCTAGGAGTGCTCCTGCTCCCATCATCTGAAGTTGAGGGACTAGTGCCCTCACTCAAGTCCATGTGCTCTCGGACACTGTTACATTTGTCACTCTGATCGGACATACCGCAAAAGCTGATCGCTGACCTGTGAAGAGTTATGGATGAGATAGAATAGATGAGCATCACAAAATGCAGAGATTTTTGCAAAAGAATGATCCAAAAGTTCAGTTTTAGTTTTCCACAGAAAGCATTTCGGATCAACCGATTTTCAAACTCGGTGATACCGAAGCAGTTTTGGAACCTGAACTGATGATCTCGGTTGGACCGAGTTTCAGTTCGATGGCACCGAGACTGCTAGGGTTTCATAGAATCTTCAAATCGGTCTCACCAATTAGTAATTCTCGGCCAGACTGAGAGTCACTAGTGCAATGGCATATGCCAAATTGGTGAGACTGAGTTTTCAACTCGGTGGGTCCGAGGTGGTTTCGGCGGAAACCTAACCCTAAAAATTTGAATCGCATCTAAACTACTGACTATTCTGGTTGGATAGAAGAATCTCAATCGTGGCAAGAATCAATATGTAAGCAATGTGCTAGGAATCAGATGTGGATAGCACAAAGATCAAGTCCATACCCTAACTTGGCGGTGGACTTGCTACGGCGGCAACGGCGGGGACGATTTCCGTTGACGGCGATGAAGACCAGCGACAGGAGGCTGCTGGCGGCGAAGAGACGATCCGGAGACCACGATGGCAGAGCGAGCTATTGCGCGGGCGAAGGGTTTCGGAGAAATTTCCAAACTTTTGCCCGTGGCTATATATAGCCCGACCCTGTCGGTGTGACCGAGTGGAACAACTCGGTGGCACCGAGATGCATAACTGGGTTCAGTTATAGCAAATCGGTGAGACCGAAAGGTTCAAATCGGTTGCACTGAGATTGAAAACTCAGATCAACTTGGTGATCTCAGTAGTACCGAAATGGAAGAATCGGTCAGACCGAGAATCAAAAAGAGGTTTTGGAAGTTTAAGTCTATGACGAATCGGGGACTCCGAGTGCTCCTCACACAGAGTGGTTCGAATCTGACTTGATCAAATTTTGTGATGTAGCATGAATAGAGTTTGAGATGAGAAAAGCATAGATAGCTAAAGACGGTTCTTAGGCATTCTTGTCCATCCACTTGGCAAAAAGAAAAGAAACCAAACAATCAAAGCAACAAGTGGATGTCCTTGAATGAGAAAAATATGCACCAACATGCTCACACAATAAGATAGCAAATGAAATATGTGGCAAAGCATGCACAACCAATTCTAGCATCTATCAAGCAATTTGGAGATGACTAGGTCATCTATATATGAGTATATTGACTTAGGAGTCAAATGAGAACATTTGATCATAGGTCATACTCATCGTTTAAGATCAAGTGGCGTTACCACTTTTACATAATGCATTAATGTGTTCACACCATTAGAGTTGCTTTGACTCAATTCTTAGAGTTAAGCTCCCCCTAGATGTGAGATCCCCCCTTAGAGGGATGAACTAACCTTGGGTTTTGTCGATGATGACTTCATGTAGGTGTTGAAGATGTAGGTGCTCAATGTTTATGTAGACCATTTGGAGAAATCCTTTGGAGTGAGTTGCACTTTCAACTTACCTACATGGGTTAGTCCCACAAGGAACAAACAAGAATATCCATAGACATAGAGTGATGCACACACAAGATGATGTCCATGAAATTATTAGGTTGCCTTGTCCCTTGTCTTACCAACATGAGGGTTTGTGACTCCTTGAACTAGTGCAAGATGTGGAAGTTGATTGCACTTGTTCTTGCCAAAATGATATGAGTGAAAAATGTTGGCGGAGTCACCCTCAAGAACTCTCTAGTTCTTCTTCTTCGGGATCCACATCACCTTGATGGGAATCCTTTGGAGTTGTAGTTGTACTTGATGAAGTAGAACTTGACGTAGTCTTGGGGACCCACTTGAACGAGGCTTTGGGTGCTTCTTCAAATGCATCAATCTCTTCTTGAAGCTTGTCCTTGCCTTTGTTCTTGTGGTCTTGTGGTGGAAGATCATCTTGAGCTTGTGTTCCCTTGAAGGAAGTAGGATCATACTTCTCTTGTTGAGGAGCAAACTTCGTCTTGGGGTATTGATCTTCTTCCCACTCAACTCCATTGGCATTGAACTTTCGTTCAAAACCAACACCTTGATTCTTCCGGTGCCTTCCTTGCTTGCGTACAATTTCCTCGAATTGCTTACTCCCGGCAAGGCTCTTGTAAACACCTTTCTCTATAATTCCTTCAATAAGCTATTTTCTTGCTCAAGTGTAACTTGGCTAAGAGAATCATTAGTGGAATCAAGAGAACTACTAGAAGCAACAATATTGGATTTGACATTATTATTGTTACTACTAGAGGAAGTATCTTTCTTGTACTTGTTACTAGACTTGACTTGAGGCATGTAAGTAGATAAGAGTAAACGCTTGGCAATGTAAGAAGAACTTTTCTTGCGAAGATCATCATTGATTGCTTTTAAGAACTCATGCTCTTGCTCAAGATTGAGCTTTTCAAAGCGTAACTTCTCATGAGCCCTTAAAAGTTCTCGATGATCTTCGTAGATAGTTTCATGAGCTAACTTAAGAGAGTTTAATTCTTTAGTTAGAAGCTCAATCTTCTCCTTATCATTGTCATTCGTTTTAGCATGATTAGCATGATTAATTGACGTTTCATCATAGTATTCATCACTAGAGTTGTCAACAAGTAAATCATCATCCACAAGCAAGTCATCTTCATCACTATTGAAATCAACATACTCGGGTGTGTTACCTTTGGACCTTTGGCCATGAAGCATCTTCCAACACCTTCATTTGGTGAATCAAATATGTCGAGGAGTTGGTTGACACAAGTGCTAGACCGGCAACACCTTCATCTTGAGTATATTCGAGTCGGAGTGATAGCTTCTCTCGGAGTGATTGTCGAGTCGGAGCGGATACCCATTCACCAACATGAGCTTGATGTCTTCGTTTTGTGTAGCTCCTTGATGACTTGTCCTTCCTTTCCGAATCCTTGCTTCTCCGTGAGGGTCTTCGTTCATAACGATCATCTCTACTCCTCCGCTCTCTTGGTGGTGATTCTCCTCTTTTGCTCCTTCTTCTTGGAGAATCTTCTCTTCTTTTGTAGGGTGTCGTACACTCATTGGGGTAGTGTCCGGGTCTCCCACAATTGTAGCAATTTCGCTCTCGACTAGAAGATCTCTTGACATTGTAAGACCTTGATTTGGAGCTTCTTTCTTTGCTTCTACTCTTGTAGAATTTGTTGAAGTTCTTCACCATTAAGCTCAATTCTTCATTGAAGGTTGGTTTCTCAGTTGATGATGTGGGGGCTTCACTTGAGGCTTTGTAAGCACCACTTGACTTGTTGTGAAGTTCCTCCTTATCCTTGAGTGACATCTCATGAGCAACAATCCTTCCAATGACTTCCGTTGGCTTGTGATCTTTGTAGTTTGGCATCATTTGAATCAATGTGCACACGGTATCATACTTTCCATCCAATGCTCTTAGGATTTTCTTGATGATGAATTTGTCGGTCATCTCTTCACTCCCTAAGCCGGCAATCTCATTTGTGATAAGAGCAAGCCTAGAGTACATTTCAGCGACACCTTCACCATCCTTCATTTTGAACTTGTCAAGCTGACTTTGGAGCACATCCAACTTGGATTCCTTGACGGACTCGGTACCTTCGTGCATATCAATCAAAGTATCCCAATTTTCCTTTGCATTCTCAAGATGGCTGATTTTGTTGAATTCTTCGGGTCACAATTCGTTGAAGATGATATCACAAGCTTGAGCGTTGTATTGCAGCATCTTCAATTCTTCCGCATTAGCTTCATGGTTTGGTTCTCTCCCATCGAAGAATTCACCTTGCAAGCCAATACAAATAATTGCCCAAGTGGCGGGGTTATGTCCAAGAATATGCATTTTCATCTTATGCTTCTAACTAGCAAAATTAATACCATCAAACTAAGGACCTCTACAGTAATAATTTCCCTCGCTAGACGCCATACTCTCCTAGGTTGTGAAACCAAGGATATGACCACCAAAAGCTATGGAAATCAAACCAAATGGAGACCAAAGCTCTGATACCACTTGTAGGACCTTGAAGTATGTCTAGATGGGGGGTGATTAGACTACTTGACCAATAAAACTTAACCTTTTCCCAATTTAGAGTTTGGCAGATTTTAGCTACTTTAGGACAAGTCAAGCAATCATCACACAATTCAAGCAAGCATGCAAAGAGTATATAGGCAGCGGAAATTGAAGCATGCAACTTGCAAGAAAGTAAAGGGAAGGGTTTGGAGAATTCAAACGCAATTGGAGACACAGATGTTTTTGGCATGGTTCCGATAGGTGGTGCTATCGTACATCCACGTTGATGGAGACTTCAACCCACGAAGGGTAACGGCTGCGCGAGTCCACGGAGGGCTCCACCCAAGAAGGGTCCACAAAGAAGCAACCTTGTCTATCCCACCATGGTCGTCGCCCACGAAGGACTTGCCTCACTAGCGGTAGATCTTCACGAAGTAGGCGATCTCCTTTCCCTTACAAACTCCTTGGTTCAACTCCACAATCTTGTCGGAGGATCCCAAGTGACACCTAGCCAATCTAGGAGACACCACTCTCCAAGAAGTAACAAATGGTGCGTTGATGATGAACTCCTTGCTCTTGTGCTTCAAATGATAGTCTCCCCAACACTCAACTCTCCTCAATGGGTTTGGATCTGATGGAAAGAAGATTTGAGTGGAAAGCAACTTGGGGAAAGCTAGAGATCAAGATTCATATGGTAGGAATGGAATATCTTGGCCTCAACACATGAGTAGGTGGTTCTCTCTCAGAAATGGTAAGTTGGAAGTGTAGGTTCGTTCTGATGGCTCTCTCCACGAATGAAGAGGAGGTGGAGGGGTATATATAGCCTCCACACAAAATCTAACCGTTACACACAATCTACCAAACTCGGTGGGACCGAATTGTTAAACTCGGTCGGACCGATTTAGTAAACCTAGTCACCGTTAGTGATTTTCGGTGGGACCGACATGCATCTCGGTGAGATCGATTCGGTTAGGATTAGGGCATAACGTAATCTCGGTAAGACCGATTACACAAACTCGGTGAGACCGATTTGGTAATAAGCTTTTCAGAGAGTTGGTCAAGTAAACTCGGTGGGACCGATTTGCTCTTTTCGGTGAGACCGAAATGTTACAAAAAGGAAACAGAGAGTTTACATTGCAATCTCGGTGGGACCGATCGCTCACTTCGGTTAGACCGAAACGTTACGAAGGGAAACAGAGAGATTGCAACCCCATCTCGATGAGACCGAGATCCCTATCGGTAAGACCGATTTGCTTAGGGTTTTTGGCAGTGGCTATGACTTTTGGAATCGGTGGCGCCGGATAGGAAGTTTCGGTGTGACCGATTTTGGCTTTGGGTTTAGGTCATTTGTGGATGTGGGAAAGTAGTTGAGGGTTTTGGAGCATATCACTAAGCACATTGAAGCAAGAGGCTCATTAAGCAACACCTCATCCCTCCTTGATAGTATTGGCTTTTCCTATAGACTCAATGTGATCTTGGATCACTAAAATGTAAAATGAAGAGTCTTGAGCTTTTGAGCTTGAGCCAATCCTTTGTCCTTAGTATTTTGAGGGATCCACTTTCATCATCCATGCCATGCCATTCATTGAGCTTTCCTGAAATAATAGTCTTGGAATAGTATTAGCTCAATGAGCTATATGTTGTTATTAATTACCAAAACCACCTAGGGATAGTTGCACTTTCAGAGGAACTCATGCATCAATTGTTAGCTCATAACCGTGCCTTTGATCCGTTGTTCTTCACTACGCAATTCCTTGATGGTCTCAAAAGTGATATTAAAATTGGTGTTGCCTTACATCGCCCGCAAGACTTGGACTCCGCCTTTTCTCTTTCTTTGTTACAGGAGGAGCTGATGGGGCTGATGCCCCGGAAGGACCCAGGCCAGGCGAGACACCCCGCTCGGCCTCTGCCTGCGGCGGGTGGATTACATCCCCGCCCGGTGCCGCCCATGCCTCCGGCAGCAGCAGAAGATCGCCGGGCCTTGGACGCGGCTCGGGCAGCCGATCGACGCGTCGAACCAGCGCGGGGCGAGGACCGCGTTGCTGCACTACGCAATTATCGTCGAGCGCGTGGTCTCTGCTTTAAGTGCGGGAGCGATGGGGTCAAGGCCACCAGTGCGTGGCCACCGTTCAAATCCATGTGGTCGAGGAATTGTTGGAACTGTTGCAGGCCGAAGCGCAAGACAGGCAAGGGGCTGAATCAGATTCTGATGAGGAACAACTCATGTCCATCTCCAAAGTTGCGACCACGGGGGCAACAACTCCGCGAACCGTTCTACTGCTGGGATGGATTGACAGCCACGAAGTGCTGATTCTGGTGGACTCAGGTAGCTCGCACAGCTTCATCAGTGAGGAAACAGCCCAGAAACTGAAAGCACGAGTACAGCCAATGCAGCCCGTGTCAGTAAAGATTGCAGACGGGGGTACTTTGACTTGTTCTGGGTACATACCTGCTTGTGAGTGGACAACACAAGGGCAGAAGTTCGAGACGGCGGTACGAGTTCTCCCTCTTGGTTCGTATGACATGGTGGTGGGAATGGACTGGTTGGAAGCATGCGGACCTATGATGGTCGATTGGACAGCCAAAATGCTACAGTTCCAGCACCGAGGAGCTTCTATTAGCTTGGTAGGGTTACAGCCCAAGCTTTAGCAGGTCGAACAAGTGACAATGGATCAGTTACTCAGGATGAAGCAAAGTGATTCTATTGCTCACATGATATCGCTGTGTGCAATAGATCGCTCGGATAAAGCCACAGAAGTGCCTCCAACCATTCAGCACGTAGTCAACAGTTTCCGCTCGGTGTTTGCAGAGCCGTCCAAGTTGCATGATAGCCAACCATGGGATCATACTATCCCTCTATTCGAAGGGGTTAAACCAATCAATATCAGACCGTATCGCTACACTCCTGAACAGAAAGATGAGATAGAAGCTCAGGTCAAGGAGATGTTGGAAAAAGGTTTCATCACACCCAGCACAAGTGCCTTTTCTTCGCCCGTGCTGCTGGTCAATAAAAAGGACCAAACGTGGCATTTCCGTGTCGATTACCGTCATCTCAATGCCATAACTCTCAAAAAGACATACCCAATGCCGGTGATCGATGAGTTGCTCGATGAGTTAGCGGGTTCTAAATGGTTCTCGAAGTTGGACTTGCGAGCTGGATACCACCAAATCCGATTGGTCCCGGAGGATGAGCACAAGACAGCATTCTGAACGCACCTGGGGCACTTCCAGTTCAAGGTAATGCCATACGGCCTCGCGTACGCCCCTGCAACATTCCAAGGAGTGGTCGACACAGTGCTTAGGCCCGTTCTTCGCCACGGGGTGTTGGCATTCATGGATGACATCTTAATCCACTCCGAAGAGCTGGAAGAGCATCGACAGCTGCTGAAACGCGTCTTGCAGTTGCTGGCCGAGAAAGATCTCAAAGCCAGTCTCCGTATGTCGCGACGCGAGCACAAGTCAGAATCTGAGATGGCAGGGATCTCCGTATGTAAACCCACGTGGTTAGAAGCTATCAAACGCAGCTATCAAGCAGATCCAGCGGTGCAGCAACGTATGACAAAGCTAGCTCTCGCGCCGGACAGCGAGCCCGGGTATACCTTGCAGGATGGCATCCTGCGCTTCCGAGGGAGAGTGTGGATCGGTGAGGATGATGACACCCAACAACATCTGATCCGAGCGCTCCACGACAGTGCTACGGGGGGGCATTCGGGGTTCCATGCTACCTACAACAGAGTCAAACGACTGTTCGCGTGGAAGGGCATGAAACTACAAGTCAAGACCCTAGTGCGCAATTGTATGGTATGTCAGCAAGCGAAAATAGAGCGTATATCGCCAGCTGGGCTCCTTCAAGCACTGCCGATACCTCAAAAACCATGGTCAGTTATCTCACTCGATTTCATTGAAGGGTTGCCTCGCTCAGGAGGGTACGACACAGTCTTGGTAGTAGTTGACAAGTTCTCCAAATACGCGCACTTCGTGCCCTTGACTCACCCGTTCACAGCTCTCCAAGTGGCCAAAGTCTTTATGAAGGAAATCTTCCGGCTCCACGGCTTGCCACTAGCCATCATA
The DNA here is from genome assembly GCA_021437245.1 of Aegilops speltoides. Taxonomy (NCBI): domain Eukaryota; kingdom Viridiplantae; phylum Streptophyta; class Magnoliopsida; order Poales; family Poaceae; genus Aegilops; species Aegilops speltoides. The sequence goes on from CM038141.1 coordinate 20,842,487, forward strand.
TCAGACTGGGACCGAATTTTTACAGGGCATGTGTGGCAAGAACTGTTCAAGCTCTGTCGGACGGACCTACGTCTCAGCTCATCATACCATGCCCAAACAGACGGGCAAACTGAACACGTCAACCAGTGTCTAGAAGGATACCTAAGGTGCGCAGTCCACTCCTACCCTGGCAACTGGTCCAAATGGCTGTCCCTCGCGGAATACTGGTACAATACATCTTTTCATTCGGCTCTGGGCAAGACTCCATTCGAAGTCATCTACGACCACCTTCCCCGAGAGTTTGGTGTCGCACAGATCGACGAATGTGCAGTACCAGATCTTGCAGCATGGCTCCAGGAAAGAGAAGTGATGCTTGAGCACCTGCAGCAACAGCTCAAGCGCGCGCAAGATCGGATGAAAGTTCAGGCTGATCGACACCGTACAGACAGAGAATTTGCTATGGGGGATGCAGTGCTGCTCAAGTTGCAGCCTTTCATCCAATCGTCGGTGGCGCAGCGCCCGCACCAGAAGCTCGCCTTCCGCTACTACGGCCCATACAGAGTGTTGGCTCAAATCGGGGCAGTGGCGTACAAACTTCAATTGCCTGCCTCCAGCTGTATCCACCCGGTGGTGCATGTCTCGCAACTGAAGAAGGCCTTTGGAGCCACCGTGCCAGTAAGTGTTGATCTTCCTCCAGATAACTCGATTTTGCAGGCAGAACATTTTCCGGAGCTGGTGCTTGACCGCAATATGGTGCGCGTGGCCGGCGACACACGCCCTCGCATCCGGGTGCAATGGAGCAACCTTCCCCCGTCGCTGTCAACTTGGGAAGATCCAGTGGCGCTGCAGCAGCGGTTCCCCTCTACGCCGCCTTGGGGACAAGTCGGCACACAAGCAGGGGGGAATGTCACGACTGTCACGGCTACCCCACCAGCCGCGACGGCCCCACTGGCCAACGAGGCAACCGAGCCATGACCGGACGGAGCTGACGGAGTCAAGACAAGTGGGGAGGAAGCAATCAGTGGGCTCGCGTAGTCAGGACGCGTTGCGTGTGTGGCCTGCGTGCCGTGGGTATTTCTAGGTGAGGCTGAGAGAGAATGGGCATCGAGAATTATTATGTCAAAACTGATCTCCGGCCTCCTTCGTCCTCTCTCCCCTCCTCTCCCCTCCTCAGATCTAGATGGGGACCCTTACACCAACATACACGGTGTGCCAACCAACCACCTACCTAGCAGGTGCACGAGAGTGGTGCACCCCGCCGGCCGTCCTGCTTCTGCATGCGTGTGCTCATCCCGTCGGCCGCCCTGAACTGAGGAGAGCTTGCAGGCGTCGTCTCACTGTCGCCTGTCGGGGTGGCAGGGGAAGGCAACACAAGCTCGCGGCCGTCGTCAGGGCCGTGCCTCCTTGGCACACAGCCGGAGCAGTTGATTAGGTGGAGCGCCCGCGTGGGATCCGGCAGAGAGGCGAGGCGGAGCAGAAGGCTACCTAGAGCTGGCGAGGCGTGGTCGTCGCCGTCGTCGTGGAGCTCGGCTCCAGGGTGACGCGGGCTGGAGCACTGCACGAAATACACCGTGGCAGGGTGTCCGTACTGTACGCCCGCGTGCGGTGGCATCTACTGGAGGACGGCAAAGCGCTGGATCCAGGCACGGCGCGAGCGCGGACGGAAACGGCGTAGGGCGCGGAGGACATGTGCGAGTTCGCCGCCAAGGGTGAGGCTGCGGAGGAGGTTGGGGCCGAGCATGGCCATTCAGCGACTGCATCGGAGGTTGGGCGGCCGCCCAGGAGCAGGTGGTGGCAGCACGCGCCTCAGGGGAAGGGAGGCGGCGGCGATGGCGCGGACCAGCAGCGCAGGAGACGGGCGGTGGCGCTGCGAGGCAGGCCTGCCGGCGGCCGATGAGCATGCAGCTGGCGCGGGCTCGCTGCGGTGCGGCGATGATGCGATTTTGACTGGTCAATAACCAGTTAGCGCCAGCATGGCACCTGATAGTGGGACCCACCTGTCCGGTTTTCGGTCAAACTATTCTAATCGACACTGTCTTATGCAAACCATCAGCAAAATGGTGGTCGGTTTTCGCAACAACAACGACAAAAAAATGAAACGTGGGCGAACCAACATTTGGTTCAATGGTTAAAGGGACAGTGGTATTTCCAATCCATCAGGATTCAAGTCCTGGTGCTTCATTATTTCTGGATTTATATCAGGATTTCTGCCGATGCGCTTTCAGTGTGAGGACGAGGCGCCTACGGTGACTTTGTAAATTTCAGGATGACATGCCGGCTCAGTCTCTTCGAGGTGCTCATAAGGGTAGAATGTGCGTGTGTGCATTCATAGAATGAGTGTATGCACGTATGTATGAGCGCTTGTTTCTGTACTGATGTTTAAAAAAATGAAACGGGGTAGTTTTCTTTCTATTTTCTAGGGTAATTTTCTTTCTGATTTAGGGTCTATAAATGTGGTGTTTTTTGCAATTTTTTTAGGGAGTACCTAGAACTCATCTAGATGAGATATAATTTGGTCTCATTCATTTTGAAAACAAAAACAAAAACAACCCACGTCAGCACACACGCATTTTATAACATCACATCCAATGGTTATAAAAGGTGAATGAGACCAAATTATATCTCATCTAGATGAGTTCTAGTAAAACTGATTTTTTTATGCTTCTTCCAACAAACTAAACACTAATGACCAAAACTTTGAGAACCACGTGACGATCTGACAACGGGGAGGCCAAAACGCAGATCCGGTGCCGGTGGGAAAGTTTGGCGCGGAGGTCGGGTACAGCCATGGTGCTCGAGGACAACTGTAGGGTGGATCCAACGGCGTGGAGCGGTAGGACGGCAAGAATTGGACGATACCTGACGGTGGCGGCACGGACCTCGGGGACGGCTGCAGAGCGAATCCAACCCAACAGTGTGGAGCGGCGTAGGCGGACAGAATGGCACAGCACCGGGCGGCGGCCACACGAGCTCAGCGGTGGTCATGGGGGGCATAGCGATGGCCACCAAACGGGCGGGATTGATGCGTTGACTGGTGGCATAGATTGAAGGGAAACACTTTGCTAGACTGAAACCTATCCAGCGAAGGCACGCCAAAATTTTAGCCACTGCGTCAGTGTCCTACATGCGAAACCTTATCTACGCGAAGCTCGTCCGGTTCCGCTCCCCGCTCGACTGGCTCCGCCTTGGCCATGTCCAGCGGCCGGGTGCGCTTCTCAGAGTGTTGGCCAGCCGCCGGCAAGGTAGGATGGGGCACGGGACACGAGCTGGCTCAAGGGACTCTTTCTCGTCGAGACCGGAACCCGAATCCGGTGGACGTCAGATCGACGGTGGATCCATTTCGGGGCGAGCTGACGACGTCCACCACAATGCGGTTGCGCCGCCCAGACTGATGTGCCATACAGGGCGCCGGAGAATGCGACTCCGCCTCGCCGATGTCCGTCGCTGCGGGGGCTGTCGCTGCCTCCCGCGCTCGTTGCCTTTCACTGCGGGCACGCCGTGCCATGGCCTCATCAGACGAGGCCCATGGTGCGTCCCGATGCTCGGCGCGCCATCGGAGGGGTTGCGTGTCCATCCGCGTGTTCGGACGCCAGACGGACCGCACGGCCTCCACCGAGGCTGCTATGGCCAGCCTAGCGCCGGATCCATGCCACATTTGGGCCAAAGCAATGGATTCCCGACGGATGAAGTTCGAGCGCAGCCGTCCACAGGCCTCCTCCTGGGCGCGGCAAATCGCAAGCCGGAAGGCCATATCCTCCTCGGGGCCGCGCGGATGAGCTCGGGGTCGATGGATCTGAAGGTGAAGGACTCGGATTCGCTGCCCGTCATGCCGGAGACGAGCTTGGGTAGCGGAGGGGAGGGGAAGGGAGGGGAGTGAAGTGGCTAGGTTTGGTCCGGCGAGCGGATTTTATGTGGAGTTAGGTGGCCAGCATGTGCCGAGTCCGACATGGCGGGCGTGCCCGAGCGCCACCATATTTGGGCCTCATATGGGGAGTGTTGATCAGCCCGGACATTTGAGGGCTGTCTGAGTCAAAAAATCGTGACCGGGCAGCCTGTCCGGGCTTTTGAGACAGGTTTGAGGGGTCCGATTATTGGCTTTTGGCCATCTGCTAGTGGTGACCCAAATATATCACTTTTTAGCGCTTTTTTTTATGCTTATTATGTTGTTGGAGCCGGTATTTTTGGACGGCAAGGTTTCTTTTCGTCTTCTGTTGAAGACAAACAGAAGACAATCTTAGGTAGGTGCGCTCGTTAATGTTGAAGATGCATCCATCACACAACTCGCTGGCATCAGGTTTCAAGAAAAGAAGCAAAGGCACCACGGCCCGTTGGTGCACAAGGAGACGAGAAGTACATTCAGCACTATAAACAACTTCTCAAACACTAAACAAAACAGCTTCCCCAGACGGAAGATAAGCGCGAGGAGATGAACAGTTTACTGAACAAATGAGTACAACAAACAAAATAGAACAATCTCTGGCGCATGTCGAACAAGACAAAAGCTGAAGCAAAGGAGTAAAGATCGCTGCCAAGTAAGAAAAGACATAGTCTGTTACTCTGTTTACATCGATGTCTTAAGCTTTAGGTTCTGGTCGAACTATTGGAGACTAAAAGCAAGGCCTTTGTTTCGCAGCACGATGTTCACAGAAACAGATGGTTCTTCATAAGACGAGATGCATTCTTAGGAGACCACCTCAGTAGTTCACGTCCCTAGCCCACTTGAGGGGCTCATTCAGAGCCATGCCATTCATCTTGAAGATTTGCTTTCGAATGCCATACCCCAGGTCACGCAGAAGATTCACCTCCTGGTTAAGCTCAGCAATGCCCAATCTGAGCATGAACAGCATGGGGTGGTTCGGCCCGTTGAGCCTGGCCTCACAACCTGACTTCACCATCTTCAGGTCAGCAATCTGATTGTAAAATTTTAAAAGAAATCTGATTGAGCTAGATTACCATAAACATCCTGGCAATAGAAAATAACATTGCCAAACATCCTGGCACTCAAAACTACCTCCTAGTGCTAGCACTTGACTAACAGACCATACAAAACCATGTGTTTGATAAATCCAGAACATCTCAAATACAGCAGACCCGAAATGAGTTAAAATTAGTAAGCGAGGTGAATACATACCGTATTGTACACCTTGAGAGCAAGTACATTGAGTTCATACACAACTGGGGTTTCCTTGTGGCCCATGCTTGGTTGAACAAACAGCCCATCATGGCAGCCCTGCGTAAAATGATACAAGAAGATTAGAATGAAAACAATTAATATAATAAGAGAAACTCATTCTATTTGTCAAACTAAAATGGAAATCGAATAGAATTGTTGATAAAAGCTGTCTACAACAAGTAACGTTGCTGCTTAGAAATGCAAGTTTATTGTAAGTAATTCACCTCACAGCCAGATGTTGTTCTTCGCATTTGCAAAATGCAGTGTATAAACAGGGCAATCACACCAAAGAAATTTCACAACTACAGTTAATGTATTGTCTACCAAAAACACCCTCAAAGTTAAGTACTATGCACACATAATGAAGAAAGTACAATAAAGGTAAGACAAATAATCTAACGGAACAGATGAAACAAGCATATCTAATACACAACACTTTCAAGCCTGATCTCCTGTTTTTCTTCTCATGGAACAACCAAGTGCTCGGGGTCATACAAATATCATGCAGCAAACATTCATTTGCACAGCACGACTCGTGCAGAGACATCAATAATAATAGATAATTAAAGCAAATGATTGTCGTACTTGGTGTAGCATGCTCAAATTACTAAGAAAAGTAATGAGATTTCAGAATACTTGTGACTGAATTTGTGAAGAATATGAGACGGGTGATATTTGTATCACAATTCAGTCACAAAAACGACCTCAATAAATACAACAATCAAGAGATGAGATTTCAGAAAATAAAGAAAGTAGCATGCTCAAATTACTAAAACGGCCAGTCAGGAGATTTCCCAGTTTCATTTTTTTAATTGCTCCGATCCAATAATAAATTCACAACACCCAACAGCCAAATTGACTTTGGTAACAAGCAGTCCTCACATCTACTCCTAACGTTATCTCGAAACATCAAATTTCCATACATTGGAGTCAATCACATTCAGACATTTGTATCTAATTCTACCAAATTTATGTGACATCGTAGGCTTACCGGGTGTTCCCTACCAACCAGAGCCAAAATATTGCCCTATCTAATTCTAGCACATTTATGTGACATTGTAGGCTTACTGGGTGTCCCCTACCAACCACAGCCAAAATATTGCCCACAGCACAAAGATCAGCGAGCTTAACAGCGGGAGCATGGCATCAAAAGGAACCACCGGATTTTGAGCGGGCAAGAACAGGGGAATGCAGTGTTAAGTTACAATGTTGAATTCCCTCTCTAGGTTCACAAGATACCTGATCCCTATTTCTGGGTTTTCACAGGTAGCAGAAGACAAGCATAACGAAGTTGCCAACATAAACCCGCAGGGAACATATACACTAGAGGCCAATGGCAGGATGCAGGACACTAAGATTGCCATCAATGAACAAGTAAAATAGGTATATAGCATGATCACAGTCAAGCTAAAACATATGTGTTGAGTAACACGACAAGTACCCCCACCAAATTACACATATCAGGAAGGAGAGATCATCTTGTTTATTAACACCTAGAACAAGTAATTTCGGAGAAATACAAATTAGTATTCCATTATATCCCGATTTAGACATCCACCAAATCCGGATCAGGCTCCCAGGTCGTTGGAAACGTGCCAAATCCGTGAGCCCACTAGCGACGCAGATGAAATTGAACAGGTACGACACATCACTAGCGACGCAGATGAAATTGAACAGGTACGACACATCACTAGCGACGCAGATGAAATTGAACACATACGACACATCACTAGCGACGCAGATGAAATTGAACACATACGACACATCACTAGCGACGCAGATGAAATTGAACACGTACGAATCATCGAACGCGTTGACGCACGATACATCGATGAGTACTTGTAGGTCTTTCATGGCCGAAGGAAACCAGCAACAAGTGGCGGATCACAACGCTTGGGCCTAGTTCGTCGGGAAAAATTTCGCAGGAGAAGAGGGGGCGGGCGAGTTCATACCACGTTTATGCCCCTCGGGCGGCGTCGGGGCTTGACGCGGCGTGCGCGGTGGGGGACGACGCCGCCTTCAGTCATCGCGGCGTCTGGGGCGGGGCTTCACCTGCGCCCGCGTGCGCCTGGGCTGCAGGGGGACGAGATCTACGGGCGTGAGCGTCGATCGCACCTGCGGAGAGGCAACGCAATTCGACCCGGCGGTTAGAGGAAGGCGACGAGGGAGGAGGAAGAGGAGGAGGGAGACGAGGAATGAGGGGAAGGAATGGGGAATAACCTCGAGACAGGGATGGTGTGCAGCGTCGATCTCGTTCCGAGGAACACGGACGCCCCCGGGCGGCCTTTTATAGGCGGGGCGGCGCGGCGCGTTCGTCCGCGGCGCGGGTCGGCGCGGCACCGGGCGGCCGCCAGTCCCCAGTCGGTGGGGTGGGGCCGGGCCTGCTCGGTGCGGCACCCGCGGACCGGTCCGGCCGAGCCGAGCTGCGATCCGGTGCCGCCGCTGCGGTTTCTTTCCCTGCCCGCGCGGATCCATGCCGGTGCGGTTTGGTTTCAGCGCCGCAAGGCTGCTGGTCCAACCCGACGCGGGGTCCGGGCGGCAGGGTCGGTGCCGCCAGTTCGGGTCCGGGCGGCAGCCGGATGGCTCGCCTTGAACCATGGAAGGAGCGCGGCCTCCGTTTGTTCTTCTACATCGAAGGAGCGCGGCGAGTTTCTGGTTCTATCGGAGGAGCTTTGTTGGTGTGTGGAGGGAGAAAAGTGGAACCTTTGCTGCGAGGAAGAAGGAGAGGTGGGGGGAGAAGATGCGCCTAGTGGGCGAGAGGCGGGGGCGTGATGCCCGTACAAATAGGACGGAGCGGGTCGGGGTTGCCGTCAGAGGGCGGTCGATTTTACTATCTCCTAATTTTGACCACGCGAAATCCGAACCGGGCGGCAAGTCCTACTACCGCCAATTATTCATGGAAAAACGAAAAAAAGGCAAGTAATTACTCCTACATAAAATACTAGGCAACTAGTAGTATCTGGTAACACACATTAAAAAAAGTTTTAAAAAAAATTCAAAGGAAAAAAAAGGAAAATTTGCTTTTTTTTCAGATGGAAAATGTTAAAATTGCCGAGAAGGTACATGGAAACATTTTATTCATTCAAAAGTATGCACTACAGTGCGTGCCGCACTGGTTCAAGTCGCCCGACAGCGCGTGTCGCGCTGGCTGGATAAATGGGGCTCCAGCCCTTTACACGCTGAAAAAATGGTGAACATTTTGTGCCAGCGTTTCTAGTATGACTCTGCTTGCTGCTAACAGAGCATGCTCGGCGCCTCCATGCGCCATCAGCGTCTCCTCTGATAAGTTTGGCGGTAGCACTGCTGCCTCCTCCTGGCTCCACCCCAAGTCCCCAACCATGCTGCTGTGTTGGCTACGCGGCGGCTACTCTGGACCGATGCTCTTGACCAAGGCTTGGGGTCTGCACAAACCCTGCATCATTCAGTAATCTAGGAGGTACAGCAACAAATTTACAGTTAAACTATCTTCGGAAGGGGACAGCTGGAACCATATGATGAACTAATTTACACTGTTCAAGGGAGTGACACTGCAAACTTAACAGGAGGAGCACAATAGGCCGGTGTCTCTGTTCAGCAATTTACTATGATAACCATGTCTGTATAAACTAGTTGCTACCATAAACATGATCCTACTAAAGAACAATAGAAAAGGTGCAGTACATAACGTTCATCCTAGGTACTCACCTCTCACTGTCTTCCTTGATCTTTGGAGACATTACATCAAGTTTCTGACCTTAAGCAGCTCCAGATCAATGCCCACCTTACTGATCTCCTACTGGAGATGTGAGATTGTCGCCTAAACGCAGCACAAAAATATGTCAAGGTTGAACCAAATCAGGCGAATTGGCGCTAAATGGAGATATGAATATGATTCATCAATTCAGGGACAGAAAGATGAGGAGAGACCTCGAGTGTCTGTATTTGACGCGGCTGGGATGGAGGCCTGCACCTGGCCCCCATGCAGCTCCGTCTCCACTACCTCCCGCACGCGCTTTGTGGCCTCGAGCTCCACCATAGCCACGTCGGCCACTGCGATCATGTCACCAAGGCAGCGCTTCAGACCCGACACTGTGGAGGTATATAGTTTAGCTCAAGATAGTTGTCAAACAAGAAACTTCTGATGTAAGTTTCAGCTGGCAGGCAAAGAAAGTATATCAAATGGGCATAAACAAGAAAAGGTAGAAAAGTGGCTCTGTTAGGCTATTTTTCAGAATTAAACATAACTTCCTCGACACCAGTTGTTCGCTATCTTTATATGGTTGTCAAAAGGCATCTTAAAAATACTATCAAAGATTAAAACATGACAAACATCACATGATTGCCCTTACTGCAGGTTTATGTGTTAAAGCATATTTTAGAGTTCCTCACTTCATGTATCACTGTAATTTTATTTTATTTTTTTGACGCGTTATCACTGTAATTTTAAGATCCACATATATTCCTATTCGAGCCATCACGGTAGTTTGAAGACATAGACCCAGCAACAGCAATGGTCTTTTATACGGTACAAAAGTACGCAAAAGATGCATCCCAGCCACAGCTGATTGCATATACAGGGAATAACATGTAATCATCGCAGGGAAACAATAAAAGAACACATACTTGTCCTTGCATTCATTTCAAGCATCTGTCTTAAGAACTCGTCTCTGAAACAACCAACACAGGCACACGTATAAATTAGTTTCTACCATAAATATAATCCTACTGGAGGCAACATAAACAGTGCAATAGACAAAGTGCATCCTACTCACCTCTCACTGTCTTCCTTGCTCTTTGGGTACACATATAAGAGCTACAAGATGGCATAACCCAGCAGTTACTGATGACAGGAAGCATCATGAAGATCAAGTTCCTTCAATGCAGGAAAGCATGTAGATCCTTATGTATTATCTCACTCGTAACAGTAACTGACGAGATGTAAATATCACCACCAAACTTGCCAAAATTCTGGAATACAAGGGAATTATCATTGGAGCTTTGGAAGCAAGCAGGATTTGCAGGAGAATATGTAGCAGAACCTAATGCCTTGAGCAAAGCCCTAATCGGCAGCTTCTGTGAGTAGAAATGGTCATCTTCCAATTTCAATGTATCACTAGCAATCACTGAAGTAAGACTGTCAGCAACACCAATAACACGCTGCACCTCCACATGTAACCTCTGAGACAAAAGCTCTACACCACCCAAATCTTTAAACAGGGAAACAGCAGGGCTGCTGTAGTCCATCAGCTTCTGAAGGGTCTTTACTGCCAAACTGACAACATGCATGTGAGAAGGATCCTTATCTTCCAGGAGAGAGGGACATTCCTGAACCCCTGACGGTGGTCCCAGAACTCGAAGATGACAGCACATGAAGCAAAAAGAACTGCAAAAAGCCATCAACAACTGAAGGAGATGAAGTGTCACTAGGGCTACTGAGGGAAGATGCTGCTTTCTGCACAACACTGAGCAAGACCATGCGGTTTCCACCAGCAGAGATGATACTTAATTCACTCAAGTATCCCGGTTCACTCATGAGATGCTGCATATGCTGCTAACTGTGCTCCCAGTACAAGCTTAGCCAATGCACGGATGGACCCAGGAACATTATCTTCTGACTGAACAAGCCGGATCAACTCATTTGTGTACTCTGGCTCATTTGTCAAGAACGAGTTAGTTCGTCACGGGCATCACTGGATTGCACAAGAACAATGGAAGAAAGAAGACTTATACGACCATATAGCCTGCATGTCCTCGGGGAATTAAAAGCATGTGCATATCTTATCCTTGTATACAAAGCAAACCAGTGCTCTAGAGGCACATTAACTTGTCAATACATTGCTTCAATATGCCCAAGTCATCCTCCTTCTGAAGGTGCAGGTCTGGGATATGTATCACACAAAGATTAGATGACTTGTTCTTGTCATTGGTCTGGTCAGAATCTTAGACGGGTGCCAAATTATACTCAAAATGAAGAGTGGACTCAAGACGATTTTGTGTGCCATCATATTTGTTCTCCATGTCTGCTGGGAATAAACACAAACCCTCCAGCTGATTTCGGTCATTTCCCACAACACGCGAATACAAGCCTAGACCTTCCTCGCTACCCCATCCTTGGGACAATGATTGAAGAGCTGCTTATAGCTCCACTGTTGATAGTTTTCCATTGATATGTAATTTTGAAGGATTTATTTTCACCATAGAAGCAAGAGTTTCCAAAGCCGCAACAAGTACTTCAGGATCTGATGATGCCAGCAGATTCTTAAAATGCTGATACGTAGAGGACAATGATCAGTTTAAGTGGAATAAAACCAAGGGTCTGAAATTCCCATCTTTGGGACATTAGTAAAGAGTTCAAAAGCACATAAAAAGAACACCAGCTTACCTCAAGGCCACCAAAAGATGTTTTGTCTGGCAATCTTCCAACACAATTTGCGTAACTCTCAAAATTTGCATCAACGGTTCACACTCAGTCATATCATTAGACAAGAGAAGATCCTTACTAGAAGAGATGCATGTCTTAAAATACGTATCAAAATGCATAAACAGAGGCTTCCAATGGTGAAAAATTCCCTGCAACCAATTGTTAACAGTAAGCGGGTAATGAAAATAAGTCTAAACATAAAGGAAATCAAATTCAGAAGAAGTAAAACTGTCCCCTTATTGAACTCCCAACGGAAGCCTGATACTGGTATGGCAATGTCATGTAGTGGAGTATTGTTTACAAGATCAATAAATGCTTTAAGTTTTGCTGGCTGCAAAAAATAGAATGTGATTTATAACCAATTTATAACAACAGGTGTTGCCATGATATAAGATGAATTACGTATATAGGCACAGAGGTGCACATATCCCAAAAAATCGCACCTCAGTCAAAAACAAAAAACATTCAAGAAGCAAACATGCTACCTTCCTATCATACCTAACCACTTGATCCTGAAAATGTGGGGGAACTATTGCACCTTTCCAAAAGTATGATATCCACAATCCACTTACTAAGCATTTGTGTTCTATTCTAATAGTATAAGAGCATAGTTGACCATTGCTAGCTACAAGCTGAATAGGCCATTAAAGTCAGTTGAAATAGCTCATAAAGTGGCCCCTAGATATTAAAGCATACAATTTAACATCAGACATTAAAGCGCAAGTTTACCTCATAATCTAATTTGAGCAAGGTCCCTAGTACTTAGACCATCTGAAATTCTGGCTACACCCTAAACTATATAAACTTTTAGATTTGAAATGCAGTACCGACGAACTCAACTTTACAGGGCACTGATGACTCTGCAAAATCAAAATATATGTCTTCTAATCAACTGCTCAATCTGGAAACAAAAGAAATACTAGCAGACAGATTGTCTTTTAAAGCCATTATTATTAGAACCTATACTACCTCTGAAACATGTGTAACATCACTACATCAGTGAGTTAGAACTTAGAAGTCACTAAATTATATTTGAACCAAATGTGTAACCTAAACTGCTATGTTGATAACATGTACACAAAACCAAATATAATAAGCCTCGGCTATAAAAGCAACTGGACTAGTAGTGTTAAGTCATCACTATAGAAGCTTCTAGCAATACCATTAACACATGTTAGGTGTACAAATCACAAGCAGAAATAGCCGTGTTACACAATAGTGCTATAGCACTAGAGTCAGCAAAAACAGGATGAGAAACCCCATCATATCAAGCAATGTAATGTTGCATTCAGCATAACAGGTCCCCTTTTCTTAGACATTCGCATTCGCATCACTGCACTTCATAGATATTTACTTGTTTTCTGGAACCCATATAGTAGCACCATAATAACATGACAGCAATTGAACAGGACAGGACAGCAATCGCATGGCCTGGTCAGATGAGTGAACAGCAAAAATTTACTGGTCTAGCGGCGAGCGCACCAACGAGGGCGCCGAGGCTACCGAAAACTGGCCACCGACCTCGCCGAGGCGGTCGTCACCAACTCCGTCCAGGAGTTCGAACCGGGAGCCACCGAGGGGAGGCGGGGGTCGCGTCGGCGAGCGCGGTTGAGGTCGCGGCTTGTCGTGGCGGTGGCGCGCGTTCGCCCCCATGCTCCGGTCGCGTGGTGGTGCCGCGCGGCCACCCCCGCGCTCCGGTCGCGTGCGCCAGGCTGCAGAGAGCACGAGCACGAGCCAGGCCTGCGGGAGGTTGGAGGCGGCGGCGCACGCGGGGAGGAGGGGGCGGGGGTGGAGGCGGCGCTCGCGCGAGGTGGGAGGCGGCGCAGAAGGTGATTGGCGGCGGGGGGGGCACGCCGGCGTGAGCCTGCGAGGTGGCCGGGGTGCGGCCGACTACTGGGGGAGAGACAAGTGGGTGGGGAAGAATTCGGTCTTTTTGGTCAATCAGTTCTCCACCATTCCGGTCTTTACAGGAAAGGAAAGTGTTCGGTTCCGAAGAAACAGACCAAATTTCATACTACAACTCAAATTCAATTCATAGTTGAAACAGCATGTGTGTATTCAACCAGAATTGTGCCATAAACATCCAGAGAAGACCAGGGATTGTGTTAATTGTGCCATAAACTTTTAGAGTATGATGCTAATTCGGTCCATCTGGGTTTTCCGGTCATCCAAATAAGAAGAACGATTCGACCAAATTTAATTTGGTTTTTTAGTTTTGGCGACTGATTTTAGTTCGGTCTTGGCGGGTTCGGTCTCGGTCTTTTCGGGTTCGGTCTTTGGTCATTGGTTTTTATGCCCGGGCTTAGATGGGGATAGGTGAGCGAGGAAGAGAATGTCAGCCACCCCCACATGCCGGGCCCACCGAAAGGCTACACTGGCAAGGGGGACCCACCTGACAGTGACACAACGTGCCCCAAGTGTGTGACGTGCACCAAGCTCCGTTACAGACTTACAGTGGCCCTGAATGGGTCAACACAGTGACGGTGTTGAGAGCTACTACTTAAGGCCAGTGCGACCGAAGGATGGGCATCTAAATACAAAAGGAGATACCAAAGCAGAGAAGTGCGGGCCAAGACTTATAATGTCGGCGAACTTGTTCTGCGCCTCCCTGAGAAGAAGAAGGATAAGCTCAAACCAAAATAGGAGGGCCCTGTCGGTGTCAAAACCGGCGGATCTCGGGTAGGGGGTCCCGAACTGTGCGTCTAGGCGGATGGTAACAGGAGACAAGGGACACGATGTTTTTACCTGTGTTCGGCCCTCTCGGTGGAGGTAAAACCCTACTCTGCTTGATTGATATTGATGATATGGGTAGTACAAGAGTAGATCTACCACGAGATCAAGGAGGCTAAACCCTAGAAGCTAGCTTATGGTATGATTGTTGTTAGCCCTCGGACTAAAACCCTCCGTTTATATAGACACCTAGAAGGATAGGTTACAGAGTCGGTTACAATGGTAGGAGATCTACATATCCGTGACGCCAAGCTTGCCTTCCACGCCAAGGAAAGTCCCATCCGGACACGGACGAGTCTTCAATCTTGTATCTTCATGGTCTTGGAGTCCGGCCGACGGTGATAGTTCGGCTATCCGGACACCCCCTAGTCCAGGACTCCCTCAGTAGCCCCTGAACTAGGCTTCAATGACGACGAGTCCGGCACACATATTGTCTTCGGCATTGCAAGGCGGGTTCCTCCTTCGAATAATTCATAGAAGATTTTGAACACCAGGATAGTGTCCGGCTCTGCAAAATAAGTTCCACATACCACCGTAGAGAGAATAATATTTACACAAGTTGAATCTGCTGACGTATCTCATGGCATGACGTCACACCACGGCCAAGCCTTTATTCGAATTGTTTTTATTGTCCCACCTCAGCGCGTTTAGCGAAGCGGTTCCCTTGGCACGTCTTGTCAAAGCAGAGATCGTGTCCCCTTATTCCGGGATCCTCATCAATACGGGCGTGGGTAACCCAACAGCGCCATTGATTGCGGTGCTTGGGAGATAAGCGAGTTTTACCAGGCTGGTGGGGACGCATAGTTTCATCCGCGCATATATAATGGGATAGGGATCCACCTTTTTACCTACGCCTTCTTCCTCCTTTGCTTATCCATCTCCGCGCACTCGAGCTCCAGCACCCAAGTCCGCACATCTCACCTCGACCTTCTCCAACCATGTCCGGAGCGGGAGGCAAGTGGATGGCCTCCTCCGTCACGGAGGGCACATCAAAAGGCTGCGCAAGGCGGATACTTGTCTGTGACATTGCGCGTCGGCTCCCGACGAGGGCAGCTCATCCCCACCCCAGCCCCATGAGAGGTGGTGTTCCTTCCCATTTGCTCCATGGATCGGGCTTCCCACTCCACCCATTTGTCCGCGGGCTCATGTTCTACTATGGCACGGATTTCCATGATCGGCCTCGAATTTCATCCTCAACATCTCGGCATTCATCGTGGGTGTGCGAGGCCTTCCTCAGATCCAGCCCCACTTCGCTTATGGTGAAGACTTTTAATATCAAGCCGAAGGTAGTGGGCGGCCGCCAAGCGGAGTCTTGGGCGCCATGGTGGGCAATATGCCCAACATCACATGGCTCGAGGGCGCCTTCGTGGAAACCATCAAAGGGTGGCAATCAGATGGTTCTACATCACCGAGCCGCGTGACCCTGAATGGGCAGTGGCCCCAGAATTCAGATCTGGCATCCCCACACGGCTCACCTCCTGGAAAGAGAAGGGCCTGAAATGGGGTGATTCGGAGGAGCTGACCGGACTTCAATCCTGTGTCCAAACCCTGGTGAACAAGAAGCTCAAGCTTTTCAACGTAGTCCAGGTCATGCTCATCCGCCGGATTCTCCCGTGCCAACAATGGGCCTTCAACTTGTGGGAGTTCGATCCGGCACAGCACCAGACCTTGAGCAGGCTTTTCAACACTACGTACGAAGAGGCCCGGAAGGTGCTGTTCAAGGGCGCCGAGGCTCCCGCATCCGCTACCGAAGATCGCGGATTCAGCTCGCAGCGTCAAGCCGTCGAGGTAAGCTATTTTACCCTTTACGGGACACTTGTTTTCCATAGTTTGACTCTATGCGGGTGTTGGAAATATGCCCTAGAGGCAATAATAAAAGTATTATTATATTTCCTTGTTCATGATAATTGTCTTTTATTCATGCTATAACTGTATTATCCGGAAATCGTAATACACATGTGAATACATAGACCACAATATGTCCCTAGTGAGCCTCTAGTTGACTAGCTCGTTGTGATCAGCAGATAGTCATGGTTTCTGCTATGGACATTGGATGTCGTTGATAACGGGATCACATCATTAGGAGAATGATGTGATGGACAAGACAATCCTAAGCATAGCACAAAGATCGTGTAGTTCGTTTGCTAGAGCTTTTCCAATGTCAAGTATCTCTTCCTTAGACCATGAGATCGTGTAACTCCGGATACCGTAGGAGTGCTTTGGGTGTATCAAACGTCACAACGAATCGGGTGACTATAAAGGTGCACTACAGGTATCTCCGAAAGTGTCATTGGGTTGACACGGATCGAGGCTGGATTTGTCACTCCGTAAACGGAGAGGTATCTCTGGGCCCACTCGGTAGGACATCATCATAATGTGCACAATGTGACCAAGGGGTTGATCACGGGATGATGTGTTATGGAACGAGTAAAGAGACTTGCCGGTAACGAGATTGAACAAGGTATCGGTATACCGACGATCGAATCTCGGGCAAGTATAATACCGCTAGACAAAGGGAATTGTATACGGGATCGACTGAGTCCTTGACATCGTGGTTCATCCGATGAGATCATCGTGGAACATGTGGGAGCCAACATGGGTATCCAGATCCCGCTGTTGGTTATTGACCGAAGAACGTCTCGGTCATGTCTACATGTCTCCGAACCCGTAGGGTCTACACATAAGGTTCGATGGCGCTAGGGTTATAAAGGAAGTTTGTATGTGGTTACGAATGTTGTTGAGTCCGGATGAGATCCCGGACGTCACGAGGAGTTCGGAATGGTCCGAGGTAAAGATTTATATATGGGAAGTCCTATTTTGGCCACCGGAAAATGTTAGGGATTTTTCGGTATTGTCTGGGAAGGTTCTAGAAGGTTCGGAGTGGGGCCCACCTGCATGGGGGACCCACATGAACGTGGTAGTGGGGGCAAGGCCCCACACCCCTGGTCAAGCGCACCAAGATCCCCCTTAGAAGGAATAAGATCATATCCGAAGGAATAAGATCAAGATCCCTAAAAAGGGGGGATAACAATCGGTGGGGAAGGAAATGATGGGATTTCTTTCCTCCCGGCTTGGCCAACGCCCCAATGGACTTGGAGGGCAAGAAACCAGCCCTTCCACCCCTATATATAGTGGGGAGGTGCATGGGAGCTTCACACGAGGTTCTGGCGCAGCCCTCCCCCTCTCCCAAGTCCTCCTCCTCTCCCGCAGTGCTTGGCGAAGCCCTGCAGGATTGCCACGCTCCTCCACCACCACCATGCCGTTGTGCTGCTGCTGGATGGAGTCTTCCTCAACCTCTCCCTCTCTCCTTGCTGGATCAAGGCATGGGAGACGTCACCGGGTTGTACGTGTGTTGAACGCGGAGGTGCCGTCCGTTCGGCACTAGGATCTCCGGTGATTTGGATCACGGCAGTCGACTCCTTCAACCCCGTTCTCTTGAGCGCTTTAAACTAGCGATCTACAAGGGTATGTAGATGCACTCTCCTTCCCTCGTTGCTGGTTTCTCCATAGATAGATCTTGGTGACACGTGGGAAAATTTTGAATTTCTGCTCGTTCCCCAACAATGGGATCTAAACTCCTTTACCTTTAACAGCTGGCGAGAAGGCGTCCGGGCAGGTTAACTGTCCGCTCCCTTTCCGAAGACCAGTGACGCCCGATTAACGGGTTGCTGGTTCCGGCGCCTTCGTGGTGCCGAGAAGAAGGTCAAGAAGAAGGCCACGGGAACTCGAAGGAGTTCCCGGCGCCAGGTGTTATCGGACTCATCGTTCGATGACTTCGAGGCGGACTCCTCCCGCGAAGACGAGGAGGAGAAGGAGGCCTCTCCCCCAGGGGGTAGAGAAGAAAAGGAAGGCTTCCCCAACGGAGGAGGACGAAGGGTCCAAGAAGGGAAGGACCCTTCCTCCGGACTGTTCCACCAACGCCGACGACGGCGAAGAGGAGTGGCCCTCGAGGGCCAAGCCCCTGGCGAGATCGTAAGTGTCCGGATTCCAGAATAACTTATGATTTTCCTTTCGTCGCATAGTGTCTTCTAACGCCGAACACGACCATGTAGCCCGCCCAAGGATGACCTCCCCGCTTCGTCGAGCAGGTCCCTGGGTTCGTCGGATGTGAATAACGCTTCACTTCCGACCGCCTCCTCCCCACGTGACGCAGACGACGCTGAGGCGGGGTCCCAAAAAGGGACCAGCCAGGAGGAGGAGGTCCCGGAGGTGCCGCAAGGCAACCTCCGGACTTGGACGGACTCATACCCGAACCTTTGGTGGTTCCGAGTCCGTGGGGCGGCCCTTCGTAAGAAGGGCGAGATAGCGACGCCGGTGACCTCCGTCCCAACCGGGGCGCCGGATAATTCTTTGGGCGCTCACGGCGCTTCCATCGACGAGGAGCACCGCCTTTATTATGAGTCGGTGATTGAAAGTTCGATCCGCCAAGAGTGGGCTGACTGAAATCTGTACCACCTTTTAACAAAGCTTTGAGGTAAGGAATTTAAGATATGTAAAATAGTACCGCATAGACAGTAGCCCCTGATGCTGAGTTCGGTGTTCAGAAAGAAAAGCCGAACTGAGGATCTAATAAGATATCTGTGAGGAGTCTAACATAAGTATGTCAATATGGGAATGCAGGCTGCTTGACCTTTTCCAGACCGACCGCGGAGGTCAATGCATTGAAGCAGAGCCTCGAGCGGTCCGAGGACGAGCTCGGCCGTGCCAAGAAGCAGCTCGAGGACAAGGAAGCTAAGTAATACCTTATTAAAGTTATACCTTATAGAAAAAGATTTTGGTTGCAAAAAATGACAGGAATAACGTGGGTATTGCAGGGGCTACGAATGAGGTGGCGACCCTGAAGGAAGCGGTGTCCGAGGCCAAATGAAATGCGGCCGTGGAACGCACCGCGCGAGAGAAGCAGGAGGCGCGGGTGGCGGAGGTGCGGCAAGAGCTCCAGGCTCTCGTGGAAAAACACGAGAGTTTGGAGCGTGACTCGAAGACTCGAGAGTCCGAGCTCGCCTCGGCTCTTGAGAGTGCCAAAGCCACCAAGGCCGAAGCCCAAAAAGCCCTCCAGGAGATTGAGGCAATAAAGAAGATAGCGGCGGGTAAGGCATTCTTCATGCAAAGCAAGCACGTGAAAGTGAATTACGAGCATTCGCAGATCTGCCCTGCAATGTGTCCGATGCTGCCGCATTCTACCGGGCCAAGGAGGGGAGCTCAACGGAGAAGGTATTCTGGTCTCAGTATGCTAAGGCTAGACATCCGGTGCCCCTAAGCGACCAGCTGAAGCAGTGGTCGAGCTCCTAAGGTGGCGAACAGGCCATGAAGGGCCTCATAGTTCGGCCGTGGCCCAAAGAAGCCATGCACAGGAGCTACTTGATGCAGTGCGGCGGTGGTGGGCGCTTTGTCCATGGGTTGAAGTCATCAAGCACTCCTTTGCATTGAAGGTGCCCATTGGGCCCTTGCACGTGCTAAAGTGCATTGGGGCAGGATGGACGCTGAGAAGCTTGTGACGGACGCGCCACCGCCGGGCAAGGAGTATCGCACGCCCGAGATGTACTATAAGGGTGTCCTGAAGGGTGCCGCCTTATAGCGGGTGAATGCTCCAAAGATGTAATTTTTGAGTAGACTCGCATTTTGTTATCCTGTGCACTGAAAACTTTGTTCATATGCGCTAAGCAACGCTTGTTAATTTAAAATATTACCTTCAGGCGGCCGTTTATCAAATCGAGAGATGGCAAGTGGCTTCACCCCATGCCACGAGTCTTTGGGGTGTTCGGGATAAACTTGAGCGCTCTTGTTCCCATTTTTGGGTCCTTCTAGGGAGGCGCTCAACACAACGAACGAGGAAACCGGACTTATAATGCTTGAACACTCCCACTTAGCCATAGAATTCTATAATTTTAAATTTGGTGAAGCCCCTAGTGTTCGGAAGGCGAATTGGGCGCTATCACGCTGGGCGGACAAAGCCGGCTCCTCGCTCTAAGCGGCATAAGTCTTTAGGGACTCGAAAAACCTCTCGAACAGCGACCAGCTCTCGCCTTATCATGACGGTCGGTTTAGCTTTCTCCATCGAGGTACTCCACCCAGCTCAACTAGGGCACAATCGCGGTGGTTCTCCCAGCGCTACCTTAGCCGATATAGCGGGCGTAAGGTATCAAAACATGGGGCCGGCAAACCCAACTATTGACCCAAGACATGATTGAGCCGATGCATATAATGCTATAAGTTCAGGGTGCCGCACTTGTGAAAGTGTTCGGACTTATCACACCATAATTTGGAGAACTTAAGCCCCTGGTGTATTTGGCCGTACCAAAGCGTACGGATGCAACATGTCATAAGTGAACATATATAGATAGAAAAAGGAATGCAATGATAGGCAAAAAGCGATGCATTGTTTATTCAAAAAATACTGCAATGAAAGCAGAACGATACAAATAGTGTGATAAGCAAGGGATGGGACTATTTAACATGTCCCCCTCCAGGGGTAGGCTGCGGAATGGTATGTAAAACAGGTATAATGCTCGTAATGGAGACCACCTGGATACTCGACGTAGCTTTTCTACTTCCCTGGCTGTTGCATTGTGAGTTCGGCAAGTCTATTGCCGGACAGGGCTTCTGGAAAACGGAGTCTTGAGAATAAGAAAAAAAGAATGACACATTTGGGAGCCCCTGGTGTGGTTGAGCCGCACTCTGGGCATGCCGTGGTCGTGCCCCTCCCCCTATGCCCATGGTATCTCCAGAGCGTAGTGATGTACGCGTGGTACTGGTCTCGCGATTTCGCGAGGGTTGGGGTTGGGGCCGCATTGCTACGCCTGCTCGGAACGTGCCAGGTGGTATTGTTGTAGGTTACTCTGGGCGCGCTTGACGGTGTCCGGTCGCTTAACAGCCGGACTCGAGAATTGCTTTAAGAGGCTACTCTGTACTTCCGCCGCAAGAGCCGCTGTATGCTCCTCCGTTCGGAGAGAGCGTTCGGTGTTTCCATTGACCGTAATGACTCCTCAAGGGCCTGGCATCTTGAGCTTGAGGTATGCGTAGTGCGGCACCGCATTGAACTTTGCAAATGCGGTTCGTCTGAGCAGTGCATGATAGCCGCTGCGGAACGAGACTATGTCGAAGATTAACTCCTCGCTTCGGAAGTTATCCGGGGATCCGAAGACCACTTCAAGTGTAACTGAGCCTGTACAATTGGCCTCTACACCTGGTATGACGCCTTTGAAGTCGTCTTTGTGGGTTTAATCCTTGAGGATCTATGCCCATCTTGCGCCGTATCCCGATAAAGCGAGTTCAGTTGTTGCCGCCGTCCATCAGGACTCTAGTGAGGTGAAATCCGTCGACGATTGGGTCTAAAACCAATGCGGCGAATCCGCCATGGCGGATGCTAGTAGGGTGGTCCCTTCGATCAAAAGTGATCGGGCAGGAGGACCACGGATTGAACTTTAGGCGATGGCTCCATCAGCGTATCGTCCTGGCGCGCGCTTCCGCTCCCTTTTGGGTATGTGGGTTGCGTATATCATGTTCACCGTCCGCACTTGTGGGGAAACCCTTCATCCTCTATTGTTCGGGCGGGGTCTCTTCCTCGTCATCGCTCGCAGCCCCTTGTCATTGTTTTGCAATTAACTTGTTCACTGCTTGAACACCCAACAATCCTGTTGGTGTGATTAGTAACTTTTCGGGTGCCGTGTATCGCACGAGCGATCGAGTATCCGGTCCAAATTGGGCGGGCCCGAGTAGTTCTTTTTAATGGCTTTTTCCGCGACGGGTTTAGAGCCTCTGAATCCGGTGTTGGTCAGTATCTTGATATTATCGCTGTTAATGCGGCGCTTGTGCTTATTGCGACGTGACCTGCCATTGTTGTCCTTGGTATCCGAACTACCAGAGTTTTTGGTTAGGTTGTTACTGCGGGCTAGCCAGCTGTCCTCTCCCGCACAGAAGTGGGTCATGAGTGATGTGAGAGCTGCCATGGATTTCGGCTTTTCCTGTCCTAGGTGCCGGGCAAGCCACTCGTCGCGGATGTTATGTTTGAAGGCTGCAAGGGCCTCTGCATCCGGACAGTCGACGATTTGATTTTTCTTGGTTAAGAACCGTGTCCAGAATTGTCTGGCCGATTCGTCTGGCTGCTGAATTATGTGGCTTAGGTCATCATCGTCTGGTGGTCGCACATATGTGCCCTGGAAGTTATCAAGGAATGCGGCTTCGTGTCCTCCCAACACCCAATTGATTCTGGCCGCAAGCTGTTGAATAACGCCGAGCTGGTCCTTTAAGCTTGAGTGGGAGGTATTTGATGGCGTGAAGATCATCACCACGGGCCATGTGGATATGAAGGAGATAGTCTTGATCCAAACCGCAGGATCTGTTGTGCCGTCGTAGGATTCAATGTTTACGGGTTTGAAACCTTGAGGATTTGATGATCCATTACTTCATTTGTGAAGCATAGTGGGTGTCTTGGCGCCTCAGTATTGGGCTATATCACGACGCAGCTCAAATGAGCTTTGTCTCTTGTGTTCGCCCGGCCGGCATTGGTGTATCCGGCATGACGGTTGTAAATCCACGTATGGTGGGCGCCCACGCGATCCGTAGATCGATCTTGTTTGTCTTGCCTTGTCCTCAATATGTCTCGTAAGTCCGGCGCATTCCCCGTGGCTTTGTACTTTTCGGCGGCAGCAGGTGCGGCTTAAGTGGAGGGCCTAGAGGCCTCTCTGTCATGACCACAAGGTGGCGGTCGGCCAGACAGCTTGCAGTGGCGTGGGTTTATGTGCTTCCTCCTCTAATCAGGGTAGCAGCTTGCATTTTGGGTAGCTTTTGGAGGCGTTCGAGTTCATACTCTTGACGCAAGGACTTCAACCCATCATGCGCTAGCAAGTCTTGGTCGACTCTAAGCTGTTGCTGCTTTTCTTGAGGCTGTTTGCGTGGCCATAAGCCTGCGTTTGAAACGCTCTTGTTCGACGGGATCCTCGAGCACGAGGAATTAAGTCGTCTTGAGCTTGCCTCGTCTTGGAGGGAGGCATATAATGGTTGTCCTCTACCTCTCGTCATCGCTCTCTCATGAGGGCTGGTTTCTCCATCCTCTGTGCTGAATCTTCTTTGGAAGGGGTTGTCTTGACCTTTGTCAGGGTGTTATTGTCTCCGGTGCCGGAATCTCCATTCTTGCTATGGCGGGATTTAGAGCGGCACCGCTGACGCCGGCGCTTAGGCTGTTTCTTGGAGGGGTCATCCTACGTTGTTCCATCGCCATTCCCATCCTTTGGGATGTCCACCATATATATGTCGTATGACGAGGTGGCCTTCCAGTGCCCTGTAGGTGCTGGGTCTTGGTCGTCTCCACAATCATACCGTCGATGTCTTCAGAGTCGAAGTCTAGCATGTCAGTTAAGTCATCGACAGTGGCTACGAAGTGGGTGGTGGGTGGGCTTTGAATTTCTTCGTCGTCCGCATCCCAACCGTCCTGGCCATAATCCGGCCAGGGCTCTCCTGATAAAGAGAGACACTTTAGCGAATTCAGGATGTCGCCAAAAGGCGAGTGCTAAAAGATGTCTGCGGCAGTGAACTCCATGATCGGCGCCCAATCGGACTCGATTGGCAGGGGCGCAGGAGGTTCGGAATCCGGAGAGGAGTCCGGCACCTCGGAGTCATGGGCTTTGCGAAAAGCAGGATCGGTATTCGGCTCTATCGCTGTAGAGGTAGCAGCCCCCGAGGCGGTGTCCAGCCACCCATCCTCGATCGGCGTAGTCAGCCCCGAGCTAAGGGTTGGAGCGGACTCTTGTACGGCCTCCAAGGCCTTTGTCCGTGGCGAGCTAGATCATGCCCATCGTGATGCGGTCTGCTTGGCGTGGCTCGAATCCGTCGAAGATCAAGTCTCCACGGATGTCAGCCGTATAGTTCAAACTTCCAAATCTAACCTGATGGCCAGGGGCGTAGCTTTCGATCTGCTCTAGATGGCCAAGCGAATTGGCCCGTAATGCAAAGCCGCCGAATACGAAGATCTGTCCGGGGAGAAAAGTCTCACCCTGGACCGTGTCGTTGTTGATGATCGAAGGAGCCATCGGGCCTATAGGTGACAACACAGAGGAACTCTCAATGAAAGCACCGATGTCGGTGTCAAAACCGGCGGATCTCGGGTAGGGGGTCCCGAGCTGTGCGTCTAGGCGGATGGTAACAGGAGACAAGGGACACGATGTTTTTACCCAGGTTCGGGCCCTCGAGGTGGAGGTAAAACCCTACTCCTGCTTGATTGATATTGATGATATGGGTAGTACAAGAGTAGATCTACCACGAGATCAAGGAGGCTAAACCCTAGAAGCTAGCCTATGGTATGATTGTTTTTCGTCCGACTAAAACCCTCCGGTTTATATAGACACCGGAGAGGGCTAGGGTTACACAGAGTCGGTTACAATGGTAGGAGATCTACATATCCGTTCGCCAAGCTTGCCTTCCACGCCAAGGAAAGTCCCATCCGGACACGGGACGGAGTCTTCAATCTTGTATCTTCATGGTCTTGGAGTCCGGCCGACGGTGATAGTTCGGCTATCCGGACACCACCTAGTCCAGGACTCCCTCAGGCCCCTTCATCATACAAACGACATTCGTCTGTAGATTACAAGAACAAATCGAACTACAAACGACATGAGACTGCATCAGATTACAAGAGATACTTACCCCGCCGAAGCATTCGTCTGTAGCGCAGTGTGCTCCCTCGTTTGTCGCCGCCGCAACTGCTGTCCCCATCCATCCCGTCGCCTGTGTCTCCTTCACGCCGTAGCAGAGGGACACAGAGTCAAATCCGAAGCTCCACCATGGCCGCCATCAGTAGATCGAGCCTTAGGAGTTGGGATCGATCGGATCGAGCGAGCTAGGGTTAGGAATTCTGGCGGGGAGGCGATTTGGGGAGAAAGAGAGAGGTGCGGCTCGGGCGAGAGAATGAGAGGGGCAAGAGTGAACCGTGACTTAGGCCCGGTTAGTAAGGACGAAGGGCAAAAATGTCAAAAGCGGCCGCTTACGGTCAAACAGCCTTGGTGGGCGGAAGCAACACGGAAGGGCAATTCTATAAGGGAACATGATGGCGGAGGGGCATTTTTGAGCAGGCTTTCGAATTAGGGGCAAATGTGAGTAGTGGGTTCGAGTTAGGGACACAGATGTAAAAGACCCTTTTTCCTATACCCTTCCCAGTATATGTTCGGATATGCCGAACTATTAGGGGTACACATCTTTAAATGTATACACCCCACTATGACTGGGGCTTCTTTAACGAAGCTAATTATCAAAAGATTGGAGCTTACATTAATATGTCGTTTGTTATATACATTTTTTGCCATTATATACACCTCTATGACTTAAGTTTTTGCCAAGCTGGGTTGCCTCGCTCCTATGTTTACACCCTACGTTCCCGATTGTTCGGCTAGAGTGTAAAGGGAGCACCTCTGCGATTGTTACAACCGGGTAATCCGGACTTGTACCTCAGACGGGTGAAGCCGAAAGCTGGCGTTTAATTGGTCGGCAAGCAACGACAGTTTGTTACATTCCTGTAACTCTTTGGAAAAATAATGTAGGACCGGTTCCCCATAATTCGGATCAAAGTCTAGGCACGCACAATTAAAGCATGCCAACCCAAGGAAAGGAACCCTTAACGGAATTATTCTTCTTGGAAGATGTTTCTTACATACGTAATATAACATACCTCCCTGAACTAATTTTTTGTCTGTTCGAGCAATATGATTGGATTGCCTGGTTTCCGGACATAATGAATGTTTCTTACATTCCACAATAGTATTCGGACACACTCCACCTTCTTGGCTCGGAGGCTGAAGCTGAAAGTCTGCAATGACATATTTTAACATGTTTGTTCGGAGATAAAAATTCAGCTTAGAGGTACATTGATACATCAAAACAAACACCTACTCCTTATCTATATCATCTATAAGACTGTCTAAACTACAGTCTTCTTGCGAGTACTTCACAGCTATCATCACTTGGTCGTATACCAAGTTCACGGGAATCTCCTTTCCATCGGGTCCTCGAGGTCCAACTCGAGCCATATGTTTGGATCGAGTCCGGTGTAGCACGTTTTCACCATCGCCCACGCCTCTCATGCACCTTCCCGGCATGCAGACGCATTCTAGCTCGAAACGGCGCCGGGCACCTTTGAACAGGTTCGCCAACCCCTCCATACTTTTCGGAGGGGCATCGGACAGCCATAAAGCCTTCACCATACTTTTCATAGCTTTTCGGGCTCGTTCATGCACCACGGATAGTTCCTTCAGCACGTCGCCTCGAAATTTGGATACTTCCTCCTCAAGTCAACCGGTTAACAGACCTGCAATAACAAAGTTGTGACAATCCGGACTATGGGATGATCTACGTCCCTTAGATGTTTTTAAAGGTCATACCGAATATGCCGCCTTTCAACTTCTTATTTTCTCGCTCTGCGGCCGATAACTACGCTTTTTAAGCTCTTTATCTCTTCGGTTTGTTTATCCTTTTCCTCCTCAAGCTTGTTCTTCTGCTCAGCGGTCATTGTGGCCTTTTTCATCTCTGCAAGCTCTGTGGAGGTGGCATTTAGCTTTATCTGGTTTGACTTCAGCTCCAGAGACTATATGTTGTTTTTTTTTCCTGAGCACCTGCAGGTTGTAACGATCCTTAAATCGGTTGGACTAACCTCTTCAAGTTTTGGGGGCTACAGGCATATATCTATTAAAATTGCTCAAAAATTACCTGCATATCCTTTGAAAACAGTTGATTAATTCCCGCCAGTCCGTCCCGGGAATCTCGGATATATGCATCCACGGAGCTGAGTGCGGTAAATTCCTGTTCGGAGAAAGCTGGAGCGCGCATGGCCTCTTTCAGTCGATGGTGATTCATTACGCTCTCTACCTCGGAATTCATGACGGATACGTCATCAGAATCCTCTTGAAGAGGCAGAGCCGGCACTGTATTAGCCTTCGTCCTAGTGGACGAGTCCGGTGCCGGATTAGCTGACATCCGGCTAGCAGGGCGTTTTCCCACGGTTTGCCGCACTCTACTCCTAAAACAAAGGTAGAGGAGGAGTTTAACAATCTGATCTCATGCTTAGGCATATATCAAAGGACCATACCTCTTTGAAGGAGGAGAAGGCTCGACAGCGCTCTCGGTTTCCTTTCGTTTCGAACGATCACCCCACGTAGAGGTCGCCCTCGAGGTAGTGCGGCTTGCCGAGCGCCGGTCCTATGAAGTATAGTTTAGTACAATGGATAAGGTGCAAGTAAGGGGTTCTTTTTGAAGAAGATTTTTGCATACTTACAATGGAGAAAGAATAAGGGTGGGTGTAGTCGGCCGTAATAGCCACTTCTGAGCCGTCAAGGCTCGCCTGATAAAATACTCCATCATCAAACTCTATGTATATATTCGGATCCTCGCAGAAGTCAGGGTCTTTGGTGCGATTATGATCCTCTGGCTGTGGGCAGGACAGTTAACGTCCTCGATCATCTTCCTCCATGACTGTTTTAAGACAACAAAGAACAATTTGATTAGTATGCCTCGAGTAAAGCAGCACTAATAATCAAAATCTTACCCATTCAATGGGGTTGTACATGGAGTAACCTTCTCGGCAGTTTAAGCGGAGGAAGTCTTCTTTTCCCATTATATAGATCAGCCAAGATCATGGCCAGTTCGGCCAGGGTGTCCGGACCCTTGCGTCTGCAACGAGATGCATCGTCTTCTCCGTTGTAGCACCATAAAGGAGTTACTCTTGACTGAAGGGGTTGGATACATCGTTTTATTGCAATAGCCATGACTTCAATTACCGAGAGCTCGGTATGAGCTAGCAATCTGACCTTGTTGACCAACCTTTTTATCTCCGCACTGTCTTCCTCCTTGGGACTTCGGGGACGCCAATTGAGGCGTTTCTTCAGAGGAGCGCTGGAAAATTCAGGGAGGCCGCGCCGAACTGGGTCCGGAAGTGGGACATCATCAATATAAAACCACTTCGAAGACCATCCTGGGGATACCTCTTTGGGAGTTCCAATAGGATAGCATGATCCTGTTGGGGAACGTAGCAGAAATTCAAAAAATTTCCTACGTGTCACCAAGATCTATCTATGGAGAGACCAGCAACGAGTAGAAAGAGAGTGCATCTACGCACCCTTGTAGATCGCTGGCGGAAGCGTTCAAGTGAACGGGGTTGATGGAGTCGTACTGTCGTGATTCAAATCACCGATGATCAAGTGCGAGCAGACGGCACCTCCGCGTTCAACACACGTACAGCCGGTGGCGTCTCCCCGCCTTGATCCGGCAAGGAAAGAGGGAGAGGTTGAGAAGACTCCCTCCAGCAGCAACAGCTGTGGCGTGGTGGTGATGGAGGAGTGTGGCAATCCAGCAGGGCTTCGCTAAGCACCACGGGAGAGGAGGAGTACTTGGGAGAGGAGAGGGCTGCAACCAAAGGCGGAGACCAGAATCACGTGTATTCTATGTGTTCTCTGGGCAGCCCTATGCCTCACTATTTATAGGGGAGAGGGGCTGCGCCCCTTTAGGGTTTCCCACCCCAAGGGGTGCGGCCAGCCTCGAGATCCATCTGGGGTGGCGGCCGGGAGGAGGAGAGGAGGCGCAGGGAGCATGGGCCTTAGGGCCCATCTGCCTAGGGTTTGCCCCTCCCACCCTCCCTCGCCTTGGGCCCTTGTGGGGGTGCACCAGCCCACCAGGGGCTGGTTCCTCCCACACATGGCCCACGCAGCCCTCTGGGGTAGGTGGCCCCACTTGGTGGACCCAGGGACCCTCCGGTGGTCCCTGCTTTTACCGATAAAACCCAAACTTTTCCGTGACCAAAACAGGTCTTCCCATATATAAATCTTTACCTCCGGACCATTCCGGAACTCCTCGTGACGTCCGGGATCTCATCCGGACTCAAACAACATTCGGTAACCACATACAAGCTTCCTTTATAACCCTAGCGTCATCGAACCTTAAGTGTGTAGACCCTACGGGTTGGGAGACATGTAGACATGACCGAGGCGTTCTCCGGTCAATAACCAACAGCGGGATCTGGATACCCATGTTGGCTCCCACATGTTCCACGATGATCTCATCGGATGAACCACGATGTCAAGGACTCGATCGATCCGTATACAATTCCCTTTGTCTAGCGGTATTTTACTTGCGAGATTCGATCGTCGGTATACCGATACCTTGTTCAATCTCGTTACGGCAAGTCTCTTTACTCGTTCCGCAACACATCATCCGTGATCAACCCCTTAATCACATTGTGCACATTATGATGATGTCCTACCGAGTGGGCCCAGAGATACCTCTCCGTTTGCGGAGTGACAAATCCCATCTCGATCCGTGTCAACCCAACAGACACTTTCGGAGATACCAGTAGTGCACCTTTATAGTCACCCGATTCGTTGTGACGTTTGATACACCCAAAGCACTCCTACGGTGTCCGGGAGTTACGATCTCATGGTCTAAGGAAGAGATACTTGACATTGGAAAAGCTCTAGCAAACGAACTACGATCTTTGTGCTATGCTTAGGATTGGGTCTTGTCCATCACATCATTCTCCTAATGATGTGATCCCGTTATCAACGACATCCAATGTCCATAGCCGAGAAACCATGACTATCTGTTGATCACAACGAGCTACTCAACTAGAGGCTCACTAGGGACATATTGTGGTCTATGTATTCACACGTGTATTACGATTTCCGGATAATACGCTTATAGCATGAATAAAAGACAGTTATCATGAACAAGGAAATATAATAATAATACTTTTATTATTGCCTCTAGGGCATATTTCCAACAGTCTCCCACTTGCACTAGAGTCAATAATCTAGTTCACATCACCATGTGATTAACACTCACAGTCACATCGCCATGTGACTAACACCCAAGAGTTTACTAGAGTCGGTAGTCTAGTTCACATCACTATGTGATTAACACTCAATGAGTTTTAGGTTTGATCATGTTGCTTGTGAGAGAGGTTTTAGTCAGCGGTGCGAACCTTTCAGATCCGTGTGTGCTTTACAAATCTCTATGTCATCTCCTAGATGTAGCTACCACGCTCTATTTGGAGCTATTCCAAATGATCGTTCTACTTGGAGCTATTCTAAAATTGCTCCATTATCGTATCCCAGATCTCTACTCGAGCTATCCGGATAGGTGTAAACTTACATCGGCGTAACCATTTACGACGAACTCTTTACCACCTCCATAATCGAGAAAATTCCTTAGTACACTAGTTACTAAGGATAACTTTGATCACTGTCCCGTGATCCATTCTTGGATCACTCTTGTACTATAGTGACTCATGGCAAGGCACACTTCAGTCTTGGTACTCCGCATAGCATACCGTAGAGCCTACGTCTTAATCATAGGGGCGACCTTCGTCCTTTCTCTCTATTCTGCCGTGGTCGAGCTTTAAGTCTTTACTTCATACCTTACATCTCAGGCAAGAACTCCTTCTTTGGTGATCCATCTTGAACACCTTCAAGATTATGTCAAAATATATGCTCATTCGAAAGTACCATTAAGCGGTTTTGATCTATCCTTATAGATCTTGATGCTTAATGCTCAAGTAACTTAAACCGGTTTTCACTTGAAAACACTTTTCAAGTAACCCTATATGCTTTACTGAGAAAATTCTACATCATTTACGATCAACAATATGTCAACAACATATACTCATCGAAATTCTATAGTGCTCCCACTCACTTCTTTGGAAATACAAGTTTCTCATAAACTTTGTATAAACCCAAAATCTTTGATCATCTCATCAAAGCGCACATTCCAACTCCGAGATGCTTACTCCGGTCCTTAGAAGGATCGCTGGAGGTAGCATACCTTTAGCATCCTTAGGATCGACAAAACTTTTCTAATTTGTATCACATACAACCTTTCCTTACGTAAACTGGTAAGGAAACTCGTTTTGTCATCCATCTGCCAGATTTCATAAATGCAGCTAATGCTAACATGATTCCGACGGACTTAAGCATCGCTACGAATGAGAAAATCTCATCGTAGTCAACTCCTTGAACTTGTGAAAAACTCTTTCGCCACAAGTCGAGCTTCATAGACGGTGACATTACCGTCCACGTCCGTCTTCTTCTTAAAGATCCATTTATCTCAATGGCTTGCCGATCATCGGGCAAGTCCACCAAAGTTCATGCTTTGTTATGATACATGGATCCTATCTCGGATTTCATGGCTTCTAACCATTTGTCGGAA
This sequence comes from Aegilops speltoides, assembly GCA_021437245.1. Classification (NCBI taxonomy): domain Eukaryota; kingdom Viridiplantae; phylum Streptophyta; class Magnoliopsida; order Poales; family Poaceae; genus Aegilops; species Aegilops speltoides. Next base: position 20,873,944 of record CM038141.1, read on the forward strand.
TTTGGGCCCACCATTGCTTCTCCATAGCTCGTAGGTTCATTGTTGTCTAGCAACATGACCTTCAAGACAGGATTACTGTACCACTCTAAAGTAGTACGCATCCTTGTCACCCTACGAGGTACGGTAGTGACTTGATCTGAAGCTTCATGATCACTATCATAAGCTTCCACTTCAATTGGTGTAGGTGCCACAGAACAACTTCCTATGCCCTCTACACAAGTTGAAGTGACGGTTCAATAACCTCATCAAGTCTCCACCATCCTCCCACTCAACTTTTCGAGACAAACTTTTCCTCGAGAAAGGACCCGATTCAAGAAACAATCCCTATTGTTTTCGGATCTGAATTAGGAGGTATGCCCAACTGTTTTGGGTATCCTATGAAGATGCATTTAATCCGTTTTGGGTTCGAGCTTATCAACTCGAAACTTTTTCGCATAAGCGTCGCAGCCCCAAACCTTTAAGAAACGACGACTTAGGTTTCTCTAAACCATAGTTCATACGGTGTCATCTCAGCGGAATTACGTGGTGCCCTATTTAAAGTGAATGTGGTTGTCTCTAATGCCTAACCCATGAGCGATAGTGGTAATTGACAAGAGACATCATAGTGCGCACCATATCCAATAGGGTGCAACTATGATGTTCGGACACACCATCAAACTATGGTGTTCGGTGCGGTATTAATTGTGAAACAATTTCCACAATGTCTTAATTGTGTGCCAAACTCGTAACTCAGATACTCATCTTTATGATCATATCATAGACATTGCATCCTCTTGTCATGACGATCTTCAACTTCACTCTGAAATTACTTGAACCATTCAATAATTCAGACTTGTGTTTCATCAAGCAAATATACTCTACATCTACTCGAATCATCTGTGAAGTAAGAACATAACGATATTCACTGCATGCCTCAGCACTCATTGGACTGCACACATCAAAAATGTGTTACTTCCAACAAGTTGCTATCTTGTTCCATTTTACTGAAAAACGAGGCCTTTTAGTCATCTTGCCCATGTGGTATGATTTGCATATCTCAAGTGATTCAAAATCAAGTGAGTCCAAACGATCCATCTGCATGGAGTTTCTTCATGCGTATACACCAATAGACATGGTTCGCATGTCTCAAACCTTTCAAAAACGAGTGAGTCCAAAGATCCATCAACATGGAGCTGCTTCATGCGTTTTACACCAATATGACTTACATGGCAGTGCCACAAGTAAGTGATACTATCATTATTATCTTATATCTTTTGGCATGAAAATGTGTATCACTACGATCGAGATTCAATAAACCATTCATTTCAGGTGCAAGACCATTGAAGGTATTATTCAAATAAATAGAGTAACCATTATTCTCCTTAAATGAATAACCGTATTGCGATAGACATAATCCAATCATGTCTATGCTCAACGCAAACACCAAATCTCGATGGTAGAGGGAGCGTGCGATGCTTGATCACATCAACCTTGGAAACACTTCCAACACATATCGTCAGCTCACCTTTAGCTAGTCTCCGTTTATTCCGTAGCTTTTATTTCGAGTTACTAACACTTAGCAACCGAACCGGTATCTTAATACCCTGGTGCTACTAGGAGTACTGGTAAAGTACACATTAACATAATGTATATCCAATATACTTCTATCGACCTTGCCAGCCTTCTCATCTACCAAGTATCTGTTGGGGAACGTTGCAGAAAATTAAAATTTTTCCTACGGCTTCACCAAGATCCATCTATGAGTTCATCTAAGCAACGAGTAACGAGAGAGTTTGCATCTACATACCACTTGTAGATCGCGTGCGAAGCTTGCAAGGTGATGATGGAGTCGTACTCGAACGTGATTCAGATCACCGATGCCAAGTGTTTGAGCGGACAGCACCTCCGCGTTCAACACACGTGCGGGACGATCGGCGTCTCCTCCTTCTTGATCCAGCAAGGGGAAGGAGAGGTTGAGGAAGACAGCTCCACCGGCAACGACGGCGTGATGATGGTGGAGAAGCGATCTCGGCGTGGCTTCGCCAAGCTCTACGGAGGAGGAGATGTGTTGGGGAGGGAAGGGGCTGCGCCTTGGGTGTTGTGTACAGCAGCCCCCCTCCCCCCCCCTCTTTATATAGGCCCCGGTGGCCGGCCCCCTGGAGATCCAATCTCCAGGGGGGGGCGGCGGCCAGGGGTGGAGTGCCCCCAAGCCGGTGGGCGCCCCCCCTAGGGTTTCAACCCTAGGCGCGAGGGTGGGCCTGAGGCGCACCAGCCCCCGTGGGCTGGTTCCTTCCCCTCTCGCCCATGGGGCCCTCCGGATAGGTGGCCCCACCGGTGGACCCGGGACCCTTCCGGTGGTCCCAGTGCTACCTAAACCCCAAACTTTCCCGATGGCGAAACACCACTTCCTATATATTATTCTTTGCCTCCGGACCCTTCCGAACTCCTCGTGACGTCCGGATCTCATCCGGACTCGAACAACATTCGGTGGTCACATACTTGACTTCCTACAAACCCTAGCGTCACCGAACCTTAAGTGTGTAGACCCTACGGGTTCGGGAGACACGCAGACATGACCGAGACGACTCTCGGGCAATAACCAACAGCGGGTCTCGATATCCATGTTGGCTCCCACATGCTCCTCGATGATTTCATCGGTTGAACCACGATGTCGAGGATTCGATCAAACCACATATGCAATTCCTTTGTCAATCGATGCGTTACTTGCGAGACTCGATCGTCGGTATCCCAATACCTTGTTCGGTCTCGTTCCTCGGCAAGTCACTTTACTCGTCATCAGTAATGCATGATCCCATGGCCAACACCTTGGTCACATTGAGCTCATTATGATGATGCATTACCGAGTGGGCCCAAGAGATACCTCTCCGTCATACGGAGTGACAAATCCCGATCTCGATCCGTGTCAACCCAATGATACTTTCGGAGATACCGTAATGCACCTTTATAGTCACCCGATTCGTTGTGACGTTTGATACACCAAGGCACTCCTACGGTAACCGGAGTTACACGATCTCATGGTCGAAGGAAAAGATACTTGACATTTGGCAAAGCTTCTAGCAAGCGAACTATACGATCTTTTATGCTATGCTTATGATTGGGTCTTGTCCATCACATCATTCTCCTAATGATGTGATCTCGTTATCAACGACATCCAATGTCCATAGTCGAAAACCATGACTATCTATTGATCTGTGAGCTAGTCAACTAGAGGCTCACTAGGGACTCATTGGGTCTTAGTGTTCACACGTGTATTACGATTTCCGGATAATACATTTATAGCATGAACAAAAGACAATTATCATGAACATTGAAATATAATAATCCTTTTATTATTGCCTCTAGGGCATATTTCCAACATTCTCCCACTTGCACTAGAGTCACCAATCTAGTTACATTGTGATGAATCGAACACCCATAGAGTTACGGTGTTGATCATGTTTTGCACGCGAGAGAGTTTAGTCAGCGGATCTGCGACATTCAGATCCGTGTGTACTTTGCAAATCTCTATGTCTCCATCTTGAACATTTTCACGGATGGAGTTGAAGCGACGCTTGATGTGCCTTGTCTTCTTGTGAAACCTGGGCTCCTTGGCAAGGGCAATAGCTCCAGTGTTGTCACGAGAAAAGTTTGATCGGCCCGACGCATTGGGTATGACTCCTAGGTCGGTGATGAACTCCTTCACCCAAATCGCTTCATCGCTGCCTCCGAGGCTGCCATGTATTCCGCTTCACACGTAGATCCCGCCACGGCGCTCGCTTGCGGTGCACACACTTCTTGCTCCACCATTCAACATATACACGTATCCGGTTTGTGACTTAGAGTCATCGGATCTGAGTCGAAGCTAAGCGTCGGCGTAACCCTTCTGACGAGCTCTTCGTCTCCTCCATAAACGAAAACATGTCCTTTGTCCTTTTCGGTGCTTCAGATATTCTTGACCGCTGTCCGGTGTTCCTTGCGGGGTTACTTTGGTATCTTGCAACCAAACTTACGGCAAGGTTTACATCGGTCCAGTACACACATGGCATACATAATGGATCCTATGGCTGAAGCATAGGGATGACACTCATCTCTTCTTTATCTTTTGCGTGGTCGGTGGTGAGTGAGCTCAGTTTCACACCTTGTAACATAGGCAAGAACCCCTTCTTGGACTGATCCATTTTGAACCTCTTCAAAATCTTATCAAGGTATGTGCTTTGTGAAAGACCTATGAGGCGTCTCGATCTATCTCTATAGATCTTGATGCCTAATATATAAGCAGCTTCTCCAAGGTCCTTCATTGAAAAACACTTGTTCAAGTAGGCCTTAATGCTGTCCAGAGTTTCAGATCATTTCCCATCAAGAGTATGTCATCTACATATAATAGGAGAAATGCTACTGAGCTCCCACTCACTTTCTTATAAACGCAGGCTTCTCCATAAGTCTCAAGATAAACTAAACGCTTTGATCATCTCATCAAAGCGAATGTTCCAACTCCGAGATGCTTGCACCAGTCCATAAATGGATCGCTGGAGCTTGCATACTTTGTTAGCGTTCGAGGATCGACAAAACCTTCCGGCTGCATCATATACAGCTCTTCCTTAAGATGTCCATTAAGGAATGCTGTTTTGGCGTCCATCTGCCATATCTCATAATCATAGTATCGGCAATTGCTAACATGATTCGGACGGACTTGAGCTTCGCTACGGAGAGAATGTCTCGTCGTAGTCAATCCCTTGAACTTGTCGATAACCCTTAGCGACAAGTCGAGCTTTATAGATGGTAACATTACCATCGCGTCCGTCTTCTTCTTAAAAATCCATTTATTTTCTATCGCTCGCCGATCATCGGGCAAGTCTGTCAAAGTCCATACTTTGTTTTCATACATGGATTCTATCTCGGTTTCATGGCTCCAAGCCATTTGTTGGAATCTGGGCCCGCCATTGCTTCTTCATAGTTCGAAGGTTCATTGTTGTCCAACAACATGATTTCCATGACAGGGGTTGCCGTACCACTCAGTGCGGAACGTGTCCTTGTGGACCTTGAAGTTCAAGAGTAACTTGATCCGAAGTACCTTGATCATCATCAACGTTTTCCTCTTGATTGGTGTGGGCATTACAGAACGGTTTCTGCTGTGCACCACTTTCCGTTCGAGAGGTAGTACTTCATCGAGCTCTACTTTCCTCCCACTTACTTCTTTCGAGAGAAACTCTTTCTAGAAAGCATCCGTTCTTAGCAACAAAGATCTTGCCTTCGGATCTTAAGTAGAAGGTATACCCGACGGTTTCCTTAGGGTATCCTATGAATCGCATTTTTCCGACTTGGGTTCGAGCTTTTCGTTGAAGTTTCTTGACATAAGCATCGCATCCCCAAACTTTTAGAAACGACAGCTTAGGTTTCTTCCCAAACCATAATTCATACGGTGTCGTCTCAACGGATTTTGACGGTGCCCTATTTAAAGTGAATGTAGCTGTCTCTAGAGCGTATCCCCAAAATGATAGCGGCAAATCGGTAAGAGACATCATAGACCGCATCATATCCAATAGAGTGCGATTACGACGTTCGGACACACCGTTTCGCTGAGGTGTTCCAGGCGGCGTGAGTTGTGAAACGATTCCATATTTTCTTAAGTGTGAGCCAAATTCGTGACTTAAATATTCTCCTCCACGATCTGATCGCAGGAACTTTATCTTTCAGTCACGTTGATTCTCCACCTCACTCTGAAATTCCTTGAACTTTTCAAAGGTCTCGGACTTGTGTTTCATTAAGTAGACATACCCATATCTACTTAAGTCATCGGTGAGAGTGAGAACATAACGATATCCTCCATGAGCCTCAACGCTCATTGGACCGCACACATCGGTATGTATGATTTCCAACAAGTTGGTTGCTCGCTCCATTGTTCCGAGAACGGAGTCTTGGTCATTTGCCCAAGAGGCAAGGTTCGCATGTGTCAAATGATTCATAATCAAGAGACTCTAAAGTCCATCGGCATGGAGCTTCTTCATGCGCTTGACACCAATGTGACCAAAGGCGGCGATGCCACAAGTATGTGGGACTATCGTTATCAACTTTACATCTTTTGCATCCACACTATGAACATGTGTAATATTACGCTCGAGATTCATTAAGAATAAACCATTGACCATCGGAGCATGACCATAAAACATATCTCTCATATAAATCGAACAACCATTATTCTCGGACTTAAATGAGTAGCCATCTCGTATCAAACGAGATCCGGATACAATGTTCATGCTCAAACTTGGCACTAAATAACAATTATTGAGGTTTAAAACTAATCCCGTAGGTAAATGTAGAGGCAGCGTGCGACGGCGATCACATCGACCACGGAACCATTCCCGACGCGCGATCGTCACCTCGTCCCTTCGCCAGTCTCCGTTTATTCCGCAGCTCCTGCTGTGAGTTACATATGTGAGCAACGGCACGGTATCAAATACCGGTGAGTTACTACGAGTCTTGGTAAGGTACACATCAATTACATGTATATCAAATATACCTTTGGTGTTGCGGCCTTCTTATCCGCTAAGTATTTGGGGCGCCGCCGCTTCGAGGCCCTTTCCTTGCAATAAAAGCACTCGGTCTCGGGCTTGGGTCCATACTTTGACTTCTTCCCATGGCGGCTTACCGGGCGCGGCAACATCTTTGCCGTCCTTCTTGAAGTTCTTCTTACCCTTGCCCTTCTTGAACTTAGTGGTCTTATTGACCATCAACACTTGATGTTCTTTCTTGATTTCAGCCTCTGCTGACTTGACAGATCGAGAACACTTCAGAATGGTCTTTACCATCCCCGCATGTTGTAGTTCATCACAAAGCTCTTGTAGCTTGGTGGGAGCGATCGAGGATTCTGTCAATGACCGCCTCATCAGGAGGTTAATATTCAATGGGTCATACAAGCGTGCAACCCGGACATCTTGAGGATGTGCTCACCGATGTAACTGTTCTCCTCCATCTTACAATCTGAGAACTTGTCGGAGACATCATATCTCTCGACCGGGCATGAGCTTGGAAAACTAGTTTCAGCTCTTGAACATCTCATATGCTCCGTGATGCTCAAAACGCTTTTGGAGCCCGGTTCTAAGTCAGAGCATGCCGCACCGAACGAGGGAGTAATCATCGGCGAGTTTGCCAAGCGTTCATAACGTCTGGGTCTCTGGGGACGGAGCGGCACCTAGCGGTCCTTCTAGGACATATTGTTTCTGGCAGCTATGAGGATGATCCTCGGGTTCGGACCCGATCCGTATAGTTCTGCCATCATCTTTCACTTGGTTTTCTCTAGGAACGCGTTGAAGTTCATGTTGACATTAGCGTTGGCCATTGATCTACAAGACATATTTGCAAAGGTTTTAGACTAAGTTCATGATAATAAAGTCCTTAATCAAAATTATGAACTCCCACTTAGATTAGACATCCTCTAGTCATCTAAGTGTTACACGATCCGAGTCGACTAGCCCGTGTCCGATCATCACGTGAGACGGACTAGTCATCATCGGTGAACATCTTCATGTTGATCGTATCTTCCATACGACTCGTGTTCGACCTTTCGGTCTCCGTGTTCGAGGCCATGTCCGCACATGCTAGGCTCGTCAAGTTAACCCTAAGTGTTTTCGCTGTGTAAAACTGTCTTACACCCGTTGTATGTGAGCGTAAGGATCCATCACACCCGATCATCACGTGGTGCTTAGAAACGACGAACTGTAGCAACGGTGCACGCTTAGGGAGAACACTTCTTGAAATTTTATAAGGGATCATCTTATTTACTACCGTCGTCCTAAGTAAACAAGATGCATAAACATAATAAACATCACATGCAATTATATAGTTGTGACATGATATGGCCAATATCATCAAGCTCCATTGATCTCCATCTTGGGGCTCCATGATCATCTTGTCACCGGCTTGACACCATGATCTCCATCATCATGATCTCCATCATCGTGTCTTCATGAAGTTGTCACGCTAACGACTACTTCTACTTCTATGACTAACGCGTTTAGTAATGAAGTAAAGTAGTTTACATGGCGTTCTTCAATGACACGCAGTCATACAAAAATAAAGACAACTCCTATGGCTCCTGCGGTTGTCATACTCATCGACATGCAAGTCGTGAATCCTATTACAAGAACATGATCTCATACATCACAATTCATCATTCATCACAACTTCGGCCATATCACATCACATGATCAATCGCTGCAAAAACAAGTTAGGCGTCCTCTAGTTGTTGTTTGCATCTTTTACGTGGCTGCGATTGGGTTCTAGCAAGAACGTTTTCTTACCTACGAATCACCACAACGTGATTTTGTCAACTTCTATTTACCCTTCATAAGGGCCTTGTTCATCGAATCCGCTCCAACTAAAGTGGGAGAGACAGACACCCGCCACCACCTTATGCAACTAGTGCATGTCGATCGGTGGAACCGGTCTCACGTAAGCGTCACGTGTAAGGTTGGTCGGGCCGCTTCATCCCACAATACCGTTGAGCAAGAAAAGACTAGTAGAGGCAAGTAAGATGACAAGATCAACGCCCACAACAAATTTGTGTTCTACTCGTGCATTAGAGAACTACGCATAGACCTAGCTCATGATGCCACTTGTTGGGGAACGTTGCGAGAAAATTAAAATTTTTCCTACGGCTTCACCAAGATCCATCTATGAGTTCATCTAAGCAACGAGTAACGAGAGAGTTTGCATCTACATACCACTTGTAGATCGCGTGCGAAGCTTGCAAGGTGATGATGGAGTCGTACTCGAGCGTGATTCAGATCACCGATGCCAAGTGTGAACGGACAGCACCTCCGCGTTCAACACACGTGCGGGACGATCGACGTCTCCTCCTTCTTGATCCAGCAAGGGGAAGGAGAGGTTGAGGAAGACAGCTCCACCGCAAAGACGACGGCGTGATGATGGTGGAGAAGCAAGATCTCGGCGAGGCTTCGCCAAGCTCTACGGAGGAGGAGATGTGTTGGGAGGGAGGGCTGCGCCTTGGGTGTTGTGTACAGCAGCCCCCTCCCCCCTCTTTATATAGGCCCCGGTGGCGGCCCCTGAGATCAATCTCCGTGGGGCGGCGGCCAGGGGGTGGAGTGCCCCTGCCGGTGGGCGCCCACCCCTAGGGTTTCAACCCTAGGCGCGGGGGTGGGCCTGGGGCGCACCAGCCCCTGTGGGCTGGTTCCTTCCCCTCTAGCCCATGGGGCCCTCCGGATAGGTGGCCCCACCGGTGGACCCAGGACCCTTCCGTGGTCCCAGATTTTACCGAAACCCCAAACTTTCCCGATGGCGAAACACCACTTCCTATATATTATTCTTTGCCTCCGGACCCTCCGAACTCCTCGTGACGTCCGGGATCTCATCCGGACTCGAACAACATTCGTGGTCACATACTTGACTTCCTACAAACCCTAGCGCCACCGAACCTTAAGTGTAGACCCTACGGGTTCGGAGACACGCAGACATGACCGAGACGACTCTCGGGCAATAACCAACAGCGGGTCTGGATATCCATGTTGGCTCCCACATGCTCCTCGATGATTTCATCGGTTGAACCACGATGTCGAGGATTCGATCAAACCACATATGCAATTCCTTTGTCAATCGATGCGTTACTTGCCCGACTCGATCGTCGGTATCCCAATACCTTGTTCGGTCTCGTTCCTCGGCAAGTCACTTTACTCATCAGTAATGCATGATCCCATGGCCAACACCTTGGTCACATTGAGCTCATTATGATGATGCATTACCGAGTGGGCCCAAGAGATACCTCTCCGCCATACGGAGTGACAAATCCCATCTCGATCCGTGTCAACCCAATGATACTTTCGGAGATACCGTAATGCACCTTTATAGTCACCCGATTCGTTGTGACGTTTGATACACCAAAGGCACTCCTACGGTAACCGGGAGTTACACGATCTCATGGTCGAAGGAAAAGATACTTGACATTTGGCAAAGCTTCTAGCAAACGAACTATACGATCTTTTATGCTATGCTTATGATTGGGTCTTGTCCATCACATCATTCTCCTAATGATGTGATCTCGTTATCAACGACATCCAATGTCCATAGTCAGGAAACCATGACTATCTATTGATCACAACGAGCTAGTCAACTAGAGGCTCACTAGGGACTCATTGGGTCTTAGTGTTCACACGTGTATTACGATTTCCGGATAATACATTTATAGCATGAACAAAAGACAATTATCATGAACATTGAAATATAATAATCCTTTTATTATTGCCTCTAGGGCATATTTCCAACAGTATCTAGGGTAATTCTGCTCCAGTGGTGGTTCCCTTTATTACAGAAGCACTTAGTCTCGGGTTTGGGTTCAGCCTTGGGTTTCTTCACTGGAGCAGCAACTGTTTTGCCGTTTCATGAAGTACCCCTTCTTGCCCTTGCCCTTCTTGAAACTAGTGGTTTCACCAACCATCAACAATTGATGCTTCTTCTTGATTTCTACTTTCGCGGTGTCAAACATCGTGAATACCTCAAGGATCATCATATCCATCCTCGATATGTTATAGTTCATCACGAAGCTCTAACGACTTGTTGGCAATGACTTTGGAGAAACATCACTATCTCATCCGGAAGATCAAATCCCACTCGATTCAAGTGATTGTTGCACTCGCACAATCGAGCACAAGCTCAACGATTGAGCCTTTCTCCCTTAGTTTGTAGGCTAAGAAAATCGCCGGAGGTCTCATACCTCTTGGCGTGGGCACGAGCTTGAAATCTCAATTTCAGCCCTCGAAACATCTCATATGTTCCGTGACGTTTCAAAACGTCTTTGGTGCCTCAACTCTAAACCATTTAACCGAACTATCACGTAGTTATCAAAACGTGTATGTCCGATGTTCGCAACATCCACAAACGATGTTTGGGGTTCAAAGACATCGAGCGGTGCATTAAGGACATAAGCTTTCTCTTGTCCGCATAATCGCCATCGTCAACTTTCAACTATATTTTTCTAGGAACATATCTAAACAAAGGAACTAAAGCGCGAGCTTTTACATAATTTGCAAAGGTCTTTTGACTATGTTCGGGATAATTAAGTTCATCTTATGAACTCCCACTCGATAGACATCCCTCCGGTCATCTAAGTGATTACATGATCCAAGTCAACTAGCCCGTGTCCGATCATCACGTGAGACGGACTAGTCATCATCGGTGAACATCTTCATGTTGATCGTATCTACTATACGACTCATGCTCGACCTTTCGGTCTCCGTGTTCCGAGGCCATGTCTGCACATGCTAGGCTCGTCAAGTTAACCCCAAGTGTTTTCGCTGTGTAAAACTGTCTTACACCCGTTGTATGTGAACGTAAGAATCCATCACACCCGATCATCACGTGGTGCTTAGAAGCGACACGAACCGTAGCAACGGTGCACACGAGGGGAGAACACTTCTTGAAATTTTGTAAGGGATCATCTTATTTACTACCGTCGTCCTAAGTAAACAAGATGCATAAACATGATAAACATCACATGCAATCAAATAGTGACATGATATGGCCAATATCATTTTGCTCCTTTGATCTCCATCTTGAGGCTCCATGATCATCATCGTCACCGGCATGACACCATGATCTCCATCATCGTGTCTCCATGAAGTCGTCTCGCCAACTTATTACTTCTACTACTATGGCTACCGGTTAGCAATAAAGTAAAGTAATTACATGGCGTTGTTCAATGACACGCAGGTCATACAATAAATAAAGACAACTCCTATGGCTCCTGCGGTTGTCATACTCATCGACATGCAAGTCGTGAATCCTATTACAAGAACATGATCAATCTCATACATCACATATCATTCATCACATTCATCTTGGCCATATCACATCACATAGCATACCCCGCAAAAACAAGTTAGACGTCCTCTAATTGTTGTTTGCATGTTTTACGTGGCTGCTATGGGTTTCTAGCAAGAACGCTTCTTACCTCAAAACCACAACGTGATTTGCCAATTGCTATTTACCCTTCATAAGGACCCTTTTCATCGAATCCGTTCCGACTAAAGTGGGAGATCGGCACCGCTAGCCACCTTATGCACGGTGCATGTCAATCAGTGGAACTCGTCTCACGTGGAGTGCGTGTAAGGTCGGTCCGGCCGCTTCATCCCACAATACCGTCAAACAAGATTGGACTAGTAACGGTAAGCATATTGAACAACATCAACGCCCACAACTACTTTGTGTTCTACTCGTGCAAAGAATCTACGCAATAGACCTAGCTCATGATGCCACTATTTGGGAACGAGCGAAAATTCAAAAAATTCCTACGTGTCACCAAGATCTATCTATGGAGAGACCAAAGAACGAGTAGAAAGAGAGTGCATCTACGCACCCTTGTAGATCGCTGAGCGGAAGCGTTCAAGTGAACGGGTTGATGGAGTCGTACTCGTCGTGATTCAAATCACCGATGATCAAGTGCGAAACAGACGGCACCTCCGCTGCTCAACACACGTACAGCCCGGTGGCGTCTCCCGCCTTGATCCAAAGAAGGAAAGAGGAGAGGTTGAGGAAGACTCCTCCAGCAGCAGCACAACGGCGTGGTGGTGATGGAGGAGTGTGGCAATCCAGCAGGCTTCGCTAAGCACCACGGGAGAGGAGGAGTACTTGGGAGAGAGGAGAGGGCTGCAACCAAAGGCGAGACCGAATCACGTGTATTCTATGTGTTCTCTGGGCAGCCCTATGCCTCACTATTTATAGGGGAGAGGGGCTGCGCCCCTTAGGGTTTCCCACCCCAAGGGGTGCGGCCAGCCTCGAGATCCAATGCTGGGTGGCGGCCGGGAGGGAGGAGAGGGAGGCGCAGGAGCATGGGCCTTAGGCCCATCTGCCCTAGGGTTTGCCCTCCCACCTCCCTGCGCTTGGGCCCCTTGTGGGGCGCACCAGCCCACCGGGCTGGTTCCTCCCACACATGGCCCACGAGCCCTCTGGGGTAGGTGGCCCCACTTGGTGGACCCCGGACCCTCCGGTGGTCCCAGATTTTACCGATAAAACCCGAACTTTTCCGGTGACCAAAACAGGTCTTCCCATATATAAATCTTTACCTCCGGACCATTCCGAACTCCTCGTGACGTCCGGGATCTCATCCGGACTCGAACAACATTCGGTAACCACATACAAGCTTCCTTTATAACCCTAGCGCCATCGAACCTTAAGTGTGTAGACCCTACGGGTTCGGAGACATGTAGACATGACCGAGACGTTCTCCGGTCAATAACCAACAGCGGATCTGGATACCCATGTTGGCTCCCACATGTTCCACGATGATCTCATCGGATGAACCACGATGTCAAGGACTCAACGATCCCGTATACAATTCCCTTTGTCTAGCGGTATTTTACTTGCGAGATTCGATCGTCGGTATACCGATACCTTGTTCAATCTCGTTACGGCAAGTCTCTTTACTCGCTCCGCAACACATCATCCGTGATCAACCCCTTAATCACATTGTGCACATTATGATGATGTCCTACCGAGTGGGCCCAGAGATACCTCTCCGCTTGCACGGAGTGACAAATCCCGCCTCGATCCGTGTCAACCCAATGAGACACTTTCGGAGATACCAGTAGTGCACCTTTATAGTCACCCGCCACGCCAGACGCTTGATACACCCAAAGCACTCCTACGGTGTCCGGGAGTTACACGATCTCATGGTCTAAGGAAGAGATACTTGACATTGGAAAAGCTCTAGCAAACGAACTACACGATCTTTGTGCTATGCTTAGGATTGTCTTGTCCATCACATCATTCTCCTAATGATGTGATCCGTTATCAACGACATCCAATGTCCATAGCCAGGAAACCATGACTATCTGTTGATCACAACGAGCTAGTCAACTAGAGGCTCACTAGGGACATATTGTGGTCTATGTATTCACACGTGTATTACGATTTCCGGATAATACAGTTATAGCATGAATAAAAGACAGTTATCATGAACAAGGAAATATAATAATAATACTTTTATTATTGCCTCTAGGGCATATTTCCAACAGATCCGGCTATGCGCCATACTTCGGCGCCGTTCACTTCAAATATGGAGCCCCCTCGATGGTGAGGGACGAGGCAAAAGAACTTTCTCCATAATTCGAAATGGGCCTCGCAGCCCAGAAACAGTTCGCAAAGAGTGACGAAGCATGAGATGTGCAGAATCGAACCTTGGGTGAGGTTGTGCAGCTAGATGCCGTAAAATTCCAACAGACCCCTTAGAAAGGGATGGATCAGAAATCCTAAGCCCCGCAAGAGGAACGAAACGAAGCACACCCTCTCCTCCTTATTGGGGTTGGGGAAATTTTCAGCTAGTACATCATTGCCAATCGAAGCTAATCCCGCTCGTACGGAGACTAGATCTGCGAGGGGGAGATATCCCTACGTCTGGAGTCGACTCAACTGAAGATGAGACACTGAACAACTCTGCCAATCACCTTCTTGAGGGCCATGGGGCGCGAAGAAGAGCCTGGGGCGCTGGCCATGTTTTGAAGTTTTTCGTGGCTAGTCCTGGTATTCTCTTCGCGATGTGGATGGCGCTTGGGGATCTAACCTCTTTATATAGGCGCCATCCCTGTGTGGCCAGGGGTTTTCTTTTTTGGTAAACATTATTATGGACCGTTTGCATTCGCCCAGCGCGTGGGAATCGAGGTGACAACCGGGAAGGAGTTATAAAGGTAGAACATGGAAGTCAGGGCCGGGCTGTTATCCGTCCAAGGTACGATGAAGAACCAACCTTGCAAAAGCCGAAGAGATAAGCCGGATACTGCAGCGTCATTTGAAGGCCAGTTCGGGGGCTACTGATGGAGTCCTGGATTAGGGGGGTCCTCGGGTGTCCGGGCTATTTGATATGGGCCGGACTAATGGGCCGTGAAGATACAAGCAGTAGACTTTCCCCCGTGTCCGGGTAGGACTCCTGTATGCGTGGACGGCAAGATTGGTGTCCGGATATGTTGTTTCCTCCCCCCACAAATTGACTTTGTACAAACCTAGGGCCCCCGGTGTGTGTATATAAACCAAAGGGTTTAGTCCATAGAGGCTATCAGAATTCTCATAGGCTAGACTGCTAGGGTTTAGCCATTACGATCTCGAGGTAGATCAACTCTTGTAACCCCTATACTCATCAAATACAATCAAGCAGGACGTGGGGTTTTACCCAAGGTTGGAAAAAGTGGTAGGCGTAAGCGAGGCGGTTAGCCTTCGCCTAGTGCCTAGGCGTTTCTTAAGCGCCCTAGGCGCAGCCTAGGCGGTTATATAATTTTTACTATTAGGATGTATATGTGGTTATTACATGTGTATTTTGTTAATTTAGGGCATATAAGCATGTTAACTACCCCAACTACTACGATTGGAATATGGCCTTTTTGGCATATTAGTGCAATATGGCATGATTTCTCGCTTGGGTAGAGAATTTCTTTTTTGCTCTGCCTAGACTTCTGCCTATCTGCTATGCGAGGCGTTTTACCTCCATTAAGAGGGCCCGAACCTGGGTAAACATTGTGTCCCACTTGTCCCTTGTTACCCTCGATCCTCAAACGCACAGTTCGGGACTTCCTACCCGAGATCGGCCGGTTTTGACACCGACAACTTGTTCCAACGAGATCATCGAGGACCTCCAGGCGATAAGAATACCCCCTCTCCTATCATTTGTCGGGAGATAATCAAACCCATGAAAAGATGGGCGCAAGCATTGCATAACTATGTAGATGTCACAAATATGCCAGTTTAGTTTCTTGTAAGCATACCGAGCTAACATGTAGCGAATCCATGTACTCCCTCACCGCCTTACGTTTAGCGGGGTTGTTGAGCCCCCTAACATACCAAGAAAGGATTTTCGGGAAGATATATCCATAAAAAGGAACCGGATGGATGCTCCAACACCAAGCTCAAGGTGACTAGCATGTCATCCCCTCCTTACCGCATGCAGCAACTCGGTGAATGCAATCATCATGCAGATGGCGAGCGGACAACAGGAGCAGTGTCCATGCTAGTTTCGGGCCATTGAGTGGGATCACAAGTGTCCCGTGCCATTTTAAAGGTACGGGAATATCACTGTATTACCCCTTTTTATTTTCATCTGAAGAACAGGGCTAGCGAAGCGAGTACTGAGCGGTGACCGGCGAAGAGCTGTTGGCTGCTGCCATGCGTGAGTTTGGGTCCATGAAACGCGGATGCGATGCGTGGGCCCACCCGGCCGAGGGCCCAGCGAGCACACGGGTGGCCACCGCGGGCGGTGCGGGAGGACCAAGCGCAGCAGCGGCGCGGCGCGGCCCAGGCCGACCGGAGAGAATATCTATCTCTGGCGCGCGGGGCCCTGCCCGCGGTCGGTGCCCGCCACCGAAAAAGAGAGAGAAAATGGCGCGAGGAGGAAAAGAAAAGAAAAGAAAATATGCCGCGAACCGCGCGTCCATCCCACGCGACTCCCGAACACAAATACCACCACCACACCGCCCCCTCCTCCCACCACCCAACCCCCTCCCCTCCCCCAGCAGCCGCCGCAGCCGCAACAGAGAGCAGGAACTCTACACGAGAGGGCACCGAATCCGCCTCCTTCTTCCTCGCGCGGTCATCTCTAACCTCTCCGAGGCCTCCGACATGGTAACATATGCCCATCCCTTCTCCGTTCTTGGTTAATCTTGCTTCTGCCGTCGCGCACAGTGCCCATCCGCCTGCTCTCCGCACGCCGCAGATTGTTTTCCCCCGAGAATAATGCGCACAACGAGGCTGCGCGTGCTCTCCTTTTTTACTTAAGAAAAAACAATCCTGAAACTCGAGTTAGTGCTCGACGATTTGCCCACGCCATTCCAATCATCAGCAGGGCCAAGAAGTGGCGCTAGTTATGCTGGCGATTCCCGAATTTCTGACCCGTAGCGTGCAAGATCCCTTCGAAATGCGCGTGGTTTAGCTCAGCATCGATTTGGCGTCCTAGTAGCACGAGCAGGCGGGGTAGCGGTTAACTGAACTAAGAGTTTGGTCCCGGATTCGGCTGCTGCAGCAAGAGCTTTCTTTAAGGTCTTTTTTGTTTTCTGTAGATTGGGTTTCCAGATTGAGCTTTAAGCTTTAAATGGCCGGAGACGCATGCCCTCATTAGTTATTTTGGCACCTCTATTGTTAATGGTGGCGCTTTAATTTCTAGAGATGTTGCTCAGTTGTCGGTGACCCGTGACGTCGTCAGGATTAGGAAATCAGATGGCCAACCTGCGGATTTTATTATTGGAGGAGTCATGTAGTTTAATGGTTCCATCTGTAGTTTGTTATGTCCAGTGATGAGATATGGAAAGTTTGCAACTCGGATCTCTTAGAATAGCCTGTCGACAACTCCATGGTGGCACATTAGTGCTCGTTGTTGCTTCCCTAAAAGGAATGGCGACCTTCCTTTTTGAAAAAGAAAGCATTCAAACAAGATTATTTCAGACGAAGATGCGAGAGGAGAAATCTCATTGCATTGAGCACAGCATGATTTACAGTCCTCGGTCATGACCGTTCTACACTCGTTATCTGTAATCATATCATTGTTGGATGTGGACCTGCAAATCGCTTTATTAGCTTGTGTCATGTTGATGTCCCCCCAGCTGAGGTTCAGATACACTGAACAGTCCCGTTTCATGGAATTCCGTTTGTTCGAAAGCCACTATCCTGACAGGCGTTGGCAATGAATCGGTTCGGTCCTGACAGGCGTTTGCGATGAATTGGTTCGGTTCAGACGATTGCTACTGGCAACCAACTGCACCTAATCTCACTCTTTAGAAAGGTGCAGCTAATTGTAGTTGCCATGTTGCAGCAGTGCCACCTGTTAATCAGCTGTCCGCATCAAACATTTATTCAGATGTATTACTGTTTTACAAGTGCAGAAAGAGTGTATTACTTGATGTCATGGCTAACTGCCCTGCGCTTTTACTGTAGGCGAACGCTGCGTCGGGCATGGCTGTGGACGACGAATGCAAGCTCAAGTTCCTGGAGCTGAAGGCTAAGCGAACCCACCGCTTCATCATCTACAAGATAGACGACAAGAAGAAGATGGTTGTTGTGGAGAAGGTCGGCGAGCCTGCCCTGAACTACGAGGATTTCGCTGCCAGCCTCCCCACCAATGAATGCAGATACGCGATATTCGACTATGACTTTGTCACCGAGGAGAACTGCCAGAAGAGCAAGATATTCTTCGTCGCATGGTCAGTGATGCCTCCCATCTGTTCTTCGATTCACCGCTCACTCTTCACAACGAGCAATTGTGTAGTAACAAACCGATTTACATTCTGAATGTCCATGCAGGTCTCCTGACACCGCACGCGTGAGGAGCAAGATGATCTACGCAAGCTCCAAGGAGAGGTTCAAGAGGGAGCTCGACGGCATCCAGGTGGAGCTGCAGGCGACAGACCCGACCGAGGTCGGCTTCGATGTGATCCAGGGCCGTGCCAACTGAGCACCATGGCTGTGCCGCTGCTTACCTTAAGTATGAGCCTCTGATGAGGATTTAGCGCGCTCGCCGAGGCTGGTCATGAGCTGTTTACCATGAGGCAATTGTGATTGAGTTGCCAGTATGTACCACCTAAGGAAGATGTAAGCTATGACTGGCGCGACGACAAATGTATCCTTTCTGGTTGTTGATTCGTGGATCCTGATATCCCCTTCTTGCGTGCTAAGATCAGTTGCATCTTGATGGTAACAATTTTGGTAGATTCTGTCTTGTGAGCCTCCATACTAGGAGCACTGGTTCTTGAAACTAATGATGCCATGATGTCCACTGAGGCTTATTATGCAACACATTTTGATGATAAAACCAATTCAGAAATTTCTATTAGCATGCCTCATCCTCTGCTTTTGTAAAAAGAAGTATCTCACTGACAGGAGTGAATTTCAAACTGGTAAATGACAATAACCTAGGTTAAACATCAGATGCTAAGTTTCACGGGGATGATTTGTAACATTTGTGTGTAAATATGCATCAGGATGCAATGATTTCAAATGTTTATACTTGAACATTCATCTGAATATGGACTGGGCAGGGAGAATAATGGTGTTCTGATAAATACTGATTTTGAACACTGCCTCCAGCGGATCAGTTTAACAACTAGTAGTATTAACAGAAACATAACTACTATGGAGAACTGGCCACGAGCAGCGAATCTTAGATAAGGCAGCAACTATGGTGTAATAGATAGATGATAGTTTTGTCCAGCAGAACATACATAGTTACATACAAAAACCAGTCCAAAATTCATTGCAATTGCTACGAAATAACGCTAGGGCAGAAGTTCTCTAGCACATCACGTGCAACGGGAGATGCATGGTGATAACAACACACATGATTTATTTATGTACAGCCATCTATTTACATAACAGAGATGCTATTGCAGAGTATGGAGTCTCCCGCGGGCGTTTCAGGAGGCCTCGGCGGTGGAGAAATGCATTTTAGCAACCGACTCGAGCAGGAAGCTGCTTCCGCATTTGGCCTCTTGGCTGCTGATGCCATAGTCCAACATCTCGGTCTCAAGCTTGCCAGGGTCGGCTGGAGCCTCACTATCAATGGAGGGGCCAATGTCTTCTAGTCTGGCAAGCACAAGGTGAAGAAATCAACAAATTTGGTTTGCAGATCCACACGGGATGTTAACATCAGTAAAGTTCTAGTGATCTTACCCGGTAGTCTGGAGCACAGCTGGATTCTGGGAAGCGTTGTTGGTTTTTTTCTTGTTCCTGGCCTTCCGCTTCTCTTTCTGTTTGGTCTTGTCCTTCTTACGAGGCTTGGGCCGCCGCTGGTAACCGTTGTTCACAGAATGAGAAACGGATGAAACAGGGGGGTCATACACGTCGGCCGCCCATTTGATGTGGCGATCCTCTGCTGGTAAAGGAATCCCATTCTTTTGGCGGCTTCCTTTGATAGCAGATATAAGCTTCACAGTTGGCTGCGGAGACAAGAAAAGGAAGATATTCGTTAGTTTCCTCATTACACAATATTAATAGCCACAAAAACTAATTTCTGACTTGCCAACAAATAACGTTCCATGGAGCACATGTAATTTGTCGACATGGGGTTGACAATTAGTGAGTTGGTTCACATGAACGACAAGCAATTCTGGTTGTATACACTTCCAAATCAATGACAATAACCGACAACTGTAAAGCATACCCCAGTTGCTTAGCAGTACTACAACTGCAGAAACGGACACGGCGACTTATGCAGGTCAACATTGTAATGGTGTCTTGCGGTGTCATACTTGCTTTGTAACAGATAGAACAGACCAACCTATTGCATCACATGCAGTTTATGAAATTATACACAGTAAGAAACATGCTATACATACATTTCCAGTTTTCCACACTAAATATCAACACATGGTTTATAATGCTCAAACAGTCACACCAAAATAGCAATAAACTGATCAACATTCTTATGAACCTCCTTGGCCCACTTGCAAGTATGAGCCTCCAAAGAATGTGATGACAGGTCTGAAAACTGGACACTCCTAGTTGTGTCGGTAGTTCAGTATATAACTACACTAGCTTGAAACCACTATGTACTGACAGCTGGTTGATAACTAGTTTGCTGCTGATTTAAATGTCATGGTCCTAACGACAACGCAACAGATGAAGTTCATTTCTAGTAATACATAGTAAGAAATGGATCCAAAGCACAATACTGCTTGTCAATCTACCAGTAAACGATAACACATTTTAACATGAGTTACTCACAGGCAAGGACACTGAGCGCTGGTAAGTGTGCGCATCCTTCGGCGCATCATCATCGGCGTCACAGCATGAATCCTCAGGTTCGGCCTCAACGGCAGATGACGGAAACGTTGCGCACTTCTGGAGATCTTTCTTCATCCCAGAGCTGGCCGACTTGGAGAAACCCGCACGCATTCCAGCCTCCGACGAACAATCGGCATCCTCCCCCTGCCGCGAAGCTCCATCCAGGGCAAACTGTTTCCCTGGAGAAATGTCGGCGCCTCCGGCAACAACGGAAGAGGTGCCCGTACCATCAGGTGCCACTGCTGGCACAGTCCCAAGATCACAGGAATGACCATCCATCAAGCAACTCGGTTCCTAGAACAGCAACCACAAGCTACAGACCTGCGTCCATTAAACCACAAGGCCATCATGAGCTGACTCATCAAGATCCCATTAAACTAGCATCTACTTAGCTGACTAGCTCTATTGTTTGTCCCTGCTCAGATTAAAGGTCCTAGATCCCAAATGAACGTTAAACAGCAGTATACGTAATTATAACAAGATTGATAGTAGTACTATTGCTGGATGCAGGTATGCGCTAGATTTGGCGAGATTAAAAGAGAGGGGATCGGTCGGTCAGCGGCATACCCCGGTCCCGGCGCCGGCGATCCAATCCCACAAGCAGAGGCACGACAGTGACGACTGACGAGAACCAGAAAAGTCTAGCTACGAGAGAAGGAGGGGGGGAGGAGAGGAGAGGGGGAGGAAGGGGACGGGGGCGCGCTAGGAGGAGTGGATATTGGGGTGCCAAGACCAGGGCTTGAGGCGGTGGGAGCAGCAGCGGGCGGAGGGGACGTTGAGGGCGTCGTCGTGGTCGCGGAGCAGGGGCGAGGCCCCCCGCGCCGTCCGAGGCATCGCGGACCCAACGCCGCCGGCGAGGGCCGTGCCCGGCAGATCTGGGAGGGGAGACCGAGGTGGAGGAGCAGTGGTGGGTGGGTGGGCGGGCGGAGGGATTGGGGATTTTTTTTCTGCTTCTCTCGTCGCGAATGCGGATGGAAGTCAAGTCTTGTCCAGGGAGCTTATAAATAGTGGGGGGAGGGAGGGGGAGTGAGGGAGGGAGTGCGGTGTGGATAAGGGGGGGACACGTGTGGTGGATGCCTTGTCGGCTTCTGCGTGCGCCCCGGGGAATGAATCTGCGGGGGATCGGGCCTCCTTGTTGCATCGGATTCGGCCCGGTTATGCAAGCGGTCGGGCTCCATTTATAGCCCTCCAACAGGCCGCGGGGGCCTTGTCAGAGGCGGGCTCAGGGCTCGCTCAATCGACCGCTTGATTTGCGGCCACGGCATCGTTATAAGGTGTCCTACATGAGAGCAACTTCTCCTCATTTGAATGTAGTATATATATAGATGCATTTCATTCAGTTTGTCATTCACTTCAGTCTGTACGAATGTATGTGGTTGAAATATCTTATAAGTACTTGTAAACAGAGGGAGTGTAAAATTGACACGATGTGTGGTTTGGGCATTGCGGTTTACCCACCCACTCGGGTTCTAGAATTTCCGCGTCATAGTGAAAGAAGGAACCTAACTGGTGTCACACATTTGGGATGCCCCATCATGAGTAGATGAGATGACTAGGTGGTTTAATTTTAGTGGAGAGCGTCAAGAGCGTTACTACTCACAGGTCCTGACCTGGTGCTCCTGGCTAAGCGTATGAATGTGGATGATCTTTTCATGTCTTTGTTGTGCTGAAACTGTACCTACTCGACATCCATCTTTTGGTGGTGGTGTAGCACAGCAACTTCGGGGTCTTGTCTCCGATGCTTGTCGGCTGCGTGCACCCCGGGGAATCTACGAGGGATCGGGCCTCCTTGTTTGCATCGGATTCGGCCAGTTATGTAGGCGGTTGGGCTCAATTCATAGCCCTCCAAGAGACCGCAGCCCGTCAGAACCGCTTAATTTGCAACCACGTCATCATTGTAAGATGTCCTACACCGACTTTTTTTTTTATTTGAATATGTATGGAAGCATTTCGTTATGTTTGTTCGCTCACTTCAGACCACACGTAGTTGAAATACCTTGTATTTGTAAACCGAGGGAGTACAGCTTTGAGACGATGTGTGGTTTGGGCATCGTTATTTGCCCACCCACCCACCCACCCAGGTTCTTGAATTTGTGCATCATAGTGAAAGAAGGGAACCAAACTAGTGTCACACATTTGGGGTGCCCCATCATGGGTAGATGACTAGGTGGTTTAATTTAGCGGAGAGCGTCAAGAGTGTTACTACTCACAATTCCTAACCTAGTGCTCTTAGCTAGGCGCATGAATGTGGATGATCTTTTCATGTCTTTGCTACGCTGAAACTGTACCTACTCGCCATCCGTCTTTTGGTGGTGGTGTAGCACAACAACTTCTGGGTCTTGTCTCTGATGCTTGTCGGTTGTGTGCGCCCCGGGAAATCTACGAGGGATCGGGCCTCCTTGTTTGCATCGGATGCAACCCTGTTATGGAGGCGGTTGGGCTCCATTTATAGCCCTTCAAGAGACTGCAGCCCGCCAAGACCGGTTGACCGACCCCGGGGGCCTTGGCGGGGGGATTCGACCCGGGCGCCCTTCAGCGAGTCTAACTTCCAGACTCGCTGAAGGGGGCGAGCAAGGTGGGCCGGCGCATGCACCCGGGAAGCCATAGCCTATTTTTTGTTTTTTTTTCATTTTGTGTTTTCTTTTTTTTATACTTTAAACTATTCTAATATATATATATATATATATATTGCAAAATACACTCTATAAAAATATTTGAAAAATATCAGAAACGTAGACAAATGTTGAACAAGTATTTGAAAAATGTTGAATGAGTATTTGAAAAATATTGAAAAAGGTATTTGAAAATGTTGAACAAGTATTTGAAAAATGTTGAATGAGTATTTGAAAATATTGAAAAAGGTATTTGAAAATGTTGAACAAGTATTTAAAGAAATATTGAACAAGTATTTTAAAAATGTTGAACAAGTATAAGAAAAATATTGAACAAGTACATGTTGATCATGTATGTAAAATATGTTGAAAAAATATTCGAAAAAATGTTGATCATGTATATAAAAATGTTGAACAAATTTTTGAAAAATGTTGAGAAAGTGTTTGAAAATTTTTGAACAAGTATTTGAAAAAATATTGATCATGTATATAAGAATATAGAATGAAAAAACAAAGAGAAACAAATAAAAAATGAAAAATGAAACAACTCGGAGAAGAAAAAAAGAAAAGAATGGAAAAAATCAGAGAAGAATGAAATAAGAAAGAAACTAATAAAGAAAAAAAAGAAAAAGGAAAGAAAAGGAAAAATTTAATGTAAATAGAGAAAAAACAATGAAAAAACTAGCTTGGTTCACCTCAAGTATATTACACGCCTAGTCCTAACCACGTGTGAGACATGGGCGCAGTTGAAAAATGAAAACCAAAAAACAAACAAAATAAACCAAAAAGGAAAAAACAAAAAAATAAAACCAAAGAAACAAATGTAGAAAAAATAAAAAAGGAATGAAAGAAAAACAAAAAACTGGAGAAGAAAAAAGAAAATGAAAAAAGCATTGAAAACCGAGAAGCAAATGAAAAAAAATAGAGAAGAAAAAGGAAAACAAACAAGAAAAAGAAAAGGAAGAAAAAAGGTGAAGAAAACAGAATAAAAAAGAAAAAATGGAGAAAAGATAAAATTCAAAAAAAAACAGGAAACCAGTTCTTTTCCTTCTAATAGGTTGCGCCCAGGTATTTTAACACAAACTAGTAGAATATTCGTGCGTTGCCATAGGCTTTTGAAATATTTTACTGGAGTTATGTGAACATCGTTGAATGCCCACGCTCATTGGAATACCTATCGGAAATAAACATTGCCATCCAAATATATCGTAATTCCAGCGAGGTTGCTTTATTTCGAGTGCGACGCTGAATTTCCTCGCTGTCTTCATAATTTAACTAAATGCCTCAGAGTTTTAACCTCTGACGACTGTGATGTATGGATAGAGTCCAGAATATGTACACGGGGTGCATGTTTGTCTTTAACATACAAGATGTATCAGCCGATGAATGTGTGCATAAGATAAATCTACAAGTGGTAGCTATTGGAAACAATAAACCATGACAAGAATGTACAAAAGAAATACGGGAGAACTGATCAGACAATGCATCTGTTAGCATAAACAATCCACATTATGTGTTACAATTTATAGAATGATGCTTTAAAATATCACCAAGAGGAATCAAATAAACAGACTACTATTTGAACAAGGAATATGGTTCATTATACCTACCTTCATACATGGGCTAATAGATGCAGTGCATATTTTTGTCGATAGTTTTTGTTACATGACACCGTTGTGTGCACGAGTACCAAACACAATAAGTTTCTATTTGTGACAAGTGCTTACCCATCCGTTTGCATTGCCTCCTGGAAATGTTCTACGACTGTCCATTTTGTAATTGACATTGGGCCACTTATCTCTGTTAAAATCCGGATTCTGTTCTCCAAATTTCAGACGCTTCTCAAGTCCCAGTAACTATTTTTCATGAAAAAAGTAGGGATTGAGGCAAACAAAACATATATCAAGAGGACAAAAAATAACAGATAATTACCATTGTAGCAAGGTCACTCCATTTGACCCGAGCACCAAGCGAGTCCAATACTTGAATCTCATGTTTTTTTGGCATTGACGACTGATAGATACCAATGGTACCAGGAATGTTAATCGGAAGGAATAGCTAGTGTAAATATCATACATGTCATAAACACAATTAGAAATAATTATAATAAATCATTATACACATGGATTAATTAGAAATAATACATCATTATATGCATGGAGAATGAGACAAGACTACTCATATCTTGATGTAGATAAGTATTAACATGTTGTACGATGTGATGATATTTTGATTGGTTTGTCTTTCTTCGTCTTCTTTTATTTGGCTAGATATGAACATGCTAATAATATGTACCTTTTGACCTGCATGTATCGTAGATGGTCGTGAGCAGGCATACAATATATAATATATGTAAGCATTTATCACCTGTAATTCCACATTGCACATTTAGAATATATTTATGTTATTAGATATTATATATGGTTTGTATTATTAAGTACAAAGTTTGTGCAATTAGTCTTATACCATCGTGCAAGAATATATCATCTTTCATAAGGCATTTCAACTCATCATTTGATAACAAGAATCTCCAATGTCCACGAACTTGGTTTTCTTAGGGGCGGACATGATTGATTTGATGACCCTAATTTCTCTAGGGGTAAAGACATAGTCCATAGTTATAATACAAAAATGAGCTAAATTAGTTAAATACAGGAAACAATTTGATTGAAGGGAAGAACTTTAATCACGGTGAAAGTAAAAACATTGTGCGATAACGTTTATATTTGCAATTTTCGGTTTGTTGTGGGATATCATCACTTGCCCATCTTTTTGTCATATAAAACTTGGTGAATTTTTGTCCCCTTTCAATGACCCCGACCCGGGAACCCAATGATTCTTTTTGGACTGGCAGAATCCATCTCCATCTCTCTCATATTCTGCAAAATTAAACATATATAGAAATATACCTTTTGAGTATTATATCATGTGCAACATACATACATAGAAGAACAATTATTTTCACACACCTCTTCTAGTTGTGTAAAACTCGTTGAATTCTCAGCCCCCGTTGAATATAGTTGCTCAGTTGTTTACATAGCACACACTATATCATGTAACCAAAAATTATTTTGTTCGCTTATTTGTACCAGCAAATGCAACAACTAATAAACAAGTAATGTTACCTTATCAAATCCAGAAAGAGTCTAGTACAAGAGGCACATGCACAACATGAAGAACAATCCAGGAAAACTAGCCAAGATGACCCTTGAGATCCAAGTGTAGAATATTGATTGATGCAAGCTACCTTACTCTGCTGCCCTATACATGACGGCTGACCAAAGGAGGAGAACCTCACAAAGCACCAATGCATCCTCAATTCCTCATACAGTGAAGCATCCTCGCAGTTTGGTTGCTTTATATGAACCCGAGATGCCGTCCGCGGGGACAGCAGGCCCTTCCTAATGTGGTGGCGATACCCACTCCCTCGTGTTGACAAATATTGTAACAACTCCATCCTGCATCCTCAAACGCAAAGCCCATCCTGTTGATTTTCTGAAGAACATCATCGTCGCCGTAAAAACAGCACCCGCCAGCCAAGTTGTGTACATCTCTCCTGAGTGCAGGGTGCCAGGGAGCTTGAGCTAGGAAGGAAATTTTCGGTCTCGCAACGACACCATCTCTACTGAGTTTCGCATGGACACATGGGCAAATATCACCATGGCATGCACAACATCATCAGAGGATAAAAGCTCTACAGCTAGTCGTAAACCTCGTCGGGAGAAGCTCACCCACTCGAAGACCCAGCAAGATAGCACGACCACTGGCTACTCGGCAAGATCAAGGAGAGCCTAGTTGAGGTGGGAAGAGGAAGTTTGATCTAGGGTTAGGCGTACAAGGGGCCATACAGGAGGAGTTGGACAACATGGTGCTAAGAAAGAGGGTCGTGAGGTGGCCGATGGCACATAGGCTAGGGAGAAGGTTGTTGGTGCTAGCCGACACAGTTGGGCGCAGAGTGCGAAGAGGAGGAGGGCGTCCATCAACAAGGATGGTAGGCCAGCGCAGGGGGCGGTAGCAACCATTGCGGATAGGAGGTTGACGAAGATGAGGGCTCGACCAAAGGCAGCGTCAACCTGTGCATGCATTTGGGAAGAAGGCGCAGAGAATTGGATCGGGCTGTGTGGAGGCGCAATCAAGAGGATGATGCAATAAGAAAAGTGTAATCAGAGTTCAGAGAGGCCCACCTGTCAGCACGTGCACGTGGTGCAGGAACAAGAGAGGAATGGGGACGTACGAAGCGATGGGGCTAACGAAACGAAATGACTACAGACTCCCTCTTAGGAGTAGAGATTCTGGTGTTTCTGAGATGGACGGAAACAATTTAAAATTAGTAGAAGATATATAAATTAATTAAAGGGGAACACATTATTTCCTAAGTCTGCACTGTGACGGAAAAGTTGAAACGTTTCAAAGACCAATTTGAACAAATATATAAAATATGTTGAACAAGTATTTAAAAAAATGTTGAGCAAGTACTTGAAAAAATGTTTATCATGTATATAAAATGTTGAACAAGTTTTTGAAAACTGTTGAGCAAGTGTTTAAAATTTTTTAAACAAGTGTTTGAAAAAGTGTTGATCATGTATATAAGAATGTAGAATGAAAAAACAAAGGGAAACAAAGAAAAAATGCAACAACTCGCCGAAGAAAAAATTAAAGAATGAAATTTTTTTGAAGAAGAAGAACGAAATAAGAAAGATAGTAATAAAGAAAAACAATGAAAAGGGAAAGAAAAATAAAATAAAATCGAAATAGAGAAAAAAAATGAAAAAAACGGCTTCGTTCGCCTCAAGTATATTACACCCGTAGTCCTAACCACGTGTGAGACATGGGCGCAATTGAAAAATAAAAACCGGAAAACAACCAAAAAGGAAACAAACAAAAAATAAAACCAAAGAAACAAATGTAGAAAGGATAAAAAGGAATGAAAGAAAAACAAAAAACGGAAAATAAAAAGAAAAGAAACAAAAGAAAATGAAGAAAGCATTGAAAATCGAGAAGCAAATGAAAAAAAATAGAGAAGAAAAAATAAAATAAACAAGAAAAAGAAAAAGAGGAAAAAGGTGAAGAAAACCGAATAAAAAATAAGAAAATGGAGAAAAGGTAAAATACAAAAAAAAAACAGTGAAAAACCAGTTCTTTCCTTCTATTAGGTTGCGCCCAGGTCTTTTAACACAAATCGGATATTATCCTAGAGGATAATAGGGCAATGACCCAGCCTGGACGTTCCAGGTTCTAATACCACGTGCTACCATTTTTTACTCACTTTTTTCGAAACAAAGTCGCTAATGGGTTGGGCCGATCACAGCGAACCCTTCAGCAATCTCTCGCTGAATGCCAGAAATAGCTCTCGCGATTCGACCCTGCATAGAATTTGAAGTTCACAAATTTTTGAAAAAGTTCACAGAATTTGAAGAAATGTTCATCAATTTTGAAAAGAATTCATCAAATTGAAAAGAAAAGTTCATATATTTTGAAGAAAAATTCACGAATTTGAAAACAGCTCATTGAACCAGGAAGTGGGAAAAAAAGGAAAAGGTGAAAAGAAACAAGTGAAAAGAAAACAGAAGAAAGAAAAAGAAAAGGGAAAATAGATGGAAGTAGACACTTGAAGATTGGTGGCGCGGTGGTTAGTGCTACTTAGGTCGAAGCAGGAGGTCGCTACTCGTAGTTTGGGCATTGTTGTTTACCCACCCACACAGGTTCTAGAATTTGTGCATCATAGTGAAAGAAGGGACCCAAAACTAGTGTCACGCATTTGGGATGCCCCATCATGGGTAGGTGGTTTAAGTTAGTGGAGAGTGTCAAGAGTGTTACTACTCACAATTCCTAACCTAGTGCTCCTCGCTAATCACATGAATGTGGATGATCTTTTCATGTCTTTGTTGTGCTGAAACTGAACCTACTCACCATCTGTTTTTTTGGTGGTGGTGCAGCACAACAACTTTGGAGTCTTGTCTTTGATGCTTTCAGTTTAGACTGGTTGTGATTTTTTAGTCAATTGGTCTGTGGTGATTGGTGAACTGGCTCACATAAACATTCGGTGCATAACATGGGTACGAGTGCAATGACATGGTCTTTATGGACTTCTCAAATTGGTATGTGCTTTTAGGGCATAAAGTGGCGAAGCTCTCAGGAAATCTAGGAAGAAGTGATTGCATGGTTCGTCACCGGAATTGCACGATGGCACTACAACGGTGTGGTTCAACGCATTTTTATAGGAGGACTTAACACGTATGGGTACCCTCTCGCGTGGGGAGAGGGGGCATGCAAGCGGCACCATGTTGTAGTACACCATGTGTGTCGCTTCGTGATGGGTTTTGTCTGTTTATTTTCCTGTTTCTTCCTTTCTCTTTGGTGTCTTTTTATAAACACTTGCTTTCTCGTATTCTTTTACCTTATATTTAGTTCTTGTGTGTACTGTCCACTTCATTGTACGTCTACTAGTACTTAGTGCATACTCACTACCCGGGAGGAGGTACATGTATGCTAAAGGGGATTTACATATACGCTATGCGTAGGAGTACATTTGACCAGAATGAGTACATTGCAAGAATGAGTACATTGCACTGGGAGTACACATGTGCGCTATGCAAGAAGTGCAATTTCGTGATGTGTGGGAGCACAGGTAACCGCGGGGATTATAAGTACCCTACATAGGGAGTATATAAGGTGCACTACACGTGGGTGAGTACAAATGCCCTACCAAGAGGAGTACTAGTACACTACGTGGGAAATATCAGTACATTATCATGGGGAGTAGAAGCTGCATCGAAAAAAGTTCATCGAAACCTATCAACTTGGATCTAGTTTCAACGATATTGATGTGGTGGATGCAACAATGAAAAAAATCATCAATTTTGGATGCTTGGATCGAAAGGTATTTCAGATTGAAATTTGAATATAAAAAATATGTATATATAGAACACCCACACATCCTAGATTTGTCCACCAAAACTCCTTGATGACGAGGTGGAGTGGTGCACATGTGTTGCCTCATATGTGTCATCACAGGAGGCATTTGAATTGAATGTAATCTTTGCAAAAGGTACCCATAGCTAATGATCAAAAAGCTTAACCGATTTAGCAGATTGTCTCTAGGGGAAAATCAAGGGAAGAGGAGCCCCCGGGATATTTTAATTAAGAAAGAAGATGTGGGACACTAAATTCAGATCAATCCTTGTAATAATCAAAATGATTAATGCCACCCACAAGATTCGAATTCGGATCTGCGAAGAAATGCCACCACGCTCACGCCACTGGGTCAAAAGCACATCCACGAAGACTGTCTCTAGCTAGTAGACCAAAGCCAACAAGTTAAAATAAAAAACAAGAGCAATTTAGCAAGCCCGAAAATCAACATGGCACCCGTAGGGTTCGGGTGCGTGTAATGCTAGCCTAAACCCACACCGGTCCCAATATTTCTCGGTCACCTTTCAGTTCAAATTGTAACATGTATAATTTCAGCATTTCAGTATGTAAAACACAACATTTCAGCATGTATATTTAGCATTTCAGCCGAGGCAAGATGGAGATATGGTGATTGTGTTATGTAAGTCTGACGACGCAACGGGTGGGTGAGGGGAGGGCATTTTGTGTGCGGGCAGTAGCTGGGTTAGGCTTGGGTTTTTCTTTTTTAGTGAATGACATAGGGGACCTACCTATAAGATGTACTAATATGCGGGTAGGCGGGTAGAGGGTATGGGTATTGCCTTCCCGTACCCCTACCCGACTTACCCGATGGATACATTTTTTCCCAATTACAAACCCATGGGTATCAAACTTTGCCAAACCCTTACCCTAATAGGACATTTACCCGTTGGATTTGCGGGTACCCATTGCCATGTTGACCCGAAAATAGGTCCATGAGGAAAGAGAACAAAGGAGTACATACAAACCATAAGGCATACATGGAGCAAAAAAAATGTTAATTCTCGATCGACTTAGGCCCTGTTTGTTCGCCCTTTTGCTTCTGCTTTTGCGGTTTTTTCACTTTGGTAAAAAGCTAAAAGTAACTCGTAAATATGTGTTTTTTGATTCAGCTTTTGGCTTATACCATCATATAACAATATTGACTTATAAGTCAAAAGCCGAAGCAAAAAACCCCTATTCAAAAAAAATTGTGGCTTTTTTGCTAAAATGGAAAAGCTGCAAAAGTAGAAGCAAAAGCTCAAACAAACAGGGCCTTAGGCTTAAATGCTTTCATTTTTCAAAGCCACAATCATACACTTAACATGAAACTGTAGAGTTGTAATTTCGGACATGCTGTTTTGACAAAGGATAAATTTTATTGACTCAAAATGAAGCATCAAATAGATACAAAACACAATAAATACACGCCTGACCTCTGCATAGTTAGGATGCACACAACCAACATCAACACACATAAAAGCACGTTGACAAATAGCAAACCATATAAGACCAACGCTATGCCAAGCGAGGCAAGAAAACTCAAGCGGTCAAATCGGCGATCGACAAACTATCCCAATGATGGGCCTTGTTTTGGTTGATACTTGACACTGTCCTCATGGGGCAGTAGTGATGGGGACGCTGTGGAGCACGACCGTCTCGATGGTGAGGCCAGGGCCGAAGCCGAAGAGCACGCCCCAGTCCAACCCCTCCCCAGTGGTGGTTTGCCCTTCCTCGGCCGAGCGCTTACGCATCTCGTCCAAAATGAAGAGGACGCACGCGCTGGACATGTTGCCGTACTCGGAGAGGACGTGCCTGGTGGCATGCATCCGCTTCTTGTCGAGACCGGCCTCCGCCTCCACCATGTCTAGGATCGCCGGCCCGCCGGGGTGAGCCACCCAGAAGATGGAGTTCCAGTCGTCGATGCCGAGCGGCGCGAAGGCGGCTACCAGCGCGCTCTCGATGTTCTTCGAGATGGCCAGGGGCACGTCCTTGTGGAGCTGGAAGGTGAGCCCTAGCTCCCGGAGCTGGCCTTCGATGAAGCCATCCGTGCCGGGCACTATGGTCTGGCTAGCCGACACCAGCTGGAACAACGGCCGCTCCGTAGGGACGTCGGGGTCGGCGCCGACGATCACCGCGGCGGCCCCGTCTCCGAAGAGCGCCTGGCCGATCAGCGAGTCGATGTGGGCCTCCGAGGGGCCGCGGAAGCACATGGCGATGATCTCCGAGCAGACGACGAGGACGCGCGCGCCACGGTTGTTCTCCGCGAGGTCCTTGGCCACGCGCAGCACCGTGCCTCCCGCGTAGCAGCCCTGCTGGTACAGCATGACGCGCCTCACCGATGGCCGGAGGCCGAGCAGCTTGACCAGCTGGTAGTCGGCGCCCGGCATGTCCACGCCGGAGGTGGTGCAGAAGACGAGGTGGGTGATCTTGGACTTCGGCTGGCCCCACTCCTTGATCGCCTTCTGCGCCGCCGCCTTCCCGAGCTTCGGGATCTCGGCAACCAGGATGTCCTGGCGCGCGTCCAACGACGGCGCCATGAACGAGCCAATGCTTGGGTTCTCCTGGATGATATCTTCGGTCAGGTGCATGTACCTCTTCCGGATCATCGAGTTATCGCCTGCACAACTCACCGTTAATACATGTCAAAAGCATCCATTTCTCGGCATCATCACATGGCATTGCATGTGGTTGGCCGTTAAGAGAGTAGTGAGGGTGGTAGCCGTTTTGCATGCATTGGTGAAGAACATGCTTATATACGAATAAAATACTACTCCTACTTACACATGCGCTTGAACTTCTTCTTGAGGTCGACGAGGTGCTCGCTCTTGGTGACGCGGAAGTAGTAGTCCGCGTAGTCCGCCTGGGACACGCAGTTGTCTGGCGTCGCCGTGCCGATGGCCAGCACCGTCGCCGGGCCCTCCGCCCGCTGCGCCCTCATCACCTCCTCCACCGTCACCGCCGTCGTCTCCACCGGCGCCATGACCAGGATATATATAACTCGCACGGTAGCTAAGCTAGTGTAGTAATTGTGGTCGGCTCTGATGCTCTGCATTGCCGGACCGCCGGAGGAGATATATATTGTACCAGGTACGAGGAGGATATTCCATATGGGCTAACGGCCAAGAGCAAACAAAGGAGTAACAGACAAAAATGGCATCCGGCCGAGAGCAGACGAAGACGGCGAGCTTGATCAAGAGGACAATCCATCTGTTCCGGCCGAGTGCTGATCACATCGTACGTGTCATTGTAATTGACAACGTTCACCAAATCAGCTACCAGGATGCTTTTCTTTATGTGTAATCAGGAACGTTTCTCGTCTTAAAACTATGTATAGGTTTCGTTGTGACTATTTCTCTCCTGATTTTAGCCTTGTACTAAGTTGGTGGAGGTGCTAGAGGACAAAGAAGAGAATATCCGTGTGAATTGACACTATGGATTGGCTATGAGTTTGCAAATAGCTCTCCTGAAGCAATGGTAGGCTTGCAACTTCTTTTTTGCAACTTTGATAACAAACTGTGGTTAATTTTCATCAGAATTATTATTGGTTCATTTGAAAGAAAAAACAAATAAAAGCAATAGTATTTATTTAATTCTGGCTTTAATTCAACTGTTGGTAGAGGATGGTTGGAATACATGCTTTGTTTTATATGCTTCAACATTGGAGATATGCATCACTTAGTGTTTCACGGTCGATTATAGTAATCCAGCTCATTCAGACAGTTTTACTATTTGGCTAACAAACTTATCTATAGTTCCGTAGCTATTTTCCACGACGAATTATAAAATAATCACACCACAACACAGTTCAATAACCGCAAATTAAGCTTAATATATGTATGCAATCATGAGATCTTTGTGGTTATGTATTCCTATCCAACTTGACTTTTCAAGTTAGAACTTACTAGTACTTCTTTTTAAAAAACTTCATAGTTAATTGAAGTTTTGTTTGCTTTTCTGGTTGGTGACTAATTCCTGAATATTTCCTCTCTCTTTTAGTATTTGAACTATGTGTTGGGGAACGTAGTAATTTCAAAAAAATTCCTACGCACACGCAAGATCATGGTGATGGCATAGCAACGAGAGGGAAGAGTGTTCGTCCACGCACTGTGAGACCGTAAGCGAAGCGTTAGCACAACGCGGTTGATGTAGTCGACGCCTTCACGATCCGACCGATCCAAGCACCGAACGTCACGGGCCTCCGAGTTCAAAGACACGCTCAGCTCGATGACGATCTCCGCCTCCGATCCAGCCGAGCTCCGAGATGAGTTCCACAAGACGACGGCGCAGGACGATGATGATGTTCTACCGCGCAGGCTTCGCCTAAACTCTGCGACGATATGACCGAGGTGGAATATGGTGGAGGGGCACCACACACGGCTAAGGAATGATCCGTAGATCAACTTGTGTGTCTATGGGTGCCCCCGCCCCTCAGATATAAAGGAGCCAGGGGAGGAGGCGGCCGCCAAGGAGGGCGCGCCAGGGGGAGTCCTACTCCCACCGAGTAGGACTCCTTCTTTCCAAGTAGGAGTAGGAGAAGGGAAAGAGGAGGAAGAGGGAAGGAAAGGGGCGCCGCCTCTTCCCTTGTCCTATTCGGACTAGGAGGGGAGGCGCGCCCCCTCCTGGCTCCTTCCTCTTCTCCCTCGTGGCCCATGTAGGCCCAATAACCCCGGGGTTCCGAACCTCCTGCATCTCAGAAATGTCGATTTCACCCGAACCATTCCGATGTCCAAACATAGGCTTCCAATATATCAATCTTTATGTCTCGACCATTTCGAGACTCCTCGTCATGTCCGTGATCACATCCGGACTCAACAAACTTCAGACATCAAAACTTGTAAACTCATAATGAAACCGCCATCGTAACGTTGCGTGCAAGGACTCTACGGTTCGAGAATTATGTAGACATGACCTAGAACCATTCTCGGTCAATAACCAATAGCGGGACCTGGATGCCCATATTGATTCCTACATATTCTACGAAGATCTTTATCACCAAACCGCATAACAACATACATTGTTCCTTTGTCATCGGTATGTTACTTGCCCGAGATTTGATCGCTCGGTATCCAATACCTAGTTCAATCTCGCTACGGCAAGTCTCTTTACTCGCTCCGTAATACATCATCTCATAACTAACTCATTAGTTACAATGCTTGCAAGGCTTAGGTGATGAGTATTACCGAGAGGGCCCAGAGATACCTCCCCGACAATCGGAGTGACAAAACCTAATCTCAATTATGCCAACCCAACATGTACCTTCGAAACAACTGAGAGCACCTTTATAATCACCCAGCTTACGCTAGACATTTGGTAGCACACAAAGTGTTCTTCCGTAAACGGAGTTGCACAATCTCATAGTTGCAGGAACTTTGTATAAGTCATGAAGAAAGCAATAGCAGATACTAAACGATCAAGTGCTAGGCTAACGGAATGGGTCATGTCAATCACATCATTCTCCTAATGATGTGATCTCACTAATCAAATGACAACACATGTCTATGGTTAGGAAACATAACCATCTTTGATTAATGAGCTAGTCAAGTAGAGGCATACTAGTGACTTATATGTTTGTCTATGTATTCACACATGTATCATGTTTCCGGTTAATACAATTCTAGCATGAATAATAAACATTTATCATGATATGAGGAAATAAATAATAACTTTATTACTGCCTCTAGGGCATATTTCCTTCATCCTCCCACTTGCACTAGAGTCAATAATCTAGATTACATAGTAATGATTCTAACACCCATGGAGTCTTGGTGCTGATCATGTTTTGCTCGTGAGAGAGGCTTAGTCAACGGTCCGCAACATTCAGATCCGTATGTATCTTGCAAATCTCTATGTCTCCCACTTGGACTTGGTCCCGAATGGAATTGAAGCGCCTCTTGATGTGCTTGGTCCTCTTATGAAATCTGGATTCCTTTGCCAAGGCAATTGCACCAAGATTGTCACAGAAGATCTTCATTGGTCCCGATGCACTAGGTATGACACCTAGATCGGAAATGAACTCCTTCATCCGCACTCCTTCATTCGCCGCTTGTAGCAACTATGTACTCGCTTCACATGTAGATCCCGCCACGACGCTTTGTTTAGAACTGCACCAACTTATAGCTCCACCATTTAATAAAAACACGATCCGGTTTGCGATTTAGAATCGTCCGGATCGTGTCAAAGCTTGCATCGACATAACCATTTACGACTAGCTCTTTGTCACCTCCATATACGAGAAACATATCCTTAGTCCTTTTAGGTATTTCAGATGTTCTTGACACGCTGTCCAATGATCCACTCGATTACTTTGGTACCTTCCCGCCAAGCTTATTGCTAAGCATACGTCGTGTCCGTACACAAGATTGCATACATGATAGAGCCTATGGTGAAGCATAGGAACATTTTTCATTTTCTCTATCTTCTCATTGTGGTCGGGTATTGAGTTTGACTCAACTTCACACCTTGTAGCACAGGCAAGAATCTCCTTTCTTTGCTCGATCCATTTTGAACTTTTTCAAAATTTTGTCAAGGTATGTGCTTTGTGAAAGTCCTATTAAGCGTCTTGATCTATCTCTATAGATCTTGATGCCCAATATGTAAGCAGCTTCACCGAGGTCTTTCATTGAAAATCTTTTATTCAAGTATCCCTTTATGCTATCCAGAAATTCTATATCATTTCCAATTAATGATATGTCATCTACATATAAAATTAGAAATGCTACAGAGCTCCCACTCACTTTCTTGTAAATACAGACTTCTCCAAAAGTCTGTATAAAACCATATGCTTTGATCACACTATCAAAGCGTTAATTCCAACTCCGAGATGCTTGCACCAGTCCATAAATGGAACGCTGGAGCTTGCACACTTTGTCAGCACCTTTTGGATCAACAAAACCTTCCGGCTGCATCATATACAACTCTTCTTCTAGAAATCCATTCAAGAATGCAGTCTTGACATCCATTTGCCAAATTTCATAATTATGAAATGCAGCAATAGCTAACATGATTCGGACAGACTTAAGCATCGCTACGGGTGAGAAAGTCTCATCGTAGTCAACCCCTTGAACTTGTCGAAAACCTTTTGCAATAAGTCGAGCTTTATAGACAGTTACATTACCACCAGCGTCAATCTTCTTCTTAAAGATCCATTTATTCTCAATGGCTTGCCGATCATTGGGCAAGTCAACCAAAGTCCATACTTTGTTTTCATACATGGATCCCATCTCAGATTTCATGGCCTCTAGCCATTTTGCGAATCTGGGCTCATCATCGCTTCCTCATAGTTCGTAGGTTCATCATGGTCAAGTAACATGACTTCCGTAATATGATTACCGCATCACTATGGTGCGGATCTTACTCGTAGACCCACGAGGTTCAAGAGAAACTTGATCTCAAGTTTCATGATCAATATCATTAGCTTCCTCACTAATTGGTGTAGTCGCCACAGAACCGGTTCTCGTGATGAACTACTTTCCAATAAGGGAGTAGATACTGCTTATCTCATCAAGTTCTACTTTCCTCCCACTCACTTCTTTCGAGAGAAACTCCTTCTCCAGAAAGGATCCATTCTTAGCAACAAATGTCTTGCCTTCGGATCTGTGATAGAAGGTGTACCAACAGTCTCTTTTGGGTATCCTATGAAGACACATTTCTCCGATTTGGGTTCGAGCTTATCTGGTTGAAGTTTCTTCACATAAGCATCGCAGCCCCAAACTTTAAGAAACGACAACTTTGGTTTCTTGCCAAACCACAGCTCATAAGGCGCCGCCTCAACGTATTTTGATGGTGCCCTATTTAACGTGAATGCGGCCGCCTCTAAAGCATAACCCCAAAATGATAGCGGTAAATCAAGAAGAGACATCATAGATCGCACCATATCAAGTAAAGTACGACATTGACGCTCGACACACCATTTCGCTGTGGTGTTCCGTGGCGTGAGTTGCAAAACTGTTCCGCATTGCTTCAAATGTAAACCAAACTCGTAACTCAAATATTCTCCTCCA
This sequence comes from Aegilops speltoides, assembly GCA_021437245.1. Lineage (NCBI taxonomy): Eukaryota > Viridiplantae > Streptophyta > Magnoliopsida > Poales > Poaceae > Aegilops > Aegilops speltoides. The sequence goes on from CM038141.1 coordinate 20,912,207, forward strand.
CGATCGATCAGAAACTTTATTTTCTTGTTACGATGATTTTCCAGCTCACTCAAATTCTTTGAACTTTTCAAATGTTTCGACTTGTGCTTCATTAAGTAGATATACCCATATCTGCTCAAATCATCTGTGAAGGTGAGAAAATAACGATATCCGCCACGAGCCTCAACATTCATCGGACCACATACATCTGTATGTATGATTTCCAACAAATCTGTTGCTCTCTCCATAGTACTGGAGAACGGTGTTTTAGTCATCTTGCCCATAATGCACGGTTCGCAAGTACCAAGTGATTCATAATCAAGTGATTCCAGAAGTCCATCAGTATAGAGTTTCTTCATGCGCTTTACACCGATATGACCTAAACGGTAGTGCCACAAATATGTTGCACTATCATTATCAACTCTGCATCTTTTGGCTTCAACATTATGAATATGTGTATCACTACTATCGAGATTCAATAAAAATAGACCACTCTTCAAGGGTGCATGACCATAAAAGATATTACTCATATAAATAGAACAACCATTATTCTCTTGATTTAAATGGATAACCGTCTCGCATTAAACAAGATCCAGATATAAGTTCATGCTCAACGCTGGCACCAAATAACAATTATTTAGGTCTAAAACTAATCCCGAAGGTAGATGTAGAGGTAGCGTGCCGACCGCGATCACATCGACTTTGGAACCGTTTCCCACGCCAGCATCGTCACCTCGCCCTGGCGCTGCTCGCTTATTCCGTAGTCCCTGCTTCGAGTTGCAAATATTAGCAATGTAACCAAGATCAAATACCCAGTGCTACTACGAGCTCTAGTTAGGTACACATCAATAACATGTATATCACATATACCTTTGTTCACTTTGCCATCCTTCTTATCCACCAAATACTTGGGGCAGTTCCGCTTCTAGTGACCACCGCTTGCAAGAGAAGCACTCAATTTCAGGCTTAGGTCCGCACTTGGGTTTCTTCTCTTGAGCAGAACTTGCTTGCCGCTCTTTTGAAGTTCCCTTCTTCTTCCCTTTGCCCTTTTCTTGAAACTAGTGGTCTTGTTGACCATCAACACTTGATGCTCCTTCTGATTTCTACCTCCGCAGCTTTTAGCATTGCGAAGAGCTCGGGATAGTCTTGTTCATCCCTTGCATATTATAGTTCATCACAAAGCTCTTGTAGCTTGGTGGCGTGATTGGAGAATTCACAATGACACTATCATCGTGAAGATTAACTCCCAATTGAATCAAGTGATTATTATACCTGCACATTCCGAGTATGTGTTCACCGACGTAAGTATTCTCCTCCATCTTGCAGCTATAGAACTTATTGGAGACTTCATATCTCTTAATCCGGCATTTGCTTGAAATATTAACTTCAACTCCTGGAACATCTCATATGCTCCATGACGCTCAAAACGCCGTTGAAGACCCGGTTCTAAGCCGTAAAGCATGGCACATCGAACTATAGAGTAGTCATCGCTTTGCTCGCCAGACGTTCTTAACGCCGCCGGTTGTATCAAGAAGCAGTTCGGCACCCAACGGTGCTTCCAGATTTAACTTTTCTCAGGCAAAGAATGAGGATAATCCTCGTGTTACGGACCCAATCCGTGCAATTGCTACCATCATCTTTCAACTTTGCTTTCTCAAGGAACGCATTAAAATTCAACGGAACAACAACTCGAGCCATATATCTACAAACAAACATAGACAAGCAAGATACTATCAGTACTAAGTTCATGATAAATTTAAGTTCAATTAATCATATTACTTAAGAACTCCCACTTAGACAGACATCTCTAGTCATCTAAGTGATCACGTGATCCAAATCAACTAAACCATAACCGATCATCACGTGAGATGGAGTAGTTTTCAATGGTGAACATCACTATGTTGATCATATCTACTATATGATTCACGCCGACCTTTCGGTCTCCGTGTTCCGAGGCCATATCTGCATATGCTAGGCTCGCCAAGTTTAACTCGAGTATTCTCGTGTGCAAAACTGGCTTGCACCTGTTGTAGATGGACGAGAGCTTATCACACCCGATCATCACGTGGTGTCCGGGCACGATTTAACTTTGGCAACGGTGCATACTCAGGAGAACACTTCTTGATAATTTTAGTGAGAGATCATCTTAAAATGCTACCGTCAATCAAAGCAAGATAAGATGCATAAAGGATAAACATCACATGCAATCAATATAAGTGATATGATATGGCCATCATCATCTTGTGCTTGTGATCTCCATCTCCGAAGCACCGTCGTGATCACCATCGTCACCGGCGCGACACCTTGATCTCCATCGTAGCATCGTTGTCGTTACACCATCTATTGCTTCTACGACTATCGCTACCATTTAGTGATAAAGTAAAGCAATTACAGGGCGTTTGCATTTCATACAATAAAGCGACAACCATATGGCTCCTGCCAGTTGCCGATAACTTCGGTTACAAAACATGATCATCTCATAAAATAAAATAAAGCATCACGTTTTGACCATATCACATCACAACATGCCCTGCAAAAACAAGTTAGACGTCCTCTACTTTGTTGTTGCAAATTTTTACGTGGCTGCTACGGGCTTAGCAAGAACCGTTCTTACCAACGCATCAAAACCACAACGATAGTTCGTCAAGTTGGTGCTGTTTTAACCTTCGCAAGGACCGGGCGTAGCCACACTCGATTCAGCTAAAGTGAGAGAGACAAACACCCGCCAGCCACCTTTAAGCACGAGTGCTCGTAACGGTGAAACCAGTCTCGCGTAAGCGTACGCGTAATGTCGGTCCGGGCCGCTTCATCTCACAATACCGCCAACCAAAGTATGACATGCTGGTAAGCAAGATGACTTGTATCGCCCACAACTCACTTGTGTTCTACTCGCATATAACATCAACGCATAAAACCTAGGCTCGGATGCCATCGTTGGGGAACGAGTAATTTCAAAAAATTCCTACGCACACGCAAGATCATGGTGATGGCATAGCAATGAGAGGGAAGAGTGTTCGCCCACGCACTCGTGAGACCGTAAGCGAAGCGCTAGCACAACGCGGTTGATGTAGTCGACGCCTTCACGATCCGACCGATCCAAGCACCGAACGACGGGCCTCCGAGTTTAGCACACGCTCACTCGATGACGATCTCCGGCCTCCGATCCAGCCGAGCTCCGGAGATGAGTTCCTCAGCACGACGGCGTGGTGACGATGATGATGTTCTACCGGCACAGGGCTTCGCCTAAACTCTGCGATGATATGACTGAGGTGGAATATGGTGGAGGGGGGCACCGCACACGGCTAAGGAACGATTCGTAGATCAACTCGTGTGTCTATGGGGTGCCCCGCCCCTGTGATATAAAGGAGCCAGGGGAGGAGGCGGCCGCCAAGGAGGGCGCGCCAGGGGGAGTCCTACTCCCACCGGGAGTAGGACTCCTTCTTTCCAAGTAGGAGTAGGAGAAAGGGGAAAGAGGAGGAAGAGGGAGGAAAGGGGGCGCCGCCTTCACTTGTCCTATTCGGACTAGGAGGGGAGGCGCGCCCCTCCTCGCTCCTTCCCTCTTCTCCTCGTGGCCCATGTAGGCCCACGCCCCGGGTTTCGTAACCTCCTAGACTCGGTAAAATGCCGATTTCACCCTAACCATTCCAATGTCCAAACATAGGCTTCCAATATATCAATCTTTATGTCTCGACCATTTCGAGACTCCTCGTCATGTCCGTGATCACATCCGGGACTTCGAACAAACTTCGGTACATCAAAACTTGTAAACTCATAATGAAACTGTCATCGTAACGTTAAGCGTGCGGACCCAACGGGTTCGAGAATTATGTAGACATGACCTAGAACCATTCTCGGTCAATAACCAATAGCGGGACCTGGATGCCCATATTGATTCTTACATATTCTACGAAGATCTTTATCGGTCAAACCGCATAACAACATACATTGTTCCCTTTGTCATCGGTATGTTACTTGCCCGAGATTTGATCATCGGTATCCAATACCTAGTTCGATTTCATTACCGGCAAGTCTCTTTACTCGTTCCGTAATACATCATCTCATAACTAACTCATTAGTTACAATGCTTGCAAGGCTTAGGTGATGAGTATTACCGAGAGGGCCCAGAGATACCTCTCCGACAATCGGAGTGACAAAACCTAATCTCAATTATGCCAACCCAACATGTACCTTCTAAACACCAGAGAGCAGCTTTATAATCACCTAGTTACGCTGTGACGCTTGGTAGTACACAAAGTGTTCTTCCGGTAAACGGGAGTTGCACAATCTCATAGTTGCAGGAACTTTGTATAAGTCATGAAGAAAGCAATAGCAGTATACTAAACGATCAAGTGCTAGGCTAACGGAATGGGTCATGTCAATCACATCATTCTCCTAATGATGTGATCTCACTAATCAAATGACAACACATGTCTATGGTTAGGAAACATAACCATCTTTGATTAATGATCTAGTCAAGTAGAGGCATACTAGTGACTTATATGTTTGTCTATGTATTCACACATGTATCATGTTTCCGGTTAATACAATTCTAGCATGAATAATAAACATTTATCATGATATGAGGAAATAAATAATAACTTTATTATTGCCTCTAGGGCATATTTCCTTCACTATGAGGGGGTACGTTTGTCATGAAGTGGTACCTTTTCCAATTCAACACCAGATTACTATCCTCAAATTATTGCAAAATGTTGTTAAGATGGCATAGGAAATTATCTAACATGGTTTTAGGAACAGAAAAATCATCCATAAACACCTATGTAACATTTCCAAGGAATTATCTAACATAGATAAGCAACTTTGATAACAAACTGTGGATAATTTTCATCAGAATTATTATTGGTTCATTTGAAAGAAAAAACAAATAAAAGCAATATTATTTATTTAATTCTGGCTTTAATGCAACTGTTAGTAGAGGACGGGTTTAATACATGCTTTGTTTTATGCTTTGAAATTGGAGATATGCATCACTTACTGTTTCACGATCGATTATGGTAGTCCAGCTCATTCAGACGGTTTTACTATTTGGGTAACAAACTTATCTATAGTTTCGTAGCTATTTTCCACGGCGAATTATAAAATGACCACACCACAACACAGTTCAATAACCGCAAATTAAGCCTAATATATGTATGCAATCATGACATCTTTGTGCTTATGTATTCCTATCCAACTTGACTTTTTAAGTTAGAACTGGTTAGTGTTTCTTTTTAAAAAAATCATAGTTAATTGAAGTTTTGTTTGCTTTTCCGGTTGGTGACTAATTCTTGCATATTTCCTCTCTTTTTTAGTATTTGAACTATGAGGGACTATGTTTGTCATCAAGTGGTACCTTTTCCAATTCAACACAAGATTACTATCCTCAAATTGTTGCAAAATATTGTTAAGATTGCACAGGAAATTACCTAACATGGTTTTAGGAACAGAAAAAATCATCCATAAACACCTATGTAACATTTTCAAGGAATTCTATAGCAGTCAATAGTCATACATTTATAAAATGTCGCAAATGCATTACATAAACACAAGTGCACCATTCTATACGCCACCGTTAAATAATAACAATAACAATAGTTTTCTCTTGACTTTCGTGATAAATAAGTATTTGAGAAAATACATAATAACCATCAACATAACAAAAAAAATATCTAGTATTTGATCAATAAAATGTGGTAAATAATAGTGGTCTTCTCTTGTTGATTTATTTAATTTTTGTAATCAATGCACATTTAATTTTTAGTTCCCTGAGGAACAATGGGAACAATAGTGGAGGGGCGAGGAGGGTGGGGCCATCATGGAGTTGTGGTCAGCCCCCCATAGGAAGGCATCATGGATTTAACAGTGTCAGCAAGGCTGCGCTTGGCGAATTTGGGATTCCCTCGGTAGGTATTGAGGATATTGGTTTTCCTTCTCTTCAAGCAAATGGAGACGATGCAAATTCGGGTCTTTTCAAGTTTTTACATTGGAGAGCACTGTGGATAATGGGAGACATGTAATGATTGGGCGTTAATATGTGTCGCCCGTTCCGAGTAGGCCGCTTGCGTCGCCCACATGTGACTCCCTATGGGTCGGACTAGGGTACAAAGGGAAACTCCTCTCACAAACGATAGTGGGTTAAATTTGATTGAGGGTTAGGTTATTTTTTTGTTATTTTTCCATTTGATATTTTTTATTTCTGTTGGTTTAAATTTGATTGAAAAAATATTCACAAACTATTTTCAAATTTGTGAATGTTTATTAATACTGTGAGCTTTTTTGCAATTCGTGATTTTTTTAGAATTCATGAATCTTTTTCAAATCATGAACTTTTTCCAATGAACCAGAAAAGAACTGCACCGAGCGACAAAACGAGTACGTGCGAACGAGCGAAAGAGGAGTACGTGCGAACGTACCCAATAAGATCGCTAGTGTGCGCCAAGTATGTTTCCTTGCGCTCAAGGCGCCTAATTAGACCTCTCTAAAAGAGTCCTCGTCTTTTTTTTTTGAGCAATTCCTCTTTTTTTTAGAACTTCCTATTTTTTATATAGGGTTATTTTTTTCATGCAAATATAGGATTATTAAAAGAGTCCTCTCTTTGGGGCTTATAAGGCGCCAGTTGCCGAACCAAAGCCCAAGGCGTCTCCCGCATGGACCTGGCCTAGTAAAGCTCGCTCTATCGCTAGCTTTTTTTTGCTTCTACTTTGCTACAGTAAGTATGTTGTTCTTAGTTCACTAAAAAGATTCTTAGATAAAAAATAGCTGGTTCTTTAACTAAAAATATTTCATCAAATTAAAAAAACCTGAATTAAAAAATAACGAAATTTAAGAAAATTGTAAATTTGAATACTCTTTGTCAATTTTTAAAAATGTAATTGGATTAGAAAAAAGTGCATGAATTTTTTAAAAAAAACATGATTTTAGTAAAATGTTCACCGATTTCAGAAAATTTACAAGTTTTAAAAATGTTCATAAATTTAAAAATTTGTGGAACTTAAAATATTTAATATTTTAAAAGATATTCAGGGATTTAAAAATGCATAATATGAAAGTGATCACAAATTTGGAAAAGTTTGTGACTAGTAAAAATTGTTCACTAAATTAAAAGAAGTTCAATTTTTAAAAATATATATTCACATATTAGGGAAGATCCTGAATTTGTTTTAAAAATAATGAATTTTGATAAAGTTTAAATTTGGAAAAAAAATACATATTTGGAAAAAGTTTGAATGAAAAAATATTCATGAAATTTTAAAAAGGTGAAAAGGAAAAAAGTAAAAAATAAAATAACAAAATCAAGTGCAAAAACGAGAAAGTCCCAGCAGGAGTAACCACATGGAATCTTCTAGATCATTCCAAAATCTTCTAGTAGGGTGAAAAAGAAATACATGGGCTGACACATTAGAAGCAACGAAGAGTGGGAGTGTGAGCTCCAGATACGAAAAAGTTCTTACTGACGAGTGCTCCTAGTCAGCGCTTAAGACGCCCAAATCGCCATATAGCGTCCGCACTAAAGCCAACGAACCTCGCCGAAAAGCTGCTCACTGGGTCACGCTACTGGGATTCATTATATCGCTCGGTCGCCAGTTGGCAGGGTTCGTAGCCTAAACATTGGCTGGTTCGTTCCCTAAAAAAACAAGTGTTGGTTGATTCCTTTTAGGGCGATCCTTGCTCGCCACTTTGACCATGACCTGCCCTTGATACTTACTTTTCTATAAAATGTTTAAAAAATGTATAAAAAATACAAAAAATGAAAAAAAAAAGTGTTTACAAGTTTAAAAAATGTTCGTGGATGTTATAAATATGTTCGTCAATTCAGAGAAATTTCCATAGATTTGAAAACGTTCGTCAATTTACAAAAAAAATGTTCGTCAAAATTGAAAAAGGCACGAAGTCGAAAAAGTTCAAGAATTTAAGAAATAATCATGTATTTGAAAAAGGTCTTGAAAAGTTCATGAATTTGAAAATATTTCATGTATAAAGGTGCGAATAGGGTTTTCCTATTTGGGGAAGCTTCTGCAAACTTCCAGTATGTATTTCTTCAACTTTTAATCTTTTATTTATTCTTATTTTATTTTTATCATATTTTTTTTGAAAGTCGTCGACTTTTCTTAAATTCATGAATTGTTTCACATTTGTGCGATCACGGTTTTGTGTTGCCGGCCCAATTAGCATTTCTCTGATCTGAGTAGGACGGCCCATTAAGCGTTTCTGCGATCCTGGTTTTGGGAACCTTCTTCTATGAGGTTTCAAGCCGGATTTTATGTTTTGGGAACTTTTAGAAGACGTGAACCAGTTTTTCTGTTTCTTTTTATTTTTTTCGTTTTTATCTGTTTCTTCTTCTTTTCTCTCCTTTCTTCTTTTCCTTTAATTTTACGTTTTTTTTACTTCCTCTTTTCTTTCCTTTTTTATTTTTTCAAGTTTTTTTCTTTTCCAACAAATATTCAGGATTTTTCACAATATTCACATTTTTTTATTTTGTTCAAATTTTCAACAACTATTACTATTTTCAAATTTTGTTCAGAAGTTTCACAAATCTTAAGAGAATCCCAAAAACTTTCTAATTTCAAAAGGTGTTCATTTCTTTTCAAAAAATGTTTGAAATAAAAAATAGAATTTTAGATTGTCAAAATTTGTTCAAAAATTCAATAAATATTCAGTAATTTCAAAAAATGTTTCTGTTCTCAAAATTTGATCATATTTTTTTAAAAAAAACAGAAATTCAAAAAACTAAAACTCAGTAAAAAGAAGTGCAGTCAGCATGAATCAAACCAGCAACGTCAGACAACAAGCTATAGGTGTAAGCCACTGCACCATCTGTCGTTTCTCACAAGTACATGCATACTGCCGTTTATATAGGCTATCTTGTAAATAGATTTGAAACCCTGAATGTGTATATTTTTGTGCAGGGTAATCCAAAATGCGTATGTCATGTAGTCCTGGCCATGGGAAGCCCGGCCCGGTCGGCCCGACCCGGCCCGGCCTGACGCTGCCCCCGGGCCAGGCTCGGGCCTAGTTTTTGAGCCCGAAGGCCAGGCCGGGCCGGGCCCGAGCCCGCCATTTTTCCATTTTTCTGAAGGTCGAGCCGGGCCGGCCCGAAGCCCGATGGGCTTTTACGTGCTCGGGCCGGGCTTGGGCCCAGAAACACAAGCCCGATGGCTGGGCTGGGCCGGGCTCGGGCCTCGGTTTTTTGTGTCGGGCTTGGCTAGGCCCGGCCCGAAGCCCGGCCCTGCCCGAGGTTTGGCCAGGTATAATGTCATGGGACTTATTGAATGTTGGGTCTCTCATATCCCTTTTTTTCCTCGTCGACGGGTTACCAAAAATTCTAGCGAGCCTCGAATGTCTTTGATATCATTTAAAAATTTATTTAATTTCAATGTAAATGGACAGATATTGCCAAATAGAGATCATATGCATATGTTCTCACATAACAACTTTCTTCCAAGTGATAAGACGCATGAACCATCTTGCTAAACCGGACCTTTTTATGAAAAAAGATGGACAATGATGCGGAGCATCCTACGGTCATCTCCATGCACACCTTCATAGCACCTCAAGCCCCAAGTGGACCTATCGGACTTAAGGTGAACCCACTCCTCTTTGAGTTTGACACGAATATCCATTGGACTTGGTCGCTACCTCACCATGGAACATTGTGCATCATTAGGTACGAGGACGACCGCCACCGAGCAGCTAGGGAGCATCCCGGAGGCCAAGGAGAAAGATCCCAAGGCCACGAGGAAGAAGGATAAGCCCAACAGACCAAGTCTGCATGTCCCAGGCGACCCCGTGTGCACGGGCCCTACAGGATGGCCGATCGAGGCTGATATTTTGAGCATCCACTTCGTCCCCTTCCTCCACCTACCTATATATACTCCTCTCCCTCCTCCATTTAGACTGAGCAAAGGATATGACATGATCTAGTTGAGCTCTGCCCCTTGTACCTCCTCTTGAGAGAGAGAGAGAGAGAGAGAGAGAGAGAGAGAGAGAGAGAGAGAGAGAGAGAGAGAGAGAGAGACCTCTCCATGGAGATCAAGTCCTCCATTGAGGAAGATCCCTAGTGGATACAAGACCCCATCTAGGGAAGGATCCCCATCATAGGATTATCAAGACCTCGCCTCCTTAGGAGTGGGATGAACTCTACCTTGTGCTAAATTTTCTTTGTTGTTCATGTACCTATGTGGATCTTGTGTGGATTTGAGTCTAGTGGGTGGGTGTTTGGGCTTGTTCTTAAGTGTTCCTCTTGTTTTTCCCTTTGTGTTCTTCTTGTTTTTGGGGATTTCCCCTCCAATTCGTGAAAGATCTCCACTTAGGGTTCCACCTACAACATTATGGTATCATGAGCAAGTTTGATGACCAAATTGGAGTCTCCCCTCTTTGTTTTCTAGCCTAATTTTGCTTGTTCTTACCCAATTTCGAAAATCCCCACAAAAATAGCCCCAAATTTTTTCTTTCAATTTGTTGGTTCTTGTGAGATTTTGTTGTGTTTGATCCACGATTTTGATGTTTGGCAAGTAGATCTTGGCTTCCCCCATCCCCCCACCACGAATCCCACCCCAATTTTTCTTCTCCATCTCAAATTTGAGCCATGAAATCGCGAAATTTCCGCCCACCCCATGCCCACGGGCCCCAGACCCCGTGCGCACAGGCACCCGAAAAGTCTCTGGACACCCCGTGCCCACGGACCTGTACCGTGCGCACGGGACCCCGTGTCCACGGGCCCTAGACCCCGTGCACACGCCCCCCTATAGCAGTCGACTACACTTCACCGTTTTGGCCGTAACTTTCGCACCCAGAGTTCATTTTTGACGTTCTTTAGCTCGTTGAGTAGCTATTGACATCCCCCATCCTTATAGTTAGGTTTCCACATCATTTGACTCCATCAAAATTTTGACATCTTGGCATCTTTGCCTAGGATCTCCACCATATCATTCACAAAATCACCATAGCCTTCCGCAACTAACCCATTTTTTCCATTTAGCATTTGTGGTTGTTTGAGTTGTGACCTGAGTCTTCTAAGGTGTTTCGGCTACTTAGGGGTGGTTGCTTCTTCATCAACCACCACCACCACTTCCGCATTGCCATCTCCGACACCACCACCGCATGTCCGCTACCACCATTCGACATTTGGCATTTGAGATTTTGAGTTTGCGTTTTTTCCGTTTCCTAAGGTGTTTTGGCTACTTAGGAACGGTTCGACTTCGACACCACCACCACTCATCATCGCCCCGGTCCCGACATCGACAACGACCGCTTCAGCATTACCCGTCCTTGTGTACACACGACAAACCATTGACAGTAACCTCGTCGACACCTTTTTATATATTTCCTTGCCATTGCATTGATAGCCCCGAGCCTATTGCGTAGCTTACCTATCGAAACTAGCGAGTTAAGAATTGTCGGGCCACGCTATTTGTGCTCCTTAGTGATACGCTTACGCCGCATAGCTAGTTTTAGCGTGCAACCATCTTGCTATCATCATTGTGCCATAAGTCTCTCCTGTGCATATATTCCTTGTCTCATATCATACTTGGCTTGAGCATCAAGCATATCCAATAAAAATGAGAGAACAAAAAGCTTTAAGCAAAAGAGGAGATACAAAAGAGAGCTTTTAAGCAATAGAAATAGCATTGAGCCATTTTGCATAGTACATACACTTGGAGCATACATACATAGCTTACTTGGGATTGAAGACGGCACGTTTAATCTCATAGGTTGGTGCACAAGTGTATCTTGCCCATTTGAGCAATCGAGTTATTGTATCTCTAGCATCTGTGCAACAAGAGCTTCTTTCGTGGTAATACATTTTGTGCTCATTCCATGGTTGTGCGGATCCCATCTATCTATCCGTGTGTGTGTTTCTTTTGTCACCATAGCTATTGATCTATTTGCTTTACATTGCAATTTTGTGAATCTTCCTCAACATTTTTGACATCTTGGACTAACATTTGCTTGAATTTTGTGCCACTTGTCCAAACCAAGCCACTCGATAAGCTTTAATTTATAGGTGTGAGTGAACAAGTCCGGTACCAATTCCACTATTCTCTCATTTCACATTGAGTAACACGGGATACATCCTCAACTTTGGGAAATAGTATCTTGGTATTGTTTATCTCATTTCCTACTCACCTCTACTCGAGTCTTGTGATGAATAGGCAAAGCACAACATCTTCGGTCCTCGGCCGCATTGGGCGACTCGCCATCGACATACGACACTCCGAAGCAAGGAAAAGGGACTACCTCGACGACAAGTTGGACGCACACATGGACGACATCTGACACGTGTTGGCTAATTACAAGTCTTATTATCCTTCGTCATCTTCAAGGTGGAGACGCTCCAGCCGCAAGTCTTCGGAGCGGCCACACGATGCAAGTACCACGCGGCACCGTCGTCATCTTCGATACGTCTGCCAAGACCACCAAAAAGACCATGAAGAGCGACCTTCTGGACGAGAGTTGGCTTCTCTGCCACCCCCGTGCACATGGGCCTTTGACCCCCATGCACACGGGACCCCATGCATACGGCCTCCGTCGTACAGGGGCGGACCCAGACAAAATTCTGACTGGGGGCACAACTTCTATAAAGTTGCTGGTTTTGAAGTTTTTTCTTTCAAAATATGCACAAATACAAAGGGAATTCAAAATTTTGAGTGGGGGCCTAGGCCCCCACTCGGTTGTACTTGGGCCTGTCCCTGCCCTCGTGCGCACGGGCCTTACATAACCACAATATCGACAACAAGGCTGTGGCTTCCTCAACCCCGTTGGCATCTTCGCCAAGTGACTTCAAGGCACCTTCGCCTTCGGATGTACGACATCTTCGCCTACTACATGAGCTCACGCCCACTCCTTCCACGAGCTACTACGACTTCGACATCGTCGATGAGCTCCAAGACGATGCTTCCATCTTTGGAGGCGAGAGTGATGACGTGCCATCTCCGGCCTGTTGGAAATATGCCCTAGAGGCAATAATAAAAGGATTATTATTATATTTCCTTGTTCATGATGATTCTCTTTATTCATGCTATAACTGTATTATCCGGAAATCGTAATACACGTGTGAATACATAGACCATAATATGTCCCTAGTAAGCCTCTAGTTGACTAGCTCGTTGATCAACAGATAGTCATGGTTTCCTGACTATGGACATCGATGTCGTTGATAACGGGATCACATCATTAGGAGAATGATGTGATGGACAAGACCCAATCCTAAGCATAGCACAAGATCGTAGTTCGCTTGCTAGAGCTTTTCCAATGTCAAGTATCTTTTCCTTAGACCATGAGATCGTAACTCCCGGATACCGTAGGAGTGCTTTGGGTGTACCAAACGCCACAACGTAATCGGGTGACTATAAAGGTGCACTACAGGTATCTCCGAAAGTGTCTTGGGTTGACACGGATCGAGATCGATTTGTCACTCCGTATGACGGAGAGGTATCTCTGGCCCACTCGGTAACGCATCATAATAATGAGCTCAAAGTGACCAAGTGTTTGGTCACGGATCATGCATTACGGTGACGCGTAAAGTGACTTGCCGAACGAGACCGAACGAGGTATTGGGATACCGACGATCGAGTCTCGGGCAAGTAACGTACCGATTGACAAAGGGAATTGAATACGGGGTTGTTTGAATCCTCGACATCGTGGTTCATCCGATGAGATCATCGAGGAGCATGTGAGATCCAACATGGGTATCCAGATCCCGCTGTTGGTTATTGCCCGAGAGCCGTCTCGGTCATGTCTACGTGTCTCCCGAACCCGTAGGGTCTACACACTTAAGGTTCGGTGACGCTAGGGTTGTATGAATATGAGTATGCAGCAAACCGACTGTTGTTCGGAGTCCCGGATGAGATCCCGGACGTCACGAGGAGTTTCGGAATGGTCCGGAGGTGAAGAATTATATATAGGAAGTGCTGTTTCGGCCATCGGGAAAGTTTCGGGGTCACCCGGTATTGTACCGGGACCACCGGAAGGGTCCCGGGGTCCACCGGGTGGGGCCACCTATCCCGGAGGGCCCCGTAGGCTGAGGTGGGAGGGGAACCAGCCCCTAGTGGGCTGGTGCGCCCCCCTTGGGCCTTCTCTGCGCCTAGGGTTGAAAACCTCCATCCGTGAAAATGTTCAAGATGGAGACATAGATATTTGCAAAGTACATACGGATCTGAATGTCGCAGATCCGTTGACTAAACCTCTCTCGCGAGCAAAACATGATCAACACCAGAACTCTATGGGTGTGCGATTCATCACAATGTAACTAGATTATTTACTCTAGTGCAAGTGGGAGACTGTTGGAAATATGCCCTAGAGGCAATAATAAAAGGATTATTATTATATTTCCTTGTTCATGATAATTGTCTTTATTCATGCTATAATTGTATTATCCGGAAATCGTAATACACGTGTGAATACATAGACCATAATATGTCCCTAGTAAGCCTCTAGTTGACTAGCTCATTGATCAACAGATAGTCATGGTTTCGACTATGGACATCGATGTCGTTGATAACGGATCACATCATTAGGAGAATGATGTGATGGACAAGACCCAATCCTAAGCATAGCACAAGATCGTAGTAGTTCGCTTGCTAGAGCTTTTCCAATGTCAAGTATCTTTTCCTTAGACCATGAGATCGTAACTCCCGGATACCGTAGGAGTGCTTTGGTGTACCAAACGTCACAACGTAGTGGGTGACTATAAAGGTGCACTACGTATCTCCGAAAGTGTCTGCTTGGGTTGACACGGATCGAGATCGGATTTGTCACTCCGTATGACGGAGAGGTATCTCTGGGCCCACTCGGTAATGCATCATCATAATGAGCTCAAAGTGACCAAGTGTTTGGTCACGGATCATGCATTACGGTATGAGTAAAGTGACTTGCGATGCAGAATTAGACCGAACGAGGTATTGGGATACCGACGATCGAGTCTCGCAAGTAACGCATCGATTGACAAAGAGAATTGAATACGGGTTGTTTGAATCTCGACATCGTGGTTCATCCAATGAGATCATCGAGGAGCATGTGGGAGCCAACATGGGTATCCAGATCCCGCTGTTGGTTATTGCCCGAGAGCCGCCTCGGTCATGTCTACGTGTCTCCCGAACCCGTAGGGTCTACACACTTAAGGTTCGGTGACGCTAGGGTTGTATGAATATGAGTATGCAGCAAACCGAATGTTGTTCGGAGTCCCGGATGAGATCCCGGACGTCACGAGGAGTTTCGGAATGGTCCGGAGGTGAAGAATTATATATAGGAAGTGCTGTTTCGGCCATCGGGAAAGTTTTGGGGTCACCCAGTATTGTACCGAGACCACCGGAAGGGTCCCGGGGGTCCACCGGGTGGGGCCACCTATCCCCGAGGGCCCCGTAGGCTGAGGTGGGAGGGGAACCAGCCCCTAGTGGGCTGGTGCGCCCCCCTTGGGCCTCCCCTGCGCCTAGGGTTGAAAACCCTAGGGGGGGCGCACCACTTGCCTTGGGGTACTCCAACCTCGCCGCCTCTTGGGAGATTGCATCTCCTGGGGCGCGCCTCTGGGGCCTATATAAGGAGGGCGGGGAGGCGCAGCACCGTGTCTTGGGCCTCCTCCCCTGCTACACCTCGCCCTCCTCCCGCAGCAGCCTTGGCGAAGCCCCGCCGGTTCTCGCAGCACCCACCACCACGCCGTCGTCAGCCGATCATCATCAACCTCTCCTTCCCCCTTGCTGGATCAAGAAGGAGGAGACCTCATCCGCTCCGTACGTGTGTTGAACGCGGAGGTGCTGTCCGTTTGGCACTTGGTCATCGGTGATTTGAATCACGGCGAGTACGACTCCATCATCACCATTCTCTTGAACGCTTCCGCACGCGATCTACAAGTGGTATGTAGATGCAATCTCTCTCCCATGACTCATTGCTTAGATGAACTCATAGATGGATCTTGGTGAAACCGTAGGAAAAATTTTAATTTTCTGCAACGTTTCCCAACACGGCCTTCATCCACGGCAAGAGTGATGTTGTGCCATCTTCGGTCTTCATCCACGGTGACGACTACGAGATGGTTGAGCATGGGATTTTTCCTTCGACCACGACGACGTATGATGACTTGAGTGACTTTAGCCACCATATTGAGAGTGAGACTGACTTCACCACTAGCCCCATATACGATGAGTTGCCCCAATTCCCATGTGAGGAGAGCCGCCACTGCCAGCACTTGAGTGATTTGCGTGACTCCACCATATGTGACATTGAGTGCACCTACCTTGAGGGAGTGAGTGAGCCACCATCACACAGAGAGAGTAAGGTAGTTGATAGGGCATGTGAGGCCATTTTGATTTCTAACAACTTAACCTCTACCTCTATTATGTCTTCTCCTTTGGTGCTAGGTCCCATATACAACGACGCCATGATCATCAACGACTCCGTCCTTCCTTTGGACAAGATGCTGGCCATGGTGGAATACGATGCACCCCCACATGGTTCCATCAAGATAACAATGACCACGAGTTGGTTCTTACCACCTCACCTACACCACATGAGTGGAATGAGAAAGGTAACATAGGTGAAGGTGATGCTCTTGTCCCACTAGTGTACATTCTTAATATTGATTGCTTGCATGATGTTGATCCACCTATTGACACGCTTCATGCTAGTGCGACTTCCTCATGCGATGATTTACCCATTTATGATGAGTATGATGATTGCCATGTGGAGTCTATTAGCTGTGATGCCATGTTACATAGGATTTCGTGTGATAATTCTCTTGGTCACATCATGTTTGACAGTCCGCTTGACTTGTCATATGCTATGGATGAGATCACCCATATGTCACATTTGCAATCTCATCATAGTGACTATGCATATGCCATTAAAATGAACCCAATTTGCACATATGGCATAGATGACAAGCCCATAGTTATTGGCATTTGTTTTTCTTGTGATGATATTGATATGCTCCTTTTGCATCATATGCCATGGCATGACCACCTAGCTTCAGACATGCATTGTTTTGGATGTTGTTCACATTCTCCATATGATGTCCGCTATTGCTCATGAGGAGACCGCCATAGTTTCCTCATACATGTTAGGAGATTTTAATCCATCCCATCCTTTGCATGATTCCCATGATTATGTGCACCATATGCTCCCATGAATAAACATGCTAATATTGTGCCACACAGTTGTTATAACTTGCATCCTAACCATGTTGAACACAATAACTATCATTGCATGATGGATGCCATGTTTCTCTACCGTGCCACAAATTTCTTTGAGCGATGCTTATCTTGTGCTAACTTACACGTGCACATACACATCATGATGGATGATGTGTACATTTACCACGCACACGCTTTCTTTGGTTTGTGTCTCCTTTGTGTAGGTACCCATGAAGACTCGTCAATTTCGCAATCCCATGAGTTGACGAAACGAGCTCTAAAGAGCAACGATGATTTGGGATCCCGTGGATTTTCATTCCCACCGCTCACTTTGCGCCACGACTTCGCGCATCTCTTCTACATGGCCCTCACATGGTTATGGGTTATATACCACTTCTCACTTTATGCCCATATTGACATGTTCACTTTGCATGATATGCTCATTCCTATGCCTTTGTCATGTATTTGTGACTCATGCTTTGCATTACACATGATGATTGATTCTACTACTTGTACGTGTATTTGCAAGCTTGGTGGAGACATTGCTTGTTATTGCCATGTTTCATTTGTGACCCATCCCTATGATGATACTTTGATCTTGCTTTGTGTTCGTGCTTGCAATATGTCATGTGCATTGCCTATACCCACTTTTTGCTCACATGATATGATTCCATGATTTTCTCTAGTGTATTGCATCTTCGCTCCACTAGTTTGCACGATATGACTACTATGCTTGCTTATGTTGCATCACCGATGATTCATAATTGCTCATTTCATGCGGTTGATAGCCACTATTGCCATGCTTTGCACATGATTGCTATTGCTACTTGTCATATCTCTTCATATGTTGCCTCTCTCATGTTTGATGATTTTTCATGTATTGAGTGCAACAATGATTTTAGTCTTGCTAATGAGATTGCCCCCATAGCATTCTCGCATATACATGGAGATTTTGACATAATTCTTGTGAATCATGCTTGCCTTCCTTCTTTGCACCATATGCCTAGTGCCATGAATATCAACATGTTGCATATTATTATTCATGCACTTTTGCTTCTAATGGTTGTGTGCAAGAGAAAAGAACCATCATGATGGATGATGTGTTTATCTACCATGCGCATATGTTCTTTGTTCTGTTGTGTGCATGTGTAGGATACTTGGACTTTGTGTCGACTTCCACTTCACGTGAGTTGATCATTCGAGCTCTTGAGAGCGAGCCTCATGCATTCGATCATGACTCGCTTCTACACCGGATTTGCTACTACTTCGGCATTGTGAAGGATGCACAAGGACATGCTTTCAAGGTGATATCCTTCTCTTTTGAGAACACCCAAACCATGAGCATGCACATTGTGGATCATACTTCATGTGTTGCTTGCACCATTGGCACGCATGTTAGATATATTGCTTTCATTCATGATTGCCACCTCGCCATGCCTCATGACATATATTCCTTGTGTGTTGCATCCAACTTGTCGCCTACTTGCTCATATCACATGTTTGGTTGCACCAATGTCATCACTTCACATATGCCATGTCCCTTTACTTGTCACATGCTTGACTTGATTACCTCGCACATGATGAACAACTGCTCTTTTTATTGTGTTGAGTGCCACTCGATTTTCACTACACCATATGCCCGCTATGCTTGGATTATCTTGCACTTGCCCCATGTGTTTAGGCATCTCCTTATATTTCGTGTTGTGAATGATTCCTATGCATACCATAGACCATTTGTCGGAAGCTTTTATGCATGCTTACTATGAACTTGAGGTCGATGCTTATTCTCTTGCCACACATATTTGCATCGCTACCTCACATTTACATTATTGTTTCCATGATGTCCTTGATTGTGCACAAATTATATGCTTAAATGCCATGCCACACTTCTTTGTCGAACCCTATGCTATGCTTGATGATGACACTCGTTGGGTGAATCATCTCTTGAATGCTTGGTTTTGCACTAACGCTAACCACATTTGTTTTTCCAAGTGTTTGTTGTCTTTGCTCCTTTTGAAGGAATTACAAGATGGTGCAGCATTGGAAAGTGCCCATCTCAAGTGACAAGACATCTTGGAGTGCTTTGACTGCACCATCACATACACTCCGTCCAACAACAAGGCCATCCACGCCTATCGTGTACATGGCGATATGGTTTACGATCCGAGGTCGGATCTTTCCCAAGAGGGAGGGGATGATGCAGAGCATCCTACAGTCATCTCCATGCACACCTTCCTAGCACCTCAAGCCCCGAGTGGACCTATCGGACTTAAGGTGAACCCGCTCCTCTTCGAGTTTGACACGAATATCCATTGGACTTGGTCGCTACCTCACCATGGAACATTGTGCATCATTAGGTATGAGAGCGACCGCCAGCGAGCAGCTAGGGAGCATCTCGGAGGCCAAGGAGAAGGACCCCAAGGCCATGAGGAAGAAGGATAAGCCCAACAGACCAAGTCTACATGTCCCAGCAACCTGGCGCGCCGCCCGAGACCCGTGCCCACTGCTACCCAGAAGTCGGCGCTGAGCACCCCATGCCTGAGCCCAACTTACCCCGTGCGCACGGGCCTACAGGATGGCCGGCCGAGGCTGCTATTTTGGGCCTCCACTTCGTCCCCTTCCTCCACCTACCTATATATACTCCTCTCCCTCCTCCATTTAGATTGAGCAAAGGATATGACATGATCTAGTTGAGCTTTGCTCCTTGTACCTCCTCTTGAGAGAGAGAGAAACCTCTTCCATGGAGATCAAGATCCCAATTGGGGAGGATCCCTAGTGGATACAAGACCCCATCTAGGGAAGGATCCCCATCATAGGATCATCAAGACCTCACCTCCTTAGGAGTGGGATGAACTCTACCTTGTCCTAGTTTTCCTTTGTTGTTCATGTACCTATGTGGATCTTGTGTGAATTTTTGAGTCTAGTGAATGTGTGATTTGGGCTTGTTCTTGTTTCCCCCTTTGTTCTTGGGGATTTTCCCTCCAATTCGTGAAAGATCTCCACTTAGGGTTCCACCCTACAATAGGCAAGGTCGTGATAAGGCCTTAGCGATGCCTTGAATCGGCACCCCTCCTAATAAAATAAGTCAAGCTGACCACTAGAACAGGAGATATATATGGGGTTAAAAGGAATATATGTTTACACTAAAAAATAAAACCAAATTCAACATTCTTTTGAAAAAATTGATCGAAAAATGCCGGAAATTCTGTTTTTTCTTTCAAAAACTGGCTTTTCCAGTCCTTGCGGAATAAAACCGAAAAGGAGCAAAATATATTGCATAAACCCTCATGCAACACCTATTCGACTTTCAATCCATTTCTTCCTAGCCATCTAAGATAAATGTCTATCTGAAACAATAAAGGAAAGTAACAACTGGTAAAATGGCTGCTACTAGGAGTGTGGTAGGTAACGTGTCGATTTCGAATGCCCGTGGGCACACACTGTTTTTTTGGCTGTATTTGTATTTCTGTCTTTGCCACTGACAGGTGTGCCCCATGCGCAGGTATGGAGTGTGGGTCATCTAGCATGCAGAGTTTAACAGAGGCATAACGACAAATGAACGAAATGTACTTGGATGTACCTGAAACGTAAGTTGTAGGGTTATGAATGCAAGTTTATATATCAAAAGCGTAATTAACTCAACTCTGAGGCCAATGCATGGGGCAATTACAAAAAGTAATCAATTCCACGTGCAATGCTCGCCACATACACCAATGGTGCATAAGATAGAGGGGAATGCCCTTTTTAAAATCGCCCAAGTAATTAATTTCCGTATGCGGCCTCGCCCATCGCCCTCGCTAATTAATCGCCCAATCAACGGATGTCGCGCCAACTAAACCCCAATGAACAAACACAAAACATATTATGAGCAAACTCAGAATGATGGACTTGAATTTGTGGCCTGGCGGACTTTTAAACCCGAACGGATGTAGTACTCTTATTTTTAACTTTGATCTACTTTGTAAGAGAGTCTCCTCGTATCAGTTTGATTGTGTTACTTCATATATATAAAGCGGCGCGAAAGGGGCAGACGGTTTTCGTTGAGGGATTGAAGTCTCGGTGGCAAAAGCCAGTCTGAAAATAAAAAACATGTCAAGATGGAGGGGGAAAAACCAATGAAGAAAAGTGGAGGGCGTTTTTAAGATAGGAGGGAGGACAAAATTGGTATTTTGTACAATGTCAAGCCACACACGTATGCATTTTGACGTGGCATCCATTTCCACCCGAGGATCGCAGATACCGAGGCGGCCTCACGCCTCGCGCTCCCGCTCCTGATTGGCCCGCGGCCTCTTCACGCGGATCGCCCCCCGCGAGCGAACATCCACCGTCCACGCCCCCCTCCATCCAACGGCCCGCGCCCCACATCACGCGGATCGCCCCCCGCATTCCATCCCGCGCGGGCATATAAACCCCAGACGCGGCCGCTCCAGACTCAAACCACATCAACCAACCAATCCCACCGAATCCACCTCTCGCCGGAGCCCCAGCAAGGAGCAAGCAAGGAAGATGGACGCCGGCAAGCTGAAGAAGGTGGCCGGGAAGAAGTTCGGCGGGCCGAGGAAGAAGTCGGTGACCAAGTCCATCAAGGCCGGCCTCCAGTTCCCCGTCGGCCGCATCGGGCGCTTCCTCAAGAAGGGCCGCTACGCCCAGCGCGTCGGCTCCGGCGCCCCCGTCTACCTCGCCGCCGTCCTCGAGTACCTCGCAGCCGAGGTACGCACACCACGCCACCGTCCTTCCTTCCTTCCTCGTTACATCTTCTCCGGTCACGTGCTGACGGCGCGACTGTGCCACGCAGGTGCTGGAGCTGGCCGGCAACGCCGCCAAGGACAACAAGAAGTCGAGGATCGTGCCGAGGCACCTGCTGCTGGCCATCCGCAACGACCAGGAGCTCGGGAGGCTGCTGAGTGGCGTCACCATCGCCCACGGCGGCGTCATCCCCAACATCAACCCAGTGCTGCTCCCCAAGAAGGCCGCCGAGAAGGCCGAGAAGGTCGGCGCCGCCCCCAAGTCGCCCAAGAAGGCCACCAAGTCCCCCAAGAAGGCCACCAAGGCCTAGATCGTAGTAGTGCGGTGTGCTGATGGTTCCAGTTTGGTTAGATGTAGTAGCTGTTTCACTCTGTATCCTGCGCCCCTGATGTAATCGGACTCAAAGGGGAAGCCGCTTGCTTCCTCTTGACTTATGAATTAGTATCAAGTATCAACTAAGCGTTTCTGAACTGATTTGGTCTTTGTTGATTTGTTCAGTTTTGGAACTGGGCTAAATTTGTTTCATGAATTATTTGGGATCCAATGAGACCCTCCGTTCATAAGCTGACATGATGAGCACAAAAATCCTCTGATATTTCTACAGACCATAGATGACATGTAACTGACGGACAGAACTGAAGCTGTTGGTCACATGGTGGGCAATCTTCAGGTTCCTTTCCTCTTGTGCAATTCCTGGAGCCGGAATGTTTATCAAGGCTCTGAAGCTACACTCGTTTGTCATGTGTAACAATTCTGCTGATGAGCACATTTTAATTGGGCGGCACACATTTTTTGCCCCATTTCTGAAAGCTAAAAAATATATCTCCGCTTCCTCTTTCTGTCAGACAACTCAACGGCTGCACAAGCTCTCGATGAACCTGTTGTGCGTCTGCTCCCTTATAGGGTGGCAAAAAGAAGGCTTACTCTGCTGCTAAACCAAGATGTATTCTGATCTTGTGAATGCCAAGGTGCCAAGGAAACCGTAGCAAATCAAAAGTAATAATACTGCTAAACCTATTTCCTTTTTTACAAGGAAATCCAAATTAAAGAGGGAACGAATCTGGAGAATGTAAACAGTACGACAACGCTAGTGTTAGACAATCCACAACGTGAGAGAAGCACACTTTGAGATCTTTTTTTTGCGGGTGAAAAAGCACACTTTGAGATCGGCCTAATATCCGAGCCAAGAAGACACACGACAAGAGAAAGAAGGGAAATCATGTCGGGAAATGCATTGGAGCGCCCTGGTACCACACCCCTATATGAAAATAGCATTAAAAGAATAGGAATTTCTATTTTCATGTCTCTCCTTCCTTTGTTCTGCTAAGGTTTTCCCCCGCCCATCTAAGTGTGTTTTTGCCCTCCTTCACTCGCCCGTGCCTCAGAAAAGGCCAAACGGTGCCTTGTCGACCGGTCAAAGCCTTTGACCGTTACTTCGCCGGTGCTGACGCGTGGGGCTGACCTAAGATGATGACATGTGGTACCGATTGGTGCTGACGCATGGGGCCGACCTGAGATGATGACATGTGGGATTGGTTGGTGGACAGCCGGTGCTGACGCGTTTGTCTAAAAAAGAGGGGGACGAATTATCTCTCTCATTTTGCATGCCCCGTGGCCCGAGCAACCCACCTCCATCTCCACCTCCACCTCCCCCATCCCCGCCCCCACCCCCCAATCCTGCAGCCGCCGCCGGCTGACGACGGCTATGGAGGTGTTTTGCGCCGGTGACCCTGTCTTACTAGAGAAGTGCAAGGAGATCTCCTATTGGTTTCCTAGCACACAAGCTCTGGCGGAGCATGCGTTGCAATTGTTGAGAGATGCGACATCCAATGAGATCCGGCGGATGATTCCAGATCCTGTCAATGGGGTAACTTGTAAGGGGGGTTTTGTCTGGGCAATGCGTGAGGCAATGGAGTCGCCGGATCCTCGTCAGCGAGGTCGTTGGTGTTCATACAGGTCTCGCCACGACCCGCCAGATCTAAAGGTCAAACCAGAGCTCGCAGCTATTCCACTGGTGAGGTACGTGCAACCTCCTCTTGGTATGTCTCTACACATAATTTTGCTTGATAACGTGGAGGATTTTATGAGGACCATCAAAAGTCCTGTGCCCGGAGACGAGCAAATGGTGGAGGAGGACGAGGATTGGTTGTCAAAGCCTGCTCTGGCCGCCGACGAGGAGGAGCACAGGGATGAATATGCAAAGGAGGATAGGCATTCGTATGCCATAAAGCGTATGAGCGAAGACGACGACGTTTTAGGGCTTGTCATGATCATAGCAAAGCTAGAGGGTGAGTGCAAGCCCGTAGTTATGTAATTGGAGTTGTGATGTACTTTTTGTTTATTTGTCACTCTCTACTAAAGTTTTCTATATTTATTTGAGATGTGTATGCTACCTTTATCTACTTTTAGTTTGTTGATCCGAGAAGTGTATGCTACCTTATCAAAGTTTGTTTATCTAATCAAGGTTTTTTTTAAGACTATGGTATTGCATTTTCTCATTTTCCCACAAGCCATTGCACATGAGAGGCCTCTATGCAAAGTAATTTCAATTTTTGAGTTTTTTTGCCTTTTCTATAATTTATTTCAATGTGTGGTCAAAACTGTATGGATGACAAATCATATAAAATGGTTGGGAATTATAGTTTTCTTTGTGGGTACTGCCTACATTCGTAATGTGCAAGGTGAAAATGTTTTTTCAGAATTTATTGGACCAAACTAGAGCACACTTGCAGCTCAACGTTGAATTACTTGATGTAAATCTCCTGAAATTCAATTAATCTATGGAAAATGGCAATATAACTTAGAAATTTCATGAAAAATTGGCATATGGAATCCCATGTGGTATACTTCAAGTGAAAATTGTAAGGGCACTATTTACAATATTATTTATGTCACTTGCTTCACAAAAAAATTATGTATGGCACTAGAAAAATGGAAAATTAACTTTTTATTAAACAAATCTTCAATCTTTTTGTGGAATGATTCCTCACAATGATAACACCCTTGTTAGTACCAAAAATTGTCATGTTATCATCTACTATGCAATGAAGATGCTCATGGGTATGGTCATCTTAATTGAAAGTCATTGATCTTCATACGAGATAGGTCAGTTTTGTGAAGCTTTTTTTTTCAAGTTTGTGGTATTGTTAGTTTATATTTTTTTCCACAAGCCATTGCACATGAGAGGCCTCCATACAAAAGGATTTCTATTTTTGAGCCTTTTTTCCTTTCTCTATAATTTATTTCAATGTGTTGTCAAAATTGCATGGATGACAAATCATATAAAATGGATGAGAATTATACTTTTCTTTGTGCTTTGCCTACATTCGTAATGTGGAAGGTGAAAATGATTTTCCAAAATTTATTGGACCAAACTAGAGCACACTTGCAGTTCAAATTTGAATTACTTGATATAAATCACTTGAAATTCAATAAATCTATGAAAAATGGCAATATCAGTCAGAAATTCAAGAAAAATTGGCAGATGGAACTCATGTGGTATTTTCAGCTAAAAATTATAAGGCCACTATTTACAATATTATTTATGCATGCTTCGCAAAAAAAATCATGTATGCCACTAGAAAAATGGAAAATATTTTTTTTATTAACCAAATCTTCAATCTTTATGTAGAATTATTGCTCACAATAGTAACCGTCTTGTTAGTGAAGGAAACATGCCCTAGAGACAATAATAAAGTTATTATTTATTTCCTTATTTCATGATAAATGTTTATTATTCATGCTAGAATTGTATTAACTGGAAACATAATACATGTGTGAATACATAGACAAACATAGTGTCACTAGTATGCCTCTACTTGACTAGCTCGTGAATCAAAGATAGTTAAGTTTCCCAGCCATAGACAAGAGTTGTCATTTGATTAACGGGATCACATCATTAGGAGAATGATGTGATTGACTTGACCCATTTTGTTAGGTTAGCACTTGATCGTTTAGTATGTTGCTATTGCTTTCTTCATGACTTATACATGTTCCTATGACTATGAGATTATGCAACTCCCGTTTACCGGAGGAACACTTTGTGTGCTACCAAACGTCACAACGAATCGGGTGATTATAAAGGAGCTCTACAGTGTCTCCAAAGGTACATGTTGAGTTGGCGATTTCGAGATTAGGATTTGTCACTCCGATTGTCGGAGAGGTATCTCTGGGCCTCTCAAGAATGCACATCACTATAAGCCTTGCAAGCAATGTGACTAATGAGTTAGTTATGGATGATGCATTACATAACAAGTAAAGAGACTTGCCGGTAACAAGATTGAACTAGGTATTGAGATACCGATGATCGCATCTCGGGCAAGTAACATACCGATGACAAAAGGAACAACATATGTTGTTATGCGGTTTGACCGATAAGATCTTTGTAGAATATGTGGGAGCCAATATGAGCATCCAGATTCCGCTATTGGTTATTGACCGGAGACGTGTCTCGGTCATCTCTACATAGTTCTCGAACCCGTAGGGTCTGCACGGTTAAAGTTCGGTGACGATTTATATTATGAGTTATGTGTTTTGATGTACCGAAGGTAGTTCGGAGTCCCGGATGAGATCGAGGACATGACGAGGAGTCTCGAAATGGTTGAGACGTAAAGATCAATATATTGGACGACTATATTCGGACATCAGAAAGGTTCTGAGTGATTCGGGTATTTTTTCGGAGTACCGGAGAGTTACGGGAATTCGCCGGGGAGTATATGGGCCTTATTGGGCCATACGGGAATAGATGAGAGAGGGCAAAAGGAAGGAGGCGCATGCCCCCCTCTGGTCCGAATTGGACAAGGGGTGCAGCCCCCTTTTCCTTCTCCCTCTCCCCCTCTTTCCTTCTCTCCTACTCCAACAAGGAAAGGAGGAGTCCTACTCCCGGTGGGAGTAGGACTCCCCCCTTGGCGCGCCCTCCTCCTTGGCCGGCCACCTCCCCCTTGCTCCTATATATACAGGGGCAGGGGGGCACCCTAGAACACAACAATTGATCCCTTGGATCTTTTAGCCGTGTGCAGTGCCCCCCTCCACCATAATCCACCTCGATAATATCGTAGCGGTGCTTAGGCGAAGCCCTGCGTCGGTAGCATCATCAACACCATCATCACGCCATCGTGCTGACGGAACTCTCCCTTAGAGCTCGGCTGGATCGGAGTTCGAGGGACATCATCGAGCTGAACGTGTGCTGAACTCGGAGGTGCCGTGCGTTCAGTACTTGATCGGTCAGATCGTGAAGACGTACGACTACGTCAACCGCGTTGTGCTAACGCTTCCGCTTTTGGTCTACGTGGGTACGTGGACAACACTCTCCCCTCTCGTTGCTATGCATCACCATGATCTTGAGTGTGCGTAGGAATTTTTTTGAAATTACTACGTTCCCCAATAGTGGCATCAGAGCCTGGTTTTATGCGTAGATGTTATATGCACGAGTAGAACATAAGTGATTTGTGGGCGATACAAGTCATACTTCTTACCAGCATGCCATACTTTGGTTTGGCGGTATTGTTGGATGAAGCGGCCTGGACCGACATTACGCGTACGTTTACGCGAGACTGGTTCTACCGACATGATTTGCACACAGGTGGCTGGCGGGTGTCAGTTTCTCCAACTTTAGTTGAACCAAGTGTGGCTGCGCCCGGTCCTTGAGAAGGTTAAAACAACACTAACTTGACGAACTATCGTTGTGGTTTTCATGCGTAGGTAAGAAGGGTTTTTGCTCAGCCCGTAGAAGCCACGTAAAACTTGCAACAACAAAGTAGATGACGTCTAACTTGTTTTTGCAGGGCATTTTGTGATGTGATATGGTCAAGACGTGATGAGATATAAGTTGTTGTATGAGATGATCATGGTTTTGTTGAAGTTATAGGCAACTGGCAGAAGCCTTATGGTTGTCTCTTTATTGCATAAGATGCAAGCACCAAAAATTGCTTTACTTTTTTGCTATGCCATAGCAATAGTTGCAAGAGCAATAGTTGGCGAGACGACCATGTGACGGCACATTGATATAGATCAAGATGATGGAGATCATGGTGTCGTGCCGGTGACGATAGAGATCATGACAGTACTTTGGAGATGGAGATCAAAGGCGCAAGATGATCATGGCCATATCATGTCACATATTTTGATTGCATATGATGTTTATCTTTTATACATCTTATTTTTGCTTAGTACGATGGTAGCTTTATAAGACGATCCCTTACTAAAATTTCAAGGTATAAGTGTTCTCCCTGAGTATGCACCGTTGCGAAAAAACAATTCTTCGTGCTGAGACACCACGTGATGATCGGGTGTGATAGGCTCTACGTTCAAATACAACGGGTGCAAAACAGTTGCACACGCGGAATACTCAGGTTAAACTTGACGAGCCTAGCATATACAGATATGGCCTCGGAACACTGAGACCTAAAGGTCGAGCGTGAATCATATAGTAGATATGATCAACATAGTGATGTTCACCATTGAAAACTACTCCATCTCATGTGATGATTGGACATGGTTTAGTTGATTTGGATCACGTGATCACTTAGATGATTAGAGGGATGTCTATCTAAGTGGGAGTTTCTTAAGTAATATGATTAATTGAACTTTAATTTATCATGAACTTAGTCCTGATAGTATTTTGCTAATTATGTTATAGATCAATAGCTCGCGTTGTTGCTCCCCTATGTTTATTTTTGATATGATCCTAGAGAAAAACTATGTTGAAAGATATTAGTAGCAATGATGCGGATTAGATCCGTGATCTGAGGTTTATCCTCATTGCTGCACAGAAGAATTATGTCCTTGATGCACTTTGCTAGGTGATGACCCATTGCAGGAGCGATGCGCACGTTATGAACGCTTGGCTAGCTCAATACGATGACTAGTTGATAGTTTAGTGCACCATGCTTAACGGCTTAGAACCGGGACTTCAAAGACGTTTTGAACGTCATGGACCATATGAGATGTTCCAGGAGTTGAAGTTAATATTTCAAGCAAATACCCGAGTTGAGAGATATGAAGACTCCAACAAGTTCTATAGCTAAAAGATGGAGGAGAATTGCTCAACTAGTGAGCATGTGCTCAGACTGTCTGGGTACTACAATCGCTTGAATCAAGTGGGAGTTAATTTTCCAGATAAGATAGTGATTGACAGAGTTCTCCAGTCACCATCACCAAGTTCCTAGAACTTCGTGATGAACTATAGTATGCAAGGGATGATGAAAACGATTCCCGAGCTCTTCGTGATGTTGAAATCGACGAAGGTAGAAATCAAGAAAGAGCATCAAGTGTTGATGATTGACAAGACCACTAGTTTCAAGAAAAGGGCAAAGGGAAAGAAAAGGAACTTCAAGTGGAATGGCAAGCAAGTTGTTACTCCCGTGAAGAAACCCAAAGCTGGACCAAAGCTTGAAACTGAGTGCTTCTACTTCAAAGGAAATGATCACTGGAAGTGGAAATTCCCTAAATATTTGGTGAATAAGTAGGATGGCAAAGTGAACAAGGGTATATTTGATATACAGGTTATTGATGTGTACCATACTATTGTTTATAGTAGCCCCTGAGTATTTGATACTTGTTCGGTTGCTAAAAATTAGTAACTCGAAACAGGAGTTACAGAATAAACAGAGCCTAGTTGAGGGTGAAGTGATGATGTGTGTTGGAAGTAGTTCCAAGATTGATATGATCATCATCGCACACTCCCTATACTTTCGGGTTTAGTGTTAAACCTAAATAAATGTTATTTGGCGTTTACATTAAGCATGAATATGATTTGATCATGTTTATTGCAATATGGTTATTCATTTAAAGTCAGAGAATAATTGTTATTCTGTTTACATGAATAAGACCTTCGATGGTCATACACCCAATGAAAATAGTTTGTCGGATCTCAATCGTAGTGATACACATATTCATAATATTGATGCCAAGTTAATAATGATAGTGCAACTTATTTGTGGCATTGCCGTTTGGGTCATATCAGTGTAAAGTGAAGGAAATATGCCCTAGAGGCAATAATAAAGTTATTATTTATTTCCTTATTTCATGATAAATGTTTATTATTCATGCTAGAATTGTATTAACCGGAAACATAATACATGTGTGAATACATAGACAAACATAGTGTCACTAGTATGCCTCTACTTGACTAGCTCGTTGATCAAAGATGGTTATGTTTCCTAACCATAGACATGTGTTGTCATTTGATTAATGGGATCACATCATTAGGAGAATGATGTGATTGACTTGACCCATTTCGTTAGCCTAGCACTTGATCGTTTAGTATGTTGCTATTGCTTTCTTCATGACTTATACAATGTTCCTACAACTATGAGATTATGCAACTCCGCTTACGGAGGAACACTTTGTGTGCTACCGGCGTCACAACGTGAATCGGGTGATTATAAAGGTGCTCTACAGGTGTCTCCTAAGGTACATGTTGGGTTGGCGTATTTCGAGATTAGGTTTTGTCACTCCGATTGTCGGAGAGGTATCTCTGGGCCCTCTCGGTAATACTCATCACCTAAGCCTTGCAAACATGTAACTAGTGAGTTAGTTATGAGATGACGTATTACGGAACGAGTAAAGAGACTTGCCGGTAACGAGATTGAACTAGGTATTGGATACCGACGATCAAATCTCGGGCAAGTAACATACCGATGACAAAGGGAACAATGTATGTTGTTATGCGGTTTGACCGATAAAGATCTTCGTAGAATATGTGGGAGCCAATATGGGCATCCAGGTCCCACTGTTGGTTATTGACCGGAAACGTGTCTTGGTCATGTCTACATAGTTCTCGAACTCGTAGGGTCCGCACGCTTAACGTTTCGTTGACGATATAGTATTATATGAGTTATGCATGTTGGTAACCGAATGTTGTTCAGAGTCCCGGATGAGATCATGGACATGACGAGGAACTCCGGTGGTCTGGAGATAAAGTTTGATATATGGGATAATAGTGTTTGATCTCCGGAAGGGTTCCGGAATTCACCGGAAGGGGTTCCGGATGTCTCCCGAAATGTTTGGGTACGAGAACACGTTATTTGGGACAAAGGGGAAAGCCCACAAGGTTTTTGGAAAGCGCAAAAGGAAGTTTTATGAGTCCAGGGCGACGCGCCGGTCCTCGGCGTTCGGGTCCAGACGCCGAACCTCAAGGCGTCCGCCCCGAGTCTGAGAAGGACTCTTGCCTTTCGGGTGAAACCGACTTTGTGAAGGCTTTTACTCCAAGTTTCGACCCCAAGGCTCAACATATAAATAGAGGGGTAGGGCTAGCACCAAAGAGACATCAAGAAACACCAAGCCATGTGCCGGCAACCCAGTCCCCTCTAGTTTATCCCCCATCATAGTTTCCGTAGCACTTAGGCGAAGCCCTGCGGAGATTGTTCTTCACCAACACCGTCACCACGCCGTCGTGCTGCCGGAACTCATCTACTACTTCGCCCGTCTTGCTGGATCGAGAAGGCGAGGACGTCATCGAGCTGAACTATGCAGAACTCGGAGGTGTCGTGCGTTCGGTACTTGGATCGGTCGGATCGTGAAGACGTACGACTACATCAACCGCGTTGATAAACGCTTCCGCTTAGCGATCTTCAAGGGTATGAAGATACACTCCCCCTCTCGTTGCTATACCATCACCATGATCTTGCGTGTGCGTAAGAAATTTTTGAAATTACTACGTTCCCCAACAGTGGCATCCGAGCCTAGGTTTTATGCGTTGATGTTATATGCACGAGTAGAACACAAGTGAGTTGTGGGCGATATAAGTCATACTTGCTTACCAAAGATGTCATACTTTGGTTCGGCGGTATTGTGAGATGAAGCGGCCCGGACCGACATTACGCCAGACGCTTACGCGAGACTGGTTTCACCGTTACGAGCATTCGTGCTTAAAGGTGGCTGGCGGGTGTCTGTCTCTCTCACTTTAGCTGAATCGAGTGTGGCTACGCCCGGTCCTTGCGAAGGTTAAAACATCACTAACTTGACGAACTATCATTGTGGTTTTGATGCGTAGGTAAGAACGGTTCTTGCTCAGCCCGTAGCAGCCACGTAAAAATTGCAACAAACAAAGTAGAGGACGTCTAACTTGTTTTTGCAGGGCATGTTGTGATGTGATATGGTCAAGACGTGATGAGATATAAGTTGTTGTATGAGATGATCATGTTTTGTTGAAGTTATCGGCGACTGGCAGAAGCCCTATGGTTGTCTCTTTGTTGCATAAGATGCAAGCGCCAAATAATTGCTTTACATTATCGCTATGCGATAGCAATAGTTGCAAGAGCAATAGTTGGCGAGACGACCACGTGACGACACATTGATATAGATCAAGATGATGGAGATCATGGTGTCATGCCGGTGACGATAGAGATCATGACAGTACTTTGGAGATGGAGATCAAAGGCGCAAGATGATCATGGCCATATCATGTCACATATTTTGATTGCATATGATGTTTATCTATTATACATCTTATTCTTGCTTTAATTGACGGTAGCATTTTAAGATGATCTCTCACTAATTATCAAGAAGTGTTCTCCCTGAGTATGCACCGTTGCCAAAGTTCATCGTGCCCAGACACCACGTGATGATCGGGTGTGATAAGCTCTACGTCCATCTACAACGGGTGCAAGCCAGTTTTGCACACGCAGAATACTCAGGTTAAACTTGACGAGCCTAGAATATGCAGATATGACCTCGGAGCACGGAGACCGAAAGGTCGAGCGTGAATCATATAGTAGATATGATCAACATAGTGATGTTCACCATTGAAAACTACTCCATCTCACGTGATGATCGGTTATGGTTTAGTTGATTTGGATCACGTGATCACTTAGATGACTAGAGAGATGTCTGTCTAAGTGAGAGTTCTTAAGTAATATGATTAAATGAACTTAAATTTATCATGAACTTAGTCCTGGTAGTATTTTGCAAATTATGTTGTAGATCAATAGCTCGCGTTGTTGCTTTCATATGTTTATTTTGATATGTTCCTAGAGAAAACTGTGTTGAAAAATGTTAGTAGCAATGATGCGGATTGGATCCGTGATCTGAGGTTTATCCTCATTGCTGCACAGAAGAATTATGTCCTAGATGCACCGCTAGGTGACAGACCTATTGCAGGAGCAGATGCAGACGTTATGAACGTTTGGCTAGCTCAATTTGATGAATACGTGATAGTTTAAGTGCACCATGCTTAACGGCTTAGAATCGGGACTTCAAAGATGTTTTGAACATCATGGATCATATAAGATGTTCCAGGAGTTGAAGTTAATATTTCCAGGAAATACCCGAGTTGAGAGATATGAAGTCTCCAACGATTTCTATAGCTAAAAGATGGAGGAGAATCGCTCAACTAGTGAGCATGTGCTCAGATTGTCTGGGCACTTCAATCGCTTGAATCAAGTGGGAGTTAATCTTCCAGATAAGATAGTGATTGACAGAATTCTCTAGTCACCATCACTAAGTTACTAGAACTTCGTGATGAACTATAATATGCAAGGGATGATGAAAACGATTCCCAAGCTCTTCGTGATGTTGAAATCGACGAAGGTAGAAATCAAGAAAGAGCATCAAGTGTTGATGATTGACAAGACCACTAGTTTCAAGAAAAGGGCAAAGGAAAAAAAAGGGAACTTCAAGAAGAACAGCAAGCAAGTTGCTGCTCAAGTGAAGAAGCCCAAGTCTGGTCCTAAGCCTGAGACTAAGTGCTTCTACTGCAAAGGGACTGGTCACTGGAAGCGGAACTACCCCAAGTGATTGGCAGATAAGAAGGATGGCAAAGTGAACATAAATATATTTGATATACATGTTATTGATGTGTACTTTACTAGTGTTTATAGTAGCCCTTGAGTATTTGATACTTGTTCAGTTGCTAAGATTAGTAACTCAAAACAGGAGTTACAGAATAAACAGAGACTAGTTGAAAGGGAAGTGACGATGAGTGTTGGAAGTAGTTCCAGGATTGATGTGATCATCATCACACACTCCCTATACTTTCGGGATTAGTGTTAAACCTAAATAAATGTTATTTGGCATTTGCGTTGAGCATAAATATGATTTGATCATGTTTATTGCAATACGGTTATTCATTTAAAGTCAGAGAATAATTGTTGTTCTATTTACATGAATAAAACCTTCAATGGTCATACACCCAATGAAAATAGTTTGTTGGATCTCGATCGTAGTGATACACATATTCATAATATTGATGCCAAAAGATGCAAAGTTAATAATGATAGTGCAACTTATTTGTGGCACTGCCATTTGGGTCATATCGGTGTAAAGCGCATGAAGAAACTCCATAAAGATGGATTTTCGGAATCACTTGGTTATGAATCATTTGATGCTTGCGAACCGTGCCTTTTGGGCAAGATGACTAAAACTCCGTTCTCCGGAACAATGGAATGGGCTACTAACTTGTTGGAAATAATACATACCGATGTATGCGATCCAATGAGTATTGATGGTCGTGGCAAGTATCGTTATTTTCTGATCTTCACAAGATGATTTGAGCAGATATGGGTATATCTACTTGATGAAACATAAGTCTGAAATAGTTGAAAGGTTCAAAGAATTTCAGAGTGAAGTGGAAAAATTATCGTAGCAAGAAAATAAAGTTTCTACGATCTGATCGCAGAGACGAATATTTGGGTTACGAGTTTGGTCTTCAATTAAAACAATGTGGAATAGTTTCACAGCTCACGCCACCTGGAACACCACAACATTATGGTGTGTCCGAACGTCAGAATCAAGCACTTTATTGGATATGGTGCGATCTATGATGTCTCTTACTGATTTACCACTATTGTTTTGGGGTTATGCATTAGAGACAACTGCATTCACATTAAAAGGGCACCATCTAAATCCGTTGAGACGACACTGTATGAACTATGGTTTAGCAGTAAACCTAAGCTGTCGTTTCTTAAAGTTTGGAGTTGTGATGCTTATATGAAAAGGTTTTCAACCCGATAAGCTCAAACCCAAATCGAGAAGTGCGTCTTCATAGAATACCCAAAGGAAACTGTTGGGTACTCCTTCTATCACAGATCCAAGGCAAAACATTCATTGCTAAGAATGGATCCTTTCTAGAGAAGGAGTTTCTCTCGAAAGAAGTGAGTGGGAGGAAAGTAGAACTTGATAAGGTAATTGTACCTTCTCCCGAATTGGAAAGTAGTTCATCACTGAAATCAGTTCCAGTGATTCCTACACCAATTAGTGAGGAAGCTAATGATAATGATCATGAAGCTTCAGATCAAGTTACTACCAAACTTTGTAGATCTTCCAGATTAAGATCCGCACCAGAGTGGTTCGGTAATCCTATTCTGGAAGTCATGTTACTAGACCATGATGAACCTACGAACTATGAGGAAGCGATGATGAGCCCAGATTCCGCGAAATGGCTTAAGGCCATGAAATCTGAGATGGGATCCATATATGAGAACAAAGTATGGACTTTGGTGGAGTTGCCCGATGATCGGCAAGCCATATTGTATAAATGGATCTTCAAGAGGAAGACGGACGTTGATAGTAGTGTTACTATCTACAAAGCTCGACTTGTCGCAAAAAGGTTTTGACAAGTTCAAGGTGTTGACTACAATGAGATTTTCTCAAGCAGTAGCGATGCTTAAGTCTGTCCGAATCATGTTAGCAATTGCCACATTTTATGAAATCGGCAAATGGATGTCAAAACTACATTCCTTAATGGTTTTCTTAAAGAAGAGTTGTATATGATGCAACCGAAGGTTTTGTCAATCCTAAAGGTGCTAACAAAATGTGCAAGCTCCAAATGATCCATCTATGGACCTGCAAGCATCTCGAGTTGGAATATACGCTTTGATAAGTTGATCAAAGCATATAGTTTTGTACAGACTTACGGTGAAGCCTGTATTTACAAAAAGTGAGTGGGAGCACTACAACATTTCTGATAAGTATATGTGAATGACATATTGTTGATCGGAAATAATGTAGAATTATTCTGCAAAGCATAAAGGAGTGTTTTTAAGGAGTTCTTTAAAAGAAAGACCTCAGTAAAAGCTACTTACATATTGAGCATCAAGATCTATTGAGATAGATCAAGACACTTGATAAGATTTTCAATGAGTACATACCTTGATAATTTTTTTTTGAAATAGTTCAAAATGGAACAGTCAAAGAAGGAGTTCTTGCCTGTGATGCAAAGGTGTGAAATTGAGTAAGACTCAAATCCCGACCACAGCAGAAAATAGAAAGAAAATGAAAAGTCATTCCCTATGCCTCAGTCATAGGTTCTATAAAGTGTGCTATGCTATGTACCAGACCTATTGTATACCTTGCTCTAAATTTGGCAAGGAGTACAATAGTGATCTAGGAGTAGATCATCGGACATTGGTCAAGAATATCCTTAGTAAGGACTAAGGAGATGTTTCTCGATTATGGAGGTGATAAAGAGTTTGTTGTAAAAGTTACATCAAGGCAAACTTTTACATTGATCCGATGACTCTAAGTCTCAACCTGGATACATATTGAAAGTGGGAGCAATTAGCTAGAGTAGCTCCGCAAGAGCATTGTGGACATAAAATATTTGCAAAATACATACGGCTCGAATGTGATGCACCCGTTGACTAAGCTTCTCTCACGAGCAAAACATGATCACACCTTAATACTCTTTGGGTGTTAATCACATAGCGATGTGAACTAGATTATTGACTCTAGTAAACCCTTTGGATGTTGGTCACATGATGATGTGAACTATGGGTGTTAATCATATACGATATGAATATTGGTGTTAAATCACATGGCGATGTGAACTAGATTATTGACTCTAGTGCAAGTGGGAGATCAAGGAAATATGCCCTAGAGGCAATAATAAAGTTATTATTTATTTCCTTATTTCATGATAAATGTTTATTATTCATGCTAGAATTGTATTAACCGGAAACATAATACATGTGTGAATACATCGACAAACATAGTGTCACTAGTATGCCTCTACTTGACTAGCTCGTTGATCAAAGATGGTTATGTTTCCTAACCATAGACATGTGTTGTCATTTGATTAATGGGATCACATCATTAGGAGAATGATGTGATTGACTTGACCCATTCCGTTAGCCTAGCACTTGATCGTTTAGTATGTTGCTATTGCTTTCTTCATGACTTATACAATGTTCCTACAACTATGAGATTATGCAACTCCGCTTTACGGAGGAACACTTTGTGTGCTACCAAACGTCCACAACGTAATCGGGTGATTATAAAGGTGCTCTCTGGTGTCTCCGAAGGTACATGTTGGGTTGGCGTATTTCGAGATTAGGTTTTGTCACTCCGATTGTCGGAGAGGTATCTCTGGGCCCTCTCGGTAATACTCATCACCTAAGCCTTGGAAGCATGTAACTAATGAGTTAGTTATGAGATCACGACATGTAACGAGTAAAGAGACTTGCGGTAACGAGATTGAACTAGGTATTGGATACCGACGATCAAATCTCGGGCAAGTAACATACCGATGACAAAGGGAACAACGTATGTTGTTATGCGGTTTGACCGATAAAGATCTTCGTAGAA
Source organism: Aegilops speltoides (assembly GCA_021437245.1). Taxonomy (NCBI): domain Eukaryota; kingdom Viridiplantae; phylum Streptophyta; class Magnoliopsida; order Poales; family Poaceae; genus Aegilops; species Aegilops speltoides. Next base: position 20,949,577 of record CM038141.1, read on the forward strand.
TATGTGGGAGCCAATATGGGCATCCATGTCCCGCTGTTGGTTATTGACCGGAAACATGTCTCGGTCATGTCTACAAAGTTGTCGAACCCGTAGGGTCCGCACGCTTAACGTTTTGTTGACGATATAGTATTATATGAGTTATGCATGTTGGTAACCGAATGTTGTTCAGAGTCCCGGATGAGATCATGGACATGACGAGGAACTCCGGAATGGTTTGGAGATAAAGTTTGATATATGGGATAATAGTGTTTGATCTCCTAAGGATTCGAATTCACCTAAGGGGTTCCAATGTTTCCCGAAATGTTTGGGTACGAGAACACGTTATTTGGGCCAAAGGGAAAGCCCACAAGGTTTTGGAAAGCGCAAAAGGAAGTTTTATGAGTCGAGGCAGACGCCAGGTCCTCGGCGTCTGGGTCCGTGACGCCGAACCTCGGCGTCGCCCCGAGTCCAAGAAGGACTCTTGCCTTTCGGGTGAAACCGACTTTGTGAAGGCTTTTACTCCAAGTTTCGACCCCAAGGCTCAACATATAAATAGAGGGGTAGGGCTAGCACCAAAGACACATCAAGAAACACCAAGCCGTGTGCCGGCAACCCAGTCCCCTCTAGTTTATCCTCCGTCATAGTTTCCGTAGCGCTTAGGCGAAGCCCTGCGGAGATTGTTCTTCACCAACACCGTCACCACGCCGTCGTGCTGCCGGAACTCATCTACTACTTCGCCCGTTGTCGGTGTCAAAACCGGCGGATCTCGGGTAGGGGGTCCCGAACTGTGCGTCTAGGCGGATGGTAACAGGAGACGAGGGACACGATGTGTTTACCCAGGTTCGGGCCCTCTCGATGGAGGTAAAACCCTACGTCCTGCTTGATTAATATTGATGATATGGGTAGTACAAGAGTGAATCTACCACGAGATCAAGGAGGCTAAACCCTAGAAGCTAGCCTATGGTATGATTGTTGAGATGTAATGTTCGTCCTACGGACTAAGGCCCTCCGGTTTATATAGACACCGGAGAGGCTAGGGTTACACAGAGTCGGTTACAATGGTAGGAGATCTACATATCCGTATTGCCAAGCTTGCCTTCCACGCCAAGGAAAGTACCTTCCGGACACGAGCCGGAGTCTTCAATCTTCTATCTTCGTAGTATGGGAGTCCGGCGGATATTGATAGTCCGGCTGTCCGGACACCCCCTAGTCCAGGACTCCCTCAGTAGCCCCTGAACCAGTCTTCAATGATGATAAGTCCGGCGTGCATAATGTTCGGCATTGCAAGGCGGGTTCCTCCTTTGAATAATCCGGAGAAGGTAATGAACACCGGATAGTGTCCGCTCGCAAAATAAATTCCACATTCCAGCGTAGAGAGAATAAAATATACACTTAGCTCAATCTGCTGACGCATTATGCGGCGTGACATCACGCCGCAGCCAAGCTCTCATTTGAATCGTTTTTTACTACTCCACCTCAACACGTTTAGCGAAGCGGTTTCCTTGGCACGTCTTGTCGAAGCAGAGATCGTGTTCCCTTATTCCGTGATTCTCATCAATACGCAAGCGTGGGTAACCCAACCGCGCCATTGATGGTGGCGCTTGGGAGATAAGCGAGTTTTACCAAAGCGGTGGGGACGATAGTTTAGTCCGCCTATATATAAGGGATAAGGTTTTACCTTCTCACCCACGCCTTCTTCCTCCTTTGCTCATCCACCTGCGAACTCGAGCTCCAACGCCCAAGCTCGCGCATTCACCTCGACCCTCTCCGAATATGTCCGGAGCGGAGGTAAATGGATGGCCTCCACCGCTAAGGAGGAGGACATCACCAAGCTCGCGACACCGGATATATTTCCAGCGATATCGCGCGATCGGCTGCCCGACGCGGGCAGCTCATCCCTACCCCAGTGGCCTCATGAGAGGGTCGCCTTCCTCCCCACTTCCTCCGCTGGATCGGGCTTTCCGCTCCATCCATTCGTCCGGGGCCTCATGTTTTACTACGGCCTGGATTTTCATGATCCGCGCCAACTTCATCCTCAACATCTCGGCGCTTATCGTCGGTGTGCGAGGCCTTTCTCGCATCCGCCCCACTTTGGCTCAGGGCTCAAGACCTTCAACGCTGTCGAAGGTTGTGAAGGGGACGCAAGCGAATGCGGAGGCGCCATGTTGGGCAGCCGCCCAACGCCCCTTGGCTAGAAGGGACCTTCGTGGATTCCGCCAAGGGTGGCAATCGGGTGGTTCTACATCACCGAGCCGCGCAAAGCCTTCATGGGCGGCGGCCCTCGAATTTAGATCTCGAATCCCCACGCAGCTCACCTCCCGAAAGAGAAGGGCTTGCGGTGGGGTGATCCGTGGAGGTGACGGACTTCGAGCCTGCATCAAGAAGCTGGTGAGCAATAGGCTCCGGCTCATCGACGTGGTCCAGTCATGCTCCTCCGCGGATTCTCCCATGCCAAGAACGGGCATTTAATGCAGGGAGTTTAATCCGACACAGCACCAGACATTGAGCGGGCTCTTCGATACAACACACGAAGGTGCCTGGAGGGTACTGTTCAAGGGCGCCGAAGCCCCCGCATCCGCGACCGAAGATCGCGGATTCAGCTCGCAGTCTCCGACTGACGAGGTAAGTGATTCGACCCCATTACGGGACACTTGTGATGATTAGATTGACTTTAGCGAGGTTTTTAATCTGCCTCTTCCTTTGATAGGAATGGATGGAGAAGGCCAAGCTGCTTATCAGCCCGGCTCCCATGCCAGAAGAACCAGTGGATGCCCGCTTAGCAGGGCTGCTGGTTCCGGCACTGCACGTGGTGCCGAAGAAGAAGGCCAAGAAGGTGGCCACGGGGACACGAAAGAGTTCCCGTAATCAGGCGTCTGAAGACGACGAGGACTCCTCCCCCGAAGACGAGGAGGAGGAGGAATACTCTCTCCCGGAGGAGGGAGAGAAGAAGAGGAAGGCCTCCCCGATCGGGGTGGCCGAAGGGTCCAAGAGGGGGAGAACTATCCCCCCGGACAGTTTCGCCAACATCAGCGTTGGCGAGGATGAGTGGCCTCCAAGGGCCAAAGTCCGGCGCAGGATCGTAAGTGAAAGTGCAACTAATCCCGGTGGTTTTGGTAATTAATAACAACATATATATCATTGAACTAATAGTTACTTGAGAATCATTTCGAAAGTTCAATGATATGGGTATGGCAAGGATCAAGAAGTGGACCCTCAAAATGCTAAGGCAAGCATTGGCAAAAGCTCAAGACTCCATTTTTGTTTAGTGATCCAAGATCACATTGAGTCCATAGGAAAGCCAATACTATTAAAAGGGATGAGGTTATGATGATGATCTGGTTGCTCAAGTGCTTAGTGATACATCTCCTAAACTATCAGCAACTTTCACCGCCATATACACTCATAAGTAATCTCGGTCCCACCGATTTTCCAAACTCACCACACCGAGATGAACCACCTCAGCCATAAAGCCAAACCCTAGAAAACTCGGATTTTCCGATTCAACTCGGTCTCACCGAAACTTGAGTTGCCAAGCTTCAGAACCTTCATCATCAAATCGGTGTCACCGAGATGATGAAGTCGGTCCCACCGAGATTGGCAAGCTCTTGTCTTTGCACGAATCGGACAAACCGAGATTGTATTTTCGGTCCCACCGAAAATCCCAACGTTCACATGATTTGAACTTTCGGTCTCACCGAGTTGTCAACTTTGGTCCCACCGAGATTGGTCAAATGTGTGTAACGGTTGGATTTTGTGTGGAGGCTATAAATACCCCTCCACCCCCCTCTTCATTCGTGGAGAGAGCCATCAGAAGGAACTACCACTCCTACCTTACATTTCTGAGAAGAGAACTACCTACCCTTGTGTTGAGATCAAGTTGCACCACTCCCACCATATGAAGCTTGATCTCTAGCCTTCTCAAGTTGCTTTCCACTCAATCCTTTCTTCCACCACAGCCAAATCAGTGAGGAGAGTTGAGTGTTGGGGAGATTATCATTTGAAGCACAAGAGCAAGGAGTTCATCATCATCAACACCATCTATTACCTTTTGGAGGGTGGTGCCTCCTAGATTGGTTAGGTGTCGCTTGGGAGCCTCCACGAGATGTGGAGTTGAACCAAGAAGTTTGTAAGGGCAAGGAGATCGCCTACTTCGTGAAGATCTACCCCGAGTAAGGCTAGCCCTCCGTGGGCGTAGGCCATGATGGCATAGACAAGGTTGCTTCTCCGTGGACCCTTCGTGGGTGGAGCCCTCCGTGGACTCTCACAGCCGTTACCCTCCGTGGGTTGAAGTCTCCATCAACGTGGAAGTACGATAGCACCACCTATCGGAACCACGAGAAAAATCACCGCGTCTCCAAAATTGTGTTTGCTCTTCTCCACCTCTCTTTACTACATGTGCAATTTCCTTTCCGCTGCCTATACTCTAGAATTGCATGTGTAGGGTGATACTTGACTTGATCATAATTGTGAATCTGCCAAAAACTTGTCTTTGTCAAAAGGCATAATTTTATATTGTCAAGTAGTCTAATCACCCCCTCTAGACATACTTTCGATCCTACAAGTGGTATCGAGCTTTGGTCTCCATTGTATTGGTCTCCATTGCATTGACTCCATAAGCTTGGTTTCACAACCTAGGAGAGTATGGCGTCTAGTGAGGGTAATTTTCGAGAGGTCCTTATTTTGATGGTACAAATTTTGCTAGTTGGAAGCATAAAATGAAAATGCATATTCTTGGCCATAACCCAGCCGATGGGGCATTATTTGTGTTGGTATGCAAGGTGAATTCTTCGAGGAAGGAAAAGTTCCGGATCGCGGCTTACAACGGATGAATTATGGATGTTGCAAAACAATGCTCAAGCTTGTGACATTCTCTTCAATGCCTTGTGTCCCGAGGAGTTCAACAAAATCAGCCGTCTTGAGAATGCAAAAGAGATTTGGGATACTTTGGTTGAGATGCACGAAGGTACCGAGTCCATGAAGGAATCAAAGCTAGATGTTCTTCAAGGTCAACTTGACAAGTTCAAGATGAAGGAAGGTGAAGGACTCGCTGAAATGTACTCTAGGCTTGCTCTCATCACAAATGAGATTGCCGGCTTAGGAAGCGAAGAAATGACCGACCGATTCATCATCAAGAAGATTCTCAGAGCTTTGGATGGAAAGTATGACACCGTGTGCACCTTGATCCAAATGATGCCAAAATACAAGAATCTCAAGCCAACCAAGTCATTGGAAGAATTGTTGCTCATGAGATGACACTTAAAGATAAGGAAGAGCTTCACAACAAGTCAAGTGGTGCTTACAAAGCTACAAGTGATGCTCCCACAACCTCAAGTGACAAGTTAGTTTCCAATGAAGAGATAAGCCTAATGGTCAAGAACTTCAACAAATTCTACAAGAGTAGAAGCAAAGAGAGAAGCTCAAAGTCTAGATCATATGATGAAAAGAGATCTTCTAGTCGTGATCGAATCATACAATTGTGGAAGACCCGACACAACTCAAATGAGTGTTCGGCTCCCCACAAGAGAAGAGAAGAATCTCCAAGAAGAAGAAGCTCAAGAGATGAGTCACCTCGGAAAGAGAGAAGGAGTAGAGATGATCGTTATGAATGAAGACCCTCTCGGAGAAGCAAGGATTCGGAGAGGAAAGACAAGTCATCAAGGAGCTACACAAGAAGAAAACATCAAGCTCATGTAGGTGAATGGGTCTCCGCCCCGACTCCGACAATCAATCCGAAAGAAGCTATCACTCCAACTCCGACTACAGTCAAGATGAAGGTGTTGCCGGTCTTGCTCTCGTATCCTCCAACTCCAACTCCTACGACTTGTTTGATTCACCAAATGAGGGAATTGGAAGATGCTTCATGGCTAAAGGCCCCAAGGTATCACACCCTGAATTCATTGACTTTGATAGTGATGAGGATGACTTGCTTGGTGAAGATGAGCTCTTACATGATAAATCCAATGAACCTAGAAATGATGAACATGCTAGTAGTCTTTATAGTCGAGAAGAGTCGAATGACAATGCTATGAAGGAGATTGAGCGTCTAACTAAAGAACTAAACACTCTTAAGTTAGCTCATGAAACAACTCAAGAAGATCATAGAGAGCTCCTAAGATCTCATGAGAAGCTACGCTTCGAGAAGCTCACTCTAGAGCAAGAACATGAGTTTCTAAAAGCAATCAATGACGATCTTCGAAAGAAGAGTTCTTCATATCTTGCCAAACGACTTCTCTTGTCTAATTTCTTGCCACCCATTAAAACTAAGCATGACAAACATAAGAAAAATTCTTTCTCTAGTAGTAACAATAACCATGCTAAATCCAATATTGTTGCTTCTAGTAGTTCTCTTGATTCCACTAACAATGTTTCAAGCCAAGTTACACTTGAGCAAGAAAATAGTTTATTGAAAGGGATTATAGAGAAAGGTGTCTACAAGAGCCTTGCCGGAAGCAAGAACTTTTAGGAAATTGTTCGCAAGCAAGGAAGGCACCGGAAGAATCAAGGAATTGGTTTTGAGCGAAAGTTCAATGCCGAGGGTGTTGAATGGGAAGAAGGTCAATATCCCACTCCACAGTTTGTTCTTCAAAAGGAGAAGTATGATCCTACTTCTTCCAATGTGGAACAAGCTCAAGATGACCTTCCACCACAAGACCACAAGCTAAAAGGCAAGGACAAGCTTCAAGAGGAGATTGATGCATTTATTGAAGCACCTCAAGCCATGGTCAAGTGGGTTCCCAAGGAAACGCCAAGTTCTACTTCACAAGCTCAACTATAACCCCAAGGATTCCCATCAAGATGATGTGGATCCCAAGAAGAAGAACTAGAGAGTTCTTGAGGGTGACTCCGCCAACATACTTCACTCACATTCTTTTTGGCAAAAACTTGTGCAATCAACTTCCACAACTTGCACTAGTTCATGGAGTCACAAACCCTCTTGTTGGTAAGTCAAGGGACAAGGTAATCATTGCTTTCATGGACATCATCTATTGTGAACTTCAATCTATGTCCATGGATATCCTTGTTTGTTCCTTGTGGGACTAACCCATGTAGGTATTGAAAGTGCCCGAATCCAAAGGATTGCTCCAAACTCTTGATGATCACCATCAACATTGAGCATCCACATCTTCAACATCTACATGAAGTCTTCTACGACAACCCAAGGTTAGTTTGACCCTTTAAAAGGGGTTCTCACATCTAGGGGGAGCTTTGCTCTAAAGAATTGAGCTAAAGCATCTTCAAATGATGTGAACACATCAATGCTTTATGTAAAAGTGGTAACCCCACTTGTGCTTAAACGATGAGTATGACCTATGATCAAATGTTCTCATTTGGATCCTAAGTCAATATACTCATATAAAGATGACCTTGTCATCGACAAATTGTGTGTTTGTTGCTAGAGTTTTGATTGTGCATGTTTGACACATATTTCATTTGCTATCTTATTGTGTGAGCATGTTGGATGCATGATTTTATCCATTCGAGGACATCCATTTGTTGTTTTGGTCGTTTTGATTTTTCTGACCAAATGGATGGACAAGAATGCCTAAGTACCTCCCCTAGCTATCTATGCTTTCTTGTCTCAAAATTCTATTCATGCTTACATCACAAACTTTGAACAAGTCATTTTCGGACCCTCCGGGTGAGGAGCTCTCGGAGCCACCGATCCGTCAAAGGCTAACTTCCAAAACCTTCTAAGTGATTTCGGTCAGACCAACTCACTCAAACTCGGTCGAACCGAAAGCATTTAGACTGATCTAAGTTTTCACCTCGGTGAAACCGAGTTGTGATTTTCGGCGTGACCGAAATGCATAATCGCCTGCAGCTTATCCATCTCGTGCCACCGAAGTTTTACAACTCGGTCCCACCGACAACAAAGGGGTATATATACTCCGAGGGCCGCGCATTGATTTCTCCTTCAAACATTTCGCCCCCACACCTTTTGCCGCCGCCTGGTCTCCGAATCATCGCCGTGCCGCTCAGGCGCCGCCGCAGTCTCCGTCGCCGTCAACGGACATCTTCTCCGCGCCGTTGCCGCCGTAGAAAAACTCCACCAAGTTAGGGTGAGTTTTGATCCCACTCGTGCTCCCATCTCCGATTCAATGCACGTTTGGTTTGCCTAGAATCTTGCCACGATTGAAATCTTCCTGTACACCAGATTGGTTCTTTTGAACTAGATTCGAGTAAAAGTTTTAGGGTTAGGTTTCCGCCGAACACATCTCGGTGAGACCGATTTTAGATTTTCGGTAAGACCGATTTGGCCTATGGCCATTGCACTGCACCCTTCGGTCCAACCGAGTTGTGCAAATCGGTGTGACCGAAATGGCGATTCTGTGAAACCCTAGTGTTTTCGGCAGATCGAAACCCACTTCGTCCAACCGAAAGTGGTGTGAAAGCTTCGTTAAAACACTTGGATTCACCAATTTTAAACTCGGTCGACGAAATGTCTTCTGTGAAAACCTAATACTGAATTTGAACTCATTTTTTTGCAAAATCTTCTGCAGTTTGTGATAACTCTTCTTCTCTGCCTACACCTTATCTATTCACAAAGTTGTCACCATGTCGATGCCGTGACAGTCGTAACAGGTCGAGTCACCCATTGCGAGATATTCCAGAGGCGGGCACTAGTCCCGATCCCAAAGAGCTCATCGATGATGGTGAGAGGAGTACACCAAGTGGATTACCTCCTGCAGCCACCAGAGCCGTAAAGAAGAGGAACTCGGATGATGAAGACTCAGATTTTGTCGTTGAGGAAGAGGTCACCTCTAAGCCCAAGAGGAAAGTTGTTGCCAAAGAGCCACAAGGTCAACAAACTAAGAAGGGCACCGAAAAGTCAAGCAATCAATGTTGCCAAGAAGCTAGATTTGGAAGAGGCAATCGCAAGCAAAGTGAAGAAAACTTCCAAGAGAAAGAGATTAGTGCATGATGATGCAGCAGAAAGATGAGGATGAGGAAGCACCCCAGCCTCCTCGTAAGCCTAAGCTCATGGGTGATGCCATTAAGGCCGGAGCCACTTCAAAGCCCAAGCAATCTGCTCCAGCTAAGGCAGCTCCAAAGAAAGCCTCGCCGCCAAGCCCAAGAAGACAACAGAACATTCCAAAGATCTGAAAAGAACAAGGATGATGTGCCACCACTGTGTCGATGATGAAGGACCAGTTTTGCTTTGAAACTTCATCGTAAACTGCCACTACATAATGATGCTCATCCTCAAGCCGAGGATATGAAGGCAAGGAAAGATAGAGGTCTCGGGCTATGGAGACAAGTCGACCCATATGCCGTGAGGAGAAGAACCGCTGTTGATCCCAGATTTCACACCGAGAGCAGCAGGACTTCTATGAGACTGTCTTGATGGACAAGAAGCCCATAGTCGCAGACACCGATACGTTATTTGGAAGTACATTGACAAATAAGAGCACAGAGATTTCTTTCCACATGTGCATGAAAGTTTCACTTGCGCTGTGGTGTTGCAGACTTTGTAGGTCGAAGTTGACAAATTGGAACGATGAGATGATTATGCAATTCTATGCCACACTCATTTCTATCCCGATGGAAAGATTACATGGATGATGAAGGCCAAAGATTTTCTTCTTCTGTTGAAGAATGGGCAGAACTTCAATGCTCCAAAGGCAAAGAGAGGATGATATTGATGTATATGGTATTCCAAAGAAGAATCATGAATCCATGAAGAACATGTACAAAGAGGTTCCAAATAAGGATTTGGGAATCTGGAAGCTCGCTCGAGTGTACTATCTCCAGCAGGTCTACCTACCACTAATACTATTCTCGAGGCATACCTTGATGCCCAAGTTCGAGATCATCGCATGATCGAGGATACTCTATCAACATGCTGCATATACTTGATGAGAAAGCACCGCTCAAGGTGATGGACTTGATGGTTGAGACCATTAAGAGAACTGCAATGACCGTAAAAGGTCGTGTGGATTTGCCCATGAGATTCAGATGCTTATCAATGCCAAGTTTGGCACGGGCACATTCTTGTTGGATAGAGAACACTTACCACTCGCAGCCCGAGCATGAGGACAATGTTGTTGTGATGGATGAGGAGGATCCAACATCGCTTGAAGGTCAAGCCAAGATTGAAGCTGCCAAGAAAGCCAAAGTCGACAAGGAAGCAGCAGCAGAGCAGCTAAACCAAAGAGTGTCTGAGAGCAGCTTCTTGAAGCTACCCAAAGGATTGAACAACGCCTGCCAGCATTGTACAGCCTCGTGGAGAGCCTAGAGAGGATTGTTGAAGACAAGATCCAAGCTCGATGTGAAGTCGATCAAGTGCAAGTGATCAAACAAGCTTGAGGCGATATTGAGGAAGCAAAGAGGAGAAGGAAGAGCTTATGCGTGAGATGCAGGATGACTTAGTCCAGATGCTTATCAACAGATCGCTCCGGTTCCCACAGACCCCGATCACCGCTATTCCAAAGGATCGACACCAGACTACAGCTTCAAAGACTTCACAGTTCCATCAGTTGCTCCAACTCCAGCTCCAAAGGACCACTCCTCCAAAGACAGACATCACCAAGTCTTCGCCGATGCTGTCATATCAACTCCAACATCAACCTGCACGGGAGCCGCCAGCAGAGTCCCCAAAGGACGCTTAGCTCTATGCCTTTTCGAACTTTTTGGTAACTTGTTGCCAAAGGGGGAGAAATTGTATAGATCATAGGACTTCGAGAGAGAGAGTGCTGTTGTTTTTGCGCTTTTGCTCTTTCGTTCTTTTGCGGTTTCTTTGAGATACTTTTGGTTTTCAAAACATTCAATGTGTTTGATACTACATTTCACTTTACCTTAATGAGTGCTTGGTCGTACTATGCTTTAATGTGTGCTTAATGCTTATCATATGCTATTCCTATCTTGTATGACCATTTACTCATGTCTTGGTGATTGGGTGCATGCTATTCATTCTTATCATTTTGTGCGCTCCACCAAGATGTATGTGACATGGAAGAGTGACCCATGATCCTAATCGATTGTGCATTTGCATTCAAACGCAAATCTTAAATAATGCACAAATTTAGGGGGAGCTCTTGCTTATCACATACTTCTCAAAGCGACGATATTATTCATTGATTATATCCTTTGTCGAAGTTTGATCTATATGTTGTCATCAATTACCAAAAGGGGAGATTGAAAGTGCAACTAATCCCGGTGGTTTTGGTAATTAATAACAACATATATATCATTGAACTAATAGTTACTTGAGAATCATTTCAGAAAGTTCAAGGATATGGGTATGGCAAGGATCAAGAAGTGGACCCTCAAAATGCTAAGGCAAGCATTGGCAAAAGCTCAAGACTCCATTTTTGTTTAGTGATCCAAGATCACATTGAGTCCATAGGAAAGCCAATACTATTAAAAGGGGATGAGGTTATGATGATGATCCGGTTGCTCAAGTGCTTAGTGATACATCTCCTAAACTATCAAGAACTTTCACCGCCATATACACTCATAAGTAATCTCGGTCCCACCGATTTTCCAAACTCAGTCACACCGAGATGAACCACCTCACCATAAAGCCAAACCCTAGAAAACTCGGATTTTCCGATTCAACTCGATCTCACCGAAACTTGAGTTGCCAAGCTTCAGAATCCTTCATCATCAAATCGGTGTCACCGAGATGATGAAGTCGGTCCCACCGAGATTGGCAAGCTCTTGTCTTTGCACGAATCGGACAAACCGAGATTGTATTTTCGGTCCCACCGAAAATCCCAACGTTCACATGATTTGAACTTTCGGTCTCACCGAGTTGTCAACTTCGGTCCCACCGAGATTGGTCAAATGTGTGTAACGGTTGGATTTTGTGTGGAGGCTATAAATACCCCTCCACCCCCTCTTCATTCGTGGAGAGAGCCATCAGAAAGAACTACCACTCCTACCTTACATTTCGAGAAGAGAACTACCTACCCTTGTGTTGAGATCAAGTTGCACCACTCCCACCATATGAAGCTTGATCTCTAGCCTTCCCAAGTTGCTTTCCACTCAATCCTTTCTTCCACCACAGCCAAATTAGTGAGGAGAGTTGAGTGTTGGGGAGATTATCATTTGAAGCACAAGAGCAAGGAGTTCATCATCATCAACACCATCTATTACCTTTTGGAGGGTGGTGCCTCCTAGATTGGTTAGGTGTCGCTTGGGAGCCTCCGTCGAGATGTGGAGTTGAACCAAGAAGTTTGTAAGGGCAAGGAGATCGCCTACTTCGTGAAGATCTACCCCGAGTAAGGCTAGCCCTCCGTGGGCGTAGGCCATCATGGCATAGACAAGGTTGCTTCTCCGTGGACCCTTCGTGGGTGGAGCCCTCCGTGGACTCTCGCAGCCATTACCCTCCGTGGGTTGAAGTCTCCATCAACGTGGAAGTACGATAGCACCACCTATCGGAACCACGAGAAAAATCACCGCGTCTCCAAAATTGCGTTTGCTCTTCTCCACCTCTCTTTACTACATGTGCAATTTACTTTCCGCTGCCTATACTCTAGAATTGCATGTGTAGGGTGATACTTGACTTGATCATAATTGTGAATCTGCCAAAAACTTGTCTTTGTCAAAAGGCATAATTTTTATATTGTCAAGTAGTCTAGTCACCCCCCCTCTAGACATACTTTCGATCCTACAGTAAGTATTCGGATCATTTGTATGCCGTACATTGTATGTCATGTAGTGTCCTTCTAATGCCGCATTCTGCCCGCAGTCCGGCCGTTGACGACCTTCCCGACTCGATGAGCGGGTCTTTGGCGCCGTCGGATGTAAATTCCATCCCGACTGCCTCTACCCCACGCGTCGACGAGGACGACGAGGCGGAATCCCACAAAGGGACCCGCCAGGAGGAGGCTCCGGAGGTGCCATCAGGCAGCCCCCCGGACTTCGTGCCGGACTCAACCTCGGAACCGGTAGCGGTTCCAGAGTCCGGCAAGCGGCCCCTTCGAAAGAAGGGCAGACTGACCGACGCCGGGCGGCTCCGGCCCAACCGGAGGCTCGGATAACCTCTTTGGAGGCGCTTAAAGGCGCTTCCATCGAGGAAGAACACCACACTCTCATGAGTGCGGTGATTGAGAAGGTCCAGCTCGCCAAGGGCGGGCTGACCGAAGCCTGCAACAGCCTTCTAACAGGCTTTGAGGTAAGAAGTTTTAAAGTTATGTAATGTAATACCGCATAGACAGTAGCCCCTGATGCTTAGTTCGGTGTTCGGAAAGAAAAGCCGGACTAAGGATCTAACAAGATATACGCAGGGTTTCTTAAAATATGTCAATATGGGTTTGCAGGCTGCGCTGTTGACTTCTGCCGCATTAACGGCGGAGGTCGAGGTGCTGAAGAAGGACCTTGAGCGGTCGGAGCAAGAGCTCGGCCAAGCCAAGAGGCAGCTCGAGGAAAAAGAAGGTGAAGAACACCACTTTAAATAAGTACCTTACAGAAAAGGGTTTTGGTTGCAAAAAAAATTAATAAGGATAATATGTGTGATGCAGGGGCCACTAACGAGGTGGCAGCCCTGAAGGATGCCGTGTCCGTGGCCGAACGCAATGCGGCCACAGAGCGGGCTGAGCGAGAAAAACAAGCGCCCGGTGGCGGAAATTGCAAGAGCTCCGTGCTCTCATGGAAAAGCATGAGAGTTTGGAGCGGACTCAAGACTCGAGAGTCCGAGCTTGCCTCGGCCTCGAAAGTGCCAAGTCCGCCAAGGCCGAGGCCCGTAGGCCCTTCAGAGGTAGAGGACATAAAGAATATAGCGGCGGTAAGGCCTACATGCAGAAAGAGCACGTTAATGTAAATTACGGATACTTACCCGAATTCGGAGCTCTCGAGGCGTTTGCAGATCTGCCGCAGTAGTGCGCCTCGATGCCGCTGCATTCTATCGTGGCGAGGAGGGAGCTCGACGGAGAAGGTCTTCGGTCTCAAGATCTTTGAGGCCGGCCATCCGGTGCCCCCAAGCGACCAGCTGAAGCAGCTGGTCGAACTCCACAAGGTATCTGAGGAGGCTATGAAGGGCCTCATAGTCCGGTTATGGCCAGGAAAGGCCATGCCTGGCAGCTACTTTGGCCTAGTGCGGCGGCTGGTGGATTCATGCCCCAGGCTGGATGTGATCAAGCGCTCCGCCTGTATTGAAGGCGCTCGTCGGGCCCTCGCCCGCATAAAGGTGCAATGGGGGCAAACTGGATGTGGAGAAACTTCTCACGGATCCGCCGCCGCCGGGAAAGGAGCATCGTACGCCGGAGCGTTATTATAAGGTTGTCCTGAAGGGAGCCTGCGATATTGCAGATGAGTGCCCCCGAAATGTAATTTTTGAATGAACTCGCTGTATTATTATCCTGGGCGCTGGAAACTTCGTTCATATGCGCCATGAGCAACTCTTGTTTAATTTAAAATATTACCTTTTGTGCGGCCGTTTATAAAATCTGAGAGATGGCAAGTCGTTGGCTTCAGCCCCCGAGCCACAAGTGCTGGGGTGTTCGGTGATAAACTTGAGCACTCTTGTTCCCATTATTGGGTCCATCTAGGGAGGCACTCAACACGACGAACAAGGCAACCGGACTTATAGTGCTTAAACACTCTCACTTAGCCATAGAATTCTATAATTTTAAATTTCGGTGAAGCCCCTGGTATTCGGAAGACCGAATCCGGGGCGCTATCCACGCCTTCGCTTGACATCATCCGACATTTCGCTCGGCGGCATGAGCCTTTAAGGACCCGAAGAACCTCTCGAACAGCGACCAGTCTCGCCTTATCATGCCGCCGGTTTTAGCTTTCTCATCGAGGCGTTAACCCGGCTCAACCGGGCGCAATAGCAGTGGTTCTCCCAGTGCTACCTTAGCCGACGGAACGGAATGTAAGGCACCAAAACATGGGAGCCGGGCAAACCCAACTATTGACCCAAGACATGATTCGGAGCTGATTCATATAATGCTATAAGTTCGGGGTGCCGCACTTGTGAAAGTGTTCGGACTTAATCACACCATAACTGGGAGCAGAGCCTGGCGATTCGGCCGCACTAAAGTATACGGTGCAAGATGTCATATAATGAATCATATGTAAAAGATAACGAATTGTAATGAAAAGGTAATGTACTTGCAAAAAGGAAGTGCTGCGTTATTTATGAAAGAAGGTCTGCTGATAAAGCGGATGATACAAATAGTGCGATAAGCAAGGGATTTGGACTAAGTTAACATGTCCCCTCGAGGATGAGCTGCAGACTTGGTGTATGTAATTGAATTTAATGCTCGTAATTGAGACCACCTGATTGTTCGTCGCAGCCTTTTTTAATCCCTGACTGTTGCATCGTGGGTTCGGCGAGTTCGCCATCGGACAGGGCTTCTGGTTAATTGAGTCCTGTATACGCAAAAAAAAGAAAAGATAAAAATAAAAACAAGGGGGGCATAAATGTGAGCCCCTGGTGTGGTCGAGCCGCACTCTTGGTTCCTTGTGCCCCTTTCCCTGTGCCCATGGTATCTCCATGTACGCGGAGTGTTATTCTTGTGATCATGCGCGGGCGAGGGTTGGGGCCGCATTGCTACGCGTGCTCTGATCGCGCCAGGTTGACATTGCTCCGGGCGCGTTTTGCTGTGTCCGGCTTTTTAGTTGCCGGACTTGAGAATTGCCTGAGAAGGCTGCTCTGTACTTCTGCTGCGAGCGCTGCTGTATGTTCCTCCGTCCGGAGGGAGCGTTCCGTATTCCCATTGACCGTAATGACTCCGCGAGGGCCTGGCATTTTGAGCTTTAGGTATGCATAATGCGGCACCGCGTTGAATTTTGTAACGCGTTCGTCCGAAAGCAGGCATGATAGCCGCCACGAACGGGACTATATCAAGATTAACTCTTCGCTTCGAAATTATCCGGGATCCAAGACCACTTCGGCAGGACCGAGCCTGTGCGCTTGGCTTCCACTCACGGGATGACACCTTTAAAGGTTGTCTTTGTAGGTTTGATCCTGGATGGGTCTATGCCCATTTTGCACATCGTATCCCGATAAAGCAGGTTCAGAACTCGCCGCCGTCCATCGGACTCTTGTGAGGTGAAATCCACCGACGATTGGGTCTAAGACCACGCGGCGAATCCGCCATGGCGATGCTGGTCGGATGGTCTCTTCGATCGAAAGTGATCGGACAGAGGACCATGGATTGAACTTGGGCGATCGCTCCATCGCGTAGACGCCCCCGTGGTCGCGCGCTTCCTCTCCTCTTGGGTATATGGGTCGCAGATATCATATTCACCGTCCGCACTTGTGGGGAAACCTTCGCCCTCTCTGTTGTTCGGCGGCCGGGTCTCCTCCTCGTCCTCGCTATTTAGCCCCTTGTCGGTGTGTTCGCATTAACTTGCCGGCCTGCTTGAACACCCAACAATCTCTATTGGTGTGATTAGCTGGCCTTTCGGGGTGCCATGTATCCGCATGAACGGTCG
Source organism: Aegilops speltoides (assembly GCA_021437245.1). Lineage (NCBI taxonomy): Eukaryota > Viridiplantae > Streptophyta > Magnoliopsida > Poales > Poaceae > Aegilops > Aegilops speltoides. The sequence goes on from CM038141.1 coordinate 20,965,945, forward strand.
AGTATTCGGTCCAAATTGGACGGACCCGGAGTGGTTCTTTAAATGGCTTCTTCCGCTGACCGGGTTTGAGCCTCGAATCCGCATTGACCGCCAGATCCTCCTTGTCGCCGCCAAGCACGCGGCGCTTGTTTTTGATTCGACGTGACTCGCCGTTGTTGTCCTTAGAGTCCGGACTGCCGAGTTTTTGCGGAGATTGTTGCTGCGGCTAGCCAGCTGTCCTCTCCCGCACGTAAGCGGTCATTAACGATGTGAGGGCTGCCATGGATTTCGCTTCTCCCGCCTGTGTGCGGGCTAGCCATTCGTCCCGGATGTTATGTTTGAAGGCTGCAAGGGCCTCCGCATCCGGACAATCGACGATTTGATTCTTCTTCGTCAAGAACCGAGTCCGAATTGCTCGGCCGATTCGTCTGGCAGCTGCTGAATAATGTGGCTTAGGTCATCGGCGTCGTGTTCGCACATATGTGCCTTGGAAGTTATCAAGGAACGCGCCTCCGTGTCTTCCCAACACCCAATTGACTCGAGGGCAGGCTGTTAAGCCAATGCCGGGCTGGTCCTTTAAGCTTGAGGGAGATATTTGATGGCGTGGAGATCGCCGCCGGGCCATATGGATGTGGAGAAGATAATCTTCGATCCACACCGCTGGGTCTGTTGTACCATCGTAAGATTCGATATCTCGGGTTTAAACCCTTCGGGATCGATGATCCATTACTTCGTCGCTGAAGCATAACGGGTGTCGGCGCCCAGTATTGAGCAATATCGCGACGCAGCTCGAGGGAGCGCTATCTGCTATGTTCGGCCTGGCCGGCGTTATGTCCGGCGCGACGGTATTCGTCGTGGGTCGTAGGGCGCCCACGTGATCCATAGATGGATCTAGATTGTCTTGCTTTGTCCTCCAATATGTCTCGCAAGTCCGGCGCGTTCCCTTTTGGCTTCATACTCTTGGAGCGGTGCCGGGGTACAGTCTTGGCTGGGGGCCTGAATGCCTCTCTGTCGCGACCACGGGGTGGTCGGTCAGCCATGTCATGCGCTGGTGATGAAGGTATGTATGCTTCCTCCTCTAATCGGGTAGCAGCTTGCGTCCCGGTAACTTTTGAGGGACGCTCGAGTTTATACTCTTGACGCGAGGACCTCGGTCCATCGATCGGCCAGCAGGTCCCGATCAGCTTGAAGTTGTTGCTACTTTTCTTTAGGCTATTTGCCGTGGCGATAAGCCCGCGCTTGAAGCGCTCTTGTTCGACGGGGTCCTCGTGCACGCATTTAATTCGTCATCGCTGAGGCTTACTTCGCCTTCGAGGGAGGCATGTAGTTATCATCCTCAACCCCTTCGCTTGCCCTCTCGTGGGGCTTGCTTCAGATCCTCCTGCACCGAGTCGTGCAGAGAGGATTGTCTTCGGCGCTCCGGAGTGTTATTGTCTCCGTGCCGAATCTTCATTCTTGCTGTGGCGGGATTTTGAGCGGCGCCACGACGCCGGCGTTTGGGCTGCTTCTTTAGAGAGTCTGCCTCCGCTGCTTTTTCGCCTCCCTTCTTTCGGGTATCCACCATGTATACGCCATATGACGAGGTGGCCTTCCAGCGCCTCGTAGGCGCTGGTTCTGTTCGCCTCGCATCGTTGTCCATGGCGCCGATGTCATCGAGTCGTAGTCTAGCATGTCGGTTAAATCCTCGGCGGTGGCTACAAAGTGGGTGGTGGGTGGGATCTGAATTTCTTCGTCGTCCAACTCCAACCATACCGCCGCAGTCCGCCAGATCCTCCCGATAGCGAGAGATGCTTCAGGAATTCAGGATATCACCAAAAGGCGAAATATCGAAGATGTCCGCGCGGTGAATTCCATAACCGCGCCCATCCGATTTAATTGGTAGGGCGCTGGAGGCTCGAGTCCGGCGAGAGTCCGGCGCCGGGATCACGAAGTTTCGCAGGGACGAGATTGGTATTCGCCCATCGCCGCGGATGTTGAAGCCCTGTGGCGGCGTCTATCCACCGCCTCGACACGGGCAATCGGCTCCGCCAGCAGCCAAGCGGATCCGAAAAGCGCCACCAAAGCACCGTCCGCGCCAGAGCTAGATCATGCCCATCGTCACGGTGCGGCGCGCTTGGCTGTGGCTCGAGTCCGTCGAAGATCAGGTCTCTGCGGTCATCGGCTGTGAAGTTTTAGCTTCGAATCGACCGACGGCCAGGGCGAAGCTTCGATCTGCTCCAGATGGCCAAGAGAATTGGCCCGCAGTGCAAAGCCGCCGAATACGAAGATCTGTCTGGGGAGAAAAGTCTCACCTTGGACAGTGTTGATGGTTGAAGATGCCATCGAGCCTATCGGTGACGACACATAGGAACTCTCAATGAAAGCACCAATGTCGGTGTCAAACCGCGGATCTCGGTAGGGGGTCCCGAATCGTGCGTCTAGGCGGATGGTAACAGGAGACGAGGGACACGATGTTTTTACCCAGGTTCGGGCCCTCTCGATGGAGGTAAAACCCTACATCCTGCTTGATTAATATTGATGATATGGGTAGTACAAGAGTGAATCTACCACGAGATCAAGGAGGCTAAACCCAAGAAGCTAGCCTATGGTATGATTGTTGAGATGTAATGTTCGTCCTACGGACTAAGGCCCTCCGGTTTATATAGACACCGGAGAGGCTAGGGTTACACAGAGTCGGTTACAATGGTAGGAGATCTACATATCCGTATTGCCAAGCTTGCCTTCCACGCCAAGGAAAGTACCTTCGGGAAACGAGCCGGAGTCTTCAATCTTCTATCTTCGTAGTATGGGAGTCCGGCGGATATTGATAGTCCAGCTGTCCGGACACCCCCTAGTCCAGGACTCCCTCACCCGTCTTGCTGGATCGAGAAGGCGAGGACGTCATCGAGCTGAACGTGTGCAGAACTCGGAGGTGCCGTGCGTTCGGTACTTGGATCGGTCGGATCGTGAAGACGTACGACTACATCAACCACGTTGATAAACGCTTCCGCTTAGCGATCTTCAAGGGTATGAAGATACACTCCCCCTCTCGTTGCTATACCATCACCATGATCTTGCGTGTGCGTAAGAAATTTTGAAATTACTACGTTCCCCAACATAAAGCGCATGAAGAAACTCCATAAAGATGGATTTTCAGAATCACTTGGTTATGAATCATTTGATGCTTGCGAACCGGGGCCTTTTGGGCAAGATGACTAAAACTCCGTTCTCCGGAACAATGGAATGAGCTACTGACTTGTTGGAAATAATACATACCGATGTATGCGGTCCAATGAGTGTTGATGCTCATGGCGAGTATCATTATTTTCTGACCTTCACAAATGATTTGAGCAGATATGAGTATATCTACTTAATGAAACACAAGTCTGAAACATTTGAAAAGTTCAAAGAATTTCAGAGTAAAGTGGAGAATCATCGTAACAAGAAAATAAAGTTTCTACGATCTGATCGTGGAGGAGAATATTTGAATTACGATTTGGCCTTCATGTAAAACAATGTGGAATAGTTTCAAAGTTCACGCCACCTCGAACACGACAACGTTATGGTGTGTCTGAACATCGTAACCACACTTTATTGGATATTGTGCGATCTATGATGTTTCTTATTGGTTTAACACTATCGTTTTGGGGATATGCATTAGAGACAGTTGCATTCACTTTAAAAAAGGGCACCATCAAAATCCGTTGAGACGATGCCTTATGAACTGCGGTTTGGCAAGAAACCAAAGTTGTCATTTCTTAAAGTTTGGGGCTGCGTTGCTTATGTGAAAAAGCTTCAGCCTGATAAGCTCAAACCCAAATCGAAGAAGTGCATTTTCATAGAATATCCAAAGGAAACTGTTGGGTACACCTTCTATCACAGATCCGAAGGCAAGATATTCGTTGCTAAGAATGGATCCTTTCTAGAGAAGGATTTTCTCTCAAAAGAAATGAGTGGGAGGAAAGTAGAACTTGATGAGGTAATTGTACCTACTCCCTTATTGGAAAGTAGTTCATCACAGAAAATGGTTCCAGTGACGACTACACCAATTAGTGAGGAAGCTAATGATAATAATCATGAAACTTCAGATCAAGTTACTACCGAACCTCGTAGCTCAATTAGAGTAAGATCTGCACCAGAGTGGTGCGGTAATCCTATTCTAAAGGTCATGTTACTTGACCATGGTGAACTTACGAACTATGAGGAAGCGATGATGAGCCCAGATTCCGCAAAATGTCTTGAGGCCATGAAATCTGAGATGGGATCCATGTATGAGAACAAAGTATGGATTTTGGTTGACTTGCCCGATGATCGGCAAGCCATCGAGAATAAATGGATTTTAAAAAAAAAGACTGACGTTGATGGTAATGTTACTATCTACAAAGCTCGACTTGTTGCGAAAGGTTTTCGACAAGTTCAAGGGGTTGACTACGATGAGACTTTCTCACTCGTAGCAATGCTTAAGTCTGTCCGAATCATGTTAGCAATTGCCGCGTTTTATGATTATGAAATATGGCAAATGGATGTCGAAACTGCATTCCTGAATGGATTACTAGAAGAAGAGTTGTATATGATGCAACCAGAATGTTTTATCGATCCAAAAGGTGCTAACAAAGTGTGCAAGCTCCAACGATCCATTTATGGACTGGTGCAAGCCTCTCGGAGTTGGAATAAATGCTTTGATAGTGTGATCAAAGCATATGGTTTTATACAGACTTTTGGAGAAGCCTGTATTTACAAGAAAGTGAGTGGGAGCTCTGTAGCATTTCTGATATTATATGTAGACGACATATTGTTGATTGGAAATGATATAGAATTTCTGGATAGCATAAAAGGATACTTGAATAAAAGTATTTCAATGAAAGACCTCCGTGAAGCTGCTTACATATTGGGCATCAAGATCTATAAGATAGATCAAGACGCTTGATAAGATTTTTCAATGAGTATATACCTTGGCAAGTTTTGAAATAGTTCAAAATGGATCACCAAAGAAGGAATTCTTGTCTCAGACATAAGGTGTAAAGTTGAGTAAGACTCAAAACCCGACCATGGCAGAAAATAGAAATATAATGAAAAGTCATTCCCTATGCCTTAGTCATAGGTTCTATAAAGTATGCTATGCTGTGTACCAGACCTATTGTATACCTTGCTCTGTGTTTGGCAAGGGAGTACAATTTTGATCTAAGAGTAGATCACTGGACATTGGTCAAGAATATCCTTAGTGAGGACTAAGGAAATATTTCTCGATTATGGAGGTGATAAAAGAGCCCGTCGTAAAGAGTTACATCGGTGCAAGCTTTTACACCAATCCAGATGACTCTAAGTCTCAATCTGGATACATATTGAAAGTGGGAGCAATTAACTAGAGTAGCTTCATGCAGAACATTGTAGACATAGAATTTTGCAATATACATACGGCTCTGAATGTGAGAGACCCGTTGACTAAACTTCTCTCACGAGAAAAACATGATCATACCTTAGTACTCTTTGGGTGTTAATCACATATCAATGTGAACTAGATTATTGAATCTAGTAAACCCTTTGGGTGTTGGTCACATGAAGATGTGAACTATGGGTGTTAATCACATACAGATGTGAATATTGGTGTTAAATCACATGGTGATGTGAACTAGATTATTGACTCTAGTGCAAGTGGGAGACTGAAGGAAATATGCCCTAGAGACAATAATAAAGTTATTATTTATTTCCTTATTTCATGATAAATGTTATTATTCATGCTAGAATTGTATTAACTGGAAACATAATACATGTGTGAATACATAGACAAACATAGTGTCACTAGTATGCCTCTACTTGACTAGCTCGTGAATCAAAAATGGTTAAGTTTCCCAACCATAGACACGAGTTGTCATTTTATTAACGGGATCACATCATTAGGAGAATGATGTGATTGACTTGACCCATTCTGTTAGCTTAGCAATTGATCGTTTAGCATGTTGCTATTGCTTTCTTCATGACTTATACATGTTCCTATGACTATGAGATTATACAACTCCCATTTACCGGAGGAACACTTTGTGTCTACCAAACATCACAACGTAACTGGGTGATTACAAAGGAGCTCTACAGGTGTCTCCGAAGGTACTTGTTGAGTTGGCGTATTTCGAGATTAGGATTTGTCACTCCGATTGTCGGAGAGGTATCTCTGAGCCCTCTAGGTAATGCACATCACTATAAGCCTTGCAAGCAATGTGACTAATGAGTTAGTTGTGGGATGATGCATTACATAACGAGTAAAGAGACTTGCCGGTGATGAGATTGAACTAGTTATTAAGATACCAACGATCAAATCTCGGGCAAGTAAAATATACCAATGACAAAAGGAACAACATATGTTGTTATGCGGTTTGACCGATAAACATCTTCGTAGAATATGTGTAAGACAATATGAGCATCCAGGTTCCGCTATTGGTTATTGACCGGAGACGTGTCTCGGTCATGTCTACATAGTTCTCGAACTCGTAGGGTCCGCATGCTTAAAGTTCGGTGACGATTTATATTATGAGTTATGTGTTTTGATGTACCGAAGGTAGTTCGGAGTCCCGGATGAGATCGGGACATGACGAGGAGTCTCGAAATGGTCGAGACGTAAAGATCGATATATTGGACGACTATATTCGGACATCGGAAAGGTTCTGAGTGATTCGGGTATTTTTTGGAGTACCGGAGAGTTACGAAATTCGCCGGGGAGTATATGGGCCTTATTGAGCCATACGGGAATAGAGGAGAGAGGGCAAAAGGAAGTAGGCGCACGCCCCCCCTCTGGTCCGAATTGGACAAGGGGTGCAGCCCCATTTTCCTTCTCCCTCTCCCCCTCTTTCCTTCTCTCCTACTCCAACAAGGAAAGGAGGAGTCCTACTCCCAGTGGGAGCAGGACTCCCCCCTTGGCGCGCCCTCCTCCTTGGCCGGCCGCCTCCTCCTTGCTCCTATATATACGGGGGCAGGGGGCACCCTAGAACACAACAATTGTCCCTTGGATCTCTTAGCCGTGTGCGCTGCCCCTCCACCATAATCCACCTCGATAATATCGTAGCGGTGCTTAGGCAAAGCCCTGCGTCGGTAGCATCATCAACACCATCATCACGCCGTCGTGCTGACGGAACTCTCCCTCAAAGCTCGGCTGGATCGGAGTTCAAGGGACATCATTGAGCTGAACATGTGCTGAACTCGAAGGTGTCGTGCGTTCGGTACTTGATCGGTCGGATCGTGAAGACGTATGACTACATCAACCGCGTTGTGCTAACGCTTCCGCTTTCGGTCTACGAGGGTACGTGGACAACACTCTCCCCTCTCGTTGCTATGCATCACCATGATCTTGAGTGTGCGTAGGATTTTTTTTGAAATTACTACGTTCCCCAACAGTTAGTACAAAAAATATTCATGTTATCATCTACTATGCAATGAAGATGCTCATGGCTATGGTCATCTTAATTCAAAGTCATTGATCTTCATATGAGATAGGTTAGTTTTGTGAAGTTTTCTTTGAAGTTTGTGGTTTATCAATTTTCCCGCAAGCCATTGCACATGATAGGCCTCCATGCAAAAGGATTTCAATTTTTGAGCCTTTTTTCCTTTTTCTATAATTTATTTCAATGTGTCGTCAAAATTGCATGGATGGCAAATCATACAAAATGGTTTGGAATTATAGTTTTCTTTGTGGGTACTGCCTACATTCGTAATTTGGAAGGTGAAAATGCTTTTTTAGAATTTATTGGACCAAACTAGAGCACACTTGCAGTTCATCCTTAAATTACTTGATGTCAATCGCCAGAAATTCAATAAATCCAATAAAAATGGCAATATCCCTCAGAAATTTCCTGAAAAATTGGCATATGGAATGCTATGTGGTATACTTCAAGTGAAAATTGTAAAGGCACTATTTACCATATTATTTATGGCACTTACTTCAGAAAAAAGTCATGTATGGCAGTAGAGAAATGGAAAATTAACCTTTTATTAACCAAATCTTCAATCTTTTTGTGGAATGATTCCTCACAATGATAACACCCTTGTTAGTACCAATTTTTTTTCATGTTATAATCTACTATGCCATGAACATGCTCATGGGTATGGTCATCTTAATTGAAAATCATTGATCTTCATATGAGATAGGTCCATTTTGTGAAGGGTTTTTTTCAAGTTTGTGGTCGTGTTAGTGTATCATTTTTTCCACAAGCCATTGCACATGAGAGGCCTCCATGCAAAAGGATTTTAATTTTTGAGCCTTTTTCATTTTTCTATAATTTATTCCAATGTGTTGTCAAAATTGCATGGATGACAAATCATATAAAATGGTTGAGAATTATAGTATTCTTTGTGCGTACTGCCTCCATTCGGAATGTGGAAGGTGAAAATGATTTTCCAAAATTTATTGGACCAAACTAGAGCGCACTTGCTGTTCAACTTTGAGTTACTTCATATAAATCCCCTGAAATTCAATAAATCTATGAAAAATAGCATATCACTCAGAAATTCATGAAAAAATGGCATATGAAGTCCCATGTGCTATTCTTCAGGTAAAAATTTAAGGGCACTATTTACAATATTATCTATGGCACTTGCTTCAAAAAAAGTCATGTATGGCACTAGAAAAATGGAAAATTATTTTTTGTATTAACCAAATCTTCAATCTTTATGTGGAATTATTGCTCACAATGATAACACCCTTGTTAGTACAAAAAATGGTCATGTTATCATCTACTATGACATGAAGAAGCTCATGGGTATGGTCATCTTAATTCAAAGTCATTGATCTTCATATGAGATAGGTTAGTTTTGTGAAGTTTTTTTTTCAAGTTTGTGGTTTATCATTTTTCTCACAAGCCATTGCACATGAGAGGCCTCCATGCAAAATGATTTCAATTTTTGCACATTTTTCCTTTTTCTATAAATTATTTCAATGTATTGTCAAAATTGCATGGATGAAAAATCTTATAAAATGGCTTGAAATTATAGTTTTCTTTGTGGGTACTTCCTACATACGTATCGTGGAAGGTGAAAATGTTTTTTCAGAATTTATTGGACCAAACTAGAGCACACTTGCAGTTCAACTTTGATTTACTTGATGTAAATCGTCTGAAATTCAATGAATCTATGAAAAATGGCAATATCACCCCGAAATTCATGAAAAATTGGCATATGGAATCCCATGTGGTATACTTCACGTGAAAATTGTAAGGGCACACTACCCCTTGAGCTTGTGTTGGTTTTTCCCTTGAAGAGGAAAGGGTGATGCAGCAAAGTAGAGAAAGTATTTCCCTTAGTTTGAGAACCAAGGTATCAACCCAGTAGGAGACAACGCACAAGTCACCGAATACCTACACAAACAATCAAACAAACTTGCACCCAACGCGATAAATGGGTTGTCAATCCCTTCACAGTTACTTGCAAAAGTGAGATCTGATAGAGATAGATAAACGGCAAGTAAATAGTTTTGGTATTTTTGGTTGATAGATTAGAAAGTAAAAGATTGTAAAATAGTAGATCGAAACTAATAAGATGGAAAAGAGAACTTATATGATGGAAAAGAGACCCGGGGGCTTCTCCCAAGATAGCAAATAATACGGTGGGTGAACAAATTACTGCCGAACAATTGATAGAAGAGCGCATAATTATGACGATATCTAAGGCAATGATCAAGAACATAGGCATCACGTCCGTGTCAAGTTGACCGAAACGATTCTGCATCTACTACTTTTACTCCACACATCGACCGCTATTCAGCATGCATCTAGAGTATTAAGTTCATATAGAACGGAGTAACGCATAAGTAAGATGACATGATGTAGAGGAATTAACTCAAGCAATCTGATGAAAACCCCATATTTTTATCCTCGATGGCAACAATATAATACATGCCTTGCTGCCCCTACTATCACTGGGAAAGGACACCGCAAGATTGAACCTAAAGCTAAGCACTTCTCCCATTGCAAGAAAAACCAATCTAGTAGGCCAAACTAAATCGATAATTCGAAGAGACTTGCAAAGATATCAAATCATGCATAAAAGAATTCAGAGAAGATTCAAATAATATTCATAGATAATCTAATCGTAAATCCACAATTCGCTGGATCTCGGCATAGGCACCGCAAGAGAGTATTACATCGAATAGATCTCCAAGAACATCGAGGAGAACATGATATTGAGAATAAAAGAGAGAGAAGAAGCCATCTAGCTACTAGCTATGGACCCATAGGTCTGTGGTAAACTACTCACGCTTCATCGGAAGGGCAATGGTGTTGATGTAGAAGCCCCCCGTGATTGAATCCACCTCCAGCAGGATGCCGGAAAAGGTCCCTAGATGGGATCTCACGGGTATAGAAGGTTGTGGCGGTGGAAAAGTGTTTTCGTGGCTCCCCCTGATGGTTTTGGGGTATAAGAGTATATATGGGCGAAAGAATTAGGTCAGGAGACCCACGAGGACCCACAAGGTAGGGGGCACGCCCTACCCCGTGGGCGCGCCCTCCACCCTTGTGGCCGCCTCGTGGCTCCTCCGACTTCATCTCCAAGTCTCCTGGTTTGCTTCTGGTCTGGAAGAATGACCTATGTCATCATTAATCTTTAACCCAACACTGTCTCGTTGTACAAAAGATTCTACCTACTTCTTTCAGGCCGCATCAAAACCCTTCATGCGCAAGGTCTGTTGCAAAAATGGCAATTCAACTTTATCGTACGCCTTCTCGAAGTCCACTTTGAAGACAACTCCATCTAGTTTCTTCAAGTGAATTTCATGCAAGGTTTCGTGAAGACCGACCACACCCTCCAGGATATGTAATTCCTTCATGAAAGTCGTCTGAGTGGGCTGCATCACAGTATGCGCAATCTGTGTGAGCCGATTAGTTTCAACTTTTGTAAATATCTTCAAGCTCACATGAAGTAGACAAGTCGGTCTGAACTGCTCAATGCGAACTGCCTCCTCCTTCTTTGGCAACAACGTAATAGTTCCAAAGTTAATGTGGAACAACTGTAGCTGGCCATTAAACAAATCATGGAACATTTGCAAAAGGTCACCTTTAATGATATCCCAGCACCTCTTGTAGAATTCAGCTAGAAAGCCATCTGGACCTGGTGCCCCATTATTCTTCACTTGTGCTATCACCTCGAGTACCTCCTTTGGGAAGGGTGCCGACAGATTCTCGGGCTCGTCGGTCCTAAGTTGAAGCATATCTCAAATCACTTGCTCGTTGAGCGACACAAAGCAAGCAAAATGCACAATCAAGTTCAGGAACAACAACAAATCAACCACATAAATCATGTCAAAGTAAGACTAATGCACAAGAAAAAGAAAAGAGCATTGCCAACCAAAATGGTTGTGATTAAAACGTTGCAGATTCGGGACATAACTTGCTGCAGTATTTAACTGGCAAACTGGGAGCAACTTAAGCTAATCGGTGATTACCTTTGATCGGGTTCCGGATGTAGATACAGTCTTCTCCATTAGAGACCCGAGGGTTTATTGAGTCCACCAAGTGATGCTCCTTGGCAATAAAATTTACCCAGGTACTTGTTATATCAAATCATTCATGTTTCCTAGAACAATTACATAGGTGACGAAAAATAAAATAATAAAGAAATAGGCCTTTGCATAATAATCGTGTACATGTGCTCGGAATATAAACTAGAATAATCAACTTTGTGACCCTTGCAGTTAGAAAATCGGGGCAGAATTCAATTTTGTTATTGCGTGACGCAATGAACCTCCGTGTATCATCTCACCCTCTCCCTCTCCAGCCGCCTCATCTGTTTTCAGGTTGGCTGATTTCTTTTCCAACTGTTTTTTCTTAAAACCCGCCTCAACGGCCTCACAAGACTTACCATATTAAATCAAATTGATTCAATTGGCAGCTAAATATATTTGTAGTATGTAATCATATTAACAATAAAATGACATGTAAATCATGGTGGTTGCATACAAATATGTGCTATTTTTTTTCGTCGGGGATGTGTACTTCTATTGCAGACAATTATCTGGTTGTACCATACTACCTTTGTTCCTTTTTATAAGGTGTATTTGTTTTTTGGCAAAATTTCAGAATGTAAGGTGCATTTCCTCATAATTCTCTTGTTAGCCTTTAGAAAAAAGGAAAGTATCTCTCCCTTGATTGTATGTGTCTGTCCTTATAGAAAAAGAAGGAAAGTATCTCTTAGTTTTCTAGATTAACTGAACTTGCCAGTAATCAAAAAAATTACCAAGCGTAATTTCGTCCTAACATGTCTATAATTATGTGCCTTGGTCACCGTACGAAAAATAATACTACATCTTACATAAAGAAACGGAGGGAGTATATTTTATTTCTTGTTGGCATCTAAAGCAATCAATGTTTATATCTATTTATTAAGTATGATGTGTTAATTCGAAATAAAAATGCGTGCAATGAACCAGAATGGTGTGTCGTCACCTAACAAAGGAAATCCCAGGTTCATTTATGGTACGCCGTTGTGATACCTTAAATTTTGATTTGCAAATTTTTCAAAAGTAAAATTTCATCATTTACGTGGCTCCCACATTGAGATTCGCCATGCCAGCACCTGCATGCAATTTGGATTTCCCTAACAACATTTATGAAGGAAGCAGGTGGCGTAGGCCACAAAATATTACAGTATCTCCAATGGATGGTCTGCTGGATTTCATTTACTAATCACGCGCCAAGCAAATCATAGCAAATCATGCATGTAAGGTTGATCTCGCCAAAAATTAATAATACTGCTAAATAGATTTCATTTATATTATAGGGAAATCCAAATTGATGAGGGCATGAATCCGGAGAATATAAATAGTACGGCAACGCTTGTGTTAGACAATCCACACCGAGATAGAAGCACACTTTCCCTTTGAGATCGGCCTAATATCCGAGCAAATTAAGAAGACACGCGAGAAGAGAAAGAAGGGAGATCATGGCTCGTGCCACTGCACTAGTGGCCCTTGTTGTCCTACTTTCGCTGGTCGCCTCCGCGAGTAAGTTTTATCAATCGTTCCTTTGTACTTTAATTTGTGACTGGTGACTAAAAACCTCTAGATGATTAATTTTGCTCCAGCGTCGTCGGAGGAACTACATTGCTGCACAGACCACCACAGCTGGGGCAACGGGTTGAAGAACATCGGCTGCAAGCTGCCGGAGCAGAACGGCGAGTGCAACGCGTGGTGCCAGTCGGGCTGCCGCGGTGGCGAGTGTAAGATGCGTGACGGACTGCACTTCTGCCATTGTTACTGTTGATCGGGCGCGGCGGTATTCCGCCGTTCAAACTTGTATGCAACGAGTTGCAGCTAGATGATACCCTGCATGTTGTTGCGAGAATTGGTTGGAATATAATTCAGTTTGAATTGGTTGTGTGGAATATGAATGTTTAGGTTAATGATATGAGAGCGGAGATTTAAAATAAATACGATTTGTCGACGGTGAGTCACTCATTCTTATGCTTTCATGAACGGGCCTTGCATGCATGGGACCCTTCTAGGTTTGGTCCTCTTTGCTTCTTGCTCACTCATTCTTATGCTTTCATGAACGGACTTTGTCTTTTTATGTCATATTCTCCTTTGACTTGTTGACTATGAAAAATTGCATTGCTTATACTTTTGTTGTCCGTCTTTGATTATACTTGGGACGCCTCTGGGTTTGAGTCTATTTCCTTCTTCTTTTATTTGGGGGTAAACCATGTAGTATTACTCAATCACAATGTCTTTAGACTCACTAATGGCAAGCTCTAATTAAAACTTCAGGAGGACCCGAACCGATCCAATGCTATAGTCCTATCCTCTATTATAGCAAAACTAGCCAGACGATCACTAGCCTTATTTTAGGTACGAGTTACATGAGTAATACAATAATCATTATGACCTCTCAACTACTTGATTTCGATGACAATGGAGGCATAGACTCATTTGTCACCTCTTGGCTCTGTATCATAGCAACCGCAGTGACCGAAACAATCTCAATGCTGATATGAAGGTCACTCCTTTGGATGGCAATGGAGAGCCCTTCCATACATGCGCAATTCCGTATCCAGCGCATCCGGACAAAAGTATAACTTCCTACATGTCTTTTTCTTTTGCGAGAAACTTCCAATCTATTCATCTTCAATAGTGGCGGTACAAAGAACAACACAAATAATAAAATAACAACCATGTCCGTGGACCACCTAGCGACGACTACAAGCACTGGAGCGAGCCAAAGGCGTGCCGCTGTCATCGACCCTCCCTCACCAAAGCCGGGCAAACCTTGTTGTAGTAGACAGTCGGGAAGTCGTCGTGCTAAGGCCCATAGGACAAGCGCACCAGAGTGGCAACCATCGCCGGTGAAGAAAGTCGTAGATCAGAAGGATCAAATCTGTAAACACCCTACACGCCGGGAAGATAATGGCCCCTACTTCGATTTGCAATATCATACCAGTACCAACCTCTCCATCTGTGACACCTGTGCGTTCGGTTTATACGGTTTACATGGTTCGGTTTATACGGTTTATCGGTTTGTACGGTATTAATACTTCGGTAAATACGGTATGAAAATAAAATATGGTTCGGTTTCGGTATATACCAAATTATTTCGGTATGGTTTCGGTATATACCATAAAAACCAAAGTTGACGCGAATTTGATAATGACGTAATAATAATTTGCACATTTATGACTCAAAACACATACTATTTTACACAAATAGTATATGACTATATATATAAGTATATATGCATGCATTGATTCATCTATTGATGGTTATGGATGCGCTTAGCATTTTAAAAAGAGAAAAATGACTACGTTACAAGAAAAATTTACATGTTTAGTAGTGATTTGACTCATGTACAAGAAAAATGACAACTTGTACAGTTGTTCATCTCAAGAAATATAAATTTATTTTTTACTTCGGTTTATCCGGTTAACCGTTCGGTTTTTTGGTATATACCATAAAAACCAAAGTTCAAATCGGTATGAAAAGTTCATACCATACCGAAACCAGAAACCATAAAAACCATAAAATCGGTTCGGTTCGGTTTATTTTCGGTATGGTTTTTTGGTTCGGTTTTAAAATGCACAAAGTAGCAGCCATCCGAATTGAGCTTTACCCAACCATACTTAGGTGGATACCACAACGGGTGCAACTTCTGAAGATGGAACGCTACAAGACGACTTGGTAGCTACTCCCTCCGTTCCAAAATAGATGACCCAACTTTGTACTAACTTTAGTACAAAGTTGGGTCATCTATTTTGGAACGGAGGGAGTACATCATATGGTAAGATCATCTTCCGTTTGCAAGGGTCAATGTTAGAGTTCCAACTTAATGCCAACCAAAGATTCAAGGTAACTTTGAAGAAATCTGCAAGACGGGAGGAGCTGGTTTGTGATATACACTCATTATGAACATGCCAGCACCTCCTTAAGGCCATGAGCATCATGCAACGCTCAATATCACTCATGCGAGCAAGAGCGTGAAACAACCATTCTTTCCTCGTATTCAAAGTGATGTAGATATTCGGGAGCCTCCACACTTTGGACATGGCCATATACAACTCTCGTGCATGGGCACCGAAGGAGCGGGTGGTAATTATCTTCAGCCTCCATCGCACAAATTGGGCATGTACTAACAACTTCAAGACCAATCTTATGTCGTTTGCCAAGTCAGTAGGGAGTTTGTTGCCACACACCATGCAAAGTTTCGGACAATCGGCGGCACACCATAAGACAAAATATATTTCCAACAAGATTGAGCACCCGTCGGGTTTGAACTAGTGGAAACCGCACTCCCCTAATGAGCTTCATCAAACGCCAAATTCTATGCACTTTTGATATAACATTGACCCAATTTCTCGTGACCCCATACTAGAACATCTTCCACCAAGCGAGGCGATGCATGCATCTTCATGATTTTAGACACATTAACTGGAACAAAATACCTCCTTAAGAGCTCGTGATTCCATGATCTGTTCTCGTTCAATAGGCCATCAACAAAACTAATGAGGCAAGTACCTGGTGGAGAAATAGGCTTTAATAAAAAGATCGTGGTAGCCAATAATCTCACTGAATTCATATACTTCGCTCATTGCCAACTATCCGAACTAAGCCCTTTTCGGCAATCCCAAACCATGACTTATTGCCTGCCATGAGGAGGAAGCATTGCCTATGAAAACTGTATCCTCAAGCTTCCCATTAGGACATATCATGCTTTAAGGACTTGGGCATACAAACTATCTGGGTTGGATATCAATCTCCATCCTTATTGGGCCAACAAAGCTTGATTAAATAAACAAAAGTAACGAAAACATGCCCCCTATCTTTAGGCTGAATAAGGTGATCCAAGCCTCTCCAATGAACTTTTTTCCTTTTTGAGGATCCCTAGTAAAAATTCCTTACCATCCTGGTTAGATCATCCAGACCAAGAAAGGTAACTTAAAGACCCTCATAATATAAGTTGGCAATGCTTGGGCTACGGACTTAATGAGAACCTCTCTCTGTGGATGGGATAAATGACCATGACCCCACTAAATTTGGTGCTTCTTCAAACTTGTTTAGAGATTCCGAAAGCACCCCTTAGACATGCGCCCCTCTCAAGTTGGAAAGCCCAAATACTTCTCCTCAAAGATCAAACTCGTAACACCGAGTGCAAACCTAAATTGTTCTTGTACCATAACCGAGCAAGAGCCACGAGAAAACATCAAGCATTTGTTATAATTCAAATTTTATCTTTATCTTTGCTTCTTGCCCGCATGGTTGACTTTATCTTTTCTGTTTCATACTCTCCTTTGACTTGTTGGCTATAAAAAAATCTTATACTTTTCTCGCCCATCTTGGATTATTGTGGCCATGCTATGTAGAACTAAGTTAGGCACCTTGATATAGTTAATTACTAGAGATGATGCTCCGTTCATTGCTACAGAAATTGGATTGAATTATTTCTATGAGAATTGGTAGTATGAAACTTAGTATTTGGATTACCAATATGAGAATTGAAACTAGTAGGAGGCACGTGCAGTGCACACGGTGTCCTAATCAAACAACAATCATTCCTTTATAAAATAATAAATCTCTATTTACATGATGGATACTACAAAAGCCAGCCATAGAAGATCTTGAATGATAAATTTTCTATTCACCATCACCAGCCGTGCAGTGTCTCAATAGTTCCAGAAAAATCCCATCCAACTCGTTTTGGCACGTGACTGGATGGAGTGAATCCCGGTAACTACATCGTTGGATCACTTGAGTTTGCTATGATAAACGATAGGGATTCACTCCATGGAAGAAATCAACAGCTAAGAAGTGCCTCCGCGTCAGGATCGATGGCTAATCCCAAATTTAAAATTTGTTGTATTGTAGTAGTAGTAGAGATATAAAATTTACTATATTTAATTATTACATAGTTGTAAATATTTATTGAAGATGAGTACTCCCACTTGTTAGGTTTATAAGTCGGGAACGTATTTTAGGTCTTCAATTTAACTATGGAAACATGTATTATATTTTATATAAAATATATCTTAAGATCAATTTTTATGGCATATTATACATGTTTTATTAGTCAAATCAAAGACCTAAAACCCGTGCCTGACTAATGTACCGATCCGGAGGGAGTAGCATGTATGGTGCAAATTAAGTTGGGTCTTTTCACATGCATAGTGTCATGTTGAGTTGAAATAGCTGCATGTTGAGAGAACTAAATTTAGTGTGTATGCATGGTAGGGTGATGAGTTGGAGTAGTTTCATGTTAATATAGTTGAGTTAGTAGTATAAAGAATTCCCACAACAGCTAAAATACGAATGAATATAAGTATCATAATGAAATTGAAAACCTTTTCCATCATGGTTGCATGGTTAGGTGAGTCGCTTCCCCATCCATGCTTACACATTAAAAGGAGTAAGTTAGTGGAAATTACCTATTCAGTCATATATAGGATTTGCTAGGATTATGTGTACCTTGTTGTGTAGAGATCCAAAGATATGGTGTCAATTTTATTAATTCTATCGTCTTAATGGGGCTTATAAGTCAACAAATTATTTTTTATCAAGAACTACTCTTTGTCAATTAATTTCATTAGTATAGAGACGGTCATGGATAAAACCTCATGACACATGTTTTCTACATCACTTATAAGGGACAGCACATATGTTTTTGGTTCAAATGCAATCGTTTAATGGTTCGTTGCCACTGAGGGAGTCCTGGTTATGGGGTCCTCGGACAGCCGGACTATATACTTTGGCCGGACTGTTGGACTATGAAGATACAAGATTGAAGACTTCATCCCGTGTTCGGATGGGACTCTCCTTTGCATGGAAGGCAAGCTTGGATATTCAGATGTGTAGATTTCCTTCTCTGTAACTGACTCTATGTAACCCTACCCCCCTCCGGTGTCTATATAAGCCGGAGGGTTTAGTCCGTAGGACAACAACAATCATAATCATAGGCTAGCTTCTAGGGTTTAGCCTCTACGATCTCGTGGTAGATCAACTCTTGTAATACTCATATCATCAAGATCAATCAAGCAGGAAGTAGGGTATTACCTCCATCGAGAGGGCCCGAACCTGGTAAAACATCGTGTTCCCTGCCTCCTGTTACCATTAGCCTTAGAAGCACAGTTCGGGACCCCCTACCCGAGATCCGCCGGTTTTGACACCGACATTGGTGCTTTCATTGAGAGTTCCACTGTGCCGTCCCGACAAGGCTTGATGGCTCGCCTCATTGTCAAGGATAACATCACCTCTAGAGGATCCCTGGCTGTAGGCCAAACTCTCTGGCTGGGCGGTTTCGTCATGGCCGCCCGTTCGGCCGTCACGCCGACGATGACATCGCAGGTCGTCATCAACAACCTCCGCGTCAGCCCGGAATTCATCGAGCAGATGGATCCAATGGAGCTCTCCTCCTTGAACGAGCTCTTGGATTGCATCGCCGCCCTGGGAGTCGTTACAGATTATGATCGGATCGGGCTTAAACCTGACCTAAGGGAGATTGACTCTCCGCCGATCACTCATCAGATAGAGGTGGTGGAAGAACAAAACGGCAATTCTTCCTCTATTTTGAGGACGAACTATGTCCGGATTACCAAGCTCTCTGAGCCGGATCCCCGTCTACGGGAGGACCTGACCCAGGCTCCGAACTTAGAATCGGGCTGCAGGCCGCAAATATTGGGCAATATACTGGAGCCCGAGCTGCCCATCTCAGGAGCTCCTCCACCCCTGGGTTCCAGATTGGGTCAAGACGTGGACTTAATGTCACCCACCCACCCAGACGCAAGTGATCTTTCCCACATCAGACAAGAGCCCCAAGAGACAGTACACCACTTCTGGTCTAGATTCCTCCTTGTAATGAGCAAGGTTAAGGACTGTCGCGAGGAAGACGCAATCTCATTCTTTTGCAAAAACTGCACGGACAAGGGAATTCTTAATGCCATAAGTCGTCGTGACATAGCACACTTCACCGACCTGGCAGCCATAGTACAGAAGTACTGCGCGATGGAAAGCGCCTGGAAGACCCAAACAAAATTCTGGGATCCCCTGGCCCTAACTAAACCCCTCGTCCGAACTAAAAGGGTGCGCTCTCGCAAGTCACCCAACCCAATTACAAAGAAGTCAAAGCCCTCTACAGGGCGTGGAACCGTACTGGAGGGATGGCTAAATAGGACATGCAAAATTCACAGCACACCGGACACCATACCAACACACAGCCTTAGAGCATGTTGGATACTCCGGCAGGTGGCCAAGAGCGGCGAGGACCTTCTCATCGACAATACCGCAGAGCACCATCCCGTAGAAAATAACAATATAGTAATGACCATCTTCAAGACTTTCGCCTCAAACAACAGGCGCAAGTGAGCACTCCGCAGCCTCGCCAAAGTCTTCCACGTTGCAGCAATAAACCCGTGGAATGATACGGCCATAACCTTCAACGCCAGCGACGAACCTCAATTCCGAACAGTCCGAGCACCAGCAGCTGTTGTTCTTAGTCCAATAGTGGACGGATTCCGGCTTACTAAAGTGCTGATGGATGGCGGCAGCGGATTAAACCTCATCTATGAGGAAACTCTTAACAAGATGGAAATAGATAAGAGCCGCATTGAGCAAAGCAACACGACCTTCAGGGGAATCATCCCTAGTCGGGAGGCACGATGCGCAGGGAAAATCACATTGGATGATGTATTCGGTACACCGGAGATTATAGGTCCGAAGAAATCACATTCCAAGTGGCCCTGTTTAGTAGTGGATACCACGCCATTTTGGGGTGAGATGCATTCACAAGCTTCCAAGCTATACCCCATTACGGGTACATGAAACTCAAGATGTCGGGGCCCAATGGGATCATCACTCTAGCCAGTGATCCGGACATAGCACTCTGTGCCGAAAATAAAACTGCCGCACTAGCCCTGGAGGCATTATCTGAAGCCCTCGCGTCAAGAGTTAATCGCTCGCGTTCAAAGGATGGGCGAGAACGACGTGATACTCGACAAACGACCCAAGTCCACCTCTTTCAAACCAGCAGACGAAATAGTCAAATTTCAGGTCCACCCAACGGACCCTACAAAAACAACATCAATTGGGGCACAACTGAACCCCACAGTAGATGCCGCACTACGAGAGTTCCTGCGCGAGAATCGGGACATTTTCGCCTGGCATCCTTCAGACATGCCAGGTATCCCACGCAGGCTGGCCGAACATAGCCTGAACATACTAAAGGGATACAAGCCGGTCAAACAGACTCTTCGGCGCTTTTCATAACCCAAGCGACAAGCCATGGGAGAGGAGCTAGCCAAGCTACTTGAGGCCGGTTTCATTAGAGAAATAAAACATCTGGACTGGCTAGCAAACCTGATGATGGTACCAAAGAAGGACAAATCCTGGCGCCTATGTGTCGATTTCAAAGACCTTAATAAGGCTTGCCCTAAGGATCCCTTCCCCCTCCCTCGCATCGATCAAATTATCGACGCTACCGCAGGACACGATTCATTGTGTTTCCTCGACGCATACTCCGGATACCATCAAATCAAGATGGCGGAGTCCGATCAAGCCGCAATAGCATTTATTACTCCATACGATCCCTTTTGTTTTAACACCATGCCTTTCGGGCTCAAAAATGCCGGTGCAACCTATCAACGCATGATTCAGACATGCCTAGAAACACAAATCAGAAAACAGTGGAGGCTTACGTAGACGATGTGGTCATTAAAACCAGACACGTTGAATCACTAATAGACGACTTGAGGCTTACATTTGACAATCTCCAAACATACGACATCAAGCTCAACCCGGAGAAATGCGTTTTCGGCGTACCAGCCAGAAAACTAATAGAGGAATCAAAGCAAATCCGGCTAAAATCCGAGCTCTATCACAGTTGGCTACCCCAACAGACCTCAAGCAAATCCAGAAATTAAAGGGATGCGTGGCCGGCCTAAGCTGCTTTATCTCCCGATTAGGAGAAAAGGCGCTACCTCTTTACCGCCTTCTTCGACGCACCGAACACTTCGAGTGCACGGATGCGGCTACGGCAGGGCTGGAGGAAATAAAAGCCCTCTTGGCCACCAATCCAATTCTGGCAGCGCCAAATGTCGGCGAACCCATGTTGTTATACATAGCTGCAATACACCAGGTTGTAAGCGCATTGCTCGTCGTCGAACGAGAGACAGATGGACATAAATTCCCGTTACAAAAGCCGGTATACTACGTATCCACCGTCCTCACTCCATGCAAGTCATGGTACCCACATTATCAAAAGATAGCATACGCGGTCTTCATGGCATCCCGAAAACTATGACACTACTTCCAAGAGTGTTCAATCACGGTGGCCTCCGAAGTACCACTCAATGACATAATAAATAACCGCGATGGCACGGGCGGATTGCAAAATGGGCTATCGAGCTCCTCCCGTTCGACATAACATACAAACCATGACGGGCCATTAAGTCACAAGTACTGGCTGACTTCGTCACCAAATGGACAGAAGCCGAACTCCCTAAAGAGTACGGCGCGTACTCCAATTGGATCATGCACTTTGACGGCTCTAAGATGCTAGCTGGTCTAGGGGCTGGTGTCATCCTGACGTGCCCCACCGGAGATACAGTCCAATAGGTACTCCAAATACTTTACACAGATTCCAACAATGTAGCAGAGTATGAGGCTCTGTTGCATGGTCTTCGGATGGCAGTCTCCATGGGCATTCAACGTCTGGAAGTATGCGGGGATTCAAATCTCGCAATATCTCAAATAAATGGAGACTTTGACGCCAAGGACCCAAAAATGGCGGCTTACCGTAATGTCGTTCTCAAAATGTTAGCTCGATTCGAGGGGCTCGAATTCCACCATGTGGTTCGAGAAAACAATCAAGCGGCGAATATCGTTGCCTGCATCAGCGCTAAACGTGACCCCGTCCCACCAAATATCTTTTTGGAAATTCTGTTCAAGCCATCTATGGCATGAGAAGGGGAGTCCGGCAATACTAATCCGGATCCGCATACAACCCCAGATCCCGAACAACCTGACGTAATCGGAGGCTCCGCCACCGAAATCACACCCTCGGCCCACGTGATCATGGCGGTCATCGCCCCCGTGGACAGAATCCTTCCTAGCTTACTTAAATAGGCAGGAACTCCCGGAGGACCAAAATGAGGCACACTGCATTGTGCGGCGCTCTAAAGCCTACAAAGTCCATGAGGGAGAGCTTTATAAGAAAAGCGCAACCGGAGTACTCCAAAGGTGCATCTCCGAAGAGGAAGGGCGGCAGCTCTTGGCTTAAATTCATGCCGGACTCGGCGGCCACCATGCTGCAGCTCGAGCGCTCGTAAGCAAGGCCTTCCGTATAGGTTTCTACTGGCCGACAGCCCGGGCTGACGCACAAGACCTTGTCCAACACTGTGTCGGTTGCCAGCCTTTTGCAAATCAAAGCCATATGCCGCCCACTGCCCTGCAAACAATCCCCATCACTTGGACCTTTGCGGTCTGGGGGCTCGATATGGTTGGACCCCTCAAAGGAGGAAGCCATAAGAAGAAATACTTGTTGGTCATGGTCGATATATTCACCAAATGGATAGAAGCCAAACCAGTTAAAACGGTCGAATCCGGACCAGTGATAGACTTTATATCCGGGGTCATACACCGTTACGGTGTCCCCCATAGCATCATCACCGATAACGGCTCTAACTTTATAGCCGATGAGGTGAAAACCTGGTGCAGCAAAATGGGCATAAAACTTGATTACGCTTCCGTCTATCACCCCCAAACAAACGGTCAAGTCGAACGAGCAAACGGTCTTATTATGAGCGGCATCAAACCCAGACTAGTGCGATCCTTGAAGGAATCAGATACGGACTGGGTCGAGGAGCTTGACTCCGTATTATGGGGGCTGCGGACCACGCCGAATCGCACAACCGGATACACACCATTTTTATGGTATACGGCGCAGAGGCAGTGCTACCCTGCGATATCATCCATGATTCACCTAGAGTGCGCATGTACGAAGAGAGAGAAGCCGAGCTGGATCGGCAGAACAGCTTAGATGCCCTGGAGGAGGAGCGCAACGTCGCGAAGGCCTGTTCCGCATTCTATCAATAGCAAGCTCGAAGGTATCAAAGCAGAGAAGTGTGGGCAAAACTTATAACATTGGCGAACTCGTTCTACGCCTACCAAAGAAGAAAAAGGACAAGCTCAAGCCCAAATGGGAGGGGCCCTTCATCATTGACAAAGTTCTCACTGGAGGTGCGTACCGCCTGCGTGATGCATCAGACAATCGACTCGAGCCGAACCCATGGAATGAGGCCAGACTCCGAAGATTCTATGCCTAGTGCCGAACTCCGTGTTTGTCTCCTTACCTCCGTCTTTCCTTTTAAATTATATCCTCCCTCTCCTTTTACATTTATAGCCTTTTAGACTTTAGTATGCTTTGACCGCACACTCTGGCTGCGCTTGGCGCGCTCATCATACCTGGGGGCTTCTTATACAGAAGCTTATTTGTCTTCTGGGCTTCATACCCACAACATATGCGTCACTTCTACGTATGTGCCCTTTTTCACCACTATATGCATCGATATGACTTAAGTTTTGGCCAGGCTGGGTTGCCTGGCTCTTGTGTTTATGCCCTACGTTCCCGTTAATTCGGCTAGGGCATAAGGGGAGCACCTCTACAATTGTTACTGTCGGGTCAGCCAGATGTGTACCTCAGACTGGGTGAAGCCGAAAGCTAGTGTTCTTAAGAGAATATTCGGTCGGTGAACAAAAGATATATTTTATCTATGACAAAACATGCCCCCAGATGCTTATATCCTGCGTAAATTTTCGCAGTTTGGACATGCACATCAATGCATGCAGACCCAGGGAAAGGAACCCTTAACGGAACTATTCTCCCTGGAAGATGTTTCTTACTACCCATGTAATATAACATAACTAGTTGGGTGCTTGTCTATTCAAGCACTTATGACCCCTACGCCTGGTTTCCACGCGTGCCCCGGTTTTCACATAACCGAGCGGGTATTCGGATACACTCTGGACTGTCGGGTCCAGAGGTTGAAGCGAAAAGGTCGGCCAAGACAAATGATTTACAATTCGGCTAGGGACAAAATATGTCCTTCGAAGTACAATGTCACTTAGACTGACTAAATTCTTCTTCTATACCATCCAATGATCGCCTAGCCTACAATCCTATTGGGAATACTTAGCGGCTAATGCTACTTGGTCATACACCAGATGTACATGGATCTCCTTCCCATCTGACCCTACAGGTCCGACCTCGGCCATGTGGTTCGGGTCAGCCTTGGTGTACCGCGTCTTCACCATGGCCTAGGCTTCCCTTGCTCCTTGTCGGCAGGCCGATATCTTCCATAACCGGAAGCGCTGTCGCACTCCCTTGAGCATCTCCATAAGCTCCCCCACGCCTCCTGGAAGGGAGGTGGATGGCCATAAGGCTTGGGCAATGTCCCGCATCACTTGCCGAACTTGTTCGTGCAGTTGTGAGAGCTCCAGCAAAAGATCGCCTGCAGATCCGGGCATCTCCTCTTCAGGACGACCTGTCAGCACACCTACAAACATAATTCTGTCAGCACGCTTCTTCGCAGAACTTTATAGTGATTCGTCAGAACACTTACTGAATATGCCGCCGCGTCGAAGCCTCCTATTCTCCTTCACGGAGTCAGCAAGCTGGGCCCGAACATCCTTTAATTCGACGTCCAGCCAGACATTCACGTCCTGGAGAGTTTTTTTCTCCTTTATAACCTTGGTAAGCACACGCTGGCCAGCTTTCAGCTGTCGTCGAACATGTTGCTCATCCTCTGGTACCATCTCCGGATTACCTCCGGGATTGTCTGCAAGTTCTCTTGTTAGAATCGCATTCCTGCCGAATACTTAACTGGTATATATCATGACATTATTCTCGTTACGCAAACATTACCAGATGGGGCCTTCGTAGACTCGTCCATCATGGCGGTTGCGGCCGTAGTTGGGCCTTGCACTCCTCCTGCCCTTTGGATAGCTGGATATTCTTCTCTGTCAGAACCTATGCACACGAGGATCCTTAAATCAGTTGTGCCAACTGTTTCAAGTCTCAGGGGCTACTGATATCTACACTTATCAAACTTTCTTACCCGTATATCCTTCACGTAATGATCCGTGGCCCTGGCTAGGCCACCTTGAGCAACCCAGATGTACGCGTCCCCTGAGTGGAAGGCGTCGAACGCCTCTTCAGAGAAATTAGGGTCGCGTAGTGCAGCCCGTCGGCGCCTATGATTTATGGCGCTCTCCACTTCGGAGTTGGTACTGAAATATCTATCTGCATCCTCTGTAGGAGGATTGTCCGCGTTGACATCCGCCCTTGAGTCCGGCCTAGGAGTCCGGCTGGTGGAAGCGTGACCGACGGGCTCTCTAGATACAGTCTGGCGAGCGCTCTTTCTGTCAGAAGGCAGAAGACATCGTTATATTCTAACAATGATAACTTCGTGGCAGGTTTTTAAACATACCTTTGCAACGGCGTCTCGGTCCTGACCGCCTTTCTTTTAAGCCTACCCGGCTTCGGTGCCCCTTGTTGGCGAGTCACCACGGGTTCAGCTTGGCGCCCCGATGGCCTTCCCTGTAAGACGCAATACACGTGCGGTGGGTGAAGTGTAAAGAGGAATCCTGTAAGTGCATCTAGTGCCCCTTAGTGATTTTGGTGTATTGAAGACTTATAGGTTAAGTGACTGATGCGTTTGTGAGTGTACACAGGTCTATAAGTCTATGAGGAGTTTGATATTTACGAGAAAGTCGACCCTAAAATGAAGTTCTTCGATGAAGACTTTGATATTCTGAAGACTTTCTGAAGACTTTGAAAGTGAAGAAATTGGTGTGACCTTGAAGACTTGGTATTCATTCGAAGAATATGGAGCTTGAAGACTTTTGTTTTCATAGTTTCATTTTCTCTTTCTTGAGTCATAGGAAACACCGTACTGTTAAAGGGGGTCGAGGAAATACTAAGGAAAAATTTCCATGTGATGCTCAACTCAAAATCCTACACCTACCAATCCCTTCGAGTGAAGCCATTGAAATCTCATACAGTTCGATCAATTTCTTGATGTGATGAGACGTAGTTCTTCCAGTCATGAGGACTTTGCTCGATCGAGGAGTTAGGAATTCGCCAAAGGCGAATTGCCTACACAAAGATGAGGAACATGATAGCCCCGAGGAATTTGAGAGTCAAATTTTCGACCGTTCTTTGTCTTCTACCGCTGTCCAAAATATCTTATCCACCTAACGGTCATATCATTGAAGGTGACTTATCATGTCGGGCTGCTCCTAGGCTATAAATAGCCGCCCCTACAACCACTAGTTGGTTGGCTGCTCGAGAGAACTTGACACTTGTCATCCGAGAGCAACCCATCCTCCGAGGACTTTGAGCGAAAATCATCAAGTGAGGAAAATCCCAAAACCAAACCCCCACAAACCCAAAGTGATTGAGCATCATCAAGAAATTGATCTGCATGGATCCGACGCTTGTTACCTTTGAAGACTGTGCTTCTTCCAGACGGTTAGGCATCAAGGTCTAGAGCATCCAAGAGGAATTGTGGATCGCCGAGTGACCAAGTCTGTGAAGGTTTGGAAGTCACCAAGACTTACCACGAGTGATTGGACGAGGCCTGCGTGGTCTTAGTTCAAGGAGAATACGGTGAGGACTGGGTGTCCTGAGTTGCGCTCGAGATCGGTGTCCGGATGCGTGTCCTCGAGTTTAAATACTCACCGCCCAACCAGACGCATAACCGAGACAGCAGTTGGAACTGGTTTACCAAATCATTGTCTTCACCAACTAACTGGTTCTATTTCCTCAACTCTTTCATTTCCTCATTACTGTGTTGTATGTTGTTCATATCTATGCTTGAAGACTTTGACTGAAGACTTTCACAAATTCCTTAGTTCAATTTCTTCAGTCTGTCCGTCTTCATCTTGTTATCCTGTGTTTACGCTTTCCGTACTCTGTGCTAGTCTTCATTTCATCATGATGACTATGTTTGTATCCTGTTATGTTTACTCCTGAGTACTTATTCCGCTGCAAATAGTTCTTCGCTAAGGAATTTCCTCACCAGAAAATTCCTTAGTGTAGAATTCATAAAAATCGCCTATTCACCCCCCTCTAGTCGATATAACGCACTTTCAATTGGTATCAGAGCAAGGTACTCCCTTGTTCTGTGTGATTTTGGTTTAACCGCCTGGAGTTTTAGTTATGTCGACCGCAGGTATGATCAAGGTCTCGGCTGGGTGTCCTACCTTTGATGGAACGGACTACCCCTACTGGAAGAACAAGATGCCATCTTGAGGCAATTGATAACGATCTCTAGTATGTTGTGGAAAATGGTGTCCCCTCTGTCACTCCCTCACTGAACGCTACCGATGTGAAGAGATTCAAACAACTCGATTCTCAAGCGAAGAATATCATATGTGGTCATCTGAGCAAAGGACAGTATGGAAGAGTGAGTGCTTTGGAAACTGCTAAGCTTATCTGGGATAGGCCGTCCAAAGTAAATGAAGGAGTTTCAACTCAGCGTGACTCTCGAGTCGATGTTCTTCGGAATCTCTTCAACCGCTTCAAAAGACTCGACAATGAGAACGTCCAACAAACCTTTGATCGACTCACTGACATCTCAAATGAGCTTCAAGCCCTCGGTGCCACTGACATGACTGATCATGAAGTTGTGAAGAAACTGCTGAGATCGCTGACTCCTCATTTGATACTCGGGACCGATGATACAAGAACGTCCGACTACAAGTCGCTTGATCCTGCCGATATCCTCGAAAGGCTAAACACTCACGAGTTCCACTTGCTGAAAAGAGAGATCTCTATGGCTCAAACTATGGCAAACCACATGCCTCAAGGCCAAGGTCAGGTCTCGAATCAATATGAGGATTCGGTAGTAGCCTTGGTGATCTGAAGAATTGAGCCAGATCTAGCACCGCTTGTGAAGAAATTCGAAAGTTCACAAGACGTGGTCGCTTTGAAGATCCTCAAGAGGCAATGATTCCTCATCCAAAGGACTATAAGAGAAGGCTTTGCCACAAATGCAAGAAGCCTGGTCACTATATTCAAGATTGTCCTCGATGGGAAAAGGAAATGAAGAAGAAGAAATACAAGGATTACAGCCTACGATGATGCGAAGAAGAAGAAGAAATCATCAAAATCTTCGCCATCAAAATCTTCAAGTCTTCATCTCACAAGAAGAGCAGCTCCAAGAAGGCTCGGGCATTCATTGGCAAGGAGATGGACTCAAGCTGAATCTGAGGAAAATGATGAAGAGGAGGCGTCTCAAGAATCTGAGTCCGTGTGGCGAGTCGGCTGTTACTCTCGCCTTCATCAGCAAGTCCATCTTCAACATGAAGAAACTGACTCCACCGACAAGCCTGATGAAGATAATGATGGCTACGCTCCCACCTATTGCTTCATGGCGAAAGGTGCTAAGGTACTCAAATACAATTCCTCTGACTCTAGTGAAAATGAATTTGATGAGGATCTCAAACCCAGCTACTCTAAACTTGCTAAGATTGCTGTGAAACAACAACGAGCTCTTGAAAAGGTTCAAAACATGCTAGATAAAAATGATGATATGTTGGGTGAAGAAATGGATCGCACTAAAGCCTTGACTGAAAATCTTCAGAGACTTCAGTCTAGGTTTGATAACCTTCAAGGTCATCATAACTCTCTTGTCTCGATCATGAGAAACTTTCTTATGAATTTCTTCAAGAAAAGCAAGATCATGAGAAGCTTTCTCTTGAATCTCTTCAAAGAAAGGAAGATCTTGAAAAGCTAAGAGTGTGTTATGAAGATCTTCAGAAGGAGCGCGATTCATTACTAGCTCAACAAATCAGCGCTTCTCAGGAAGAATTTGTTCCCCCATGCTTAAAGTGCATTGAACGTGAATCTGCTAATTCTTCACCTGAATTTTCAAATGCTTCAAATGTTACAAATTCTTCATCTGCCCCTGCTATCACTAATTCCTTGTCTGAGGACACTGCTAGTATCACTGACAATGCAGGGCTGAAGGAATTGTACATGACAGGCATGTACAAAAGCCTCAAAGGGCATCAGACGCTTTGTGATGTGCTCAAAAAGCAAATCCTCAACAGAAACCCTAGGAAAGAGGGTATTGCCTTTGAGAGGAAACTCAATGCTGATGGAACATATTGGAAGCCTGAGAAGTACCCCAAAACCTCATGGGTTGCTGCAAAGGGACCCCAGTTGATCCATCTAACTTATCCGGCTTTACATGTGAATCTCCTCATTCTTCCGATGAGTCATTTGACTCAACTATAAACTGTTAAAAAATCGAGAATGGTGAAGTGTTTGCTAGATGTGTTGGCACTAATCGCAGAACGGTCCCCTATGAAGAAAATCTGGGTTCCCAAAAGTTGTGTTGAAAGTCTTCAGGTGAATGTCCTCATGACACCACCTGTGAAGAACAGGAACCCCATATCAAATTCTTCATATGGACCAAATTCTTCATATGGATCCAAGTCCTCATATGGACCAAATTCTTCACATGGATCAAATTCCTCAACTGGATCAAAGTCGTCATATGATTATCATCGTGCTAACAACTCTGTCTCGCAGGGTAGAGCTAAGGGTTATGAATATGTGCATTATTCTTCAAACCATTATGTTCATGAGTCCTCAAGGAATTACTCTGCTTATTCATATGCTTACCCTAACCCCTCTTATGTGAAGCAAAATGGTTTGGCATCTTTGCCACCTTTCTCACATGGTGCTCGCAGAATGATGAACTCTTTGCCACCCCTCCAGATGTGGGTGGTGAAGAAAAAGAACTAATCTCTTCTGCAGGGTTAGGTCTCCAGACGTGCTCTAACGTCTGAAGAATTTGCTGGGGACCTGACAAAAATGCCTGAAGGGACGCAGGAGAATCATGATGAAATGAACTTTCATTTCACACGTCCTAATCTCGCTATATCTGCCATCGCTTGATGAAATTCATCGATGAACTTGATATCATATTCTTCACTAATGAAGCATATGAGATTGTAAGTTACACTAATTCATCTGCAGGATGATCAACCCAAAACCACTGAATGGGTCCTCGATAGTGGATGTACAAATCACATGACTGGTGAAAAGAATCTATTGATGGATGCTCCTTATCACCGTCACCTCTAAAGCATATCATCTTTTGCCGACAAAGGCAAAAGTCGTATTGGGTCTTGGTAAGGTTGCTATCTCTAAGGATAAGCACATGGACAAAGTCATGCTTGTTGAGTCCTTAGGATACAATCTCATGTCGATCTCAATGCTTTGTGATCTTGATATGGTTGTTGTCTTTGGCAAACATCGCTGTGTTGTGATTATGGAAGTCGACAATTCCAAAGTCTTCAAGGCTTTAGGAGAGGAGATCTGATATTATTGATTTCTCTACAGGGACCACAACCAGCCGTGTGTCTACTTGCAAAAGCTTCGTAGGCTGGCTATGGCATCGACGACTTGGTCATGCAGGCATGAGGAATCTGAACACGCTATGAAGAAGAAGCATGCCATTGGCATTGAGAATGTCAAATTCCTCAAGGATCACTTATGCGGAGCATGTGAAGCCGAAAAATGACCAAGGCCAAGCATCCAAAGAAAGACTATCATGACCACTACCCGTCCATTCAATTGCTTCACATGGACCTCTTTGGACCTAATCATTACTCAAGAGTCACTAATGATGCATCTCTATATGGTTTTGTCATTGTTGATGATTATTCTCGATATACATGGGTACACATTGTTACTTACAAACATGAAGTGCGTGAAGTCTTCAAACGATTTTCCTCGAGGGCTTCAACCAACTTTGGTGTGAAGATCAAGCATATCGAAGTGACAATGGAACCGAGTTCAAGAATTCGGTCTTGATGCATATCTTGATGAACTTGGTATTACTCATGAGTTATCTGCTCCCTATACTCCTCGGCAGAATGGCGTCGTGGGCGCAAGAACGAACTCTTGTTGAGATGGCTCGCACTATGCTTGATGAATACAAAACGCCTCATTGTTTTGGATTGATGCAATTGATACCGCTTGCCACATCATCATCAGAGTATATCTTCACAAATTCTTCAAGAAGACGCCTATGAACTCCTCAACGACAAGAAACCCAATGTGAGTTATTTCAAAGTCTTGATGCTAAATGTTGGATTAGAGATCCTCACCACAACTCTAAATTTGCACCGAAAGCACATGAAGGTTTTATGCTTGGTTACGGAAGGACTCAGACACCTACTGAGTCTTCAACATTGTTCTTCACAAGATTGTTGACATCAGAGATGTGCGGTTCGATGAAACTAATGGCTCGCAATGAGAGCACCTACCTTCATGTTAGATGAACAAGCACCAAGATGCTATCAAGCTCAAGGCAACCGAGGATGTCATTCCGATCAAGAATCTCTTGAAGCATTCATTCCTGCTCATGAAGAACGCCGAGCTGATGCACCAAGAACAAGATGAGGAAAATGGTGTCAAGAAAATGCTGATCAAAATCCTCGGCGACAACCAACTCATCCACGCTTGCAAAAGAAGTGCAAGTGGAGAAGATCATCGATGACATTAGCGCACTGTGTCCTCTCACACGCCAAAAGCATCACATTTATCTAACTTTTGTGGGCACTATGCTTTTGTCTCTATCACAGAGCCCACTAAGGTAGATGAAGCATTTCGAG
This sequence comes from Aegilops speltoides, assembly GCA_021437245.1. Lineage (NCBI taxonomy): Eukaryota > Viridiplantae > Streptophyta > Magnoliopsida > Poales > Poaceae > Aegilops > Aegilops speltoides. Next base: position 20,998,040 of record CM038141.1, read on the forward strand.
CCGGAGTGGATTCAGGCTATGCAAGAAGAATTACATCATTCGAGCTCAACAATATCTCGAACTGGTCAAACGCCCGGATCCTCGCAAGCATAATATCATTGGCACAAAGTGGATCTACCGCAACAAGCAAGATGAAAATGGCCTTGTGGTGAGGAATAAGGCACGACTAGTAGCTCAAGGCTACACACAGGTTGAAGGAATTGATTTCGATGAAACTTTTGCACATGTTGCTAGACTTGAGGCTATTCACATATTACTTGCTTATGCTAACCATCATGATATCATCTTATATCAAATGGATGTGAAAAGTGCATTCCTCAATGGTAAGCTTGAGGAAGAAGTATATGTTGCTCAACCCCCAGGTTTTGAAGATCCAAAGAATCCTGACAAAGTCTTCAGACTTAATAAGGCCCTCTATGGCCTCAAGCAAGCCCCTCGGGCGTGGTATGATACATTGAAGGAATTCTTCGTGAAGAATGGCTTCACACCCGGTTCACTCGACCCTACTCTCTTTACTAAATCTTATGATGGTGAACTGTTTGTGTGCCAAATATATGTTGATGACATTATCTTTGGTTGTACTGACCAACGTTATAGTGAAGAATTTGCCTATATGATGAGTGAAGAATATCAAATGTCTATGATGGGAGAGTTGAAATTCTTCTTAGGTCTTCAAATTAAATCGGCAGCAAGAATGGCATATTCATATCTCAGAGAAATACCTCAAAGATGTATTGAGGAAATTCGCATGCAAGATTGCAAAGGCGTCAAAATTCCTATGCCCACAAATGGCCATCTATGCAATCGATGAAAATGGTATTGACTTCGATCACAAGGTATACCGCCCATGATTGGTTCTTTATTGTACTTATGTGCATCTAGGCCAAATATAATGCTTAGTGTTTGCATGTGTGCCCGATTTCAAGCTGCACCAAGGAATCACACTATAAGGTCTGTGAAGCATATTCTTCGATATCTAGCTCACACACCAACACTAGGATTATGGTACCCCAAGGGCTCTGCTTTTGATCGCATTGGATATTCGACTCGACTATGCCGGTGATCGTGTGGACCGCAAGTCAACATATGGCACTTGTCATTTCCTCAAACGATCTTTGGTCCATTGGTCCTCAAGAAACAGAATCGCATATCACCGCTCATCGTGGAAGCTGAATACATTGCTGCTGGCTCTTCTTGTGCTCAATCTGCTTTGGATGAAGCAAACCCTCAAGGACTATGGCGCTAACGTGAAGAATGTGCCTCTCCTCTGCGACAATGAGAGTGCCATCAAGATTGCTCACAACCCGCCAAGCACTCAAGACAAAGCACATTCAGATTCGCCATCATTTTCTTCGTGATCATGTGTTGAAGGGCGACATCTCCATCGAAAGCACGTGAAGATCAAGAACAGCTAGCTGATATCTTCACTAAGCCCTTGGATGAGAAGAGATTTAGCAAGTTGCGGTGTGAGCTAAATATCTTAGAATCTTCGAATGTTCTTTGAAAAGGACACACATCCTAACCCTTATGCAGAATTGATGACTTAGATGTGCAACACATGAAGAAACGTTTTTCTTCAATCAATGAAGAATAACACTCTAAGTGTGAAGAAATTAATGAAGAATTTGATTCTCAGAACCTACGACAATTGTACGCGGTGTCTGAAATCATCATTCTTATATGGTGGGTCACGCCACCACAAAAGTTGAAAATCTTCAATTTGAGTTTTTCCTCATTTTGAAATTCTTCATCTTTCAAATTCTTCAACTTTGCAAAATCTTCACTGCTCCGCGTTTTTCTTCATTGGCTATATATATATACGTGAGTTTATGTCCTCTACAGCATTCACTTATTGCTATTTCTTCAAGTTGCGATTTCTAAGTGAATGTGATCGGACCCTTCCCCCTCTATGCTACACTCAACCCAATCTATTCACAAATTCTTCATGTGCGTTCTGATTGAAACTCGTTCAAAGTCTTCACTGTGTCCTTGTCAGCTGAAGAAATTGCGAATGAAATTTTAAAACAAATCTTATCCAGATTTTCGGTTTTACCGCTCAAACCGTTCCGCAACTCACGATGCATTATTTTATTCACCCACGATCTTACACGATCTCATGTGCACAGTACGTGGGTGACACATGTCGCGTGAAGAAGAAAGGGCAGGGGCATGTTCGTCCCAAAATCTTCGGGCGAACAGTTTTTACCGTGGCTATAAATACCCTCTCCCCTTCCTTACTTCATTTACTCCGCTCGGTCGCTGTCTCCCGCTCGAGCTCTCCTCAAACCCTAGCGCCGCTGCTACTCCATCGCCGCCGGTGAGGAAGAGCTTCACTGCCTCGACCTCGTCGCCGTCGTACTCACGCCGGCTGTGGAAATCTTCACTCCGCCGCCGCCGTAGTCGTCTCCCTCTGCCAAGTTAGTGCGTGGGAGATCCAACATGACGAACTTCACCGCTGTTCATCTCTGTTCGTCGTGTTCTTCAGTTCGGGTAATTAAAAGTCACTTTTATTACTCGCTTTGATTCTCAAACTTTTCTGGAAATCTTCAAAGGTGTTTTATTCTTCAAATCTTCATATGTGAACACCTCACACACTATATGCTCTTGATCCATCTCTCTAAGCACTCATTTCTTCAAGATTCCTCAATTGTGCGGATTTTCGATCTGTACAACTCTGGAACCTAAGACAAGAACGCTTAGTGAAATTCCTCAAGGCTCAACTGGTCAAATTCCTCAAAACTTTTTTAAAAAAAACTCTTCTGAGAACGCATATGACCTCTCCAAATTCCTCGCACCTACACTCTGTTCACAGGTACTCATGTCCGCTGCTGAATCACTAGGTTCTCATCAACTTAACTCATTTGCAGCGTTCCTCGAAGAAAAACTGCATACTTCTTCAGAGTGTTCTATTGTTCAAATTCCTCATCTGAAGAAAATGACAGAAGGAAAGAGACCGCAGAAAGGAGGAAAGAAACCGGAGGTCATGACTGCTTTCGAGATCCCTGATGAAATATACAAGGATTATTGCACACCTGATGAAGCCAAGTTTGGCAAAGAAAACAAGAATCAGCGCAAAGTGCGCATTCAGAGGATAGAACGAAGATGGGAACGAGAATGGAGGGAATATCGATATGTTACTCCAAAGTACATGAAGAAATTCGCCTTAAATCCTCTATGCCCAAGAGCTCCATTGGCACCTGGCCAAGTCGCTGATCCCACTAGCATCAAAAGTGGTGAAGACTTTCCTGAAGAATGGGCTAGGCGCCAAGCTAAATTGGCAAGACAAGCCAAGGAGGCAGTGAGGAAATTCAGTGAGGATTCTGCTGCTGCTGCTGCCGCCGAGACCTCGGTCAAGCCAAGGAAATCAATGCCAAGAAGCTCGCTCGCAAGCCAAGTGCTTCACCATCAGCGCCCTCACGGCCAAGTTCCTCACCCAGCGCCCTCACGGCAAATTCCTCGACCATCTGCTGCTCCACCAAAGTCCTCGGCAGCTCCTCCAAGTCCTCAACTCCTGTGCATCCGCTACATGTCAAAGGACTCGGGGTTTCTCAATTGCTTCGTGTCTCAAATGAGTTCCTCACTGCACCAATGTCCTCATCAGCCCCACTCTGCTGAAGACAAAAGCAATAGCTGGACGCGTCCTCGCCAAGTCCAAGAAAGAAACAGTTGCTTTCAAGTGCCCTCGATGACGAGGCTTCGATGAAGAACTTGCGTAAATCATCGAGATGAGACAAGCAAAGGCCGCTAGAGCCAAAGGAACACTGTGCCTCGCTCGATCCAAGAAGATCCTCGACTACATTGACTTATGGCATAAGGATCCAAACACTCCAATGCTCGATCGCCTCGACTCTGGTCAAAGTCATATGCTAACCCATTTCATCGCTCAAGAGAAATGGAAGTTTGAAAAGGCTCGTGAGATAAAGAGAGCACAAGCCAGAAAGGAGAAGCTTCTGAAGAAGAACGTTGTCAGACTAACTCCTGAAGAACTTCTCAAGGCTCAATCTGAGATCCAAGCCCTCAGCAAAGACTCGTCAATTTGACGAAGAAAATGACAACTGTTGCAGCCTCATCGGAACAAGAAAATCCTCAGGCTACAGGCTCTGCTCAGCCTGTTGAAGAACATGCCAGCTCTGCTGATGACTTTCAGCCTGCTGATGAGAATACAAGTTCCAGGGTTGATGACTCCATTCCAGCCACTGAAGAAATTCCCAGGGCATCCACTAGTGGTGCGCTGAAGAAATCAAGAGATCGAGGCAATCGCACTGGCCATACCAAGAAAATGAACCACAGCCCTCGGCTCCTCCTGCGCCAACACCAACTCCAATTCTTCCTTCGCTTATGAAGTGAAGAAGACCAACGCTGCAAAGCGAGCTGCAATGAAGAAAAGGAAGGCATCAACAAGGCCAAATTCTTCGCCGAAGAAAATGAAGCCAATGACCAGCTCGCTTGAAAATCCTATTGATGCCATTCCGATTTCCTCCATGTCATCAAAGGAAATTGTTCCTTATGGAGAAGACTACAAGATCCCAAGCGGATCTGATGAAGAAAATCATTCTGTTGCTACCTCAGAGCAGTTTGATGAAGAAATTGAAGTGGAAACATTCCCTTCAACGCCAGTCGTTTCCTCACCTATGCCTCAGTTCACAGCTAAAGAGGCTGGTGTTGAGGAAATTGAAAAAGAAGATGAAGATGTGGATATTGGATGCACTACACCAGTAATGAACGATGACTTTTGGGAAAGTCAGCATCCCAATACTCCTCTCTTCACTCCTATTCAACAAATTCCTCAGTCCCCAGCTACAACTGTTCAAATGGGCTCTGAAGAAACTCATCCCACATCGTCTGCTCATGAAGAGATTCCAGCCGCTAGTGTCAAGAACTCCGCCGCGATCCCCAAACTGCACAAGAAGAGGAACCAAAATTCCTCACCAAGCACCGAGATCGCTATTCTGAGGTTGTGCCGCAAATCACCGACACTCCTCCGCCCAAACCGAAGTATCCGCTTCTCTAGCAAGCAAAAATTCAAGGTCAAGACTTCTTTTACGAGCATGTGTTCTTCATCGACATAATCCATATGACTCTGCTCGCATAAGGAAAAGACGCTTCTGGACTGCTACTCAAGCCAACTTCTATTCCTCAGTGCTCTTTGACAAGGACAAAATCTTCGATCATGAGCATATTCCTCATGTGGATATGGAATCTCTGCCGTGCTTCGAGCCAGTCCTCCGAGTTATTCACGATGCAGGACTACTGAATTTCTGCACTGATATCTGTGATTGGAATGAAGAACTCATTCTTCAGTTCTATGCCACTTTGCATATCACCGGAGATGCTGAAGATGTCAATTCATGGGTGCTGGATTGGATGACCGAAAACACTCACTATAAGGCACCAAAGAACCGAATTGCTTCGTGTCCTTCCTCTTGATCCTCCCCATGACAGTGCACGTTGCATCTACAATGACCGCGAACTGACAGATCATTATATGCAAGTGCTCATGAAGCCTTTGAAGCCAGGGCAGGCCCCTCGAACCAAATTCCTCGTCAAGGAATTGCTGTATGTGCCTCGGACTGTCTATCGAATCCTGACAAAGACAATGAGTCCTATCAAAGGCCACAACTCAAATGATGAAGATGTCATTGGCATCATGAAGAACATGCTTTTCAACATCATTCATGGAGTTCTCGTAAACTTTCATGATTTCTTCATGAGGACTCTGGCTAATGTTGCAATGTCACCTTTTGAGCTGCAGCCCTATGCGCCTTGGATTATGAGATTCATAAGGGCAAGATCTTCACTGAATTACAAGGCTGACACTCTGAACCATGGTAGCTACTTGCCGCCCATTGAAGTCCTAAAGCGACCAGTTTCATCATCTGATGATAAGGGCAAGGCAGCTGCTGTGATCGATAAAGGCACTCGTCCATTGGATGGTCAATTCCGTCTAGCTACATCTTACTCCACCAATGACGATTCTCGCAACACATGACACCGCCAAGAAATACATCACCAAGCAAAAGCCTCAAGCAACAAAGACCTGTGGTGATGACCGACCGTGAGTTACTCCTCGCCTTCATCGAAGTTTGATCGCAATCACAAATGGGTGAAACGTCAATTTGCTGCAATTCTTCACAACATGACCTCAACCCATAATGCGGTGAAGAAAATCAGTATCACCTTCATGAAACCCTCAACCGCACCTGGGCTATTCTCACTCATGTATATTCCGCTGAAGAACTGAAGACTATGGGTCTCCAGGAAGCATTTGACTGGTCTGCACCACCTCCGAAAAAATTCAAGAGAGTCAAAGTTGAAGAACATGAAGATTTGGACGACACTGCGGCAGGCCCTACTTCAACGAACAACCCCGACAACGCTGGCGCTCCTCCATCGACTTGAAATTCTTCAGGGGCGTTAGTCCTCAGTTTCCGTCCTTTTGGTCATTTGATGACAAAGGGGGAGAAATCTGAGTTAGTCTTCAAGCGGGTTTATATTATGGGCATTTTGTGAAGTTACAACTCTCGTTCTTCCGAAACTTTTATTGGATCGAGTTGTAATCTTAAAAATCCGATGGTGCCCTGATACTTTTTGAACGGTGCATTGTGCTCTGACTTTGATGCACTATGCTCTGATACTTTTGATGTGTTATTCTGCATGCTTATTCCTCGTTAATATTATTGCACGCATGCTGAATCTCATCAGGCACCATATTTCATCATGCATTTCAAATTCTTCATATTATATATCAAATGCGTGTATGAATTACAAGATATAGGGGGAGATCTCCATGATTCAATTCTTCAAATGTGCATTGCCTCAAAAGCAAATTCCTCACTATGCACATATTCAGGGGGAGTTCTTCTATATCTTGCAATCAAATTCCTCAATATCGTCTTTACACTTCATATGTTTATACCCGTTGAAAACTTAACCTATGTTGTCATCAATCACCAAAAAGGGGGAGATTGTAAGTGCATCTAGTGCCCCTTAGTGATTTTGGTGTATTGAAGACTTATAGGTTAAGTGACTGATGCGTTTGTGAGTGTACACAGGTCTATAAGTCTATGAGGAGTTTGATATTTACAGAGAAAGTCGACCCCTAAAAATGAAGTTCTTCGACTGAAGATTTTCATATTCTGAAGACTTTCTGAGGACTTTGAAAGTGAAGAAATTGGTGTGACCTTGAAAACTTGGTATTCATTCGAGGAATATGGAGCTTGAAGACTTTTGTTTTTGTAGTTTCATTTTCTCTTTCTTGATTCATAGGAAACACCGTACTGTTAAAGGGGGTCGAGGAAATACTAAGGAAAACTTTCCATGTGATGCTCAACTCAAAATCCTACACCTACCAATCCCTTCGAGTGAAGCCATTGGAAATCTCATACTGCTTCAGATTAATTTCTTCATGGATGAGACGCAGTTCTTCCGTCACCGAGGACTTTGCTCGATCGAGGAGTTAGGAATTCGCCGGTCTTGAATTGCCTACACAATGAGGAACATGATAGCCCCGAGGAATTTGAGAGTCAAATTTCCGACCGTTCTTTGTCTTCTTGGCTGTCCAAAATATCTTATCCACCTAACGGTCATATCATTGAAGGGCATTTATGTCTTATCATGTCGGGCTCTCCCTAGGCTATAAATAGCCGCCTCTACAACCACTAGTTGGTTGGCTGCTCCGAGAGAACTTGACACTTGTCATCCGAGAGCAACCCATCCTCCGAGGACTTTGAGCGAAAATCATCAAGTGAGGAAAATCCCAAAACCAAACCCCCACAAACCCAAAGTGATTGAGCATCATCAAGAAATTGATCCTGCGTGGATCCGACGCTTGTTACCTTTGAAGATCTGTGCTTCTTCCGACGGTTAGGCGCCAAGGTCTAGAGCATCCAAGAGGAATTGTGGATCGCCGAGTGACCAAGTCTGTGAAGGTTTGGAAGTCACCAAGACTTACCACGAGTGATTGGACGAGGCCTGCGTGGTCTTAGTTCAAGGAGAATACGGTGAGGACTGGTGTCCTGAGTTGCGCTCGAGAGGCGGGTGTCCGGATCTGCGTGTCCTCGAGTTTAAATACTCACCGCTCCAACCAGCGTATAACCGAGACAGCAGTTGGAACTAGTTTACCAAATCATTGTCTTCACCAACTAACTGGTTCTATTTCCTCAACTCTTTCATTTCCTCATTATCGTGTTGTATGTTGTTCATATCGTGCTTGAAGACTTTGATCAAGACTTTCACAAATTCCTCGCTTCAATTTCTTCACCGTCTGCCTTCATCTTGTTATCCCGTGTTTACGCTTTCCGTACTCTGTGCTAGTCTTCATTTCATCATGATGACTATGTTTGTATCCTGTTATGTTTACTCTTGAGTACTTATTCCGCTGCAAATAGTTCTTCGCTAAGGAATTTCCTCACCAGCAAATTCCTCAGTGTAGAATTCATAAAAATCGCCTATTCACCCCCCTCTAGTCGATATAACGCACTTTCAAATCCTTTTCGGTAGTCGGGACTGTGGCTTTACTTACCTGGGATACAGGGAGTAGGCCAGGATAATCGACTATGATGGCCACCATCACACCATCGCAGCTCAGCTAGTAAAATGTCCTGTTAACAAGCTCCACAAACGTATCCGGATCTTCTTCGAGTCCGGGGTCGAGAGCTCGGTTAGGGTCCTCTGGCTGTGGTGACGGGCTGTGAACATCCTTCATAGCCCTTCTCAGTTCCTGCTATGAATTGACGAACTAAACATCTGTGCTAAAAATGTGGGAAAGATTGGAATGAAAGATAGTGACTCACCCAGCTTGGGAGGTTGTACATGGAGAATCTATCCCCTGGCTTGATATGGATGAACTCCTCCTCTTCTCCTTTGAACAAATCGGACAGTATCTTAGCTAGAGCGGCGGGAGAGTCCGGGCCTTTACGACCGCAGTGGGTGGCATCATCTTCTCCATTGAAGTGCCACATGGTTTTTCCCCGATATTGAAGTGGATGCACTCCCCGCATTATACATATGGACATGACTTCAATAACTGTCAGTCCTGATTTGGCCAAAGTATTTATCATGTCCATCAGGAAAAGGATCTCTCTGTTATCTTCCTCTTGGGGGCTCCTGGGGCGCCAGCTGTGGCGTTTCTTCAGCGGGGCATTTACGAATTCCGGAAGGCCTTTTCGAACAGGATTCGGAAGAGGGACGTCCTCCACGTAGAACCATTCCGAGGGCCAATCCTCGGATGTCTTCTTCGGGGTGCCGGATAGATATCCGGTCCCGGCGATGCGCCATATTTTGGCTTCGCCCACTTGATATACCTACCCCTCCTGAGGTCAGGGTACGAGGCAGAATAGCCTCTTCCACAGCTCGAAATGAGCTTCGCAACCCAGAAAAAGCTCGCAGAAGGCAACATAGCCTGCGATGTGCAGTATGGAGGCTGGGGTAAAGTTGTGCAGCTGGAGGCCGTAGAACTCCAGGAGCCCGCGGAGGAAAGGATGGATTGGAAATCGTAGCCCCCTCAACAAGTAGGGGACGAAGCACACCCGCTCTCCCTTGGATGGGTTTGGAAAGCTCTCCGCTTGCTCCCCGCCATTATAAGTGGCTAGTCCAGCTCGGACGGGGACCATGTATGCACGTGGGAGAAACCCCTTGGTCTGCAACTCTACTAATGGGCTGTGGGGAACAGAACATTTCTCCCAATCGCCTGGCCTAGTGCCACGGGAGCGAGAGGAGGAACCGCGACGACCGACCATGGTGGTGTGGGATTTTCGGGCGCGATCTGATGAAAACTCATTGCGAGAAGATGGTGTGATTTGGATCTGAGAATCCTCGTCTCTTTTATAAAAGATTTATTCACATGGTCGGGGTGGCAAATGTAAAAATGCCTCGACCTCTCGCATTCGCGCGACATGTAGGAACAGCCATAATTAAAGCATAGAAGCCGAGGAGCGACATTGATAAGAAGCCGGACACTGCTCATTACAACAATGCTCTAGAAGATTTGGAGAAGAACCCGCCTTGCAATGACGAAGACAATCTGCGCACCGGACTCATCATCATTGAAGCCTGTTTCAGGGGCTACTGAGGGAGTCCTGGATTACGGGGTCCTCGGACAGCCGGACTATATACTTTGGCCGGACTGTTGGACTATGAAGATACAAGATTGAAGACTTCGTCCCGTGTCCGGATGGGACTCTCCTTTGCGTGGAAGACAAGCTTGGATATTTGGATGTGTAGATTTCCTTCTCTTTAACCGACTCTGTGTAACCCTAGCCCCCTCCGGTGTCTATATAGACCGGAGGGTTTAGTCCGTAGGACAACAACAATCATAATCATAGGCTAGCTTCTAGGGTTTAGCCTCTACGATCTTGTTGTAGATCAACTCTTGTAATACTCATATCATCAAGATCAATCAAGCAGGAAGTAGGGTATTACCTCCATCGAGAGGGCCCGAACCTGGGTAAAACATCGTGTTCCCTGCCTCCTGTTACCATTAGCCTTAGAAGCACAGTTCGGGACCCCCTACCCGAGATTCGTCGGTTTTGACACCGACAACTACCTCGCACAAGGTTTTATTTGCTCACTCTTCTCATCGACGATTGTCTATTGACCTACATGAATGGCATATCTTGTACTTGTGGATTATCACAAAAAGTAATAGTGTTGACAAATACGCATTTTGTGTCAAAATAATAATAATGCAACTAGTCGGGCCCTAATTAGGGAAGTTTAGCTCTTGTAGTTGACGAAGACAATGTGTATTATGGCTTTCCATACTCTTAGTTAGACTTTTTCACGAATTATCGAATATACTAGATCATTGATAGAGCATGTTGTCACGCCTATCCATTTTGCCCTTCAGTTTGTGTTAGGTAAGTGGATAAAAATAGACACAAAACATGAATGTTAAGATGGTTATATGCTTGCAAGATCCCCATTTGTATCAATGATAGAATAACACTCATAGACAAACATGGATGCATCAAAAGCACCAGCTCTAATTATGCTCATCTTGAGAAAATGAAATAAATATAAGCGAGAAAACTAAGGCGGTAGCAACATACAATAGAACTCAACAGACATGTTTACATATAATTTACGTTATCATGGAGTGGAAAATCAACAAACCATAGCACAAAAACAAAATCAAACTCCACAAAAAGTGTAGAACAATGCCTTAATAATTTTTTCACTGCCCAGTTTGCCCTTTTCAGCCACAAACACTACAATGAAATTCCAAACACGTCCTATCAATGCTTTGTGTTGTTCATACCCAGGTTTTTTTCTGGGGCTAAGGTGCTCAACTTCGAAAGTTACCTGCTGCTTCCTTTGTTTAAAGAAAATGGCTAGTTTCTGTCAATATCACCAAGCAGAAAGGTGCATTCAAATTCAACATATGACCTGTGCAACATAGACTATATATATTATTTGTTGGAATTAACTTGTAAAGCAAATATTAAATAACATTTGATATTGACAACAATTGAGCCGCCTACTATTAGCACATATATCATCATAGTAAGGCACCCTCTAGTACCCTATGCATTGACAATAACAATTGGATTATTTTGGTAAAACAAAAGAAAATGGTAAGGAACATTACATGTTGATATTTTCATTGCACAAATTACCTACAATGACCTTCATGTTATCCAAGTGAAGTCAGGGAAAATAAACAAATGGAGGTTTTATAGCAGACGAAATACAAAGTGAAAGTTGTGCACATGAAATTGTTAATTGTTTTGCAGTAATTCAGCAAAAAAATGCAATGTATCTAGATGATAATGAGATTACTGTTGAAGCAAACAAACCAGCACAATAGAATGATAAAATCTGAAAACAATACCTTAATTAAAAGAAACTTTCATGTTTAACTTGTGATGGTTTAGCTCTTAGTTCTCAAATAATAATATAGGTCGTACCATCACGACATAGTTTAGTAGCAAATGGATAGGAACTAAAAAAATAGAAGACATGCAACATGGTTGAGGTCATTGATGTCACTTAATGGAGAAACACCCTTGCATTCTTCAACATCATCTTCCTCATACCCAACCAACAACTTTAGTGAACACAACTTACTCTGAAGAATCATTATAGCATTTATGTTTTTATTGAGATCATGTGCATAAAGTTAGATGATGATTGCACTTGGGTAAAACTGCCCATGCAAAACAACTTTGGAAATAAATAATTTTGACGTTCAAACTATGATACTACTGATCTAAACTAACAAGATCTAATACATTCCCCATTTTCCAAATGAGTTCTTTTTGGGGGGTAAACTTCAAAGAACATATAGCATGCTATTATATATTGAGAAATCTTACCAATTTTCACTACGACATAGTCTTCCTACCTTGCATCACAAGTACAAAGTCTCTTAACTAAGTAAGAACATTTTATTGTATATAATATTACATATCTTACATTAACTCATGATACCTTATACATGTACACATATCAGCAAATGAACCAGGTATTAAGCGGTGTGCGGTGACATTCAATACTTGTCAAAGATGGAATGAAATGTAAGATGAGTAAATTATGAAGTACTTAAATGGAGAGAGAAAAATCTAAATATAAGCAAAGTCATTCATTCAACCTTCCTTAGATTTTATCAATAATAAGTTTTAAAAACCTACTCTTTGTGTACCATCAATCGCTCACATTTACAACCTCTTAGTTGCAGGTAATACGAATGGTGTACATATTGATGGAAATATGCCCTAGAGGCAATAATAAAATGGTTATTATTATATTCCCTTAATCATGATAAAGGTTTATTCAATGTTGAGGAACTCGGTAACTGGTAACTGCTCGGTCGGCTTGGGAGTAAGGATTAATCGGTGAATCGGCCTATTAACTGGATTAATCGGTAGATTAAATAGGAATTTAGCAATGTATATTAAAAAAAATATGTATTGTACCACACTCCCATGCTCCTAGCTATATGATATAGCAAAATATGGTACTATAGGTATATGAAAAATAAAAATCATAAACAAGATCACAAGAGGTAAAATTGTTAACCCGGATATAGGAAATAACAAACAATATGCATCCGACATATCAAGATTAATATGCAACCACACAGTACAGTATGCAATCCAACATGTATTATATAAACGGCAGCCACACAAATAGGGAATACAAAATAAATGCCAGCCACACAATATGCATCCGCATGTAAAGATAAATAGCAGCAACACAAATAGGAAATACCGAATATAATTCATAATAAGGTTCACAAGACGAATAGGTAACAAGGTCCAAATAAGTTCGGCTATATAGATAGAAATAGCCAAATAAGTAACATGCTAACAAGGTTCGGACACACACTTACAAATAGGTATCAAGGTAATAAGGATTAAGAACATAAGGTTCGGGCACACAAATAGCAAGCAAAATAAGTTTGCAACGAATGGCTCAAGGCTGCGGGGGCTCCTCCTCATCATCATCATCTTTGGTTGCCATCACCCCATCATCATCGGACTCGTAATCAATATCATCATCCTCCATATCTACTGCATGATCAGATTCATCATCATCATCCTCAACGTATTCTTCAACTTCATGGAGTTCTCTAACTCGTGCACTCCTACGAAGCTCTGTAGGTTCGCTTTCCCCCACTGCTTCATCAATGATGTTGTATGGCACCCCCGTAGTGGGATCAAACTCATCATCAATGTATGCCTCTTCATATATCCAATCTTGTGCTCGTGATGCATCTTCACCAAGAAGAACATCACTAGAAGAGGATATCCTTCCATTGAATTGGATATAAACTAGATTGTCCCTACGGGCCACATCTAGTTTATTTCTCCTCTTTGCATCTACCTACAAAATGAAAATGGAAGCCTCATGAAATAAATTATGAGAAGAATATTCAAATTTGACAAATTGTGAGAAGAATATCCAGATTTGACTAATTGTTAGAAGTCTAAGAGTTACCATTTCAAAAGTGCTCCAATTTCTTTCGCATCCGGATGAACTTGTGGTCAAGTTGAGTATCCTTATGGCCATGTGTTGCAATGTAGGAGTTTGTAATACATAAGTTGACCACCAATCAGCTACAATTTGAGACAAGTGAAATAACATGCAATCAGCCCATAATTTCAGAAATGTTATAATAAGTTTTTTTGCTTTGAGAACATGCTTACCGGCATCGAAATTGTTATTCTCCATTGCTTTCAATGCAGCCACCTTCCCAAACATACCCTCTTTCTTTTTAAACTTGGTGAAGTCAATGTTAAACACCTTATTTTGCTTGATGTCATCATCATAATAAAATGTCTCCATGACTTCCATAAGCGTAGCCACTACCTCCACATCCGTAAAGATGCTCGGGTCAGCATAACTATATTTGGGATTCAAGATGTATGCTGCCATGTGCAATGGAGAATCCAGCCTCCCACTCATCTTGGTATTCATGGCATTAGTGATCACCAAATAGTCTTTTCTGAATTTTCAACAGCAACCTTGATTTCCCTTTTTGCACTTATTGGTTCTCCATACATAGAGGCCATAGATGGACCATCCCCATCAGCCAACCGAAGCACCTTCACCAATGGCTCAAAAACCTTGCAAGGTAACATAAAAATGATCAAATGAGTCATGTAAGCACGTGCAAACAGCCCCACCATTAGAAATGCACAAGTTACAACTACAACTATGACTACTTGACAAGATGCAAACAGCCCCAATGTAGAAATACATAGATGCGAACACGCCAACATATGACTAGATGCAAACAGCCCCCATAAACATACCTTGATGCAAAGTGATACATTTTTCCAAAAGCCCCTACTAATTATTGTGGCGTTGGCCGCCTTTCCTTTCACCGTTTTCATGTGCTTGCATGCTTCCCATTCATCACAACAAACCATTGCCCTTAGTTCTTTCTTTTTAGAAACCAAACTTTGCAACGAAGAAATGCCGAAGCAAATCGTGTCACCCCCGGTCTAACAATGTCTTTTTTTTTCGTGAAAGACCTCATCAAGGACAATGTTTTATGATGTGCATAAAGAAAAATTATCATTTGCTTAGCTTTGATGATTGTAGGACCAAATTGCTTCAGCTTCCCAATTGCTTCTACCATCAAATTGAGGGTGTGAGTTGCACATGAGCTCCAAAAGATTTTTGGCCATTTTCCTTTCAGCATCTCCTTTGCTCCCATGTTGTTGGAAGCATTGTCTATGACCACTTGCACAACATTTTCAGCACCTATAAGATGGAAAATCTCAAAATCAGGACCTAAAACATTATGAAAATCAATGAATGAAAGTAAACTTGAGACTTCAAAAATCATACCAATTTTCTCAATGCACTCAACTACATAATTGAAGATGTATATACTTGTGTGTGCATCAGTCGACGCCTCCTTTGATTCAAGAAAGGCGGTCCCTAACTTGCAATGCACGCACAAATTCATTATACTTCTTCTTTTCTTGTCGGTCCAAGCATCGGTCATGATAGAGCGCCCGGTTTCCACCCTCTCAAGCTCATGTGACTTCATCAAATCCTTTGTTCTTTCCACCTCTTGCAGCAACATCTTCTCTCGGAGCATATATTGGGAAGGTGGCTTCCATTTAGGACCAAATTGACCAAGGGCTTCACAAAACTGCTTGAAGTCATCATCATTGACAACATTGAAAGGAATATTTTTCTTGTACATCCATCTAGCCAAATATTGCCCTACCATGTAAGCTTTCTCCTTGTCAATTGCATCATTTATGTTCTGCTAGAACTTCTTCAATGGGATGGAAGGATCAATTGGCATCACATATTTATCAATAGGCCCTGACTTGCGAGCTTCACCTTCTCCAATTGCATGAAGCTCTTCCTCGTTATTGTCATCATCAACTTGAATGACAACCTCAGCATGTACTTCTTCATCATGTTTTTCTTTCAGCTTCTTCTTCTTTTGTGGTGCCTCAATCCTTACACCTTTTCTGCTGATCTGGTGTGGCTACATTGCAACTTGTCATGCTTCCCTTTACCTGCCCAATATGTTGCTTCATCCTATTGACGCCTCCACCCATCTCCTTTCCACACAACTTGCACTTCACTCGCTGTAGATCTAAAGGATTGATCAAGGTTGCAAACTCCCACCCCATGTCATCTGAATTTCTTTTGAGAGTATGAGAACTCGCACCGGTAGAGGCAACCGTAGACCCCTACAAATATATTGAATGAGAAAACATAATGAGTATCAATGAGCGATCTGTAGTATTAAATAATTAATCTACAGTCTACAGATCATACCATAGAAAATCAGATTTGTTAGGACTTTGGAGTATGTTACAGTAGCATAAGAAATCCCAGCTAGGCAACTATTGCACGTACAGATCCGCCCAAAATTAATATAACCTACACCTAACTTGCTAAACAACGAGTTTTTAATGTACAGATCATCCCACAATTAATATTTAGTATACCCTAAGCAGAATATCCATGGATTATTAGTTCATTGCTATAATTGGAGTGTTTCTGCATTAACATTTTAACCAATACATCAATTATTACTATAATAGACAGGCATACATCAAGCCATCCACCCGTCTACTAATTTACTATAACTGGAGTGAATCTGTGAATGTCCGTAGAATTTAGTTGGAACAACCCATCCATCTACTAATCTTAAGTAGTTACATATTTAAATTACAACTACTCCCCAAATAGATCATAACGACTCATACTGTCATACATATTGATCAGTGATCACACTCACACATCTCACTGTATGGCTGTATGAAATTGGAAATTGAATCAATGATGTACTAGACCACAACGGCTACAGAGGCTGAGAGGGGAAGAAGATGTTACCTTGCTCAACGGTGAAGCCATGGAGGAGCAGGTCGGCAGCGACGGAGGCAGCAGTCGGGAGCAGATGGCAACCAGCTGCTGGGACGAGAGATTGGGAGGAGCCCACGGGTGAAGGAGTCCAGCCGATGGATGGGAAGGAGGAGCAGGTAGGCTAGCGGGGGGCTATCAGTAGCATGCAGCGGCGGAGCTACTCGTCCGGCGCCGGTGAGGACTGCCACCGCCACCAGATCGGGCTGGATGGGAAAAGGAGGGAGGGGCGGCAGGAGCCAAAACCTAGCTAATTTAGGAGACGGTGGGGCGAAGCGGGCCAAAATATTGGGCTTTTGCTTCCAACAGCTAATCGGTCATGGTGACTAATCGGTCTGACAATCGATTACTCGGCCTGACAGACCAGTTAATCGGCTTGGGCAGTTAACACCACGAATAGGCACTATTCGAGTTGGCCACCTAGGGAGTAGCAATTAACTGGCCCGTTATCTTGAACAGTGGGTTTATTATTCATGCTAGAATTGTATTGACCAGAAACTTAAATACATGTGTGGATACATAAACAAATACCGTGTCCCTAGTGAGCCTCTACTAGACTAGCTCGTTGATCAAACATGGTTAAGGTTTCCTAACCATATACATGAGTTGTCATTTGATAATGGGATCACATCATTAGGAGAATGATGTGATGGACAAGACCCAACCGTTAGCATAGCATATGCTCGTTCAGTTTATTGCTACTGCTCTCTTAATGTTAAATACATGTTCCTTCGACCATGAGATCATTCAACTCCCGGATACCGGAGAATAACTTGTGTGCTATCAAATTTTACAACATAACTGGGTGATCATAAAGATGCTCTACAGGTATCTTCGAAGGTGTTTGTTGAGTTGGTGTGAATCGAGATTGGGATTTGTCATTCCGTGTATCGGAGAGGTATCTCTAGACCCAGTCGGTAATACACATCACAAGAAGCTTACAAGAAAAGTGACTAAGGAGTTAGTTGCAAGATGATTTATTACGGAACAAGTAGAGAGACCTGCCGGTAACGAGATTTAACTAGGTATAGAGATACCGACGATCGAATCTTGGGCAAGTAACATACCGACAGACAAAGGGAATTACATATGTTTGTCATAAAGGTTCAACCAAAAAAAGATGTTCATGGAATGTGTAGGAATCAATATGGGCATCCAAGTTCCACTATTGGTTACTGACCGGAGAGGTGTCTCGGTCATGACTACATAATTCCCGAACCCGTAGGGTCGCACGCTTAACGTTCGTTGATGCTAGAGTAGTATTGGGATATTTAATGAGTGGTAACTAAATGTTGTTTGGAGTCCTAGGTGAGGACCCGGACGTCACGAGGAGTCTCGGAATGGCCGAGAGTTAAAGATTTATATATGGGAAGTCATATTTTGGGTTCCGGAAAAAGGTGCAGTTTTTTCGGTATTGTACCGGGAAGCTTCCAGAAGGTTCCGGAGGATTCAGGAGGGGTCCAAAAGTCCACAAGTGGGTTCACCACGACCCAAGGGCTATCATGGGCTGCGGGGAGGCGCCTTGGCCTTATTGGGCTAGGCGCACCAAGTCCTCAAAAGTCCATGTGGCTAAGGAATGCAAAAAAGGAAGGAGTCCTAGTAGGAATAGGATCGGACTTGGAGTCCAAGTCCTCTACCCCTTTGTTGCGCCCTAGGGCTTGGAGGGCTGTTTCCCATGCCCCTCCACCTATATATAGAGGGGAGGCGTGCCCCAAGAGGATACACCAAGCCCTTGGCGCCCCTCTCTTTCCCGTTACTCCGTAGTTCCACCGCCTCGTCCCGGCGATAGTCAGCGAAGCATTGTCGGTGCTCCACCGCCACCATCACCACCAAGCCGTCGTGTTGGTTGTGATCCCATCTACTTATCCTCTCCCGCTTGCTGGATCAAGAAGGAGGAAACATCATCGAGCCGCACTGTGCTAAACTCGAAGGTGCCGTCCGTTCGGCGCTAGATCGGTTGGATCATGATCGGATCACGAAGAGTATGACTACATCAACCGTGTGATAAACGCTTCCGCTTAGCGATCTACAAGGGTATGTAGATGCTCTCTCCCTCTCTTAGCTAAGCATCTCCATGGATAGATCTTGCGTGTGTGTAGAATTTTTTTGTTTTCCATGCAACGTTACCTAACACATATTTCCTTCTAAACTGGCTCCCGTCAAGAATCAATCTATCTAATTAAATAAATAGAGACGGTGCACATAGATGCTGGCAACGAGTAGCTAGACCGGAGCCACGACAACAAAGAACCATCATTCATTCATGGAGAAAATGGTGGAGAAGGTAATCTTCATGCAATATAGGTACATCGATTGATTGAAAACCACAAGGAAAATATGTTAGAAACTCACGAATTAGGGATTAGGATCTAGACATTCTGAACCAAGGAGGAGGGAAGGGGCAACACACAACTTCATGGGCATATAGAATTAAAATAGAGCTAAAGAGGTCAAGTGCATCGTCCTCACCCATATCCTCCTCGGGTGGCTTAGGTCATGCCTTGATGATGTTGGCTTTCACACTATTATAGTTCACACACAAAATGAAAAATTGAGCATTGGGAGGAGAATGTGCGTGCGGCTAGGGTTCTTGTTGTGTGATAAAGAAAGATGGGTACGGGAAAGTTGGGGCATCGTTTTGATGTGATGGTGGACGCGCACCCTGGGTTCGCCTTATGTCACTAGAGGAGAGGGATTGTGAGGGGTGAGTTTGCATGGAACTACAGTTTGAAGCGAACGATCGGGTGGCCTTTCTTGTGGGGGGAGGGGGGTTAAGCAGTGGGTTAGTGCTACGTCTTGAGCTTGCGTTGGTTTTCCTTGAAGAGGAAAGGGTGATGCAGCAATAGTAGCATAAGTATTTCCCTTAGTTTTTGAGAACCAAGGTATCAATCCAGTAGGAGGCTCCTCAGAAGTCCCACGCACCTACACGAACAAACAAGAACTCACAGCCAACGCAATAAAGGGGTTGTCACTCCCTTCACGGCCACTTGCGAAAGTGAGATCTGATAGAGATAATATGGTAAGATCAATATATTTTTGGTATTTTATAATATAGATTGGAAAAGTAATGATGCAAATAAAAGTAGATTGAAAGCTTATATGATAAAAGATAGACCCGGGGCAATAGGTTTCACCAGTGGGTTCTCTCAAGATAGCATAAGTATTACAGTGGGTGAACAAATTACTGTCGAGCAATTGATAGAAAAGTGAATAATTATGAGATTATCTAGGCATGATCATGTATATAGGTATCACGTCCTGACAAGTAGACCGACTCCTGCCTGCATCTACTAATATTACTCCACACATCGACTGCTATCCAGCATGCATCTAGAGTATTAAGTTCATAAAAGAATAGAGTAACACATTAAGAAAGATGACATGATGTAGAGGGATAAACTCATGCAATATGATATAAACCCCATCTTTTTATCCTCGATGGCAACAATACAATACGTGCCTTATCGCCCTCATCCACACCGGAAAGGACACCACAAGATTGAACCCAAAGCTAAGCACTTCTCCCATTGCAAGAAAGATCAATCTAGTAGGCCAAACCAAACTGATAATTCGAAGAGACTTGCAAAGATAACTTAATCACACATAAAAGAATTCAGAGGAGATTCAAATATTTCTCATAGATAAACTTGATCATAAACCCACAATTCATTGGATCTCGACAAACACACTGCAAAAAGAGTTACATCGAATAGATCTCCAAGAAGATCGAGGAGAACATGGTATTGAGATCCAAAAAGAGAGAAGAAGCCATCTAGCTAATAACTATGGACCCGAAGGTCTGTGGTAAACTACTCACAACTCATCGGAGAGGCTATGGTGTTGATGTAGAAGCCATCCGTGGTTGATTCCCCCTCCGGCAGAGCGCCGGCGAAGGCTCCAAGATGGGATCTCGCAGATACAAAAGGTTACGGTGGCGGAAATAGTTTTTCGTGGTCGCCCCTGATGTTCTCGGGGTACGTGGGTATATATAGGAGGAAGAAGTAGGTTGGTGGACGCCCGAGGGGCCCACGAGATAGGGGTGCGCGCCCAGTAGGGGGGCGCCCTCCACCCTCGTGGCCTCCTCGATTGCTTCTTGACTTGCACTCCAAGTCCTCTGGATCACGTTTGTTCCAAAAAGATCGCTCCCGAAGGTTTCATTCCGTTTGGACTCCGTTTGGTATTCCTTTTCTTCGAAACACTGAAATAGGAAAAAAAATAGCAATACGGGCTGGGCCTCCGGTTAGTAGGTTAGTCCCAAAAATGATATAGAAGTGTAAAGTAAAGCCCATAAACATCCAAAACGGGTAATATAATAGCATGGAACAATCAAAAATTTAGATACGTTGGAGACGTATCAAGCATCCCCAAGCTTAATTCCTACTCGTCCTCGAGTAGGTAAATGATAAAAACAAAATTTTTGATGTGGAATGCTACCTAACATAATTCTCAATGTTATTTTCTTTATTGTGGCATGATTGTTCAGATCCAAATGATTCAAGATAAAAGCTTATAAGACATAAACATAGTAATACTTTGAAGCATACTAACAAATAATCATGTCCTATCAGAATAGCATAGCCAAAGAAAGCTTATCCCTACAAAATCATATAGTTTAGGCCATGCTTCATTTTCATTACACAAAATACTCCCATCATGCACAACCCCGGTTTCAGCCAAGCAATTGGTTCATACTTTTTAACGCGCTTCAGCTTTTTCAACTCTTACGTAATACATGAGCGCAAGCCATGGACATAGCACTATGGTGGTATATGGTGGTGGTTGTGAGGACAAAAAAGGGGAGAAGATAGTCTCACATCAACTAGGCGTATCAACGGGCTATGGAGATGCCCATCAATAGATATCAATATGAGTGAGTAGGGATTGCCATGCAACGGATGCACTAGAGCTATAAATGTATGAAAGCTCAACAAAAGAAACTAAGTGGGTGTCCATCCAACTCGCTTGCTCACGAAGACCTAGGGCATCTTGAGGAAGCCCATCATTGGAATATACAAGCCAAGTTCTATAATGAAAAATTCCCACTAGTATATGAAAGTGATAACACAAGAGACTCTCTATCATGAAGATCATGGTGCTATTTCGAAGCACAAGTGTGGAAAAGAGATAGTAGCATTGTCCCTTCTCTCTTTTTCTCTCATTTTTTATTTTTTTTATTTGGCCTTCCTCTTTTTTTATTTGGCCTTTCTTTTTTTTATTTGGTGGGCACTTTGGCCTCTTTTTTTTCTCTTTTTTTAATTTAAAGTCTGAAGTCTCATCCCGACTTGTGGGGGAATCATAGTCTTCATCATCCTTTTATCACTTGGGACAATGCTCTAATAATGAAGATCATCACACTTTTATTAATTTACAACTCGAGAATTACAACTCAATACTTAGAACAAAATATGACTCTATATGAATGCCTCCGGCGGTGTACCGGGATATGCAATGAATCAAGAGTGACATGTATGAAAATTATGAGGGTGGCCTTGCCACAAATACAATGTCAACTACATGATCATGCAAAGAGCAATATGACAATGATGGAGCGTGTCATAATAATGGAACGGTGGAAAGTTGCATGGCAATATATCTCAGAATGGCTATGGAAATGCCATAATAGGTAGGTATGGTGGCTGTTTTGAGGAAGGTAAATAATGGGTGCATGATACCGGCGAAAGTTGCGCGGTATAATAGAGGCTAGCAAAGTGGAAGGGTGAGTGTGCGTATATCCATGGACTCACATTAGTCATAAAGAACTCATATACTTATTGCAAAAGTCTGCTTGCCCTCAAAGCAAAGTACTACTACGCATGTTCCTAGGGGATGGGTTGGTAGGAGTTAACCATCGCGCGATCCCGACCTCCACTCATAAGGAAGACAATTAAAAGAGCACCTCATGCAACAAATTTGTCACATAACTTTTACCATACGTGCATGCTACGGGACTTGCCAACTTCAACACAAGTATTTCTCAATTTCATAATTACCCACTAGCATGACTCTAACATTACCACCTCTATATCTCAAAACAATTATCAAGCATCAAATTGATCCTAGTGTTTTATGCACTTTCTATGATAGTTTTTATTATACCCAACTTGGATGCTCATCATTCTAGGACCAAATTTATAACCATAGCAAATACCATGCTGTTCTAAAAGACTCTCAAAATAATATAAGTGAAGCATGAGAGATCAACAATTTCTTCAAAAGTAAGCCACCGCCGTGCTGTAAAAGATATAAGTGAAGCAATAGAGCAAAAACTATCTAGCTCAAATGATATAAGTGAAGCACATAGAGTATTCTAATAATTCTAATCAAGTGGGCTTCTCCCAAAAGGTGTGTACAGCAAGGATGATTGTGGAAACCTAAAAGTCAAATACTAATATCATACAAGAAGCTCCAAGCAAAACACATATCATGCGGCGAATAAAAATATAGCTCCAAGTAAAGTTACCGATAAACGAAGACGAAAGAGGGGATGCCTTCCGGGGGCATCCCCAAGCTTAGGCTTTTGGCTATTCTTGAATATCTTGGGGTGCCTTGGGCATCCCCAAGCTTAGGCTCTTGCCGCTCCTTATTCCATAGTCCATCAAATCCTTACCAAAACTTGAAAACTTCACAACACAAAACTCAACAGGAAATCTCATAAGCTCTGTTAGTGAAAGAAAGAAAAACCACCACATAAGGTACTGTAATGAACTCATTCTTTATTTATATTGGTGTTAAACCTCCTGTATTTCAATTTCTCTATGGTTCATACCCTTACATACTAGCCATAGATGCATCAAAATAAGCAAACAACGCACGAAAAACAGAATCTGTCAAAAACAGAACAGTCTGTAGCAATCTATAACTCCCGAATACTTATACAACTCTAAAAATCCTACCAAAATATGAAGTCCTGGGAAATTTGTCTATTGATATACATAAAAAATAATCAACACAAAATCACGTTTCTGTGAATTACTAAAATTATTTTCGTGCGCGCAAAGTCTCTGTTTTTCAGCAGAATCAAATTAACTATCACCATAGGTTATCCTATAGGTTCTACTTGGCACAAACACTAGTTAAAACATAAAAACACATCTAAACAGAAGGTAGATGCAAAATTTATTACTAAACAGAAACAAAAACAAAAAACACAAATAAAATTGGGTTGCCTCCCAACTAGCGCTATCGTTTAACGCCCCTAGCTAGGCATAAAAGCGAGGATAGATCTAAGTGGTGCCATAATAGTAACATAGATCACAAAAACTCATCTCATATTCTCTACGTTTGGCAGCAAGTTTTCTTTGAGGCAAGCAGAAGTAATCAAAAGGGCTAAATTTAATGGGACAAAAGTCCCCAAGATCAATCTCAGGAGGTATGGGTTCCTCCTTTGGCCCTTCATATTGCACAACTAATTCATCATTAGAAGCATTCTTTTGGCAGAACTTCGTGAGCCTATACTCAAGAGAGTATCCTAGCTCATTGTTTCGAAGAGCAAAATCATTATTAAGTTCAGAAATTCTATCAACTAGGACATTGGTAGGAACCTTTTTTCTAAGGTTTTCATTAAAAGCAACATAGTCCAAAGATTGAAAATGCCTAATTTCCTCTTGATCAAAGAGGATTGCCTCTATGAGAGGACGACCGGCGTCCACCCTATAGTGCGCAAAGATTTCTTTGGCCTCTCTTATTATAAATCTAAACTCATGAGCCAAAAAGATAGTAGCGGCGCGCTTAACAGAAGAATGCTCAATATTAGAAAATTCCAGGAAAATTCTTTGTATGCAAGGATGCATATGCATAAATTGTCTTTCAAGCTCAACTACAAGCATAGCGATAGCATCCGCTAGACTACTAGTTCTATGAAGAATAGAACCACCCATAGAGGGTAAAGCACTGGCACAAGTAAAGAAATCTTTAATAACCCCTTTTCCAATAATATTACCACTACCGATTCGAAACCTTTTAGTATGCAAGATAGGGGGTTCTTCAGCAGGAGCATCAGAATTTTCCATATTATCATTATTGTCCATATCGATGATAATCTCCCCAATTTCAGACATAACGGCAAACAAGAGCGAGGAAGAAGAAGAGGGCAAGCGAAAGAGAGAGAGAGAGAGGAGATTGGGAAAGAGAGGGCGAATAAAACGGCAAGGGTGAAGTGGGGGAGAGGAAAACGAGAGGCAAATGGCAAATAATGTAAACGCGAGGGAGATGAGTTTGTGATGGGTACTTGGTATGTGTTGACTTGAGCAAAGACCTCCCCGGCAACGGTGCCAGAAATCCTTCTTGCTATGTCTTGAGCTTGCGTTGGTTTTCCTTGAAGAGGAAAGGGTGATGTAGCAATAGTAGCGTAAGTATTTCCCTTAGTTTTCGAGAACCAAGGTATCAATCCAGTAGGAGGCTCCTCAGAAGTCCCACGCACCTACACAAACAAACAAGAACTCGCAACCAACGCAATAAAGGGGTTGTAAATCCCTTCACGACCACTTGCGAAAGTGAGATCTGATAGAGATGATATGATAAGATAAATATATTTTTGGTATTTTATAATATAGATTGGAAAAGTAAACATGCAAATAAAAGTAGATTGAAAGCTTACATGATAAAAGATAGGCCCGGGGGCCATATGTTTCACTAGTGGCTTCTCTCAAGATAGCATAAGTATTACAGTCGGTGAACAAATTACTGTCGAGCAATTGATAGAAAAGCGAATAATTATGAGATTATCTATGCATGATCATGTATATAGGCATCACGTCCGTGACAAGTAGACCGCTATCCAGCATGCATCTAGAGTATTAAGTTCATAAAGAATAGAGTAACGCATTAATAAATATGACATGATGTAGAGGGATAAACTCATGCAATATGATATAAACCCCATCTTTTTATCCTCGATTGCAACAATACAATACATGCCTTGCTGCCCCTGCTGTCACTGGGAAAGGACACCACAAGATTGAACCCAAAGCTAAGCACTTCTCCCATTGCAAGAAAGATCATTCTAGTAGGCCAAACCAAACTGATAATTCGAAGAGACTTGCGAAGATAACTTAATCACACATAAAAGAATTCAGAGGATATTCAAACATTTCTCATAGATAAACTTGATCATAAACCCACAATTCATCGGATCTCGACAAACACACCGCAAAAAGAGTTACATCGAATAGATCTCCAAGAAGATCGAGGAGAACATGGTATTGAGATCCAAAAAAGAGAGAAGAAGCCATCTAGTTAATAACTATGGACCCGAAGGTCTGTGGTAAACTACTCACAACTCATCGAAGAGGCTATGGTGTTGATGTAGAAGCCCTCCGTGGTTGATTCCCCCTCCGGCGGAGCGCCGGTGAAGGCTCCAAGATGGGATCTCGCGGATACAGAAGGTTACGGTGGTGGAAATAGTTTTTCGTGCTCGCCCTTGATGTTCTCAGGGTACGTGGGTATATATAGGAGGAAGAAGTAGGCCGGTGGATGTCCGAGGGGCCCATGATATACGGGGCGCGCCCAATAGGGGGGGCGCCCTCCACCCTCGTGGCCTCCTCGATTGCTTCTTGACTTGGACTCCAAATCCTCTGGATCACATTTGTTCCAAAAAGATCGCTTCCGAAGGTTTCATTCCGTTTGATATTCCTTTTTTTCGAAACACTGAAATAGGCAAAAAAAACAGCAATACGGGCTGGGCCTCCGGTTAGTAGGTTAGTCCCAAAAATGATATAAAAGTGTAAAGTAAAGCCCATAAACATCCAAAACGGGTAATATAATAACATGGAACAATCAAAAATTATAGATACATTGGAGACGTATCAGTTAGCCGGCTGACAGATAAGGCCTGAAGAACCACATATCTTAGTTTTTTTAGAGTACCAGCTCTTTATGACAGTTGGCCCAAAAAAGTATGGTGAAGGTGAAAGTTGATAGCCCATCTAACGGCTCAAATCAGCCAAATCACGCAAATGGATGCCAGCAACTGCCAGGCAATTTGAGGGCTAGGTTTAGTTTTACTATCCGCAGTTTTTGTGTCTACAGGTGTCCTGGACAGGTGCTAATATTCAAGACATCCAGGGCGTGTTTGGTTGCCTGCCTCATTTTTTGCCCCTTTGCATACTTGTCCTAGTTGGGCGTGGTTGAGCAAATGCGGGCTAAAAACCATCATCTGCAAATCATTTGATTGCCTGCATACTGCTTGCCTGCATCGTAGCACCGATTCTAGCCCTAGTGTTTTGTTGCCTGCATTGTCTGTGCTGATGCAACTAAGCGGTTGTTTGGTTGCATACATGTAGCGAGGTCTTCTTTTCTTGTACCCTATGTGGTGAGCTTACTGATGTTTACTACACAACTTATTCTTGTGTACTCGTGTTGGACCTCCAAGCGTAGAGTTTTGTAGGACAGTAGCAATTTTGCCTCAAGTGGATGACCTAAGGTTTATCAATCCGCGGGAGGCATAGGATGAAGATGGTCTCTCTCAAACAACCCTGCAATCAAATACAATAAATCTCTTGTGTCCCCAACACACCTAATACAATGGTAAATTGTATGCATGCACTAGTTCAGCGAAGAGATGGTGATACAAGTGTAGTATGGATAGTAGATATAGGTTTTTGTAAGCTGAAAATATATAAACAGCAAGGTAGCAAGTGATAAAATGGAGCACAATTGGTACTACAATGCTTAGAAACAAGGCCTAGGGTTCATACTTTCACTAGTTCAATCTCTCAACAGTGCTAACATAATTGAATCATATAATAATCCCTCAACATGCGATAAAGAATCACTCCAAAGTTCTTATATAGCGGAGAGCATAGGATGAAATTGTTATAGGGTAAGAAACCAGCTCAAAGTTATCCTTTTCGATCAATCTATCGAGCTATTCCTATAAATGTCACAAACAGCCCTAGAGTTCATACTAAAATAACACCATATGATACACATCAACCAACTCTAATGTCACCTAGATACTCCAATGTCACCACAAGTATTCTTGAGTTGATTATACCAGAGAAAGACCTCAGTGAAGTTGCTTATTGGGCATCAAGATCTATAGAGATAAATCAAGACGCTTAATTGGACTTTCACAAAGCACACACCTTGATAAAGTTTTGAAGAAGTTCAAAATGGATCAATCAAAGAAAGGGTTCTTGCCTGTGTTACAAGGTGTGAAGTTGAGTCAGACTCAATGCCCGACCACTGCAGAAGATAGAGAGAAAATGAAAGTCATTCCCTATGCTTCAGCCATAGGTTCTATCATGTATGCAATGTTGTGTACCAGACTTGATGTGTGCCTTGCTATAAGCATAGCACTGGACATCGGTCAAGAACATCCTAAAATACCTGAAAAGGACTAAGGATATGTTTCTCGTTTATGGAGGTGACAAAGAGCTCGTCGTAAACGGTTACGTCGATGCAAGTTTTGACACTGATCCGGATGACTCTAAGTCGCAATCCGGATACGTATTTTTATTGAATGGAGGAGCTATCAGTTGGCGCAGTTCCAAGCAGAGCATCGTGGCGGGATCTACATGTGAAGCGGAGTACATTGCTACTTTGGAAGCAACAAATGAAGGAGTTCATATGCGATCTAGGTGTCATACCTAGTGCATCGGGTCCAATGAAAATATTTTGTGACAATACTGGTGCAATTGCCTTGGCAAAGGAATCCAGATTTCACAAGAGAACCAAGCACATCAAGAGACGCTTCAATTCCATCCGTCATCAAGTGTCGGAAGGGGACATAGAGATTTGCAAGATAGATACGGATCTGAAGGTTGCAGACTCGTTGACTAAGGCTCTTCCACGAGCAAAACATGATAAGCACCAAAACTCCATGGGTGTTAGAATCATTACTTTGTAATCTAGATTATTGACTCTAGTGCAAGTGGGAGACTGAAGGAAATATACCCTGGAGGCAATAATAAAGTTATTATAGTTATCATTGTTGAGGAAATCGTTAACTGGTAGCTGCTCGGTTGGCTGTCGAGTAGTGGATTAATAGGCTAATTGGCAAGTTAATCGGCCATTTAATCAATTAGTCGGCTAATTTATCAGTTTATCGGCTACTCGCTGACCCTATGAGTAGGGATTACTCGGCAAGTTAACTGGTTAATCGGACGAATTCTTGAACAAGGATAGTTATTTCCTTATGTCATGATAAATGTTTATTATTCATCTTAGAATTGTATTAACCGGAAACTTAGTACATGTGTGAATACATAGACAAAACAAAATGTCCCTAGTATGCCTTTGATGTCTACTACACAACCTTCTTCTTGTAGACGTTATTGGGCCTGCAAGTGCACAGGTTTGTAGGACAGTAGCAAATTTCCCTCAAGTGGATGACCTAAGGTTTATCAATCCGTGGGAGGCGTAGGATGAAGATGGTCTCTCTCAAACAACCCTGCAACCAAATAACAAAGAGTCTCTTGTGTCCCCAACACACCCAATACAATGGTAAATTGTATAGGTGCACTAGTTCGGCGAAGAGATGGTGATACAAGTGCAATATCGATAGTAGATATAGGTTTTTGTAATCTGAAAATATAAAAACAGCAAGGTAACAAATGATAAAAGTGAGCGTAAACGGTATTGCAATGGTAGGAAACAAGGCATAGGGTTCATACTTTCACTAGTGCAAGTTCTCTCAACAATAATAACATAATTGGATCATATAACTATCCCTCAACATGCAACAAAGAGTCACTCCAAAGCCACTAATAGCGGAGAACAAACGAAGAGATTATGGTAGGGTACGAAACCACCTCAAAGCTATTCTTTCGGATCAATCTATTCAAGAGTTCATACTAGAATAACACCTTAAGACACAAATCAACCAAAACCCTAATGTCACCTAGATACTCCATTGTCACCTCAAGTATCCGTGGGCATGATTATACGATATGCATCACACAATCTCAGATTCATCTATTCAACCAACACAAAAGTACTTCAAAGAGTGCCCCAAAGGTTCTACCAGAGAGTCAAGACGAAAACGTGTGCCAACCCCTATGCATAGGTTCATGGGCGGAACCCGCAAGTTCATCACCAAAACATACATCAAGTGGCACGTGATATCCCATTGTCACCATAGATAAACACGGCAAGGCATACATCAAGTGTTCTCAAATCATTAAAGACTCAATCCGATAAGATAACTTCAAGAGGAAAACTCAATTCATCACAAGAGAGTAGAGGGGGAGAAACATCATAAGATCCAACTATAATAGCAAAGCTCGCGATACATCAAGATTGTGCCATAGAGAGAACACGAGAGAGAGAGAGAGAGAGAGAGAGAGAGATCAAACACATAGCTACTGGTACATACCCTCAGCCCCGAGGGTGAACTACTCTCTCCTCGTCATGGAGAATGCCGGGATGATGAAGATGGCCACCGGTGATGGGTTCCCCCTCCGGCAGGGTGCCGGAACGGGCTCCCGAGAGGTTTTTGGTGGCTACAGAGGCTTGCGGCGGCGGAACTCCCAATCTATTGTTCGCTTTGATGTTTTAGGGTATATGGGAATATATAGGCGAAAGAAGTCAGTTGGGGGAGCCTCGAGGTGCCCTGGAGACAGGGGGCACGCCCGAGGGGGTGGGTGCGCCCTCCTATCTCCTGGCTTCCTCGAGCCTTCCCTTGCTTGAACTCCAAGTCTCCCGGATCATATTCTTTCCAAAAATCACGCTCCCGAAGGTTTCACTCCGTTTGGACTCCGTTTGATATTCCTTTTCTTCGAAATATTGAAACAGGCAATAAAACAGCAATATGGGCTGGGCCTCCGGTTAATAGGTTAGTCCCGAAAGTAATATAAAAGTGTATAATAAAGCCCGTAATCATTCAAAACAGATAATAAAATAGCATGAATGTTTCATAAATTATAGATACATTGGAGACGACAAGATCCCTGCTTAATTCCTACTCGTCCTTGAGTAGGTAAATGATAAAAGAAAGAATTTATGAAGTGTGAATGCTAGAAGGTGCACAAGTTTGATCAATGATAATTTCAGTCACCTTTTCTAGCATGATTATATGTCATAACAGTAGTTCATCTCATAAAACTTCTCACGAACAAGTAACAAGCAATTCACATGTTGAAAGCATAGACCATAAACTAGCAAACTTCATTCTTAGTCATCAAACAATTACAATTCATCTTATTTTTAGGAAGGGTCTATGTCAGAGCTTTGATTTAGCAAAATCCACATACTGAACTATCATATAGTCTTCTACAATCGCCATCACTCACCCAATACTAATGGTTATGGAGTTTTAATCGGACACTGGGAAAGATAGGGGCATATAGTGTTGCCTCCCAACGTATTCACCTTTGGGTGATGTCAACAATAATGGTCCATGCTAACTTACATCCAATTGATATATATATATATATATATATATATATATATATATCAGGATCTTTCCAACACGAGGTGCTTGCCAAAGAATAAAATGAAAAAGGGAAAGGTGAAGATCACCTTGACTCTTGCATAAAAGTAAAAGATAGGCCCTTCACAGAGGGAAGCAGGGATTTGCAGAGGTGCCAGAGCTCAATTTTTAGAACACAGACGTCAGGGACGTCCGGCTTTAAATTAATAAAGCCCACAACATAGGCAGCGTACATAAACAAACAACCAAACATATGAAGGTCACCAAGTACTCAGGCATGCCACACAGGACACGACAGCGAGATAAAGTGCATTACATGGCCTAAACAGCCAAACTAACGAGCACGCAGGCTCGGGGGGATCCAACACCAAAAGTACTGCCCATCCCTATGAGGCAGCAGACGAAGGAGACGGAGCTCGTGACGCTGAGTATACGGAGCGAAGTCGGGCGATAGCTTGTCGTTGAAGATCAGTGTCTTGTTGCCTTCCCAGTAGAGCCCACTGCTGCAAGAATAAGATGCATTTGAATATAACATCAGTGGGGTGAGAGGGAAACACTCCCTCAATAGTAAGCTTGTTATGAATGTTCCATAAGGCCCATAACATGGCCGACGCACATGTCCACATGATCCAGTGCAGAGAGCCCTGGATCGAGGATAAGAGAGACACGAGCTCAGAGCGTGAGCGTGGATCCCAATCCACCCCAGCGGCCTCACGGACCGCACTCCAAGCAAAGTGCGCCAAAGGACACCGGAAGAACGCGTGGTCAGCGTCTTCCGCGTCAGCACACAAAGCGCAAGGGCCGGAAGCGGGGCCGTTGTGCTTAGCTATATTGATAGAGGTAGGAAGGAGATCTTGGCATAGTTGCCATAGGAAGACCTTAATCTTTAGCGGGATTCTCGCCTTCCAAAGCCCCGTGGCTGCCATAGGGGCATGGCTGCGACATAACTCGCGATCTGTGGACTTGACAAAGAACTTGCGGAGCCCAAAGTCTCAAGAGACCACGCTCATGGAGTCCGATAGACGCACATTTGCTATCAGAGCCCGCAGGCGATCCCAATCATCCAGCTCCGGCCCCACAAGCTCTCTTCTGAAGTGAATAGGGGGCGGAGTGGCACTAATGGCCGAAGCAACCAATTGGTTGGGCTCAACCACGATGGAGTAAAGATGGGTGAACTCCGACCAAATAGGCTACTGGCCTATCCAAACGTCGTGCCAAAAACGCGTGGAGCGGCCATTATTAACCATGAACCTCGCACTCCTGGCAAAGTATGGTTTGAGGGCTTGGATGGAGGTCCAGAAAGGGGACCCCTGAGGTGTTGCCTCAAAGAAATTCCCATGTGGGAAATACTTGGCACGCAGGAGGTCAATCCAGAGGCCGGTCCCTCCCTGGGATAGCTTCCAGATCCACTTGCACATAAGCGCAATGTTCATCAGCTTAGAGTTGATGATCCCGAGGCCCCCCTGGGCTTTAGGTCTGCAAACAGCTTGCCACTTAACCATGTGGTACTTCCATTTAGGGCCCGCTCCTTCCCAAAAGAAACATGCCCGCGGTGTGTCCATTTTCGTGTGGACCCCATCCGCCAGCAAGAACATACCCATGGCAAACATTGGTAGGGATGAGAGGCTGGAGTTGGTAAGGATTAGTCTTGCCCCTGAAGACATAAATCGGCCTCTCCACGGACATACCCGGTCCGCCACCTTAGTGGTGAGAGGTTCCCAATCGGCGATCGAGCATTTCTTCTTTGCGATTGGGAGGCCGAGGTAGGTAAACGGAAACTTCCCAAGTTTGCAATTAAGCAAGTTGGCAGCCCGTTCACTTTCGGCCGCGTCCATCCCTATGGACACCACTTCGCACTTGTGGAAGTTAATTTTTAGCCCGGACATGAGTTCAAAGCATAGCAAGATGGCCTTAACCGTTGCGATACTGTGAGCGTCCGGTTCAAAAAGGAGAAGAGTGTCATCCGTGATACCGCAAGTGTGACACGCCTCCACAGGACCAAAGTTGCCGACCACTCCCGATGTGGCCAGCGCGCGAGCTTTGTCTAGCATTGCGCCTGTATGCCCACCACAAAGTTGAAAAGCAACGGTGAGGCTGGGTCCCCTTGACGTAGCCCACGTTTGTTATGGAAGAAGTTCCCTACTTCTCCATTCACCGCTATCGCCGTTTGGCCTCCCGAGACCAATTGCATCATATGGTGAACCCAAACCGACAAAAATCCTCGATGCAAAAGGATTTGCCGGAGGAACTCCCAGTTCACTCGATCGTACGCCTTCTCAAAATCTAGTTTTAAAAGAATCGGCGGCTAGCGAGTGCGTTTGAGCGAGTGAACGATTTCTTGGAGGGCCAGCGGACCCTCCAAAATGTTGCGACCACGGATGAAAGCAGACTAGTTCCTACTAATAATACGATGAGCTACCAGAGAAAAGCGCGTAGAACAAGCTTTAGAACAAATCTTAAACGGGACATTGATAAGCGCTATTGGGCGGAAGAGTCTAATGTTGTCCGCGCCTTGGACTTTGGGGATAAGAGAGAGAATCCCAAAGTTAAGGCGGGAAATATCTACTGTACCACGCATAAACCCGTTACAAACTTCGAAAATAGGTCCTTTAGGCACTTACCAAAACCTTTTGAACATCGCCACCGGCCACCCATCTGGTCCTGGGGCGGTGTCAGATTTCATCCCAAGGACGGCCTGGTCAATCTCCTGGGGAAGGAAGACTAGGCCCAAGCCTTCATTCTCCTCGTCCGTGACCCGCAGCGCGGGGTCCCAAACATCCGACCGCAGCCGAGCCCGGGCCTCCTCCCTGGAGCCCATCAACTGGATGTAAAAGTCGTAAATATGCCAAACTATATCCTGTTGACGCAAAAGGAGCCCCTGCTCAGATTGCAGTCGAAGGATGGCGCATTTACGGCGCCGGCCGTTAGCATAGGCATGGAAATATTGTGTATTCGCATCCCCCTTAAGCGTCCACTTGATTCCACCGCGCCTACGCCAGTACTCCTCCTCAGCACGTAGGAGGGCCTCAACTTGGGCCTCTACAGCATAGCGCTGGGCCCAGTCTTGCTCCCAGAAGACCTGAGAGTCCGCAGCTGCATCCATACGGGCGAGGTCTGCGACCAAACACGCACGGAGCAGCTTATCCTCACGGCCCTGGTTGGCCCCCAGCCTTTTAGAGCCGCACGCATCCCCGCCCCTGCGGCAATCCAGAAATCCATGGGCCCTCGCGTGTGCCCGATCCGGGCAACACAAGTCTCCCATTTGGAGAGGAAGATTTGCTCGAAATCTGGGTGCCCAAACCACGCAGTCTCAAAGAAAACCCAGGGGCTTCGTTTTAACCTTTCCTCCCCCGAGGAAAGGATTAGAGGAACGTGATCCGACCCGATCCACGTTTCAACGTGTAGGGAGCACATGGGAAACAGCATTTCCCACTCCGCGGACATAAACACGCGGTCAAGCACAGACCGAACTGGTGTAAGCTGCTTGTTTGTCTAGGTGTAACGTGCTCCCACGCAGGCCACTTCCCTAAGGGCCATTGATGCTATCGCGTTATTAAACATGGACACCCTTGTCCAGTTAATAATCCCGTTGTTCTTGTCCGCTCCCGAACGGATTAAGTTAAAATCCCCACCGACAATCAGCGGCAAGTTGCGCACACCTAAGGCCGCAACCTTCTCCTGTAGTTCCCCCAAGAACTCTTGAGAGTGCGAGTGATCAGCCGGGCCATACACCACGATAACCTCCCACTCACGGAGGGTTGCTCGATGGCGAACGTGCGCCGACACGAAGAAACGTGTAAGTGCATCTAGTACCCCTTAGTGATTTTGGTGTATTGAAGACTTATAGGTTAAGGGACTAATGCGTTTGTAAGTGTACACAGGTCTATAAGTCTTAGGAGTTTGAAATTTACAGAGAAAGTCGACCCCTAAAAATACTGAAGACTTTGACTTTCTGAAGACTTTGAAAGTGAAGAAATTGGTGTGACCTTGAAGACCTGGTATTCATTTGAGGAACATGAAGCGTGAAGACTTTTGTTTTCGTAGTTTTCTCTTTCTTGAGTCATAGGAAACACCGTATTGTTAAAGGGGGTCGAGGAAATACTAAGGAAAAATTTCCATGTGATGCTCAACTCAAAATCCTACACCTACCAATCCCTTCGAGTGAAGCCTTTGAAATCTCATACGCCTCACCACTTTCTTCAAAGGATGAGACGAAGTTCTTCCGTCGCGGATGAATTTGTTCTGATCGAGGAGTTAGGAATTCGCCAGTCTGAATTGCCTACACAAAGGAGGAACATGATAGCCCGAGGAATTTGAGAGTCAAAATTTCCGATCGTTCTTTGTCTTTCTGCGCCACCTATCCCAAAATATCCTATCCACCTAATACCATATCATTGAAGGGCATTTATGTCTTATCATGTCGGGCTGCTCCTAGGCTATAAATAGCCGCCCCCTACAACCACTAGCTGGTTGGCTGCTCCGAGAGAACTTGACACTTGTCATTTGAGAGCAACCCATCCTCCGAGGACTTTGAGTGTTGGGGATATTACCACTGGGCGTGAACCGGCCTACCTGGGCCGGGTTAACTTCATTAGTAGTATAAGCAGAGGAAGGCCCAAGGCCTGTAGTCGGTTTAGAACCTGTAGTCGTAAACCGGCTTGATATGTAAACTTGTATTGTAAGTTAGGAATAGAGAGAGACCAACCGGGATACGAATATGAACCGGTATGGGACTCCATGGACCGACGGGCGTCACCCGTGTATATAAGGGGATGACCCGATGGCGGTTTAAGGACAGACAACAACAACTCGAGGCCTAGGCGAAGCTTGTTTGCTCCCTAGTCATCGAGACCACATCAATTCCATCACAACTAGACGTAGGCTTTTACCTTCATCGAAGGGGCCGAACTAGTATAAACCCTTGTGTCTTTGTGTCCGCTTTAACCCCTTCAAGTTAACCCGTAGCGATGGCTCCACGACTAAGTCCTTTCACAAGGACATCTGTTGTGACAAATCCACGACAGTTGGCGCCCATCATGGGGCTATCGCACGACGGTTTGATGATCTTGGAGGGCAAGCTCAAAGGATTCGAAGGCTATGCTGTGGGCCGGATGACCAAGAGTCATCGCGGCAAGCTCTACATCGATGATGCAGGATGGGGTCCCAAAGCCGGCTCGATCGAGTACGGGTACCGGGTCCCCTTTGGTGGTATACACGTTTTTATCGGCAAGATTGGTGAGCCTGGGCCTGAGCCGGACATCCGCACCGACCTCGTCGAGACGGCTCAGCGTGTGAGATCTACCCAGGTTAAACCGGCCGTGGAGCATGCCTTCGTGGGAATCATCCACGGAGGAGAGCATGAGGATGAGTCAGAATATGGTAGTGAGACCGTCGTCTATTCCGGCGACGAGTCCTCAACCGGAGAGACCGAATCATTGTACCAGTTGCAAGACGACCAGATTAGGGGCTGTTCCGATGGCGACAGTATTTCGGATCCCCCAGATTAGATCAACTGGGTTGGAATATTCATGGCCGGCACGCAGGCGGCGAATCACTCTTCGACCGCAGCAGCGATGCTCTCCGGATCAGCAGCGGCAGCGCAGCAGGGCAGGAGGCCTTGTCGCCCACCGTTCAAGTTCTGTCGACTGCTTGACGACTAGCGGTACTTTATGGCAGAGGCCAATCCGGCGGATCAGAGGCCCATGATGCGGAGGTTGCAAAGGTGAGAGAGCAGATCGACAGCCAAAGCCGACCTAGCAGCAGAGAAGGACAGATGGCTGCAGAGCAGGCGCTTTGGATGCCCAGCCGATAAGCTCATGCTCGAC
Source organism: Aegilops speltoides (assembly GCA_021437245.1). Classification (NCBI taxonomy): domain Eukaryota; kingdom Viridiplantae; phylum Streptophyta; class Magnoliopsida; order Poales; family Poaceae; genus Aegilops; species Aegilops speltoides. Next base: position 21,035,075 of record CM038141.1, read on the forward strand.
TGAACACATCACAGAGGTCTTGAAGCGGAAGCACGATCACGCCTGCCGTTAGGGTTCGACCCTCAAATCTCTTTCACACTCGGGAGCTGGAACCAAGAATCACGGGCACTGGAGGTAAACCGGTCGAGGCACTGTGGCAGGAGCGACGGTCCAACCCCACCGATGGAACCTACTCGGCGAACATTGTGATTCCTCCGCCACCAGCACACCTCCGGTCATTATTCTAATCCTATGGACAATCTTGTCGCAGCTGCCGCGCGATTAGAAGCTATCCCGTCAAAGGAGACTCTCCGCAAGCAATAGAGACACGCTGGGTTAAGGAACTTCTCCGACCGCTTTGATTCAGCAGAGACATACTCATACAACCGCGATCGGATTCATTTCACACCTCGCCCAAGCCGGAGCTATAGTAGGCGCATGGACGAACCGCCGTATCAAGCAATGCGCGAATCGTGAAGCGCCCGTGGCAATAGCCCGGCAGTGGTGTTCGCGATGCTCGTGATGTAGTGGACCGGCCCGCACGGAAGGAGACCGAGTTAGCAAAGACGTAATCGAGGCGGATCATCTTACACCGGTTTGTCCTACCACCTCAGCCGGGCCAGGGGTCACATCTAGCTTGGGAGTGCCCTGTTTAGTCCCCGCTTTGCGTAATGTACGCCTGCCCAAAGACTTCAAGGGTCCGCGCAAGGTGCCGAATTACACCGCTGATTTATCTCCAGAAGAGTGGGTAGAGAGTTATGAGATGGCCATGGAGATGCTGGATGTGGATGAGACCGCGTGTGCAAAGTACTTCACCATGATGCTTGAAGGCACGGCCCGTGCATTTGGTTAAAGAGCCCGCCGCCTAATTTATCAGCCATGGGCCCATTGCGGGCCCGGTTTATCCGCATTTCAAAGATACGTAAGCAGCCTAAGTCCATAGTTGACTTGGCGGCTTGTGTTCAGAGGACGGAGAGTCAACAACCCATTGGGTACGCGCGTTTTGGAAGTCTTGCACTGTCTCGACAGATCAATGCCGACTCGCGATCTTAACTCGAGGGCAACCGCCGTTTAAGCCTTTAAAGTTGAAGTTGGGGCGATGAAGCGGTTCTCAGAATGACATGGGAACTCTCATGGCCGCTTTAGTGAAGTATGCCGATTCCGACAAAGCATCAAGGATCCCGAGACCGACGATGATGAAGCAGGAAGGAAAGAAGAATAGCAACCCCAAGGCATCAATACAAACCGCGGGCCATGGAAACGGGGCAAGCGTAAGCGGATGGCAGCATGGACTTTGTGGCTAACACTAATGCGCAGGACAAGGGTCGCCAAGCAGAGGTAAAGCGCGAATCGTAATGGGGCTCCAAATCCTAACCCGGATCGCTTAAACTATTTGTTGAATCAGCCTTGCCCAAAACACGGACAAAGGAGGCGCCGGCTAACCACCTTTGGAAGGATTGTTACATTATGCGGAATTTAAAACTCTAATGCCTTCCGTATGACCGTGGGTTAGGTGGTAGCTCAGATCCGGTTTCCATGGGCCGGGTCACGATGGAGCTTCGGTTCGTGTTTCAATCGTATGTAATAATAACCGTAATAATCGAGCGGTCAAGGGGTTACAACCAACAGCAGCAGCAGCAGCAGCAATGGGTTATCGAGCCACCAAAATAGTTGAACAATGGGCAAGATCACGCTTTCACAACTAGCTTGGATAAGCGCGATCGAAGCTTCACAAGCGAGCGGTGAACTCGTTGAACCGGTTGTACCACGCTACTTACGCTGGTCGGAGCAGCCTATTGTGTGGAGCAGGAGGATCACCCCGGCTGACAATCCGCCGGTTGGCATTAGTGGTAGACCCTCGTGGGAGGTTATAAATTCACCAAGGTGCTCATGGATGGAGGGAGCAGATAACATCCTGTATTATGAGACATTCCGCCGCATGGGGCTAACGGACAAAGATCTCGCACCGCCTAATACGGTGTTCCATGGTGTGGTGCCCGCAAATCAGCATACCTGCTGGTAAGATAGCCCTGGAGGTGGCTTTTGGGGACGAGCATGATTCCCGATCTGAAACACTAACCTTTGAGGTGGTGAAAATCCGGAGCCCGTATCACGCCTTGTTTGGGCGGCCGGCTTGCCAAATTCATGGCACGGCCTTGTTATATCTATTTGCAGCTCAAGATGTCGGGTTACAAAGGGACAATAACGGTTCATGGGAGCCGCAAGATTGCTTTGGAATGTGAGGAAGGTTATGCGGCCTATGCAGAGTCGGTTTGTGCCATGGAGGAGTTGAAATATTATAGGGACAATGTTGATCAGGCGGACATGACCCCTTTGAAGAAGCCGACTATGGAGCATGATTCAGATCTGAAGTTCAAATCGGCGGCTGAGACCAAGCTTGTTGACTTCGTGTTCGGCGATTCGTCCAAGCAGCTTCATCGTCGCTGCCAACTTGGACCCTAAATAGGAAAGCGCTCATCGAAGTTCATCCGTGAGAATCGACATTTTGCATGGAAGCCTTCTCGACATGCCGGTGTACCGAGGAACTCGCCGAGCACACTCTTAATGTTGATCCTAAGTATAAACCGGTAAAGCAATTTCTCCGCTTGGTTTAACGAAGAAAGGCGCAAAGCCATTGAGAGGAAGTGGCCAGCTCTTAGCAGCTGGTTTTATCATTGAAGTGTTCCATCCAGAGTGGCTTGCTAATCCGGTGCTGGTTCTTAAGAAAACGGCACTTGGCGATGTGTGTGGATTACACGGATCTTAACAAGGCTTGTCCAATGGATCCTTTGCCCTCCCTCGCATTGACCAGATTATTGATGCCACAATGGGTTGTGAGCGCTTGAGTTTTTGGATGCATATTCTGGTATCATCATATCAAAATGGCGGTTAAGGACCAAGAGAAGACGGTGTTTATTACTCCTTTGAGCCTTCGCTATGTATCTATGCCTTTGGGCTCAAGAGTGCCCAAGCCAATTATCAACAAGGTGTAGCAATTGCTCAGATAAACAGATCGGCCGCAATGTGCACGCCTATGTGGATGATATTGTAGTCAAGTCAAGGCGTATGAGACGCTGGTTGATGATTTGAAGGAAACCTTTGACAACTTGCGGGTTTATAAGATGATGCTTAACCCGCCAAATGTGTCTTTGGTGTTCCGCAGTGTTATCGATTTCTTGTGTCCAACAGAGAATTGAGGCTAATCCGGAGAATATTACGGCTATCACCTCCTGGCTAAACCGGTGTATCAACGATGTTCAGCGCTTACGGGTCGGATCGCCAGATCGAGCCGGTTTATCACCACCTCGAGAGAAGGCCATCCTTTATACCGATGCCGAGAAAGACAGATCAATTCATCTCGAGTCCGCCACCGATGAAGCGTTGAGGACTTGAAGCGGCAATTAGCCAATCCGCCCGTTCTTGCAGCTCCGATCGACAAGGAGCCGTTATTGTTATATCGAAGCGGCCAATGCTTGTGCGATTAAGCGTGGCTATTGTGGTGGAACGCAAGGAGGTAGGCAAGGAGTATCCGGTCACGTGCCGTTTACTATATCACGAGGTGCTTATTGAATCCAAGCAAAGATATCCGCATTGGCGTAAGCCGGTATATGGAGTTTTCATGGCAAGTCGGAAGTTGAAGCAAGATTTCCAAGGGCACCCCATCACGAAGGGTCGGCCCAGCTCCCTTGGGTGATATCATACGAATCGGGAGGCGATCGTCGGATTGCCAAGTGGGCCATAGAACTTGGGCCGCACGGATTGAAGTACGTGCCTCGGACGGCGGTGAAATCTCAAGCACTTGTTTATTTCATCAATGATTGGACAGAGTTGCAAGCACCAGAGGAGAAGCCGGATCACACATATTGGACTATCCGTTTTGATGGATCTAGGCAATTGGAGGGCTCGGGGGCTGGAGTCGTATTAACTTCCCCACGAGGTGATAAGTTTTGTTATGTTCTCCGCTTAATGTTCCCTTGTACTAATAATGCAGCTGAGTACGAAGCTTTGCTCCATGGTCTTCGGATGGCTAAGGAGATGAATCTAAGTCGGGTTAAGTGTTTCGGTGACTCGGATCTCGTGGCTCAACAGGTGTCTGGCACTTGGGATTCTAAAGACCCACTTATGGCTGCATATCGTCGTGAGGTGGATATGATTGCGGGTCACTTCAAAGGTTATCGGGTGGATCACGTAGATCGTCGAAAAAATGAAGCGATGGACGCTTTAAGCCGGTTGGGTTCTCAGAGTAAACCGGTCCCGCCTAATGTCTTTCTTGATGTGTTGCACAACCCGTCAGTCAAGCTCCCGGGTGAAGCGGATTTGGCTATTCCTGATCCGGAGGCTCAATTGGTGGCAGCCCTGCATATTATACCAGATTGGACAGTTCCTTATCTTGCGACATGAACCGGGAGAGTTGCGGAGGATGAGACTCTAGCCGACAGATAGTCCGGCGATCCAAGTCTATGACAATTGTCAATGGCGAATTGCATCATTGCAGTGTATCAGGGGCGTTTCAACGCTGCGTCTCTCCTGAGGAAGGCTGTGAAATCTTACGTGAAATCCATGGAGGGGATTGTGGTCACCACGCTGGTTCAAAGGCGTTTCGTCACGGGTTCTACTGGTTGACAGCTCATGCTGATGCGGAGGACTTGGTTAAACGGTGTGATGGCTGTCAGAAATTTTCAAATGCGTGCTCATGTGCCGCTCAAGAATTGAGGATGATTCCAATTACTTGGCCGCTTGCAACATGGGGCTGGATATGGTCGGACCTTTTAAAAGATCCAAGGATAAGAAACCCACCTTTTGGTGGCGGTTGACAAGTTTACCAAGTGGGTTGAAGCGAGCCTGTCGGCAAGTGTGATGCAGCTACAGCGGTGCGCTTCATTAAAAGGTGATTTTCCGGTTTGGCTTTCCACACAAGATCATTAATCGATAATGGTACCAATTTATCCAAGGGTGCTATGAAGGAATTTTGTGAACGTGAGCACATCCGACTTGACGATCATCGCTGGCTCACCCCATCCAATGGGCAAAGCGTAATGGGCTAATCAAGAGATCTTGCGAGGCATCAAACCCTGGCTTATGGTTCCATTGCAAAGAACACCGGGTTGTTGGGTTGAAGAGCTACCGTCTGTGCTATGGAGTATCAATACTACGCCCAACCGATCTACAGGATACACGCCGTTTTTCATGGTCTACGGAGCAAAGGCGGTTCTCCCTAGTGATATCCGGCACGATTCGCCTCGTGTGGTGGCTTATGTTGAAGCAGACAATGAGACAGCACGGCAAGATGCTTTGGACCTATTAGATGAGGAGCGTGACATAGCGGCTGCCCGCTCGGCGATTTATCAATAAGATCTTCATCGCTATCACAGTTGCCGGGTCAGAACCAGAGCTTTTCAAGAAGGAGATTTGGTGCTTCGGCTCATCCAAGACCACACGGATATGCACAAGTTATCCCCACCTTGGGAGGGACCTTTCGTGGTCAGCAAGAATCTGCACAACGGGTCGTACTATCTGATCGATATTCGAGAGCATAAAGACTCACGCACAGCAGAGGAGGAGACCAACAGGTCGTGGAACATAGCTCATTTTCGGCCTTACTACACTTGAGCCATCGGCTCTATCTATGTACATATTATGACAGTTTATATATTATCATTGATATAATAAAACCGGAGCCTCAGCTAAAGTGGGGTCTCTGTCCTTTCATATCATGTGTGGTTACATGGAGTGGTTCTGTTTTAAAGCAGCCTCCGGTTTACCCCTTGAAATTTGCTTTTCAAAAAAGCTTTGTGATACCACTTGGGGCCTTGATCGTGTCCGAACCAATGCGACACCTTTTGACAGGCGAAAGCCACCAGATCACTTGGGGACATGGTCAAGTCTGAACCAACACGCCTCTTGATCGCCTAAGGCCACGTAATCACTTGGGGCTTGGTCGAACCCGAACCATTGCCACGCCTTTTGTTCGGCATAAATGCCACGGTTTCATTTGGGGACCTGGCTGACTTGAACCATTGTCACTCCTATTGGGGGCTTGGTCCTGTCCAACCATGGTAACACCATCTGATCAGCTCAGTAAAGCATGTTTTTGCAAACGGTTTTTATCATTGCCTTTGCTTCCATATTTCTTTTATGACTATTCTTCAATTTTTGTTGTGTTTCCTTTAAACCAACAACACTCTTTTATCGGTTCAGCTGATGGAATTCGGTTCATTTGTAATCCGGAGAAATATGCCCGGTTTAACTTTCCTGTTAACATCATGAAGTAGCAGGGGGGCTCATAATGACCCAGCACGGTTTAGATGGGAGTCGTTTTCTCCCCTTTGATGGTAACGGTTTATAAATACTCCGTTTCAAGCCTGGCTAAGCCAACTTCATGCCCAGCGATGGTAGGTATTTTGTATCACATATTTGATTATATGTCTTAAATACATTAATGATATATATATATAAAGGTTATAAACTGGTTGGCTGTATAACCGCCACCGAAGTTCAAGATTTTCTGATTGCAGGAAATATAAATTGAGGGTTTCAAGCAAAAGCATCAGTACTTATGCACGAAGGCATATTCAAGGCAGAAGTATTGACAATCCTATTACAAGGCAACGCGGTGCCCAAATAAGATCATTGTTGTTCTGGCAGATCATAATAAAGCAGCTACTTAAACCGGCTTCCGGTTCAAGCCTGTTCATCGCCCCGGTCTAATGGTTGTGGGTCGTCCCGCGCCGCTTCAGCTTCCTCATCTCTATCCATTGGCTGGAAATCAACAGTGGTCCAGTCGATTCCCATTAAAGCTTGAAAGACAGCCTCTTCGTGGATCAGAGAAGACAGTTCAATATCAGGAGCATAAGTATGCTTACGGATTGGAGGAATCAGATTCTCCCCTTCAGGAGTTGGTGCAGGCACTCATTTGTTCTGATCATTATACTGAGCTTGATAATGCGACAAGTCTGCCTCTTTAGCCAATTGACAAGCCAGAGGGCGTACTGCATGGTTTATCGCCCTTAAATCATCTTCATTGAACTCTGAGCCGTCTTCCTTCAAGCTAGGATAGCCTTGAGCCGCCTCAACAGGATCGAAATCCGGCACCCATGCTTTTGCCCGGATCAAGGCATTAATGGCTCCGATTCGAGCAGCAGATTTTTTCAGTTCTTCAATCCGAGCAGGAAGCATTGACAACCTATTAAGAGTGTCTTGGATTAAAGTGGGTGCCGGATTGTTATGAGATGCAGTGGTGATGATCCGCTGCGCTCCGGTATACAGTTGTTCAATTAAAGTGTAGGCAGCCTTCAACTTCTTCCGAACATCTGAGCCTAAGTGACCAATGCGTGTACCTGCAACAATACAGGAAAGATCACAAACCGGATCTATTATAAGCAGGCCAGAGTTGTCAAAGAAACCAAAAGGAGCTTACCAAAGATAGCAGCGGTCATGGAATGTACTTGCCGCTTTACGGCGGTCAGCTCATCTACCACCGGTTTAAGGGCAGCTTCAGCGTTTCAGCTCTTTTTATTAAAGCGGCCTTCTCGGGGCCCAATCAGCCCGCTCCTTATTGAAGCCCTCCTTCACTGTTCTATGATGCTCAAAGCGCCGGTTAATTCTTCCCTTGCCTTGTCGGTTTCACTTGTTGGGTTTTCAAAGTTTCTGCAGATCAAGAATCCGTCCTCTTTGATCCTCACTTCAGCCTGCATAAAGACAAGGCTTGGCTTTAAACAAACAAGATAAGAATTTGAAGTACCAACCACATAACAAGTTATACGCTTGATACTTGGGGGCTAATGCACCTTCAATTTTCATCTATTACTAAATCGCAAAGTCCCAAGCTCAATACAGGTATTCAACTTGGCACTTGGGGGCTCATGGCTATTTGCTCAGTTATGTTCTGATGTTGGAATCTTTATTGGAGTCCCGGTTTAACTATACTAAGTTGAACCGGCCCTTGGGGGCTACATTGATGGATTTCAAAGTATTGAGGACTATATTCAAGTCCCGGTTTGAAGAAGGTTACAAACCGGCCCTTGGGGGCTAGGAAGATTAATACAGTGGCAGTAATTAAAGGAAGAAGAAGCACAAGGAAGTTACCTCAAATTTATCTCTCATCATCTTTACCAGGCCAGCTTCATAGTCACGACTAGTATATAGCCGGTTCAAGTAACCAGAATGAAGATCTTGGGCACTCAGAGCAGCATATGTTTCTAGATCAACATCCCATTTTCCTTTGTTCATGGTAGAAAAATCTTCTTTCACAGTATGCTTGGCCAAAGGGACAGGATTCCCTGGTTCAAAGCGACCTACGCCGGTAATTACAACGTCATCATCTTTGGACTCGCCGGTTTGCGTTGGTGCGGTCGGTTTATCGACAGGCTTTGAAGGACTGCGGGATCTTTCAATCCGGACGGAGCTGGCAGGCTGGCCAACAGGGACTGAGGTATTGATAGGCCTTTTCTCAGTAATAGTATCATCTTGCAAGGGAGGATCATTGGCAACATCTTCATGAACGAACGCTTCAAGATCTGGTGCTTATCCTGTTCAGGGGCAACATCTTCCTCGGCCGCTTTATCCAGGCGGGCTTTCTTGCTCGGTTTAGGTTTAGCCCTGAAAAAGAAACAAAGAGTCAAGGAACAGCATAAGTTATAACACAGTATACCAGAAGCATATGTTCAGCCTAGCTTACCCAAGAACCGTTTTCAGTGGCGGCAGCTGAGTGGCCGATGATTCACCAGAGGAAGAATGAGAAGTAACCTGATAACCGGAGTCGGACGGATTAAGAGGTTGACGGATAAAACCCGCTTTAGGATATAAATTAATAAAAAGGGCGGAGACCTCGGAGCGGCGTTTTCGAACCGGACTGTTTGGTAAACCGGCGGAGGTAACTACCGGCATTGTGTCGGGTTGTCAGCGGCGAGCTTCATGTTGCTGAGTCTTCATAAGAAATTTGGGATCCAAGTAAGCAAGAGGATGAGAAAATTTAACTTTCCGGTTTGCCTGGCGAAATTTTGGCAAATGCAAAGGATCTGAATCGGAAGAGAGAATAGTTACCTCAGCGACATCAGCATTACTGGCTTCAGCGTCGTCCTGACAAGTATCATCATCAATAAGGCGTGTAAAAAGTAAGCCTAGTGAATCGAGTTCTACCTCAAGGTCCAAGTTACCCACATCATCATCAACAGCCGGATCAGATGAAGCAGTGGTTTTCCTCTTTTTAGCAGGCTTCTTGATGACCTTGGTCTTTGGCCGGGTTGACCGTTCTGCTTTCTCCGGTTTGTCTTGTGGAAGCTTTTTGCTCCAAAATGGATTATCACCCTGGTTAAGCAGTAGTTGATGTCAGACAGAGATAGCAATAACAGGTTCAATAAAAAGTACAATCAAAATCTTACAGCTGGCGGTTTGTTGGTAGCACAAAAAGGGAGCAGGCCGGTTTGAGCGCAGAGGTGCTCCGGTTCGTTCAGCATTTTCTTCACAGCCTCTGTGACTTAATCATCGGAGAGCTGGATGTTGGTGTGTCGGAGTGGGTCATCAACGCTACTAGTATACTTGCACATTAAACCGGAGCGCCGGCTGAGAGGCAGTATGCTCCATGATATCCAACAGCGTGCGAGATCTACTCATGTTAAACCGTTGGCCATGAAGGCTCGGAGCTTGGATAATTGCGGAGCGTATTTACTCCTCTCCTTGGCACTTAACCTTTGTGGGAAGGGGTGTGTATTGCTGAGCCGCTCCGGACGAAAGCCAGGTAAATGATTTTCATCATCAGGGGAAGTATCTTTGCAGTAAAACCATGTTGCATTCCACTCCTTGGGGTGACTGTGTAGTCTAGCATGGGGATAAGTGATTTCTTTCCTTTTCTGAATTGCCATACCGCCCAATTCGGTATTGGGACCATCATGAATTCTGCGGCGGTTTAAGTGGAAGCGATCTCTGAACAATTCAACTGTGGGTTCCTCTTGAAGGTATACCTCACAGAGCACTTGGAAGTGACATAAGTTGGTAACAGAATTGGGCCCAGTATCTTGCGGGCGGAGTTGAAAATTGGCTAACACATCCCGTAAAATTTAGAGCCGGGCGGTTTGAAGCCCGGGCTAAATGATCTGCAAAGATCACAACCTCTCCCTCTTGAGGTGTGGGAGGACATTCATCACCAGGAACCCTCCAGTGGATAGTCTATTTGTTGTCTAAAGCGCCAATCGAGACTAAATTATCCAACTGAGTTTCTGTGACACGAGAAGGAACCCAGTTGCACTCATATACTTGTTTGGCCATGGTGAGATCTACAAGAAATAGGTGATTCTGGTTCAAGAACATGTTGGATAAAAGAAGTCGCTGGTATGAACAATGCTAAACCGGAGGCAGTGTATTTAAACCGGATTTCTATGAAGCGGCATCATATGGCTAAAGAGTTCTGGCGGTTCAACAAGGGGACTAATGGTATATACCGGTTTATTAACTTTTTCTATATTAAGTTAAACTGCCTGATCTAAACATTGAAAGCAATTGAGGTTGCGGATGGCTAAGTATGCAGAAACAGGTTTCACAAGGTCTTATTGCAGCAATGGATCTGAAGCAAGTTCAGAAAAATAGAAAATATTCAAAAGAGTAAAGCAGAACGAAAGTGAATCAATGGGCAGGTATGTAGATGAGATCTATGGACTTGAGCGTGAAACTACAGGCGGATGCTAAAAGGCTACTGCTAATCAGAGCAGGGTTTCACAGATCTATCCAGGGGTCTGGGTACGAGCATGAACAAGCGATGAACACGGCAAGAACATGAAACCCTAGAACAGATCTATGCTAAGAAGAACAGAAGGCTTACCAGAATCGAAGAAGACGCTGAAGGCTACCGCGGTGCTCTCGTGCGCTCAGTTGATGCAAATGGCCCAAGACGGTGCAGAGGTCAACGGCGCAGCGGAGCTCGAGGTCAAGGCGCGAGGAAGACGAAGAGAAAGAGACGAAGGGAGAAAAGGAAATGGCCCTTCGGTCTTATTTATAAGGCAACAGATTTGTGTCGGTAGCGAATCCGAGCCCAAAATTTCGAAGTGGAGCTGATGCCTTGGGTATCGCAGATCTATTAATAAAAGAAGGCGCTATAAATGTTAACTTCGTGATGACGCCATACCGTTTACAAAGAACGAGATGATAATGACATGGCAGTTTACCAATTACCAGAAGATGTTGAAGAAAAAGATTTTTGTGAAGGATTGACATGAACCAGTTCAAATCAATCTGGGGCCTAATGTTGGGGATATTACCACTGGGTGTGAACCGGCCTACCTGGGCCGGGTTAACTTCATTAGTAGTATAAGCAGAGGAAGGCCCAAGGCCTGTAGTCGGTTTAGAACCTGTAGCCATAAACCGGCTTGATATGTAAACTTGTATTGTAAGTTAGGAATAGAGAGAGACCAACCGGGATACGAATATGAACCGGTATGGGACTCCATGGACCGACGGGCGTCACCCGTGTATATAAGGGGACGACCCGGCGGCGGTTCAAGGACAGACAACAACAACTCGAGGCCTAGGTGAAGCTTGTTTGCTCCCTAGTCATCGAGACCACATCAATTCCATCACAACTAGACGTAGGCTTTTACCTTCATCGAAGGGGCCGAACTAGTATAAACCCTTGTGTCTTTGTGTCCGCTTTAACCCCTTCAAGTTAACCCATAGCGATGGCTCCACGACTAAGTCCTTTCACAAGGACATCTGCCGTGACAAATCCACGACATTGAGCGAAAATCATCAAGTGAGGAAAACCCAAAACCAAACCCCTACAAACCCAAAGTGATTGAGCATCACTGAAGAAATTGATCCTGCGTGGATCCGACGCTTGTTACATTTGAAGACTGTGCTTCTTCCAGACGGTTAGGCGTCATGGTCTAGAGCATCCAAGAGGAATTGTGGATCGCCGAGTGACCAAGTCTGTGAAGGTTTGGAAGTCGCCTGAAGACTTACCACGAGTGATTGGACGAGGTCTGCGTGGCCTTAGTTCAAGGAGAATACGGTGAGGATCGGGTGTCCCGAGCTGCGTGCTCGATGATCGGGTGTCCGGATCTGCGTGTCTCGAGTTTAAATACTCACCGCTCCAACCGACGTATAACCGAGACAGCAGCTTGAACTGGTCTACCAAATCATTGTCTTCACCAACCTAATCGGTTCTATTTCCTCAACCCTTTCATTTCCTCATTCTTGTGTTGAGTGTTTGTTCATATCTGTGTTTGAAGACTTTGATCAAGACTTTCTCAATTTCCTCGCTTCAATTTCTTCACCGCTTTGTCTTCATCTTGTGTATCCTGTGATTACGCTTTACGTATCTGCGCTAGTCTTCATTTCATCATGATGACCATGCTTGTATCCTGTTATGCTTACTTCGAGTACTTATTCCGCAAGTAGTTCTTCGCTAAGGAATTTCCTCACCAAAGAAATTCCTCGATGAAGAATTCATAAAATCGCCTATTCACCCCCTCTAGTCGATATAACGCACTTTTAATTGGTATCGAGCAAGGTACTCCCTTGTTCGTGTGATTTTGGTTTAACCGCACGGAGTTTTAGTTATGTCGACCGCAGTATGAAGAAAGTGACATGCCCTATCTTTGACGGTCATGATTATCCCAAGTGGAAGGCCATGATGAGGAAGCGCCTCATGGCAATGAACAATGAGCTGTGGACCGTCAATCGAGATTGGTCTTATTGATCTATGCAAGATGGCGACGCTGATGATATTTGCAAGTACACTCGACTTGACATCTTGGCGAAGGATATCATCTTCTCTCGCCTATCCAGAGATGAATTCAGCGCATTATGCATCTTGGCAATTGAAGCTTATCTGGGACCGAATCTCGATGTCTATGAAGGTCATCGAACCCGTCATGATCCTGGTTTGAGGACTTCAAGGAATCTCTCAAAACGATGACTTCGAGCCGAATCATCATCTTCTGCATCATGTCTCATGGCAAACGGTGCTGAGGTAACCGAATGCTCCTCATCCGAGTTTTGTGATGATGAATCTGATGATGATGGATCTGATGATGATATTGAATCTTGTTATACCAAACTTGTTTGCATTGCCACTAAACAACAAACGGCCTTGGAACAAGTTCAAAACATGCTAGACAAAAGTGATGATATGTTGGGTAAAGAAATGGATCAGTCAAAAGCATTGGGTGAATGTCTTCAGAGACTTCATTCCAAGTTTGACGCCCTTCAGGATCAACATAATACTCTCTTATCTGATCATGAGAAAAATTCTTATGAATTTCTTCAAAGAAAGCAAGATCTTGAGAAGCTAAGAGTGAGTTATGAAGATCTTCAGAAGGAGCACGATTCAATACAGGCTCAACAAATCAGCGCTTCTCAGGAAGAATTTGTTCCTCCATGCTTAAAGTGCATTGAATGTGAATCTACTAATTCTTCACCTGAATGTTCAAATGCATCAACTGTTACAAATTCTTCACCTGCCTCTGCTATCACTAATTCCTCATCTGAGGACATTGCTAGTATCACTTGACAATGCAGGTTGAAGGAATTGTACATGACGAGCATGTACAAAAGCCTCAAAGGGCATCGACTCTTTGTGATGTGCTTAAAAGCGATCCTCAACAAATCCTAGGAAAGAGGGTATTGCCTTTGAGAGGAAACTTAATGTTGATGGAACATATTGAAGCCCGAGCGGTACCCCAAAACCTCATGGGTTGCTTTGCAAAGGGACCTCCAATTGATCCATCTAACTTATCTGCTTTACATGTGAATCTCCTCATTCTTCTAATGAGTCAATTGACTCAACTATAAACTGTTCAAAAATCGAATGGTGAAGTATTTGCTAGATATGTTGGCACTAATCTGCAGGAATGGGTCTCCTATGAAGAAAATCTGGTTCCCAAGAAGTGCCTCGAAAGTCTTCGTGAATGCCCTCATGACACCACATGAAGAACAGAACCCCGGATCAAATTCTTCATATGGATCCAAGTCCTCATACGGACCAAATTCCTCACGTGGATCAAATTCCTCAAAAGGATCAAAGTCCTCATATGATTATCATCGTGCTAACAACTCTGCTTCGCAGGTAGAGCTAAGGGCTATGAATATGTGCATTATTCTTCAAACCATTATGTTCATAAGTCCTCAAAGAATTTCTCTGCTTATTCATATGCTTACCCTAACCCCTCTTATGTGAAACGAAATGGTTTGGCCTCTATGCCACCATTTTCAGATGGTGCTTTCGCAGAGCGATGAACTCTTGCCACCCCTTCGATGTGGGTGGTGAAGAAAAGAACTAATCTCTTCTCAGGGTCAGGTCTCCGGACGTGCTTTAACGTCTGAAGAATTTGCTGGGGACCTAACAAAACTGCCTGAAAGGACGCAGGCAAATCATGATGAAATGAACTTTCATTTCACACGTCCTAATACTGCTATATCTGTTTAATGCTTGATGAAATTCATCTGATGAACTTGATATCATATTCTTCATTGATGAAGCATATGAGATTGTAAGCTACACTAATTCATCTGCAGGATGATCAACCCAAAGCTAGTGAGTGGGTCCTCGATAGTGGATGTACGAATCACATGACTGGTGACAAGAATCTATTGATGGATACTCCTTATCACCGCCACATCTGAAGCATATCATCTTTTGCCGACAAAGGCAAAAGTCGTATTGGGTCTTGGTAAGGTTGCAATCTCTAAGGATAAACACATGGACAAAGTCATGCTTGTTGAGTCCTTAGGATACAACCTCATGTCAGTCTCAATGCTTTGTGATCTTGATATGGTAGTTGTCTTTGGCAAGTATCGCTGTGTTGTGATTATGGAAGCGGCAATTCCAAAGTCTTCAAGGCTTTAGGAGAGGAGATTTGTATATTGTTCATTTCTCTACAGACCACAACCAGCCGTGTGTCTACTTGCAAAAGCTTGAAGGCTGGCTATGGCATCGACGACTTGGTCACGCAGCATGAGGAATTTGCACACGCTTGCGAAGAAGAAGCATGTCATTGGCATTGAGAATGTCAAATTCCTCAAGGATCACCTATGCGAACTGTGAAGTGGAAAAATGACCAAGGCCAAGCATCCAAATAAGACTATCATGACCACTACTCGTCCATTCAATTGCTTCACATGGACCTCTTCGGACCTAATCATTACTCAGCGGTCACTAATGATGCATCTCTATATGGTTTTATCATTGTTGATGATTACTCTCGATATACATGGGTACACATTGTTACTTACAAACATGAAGTGCGTGAAGTCTTCAAACGATTTTCCTCGAGGGCTTCAACAACCTTTGGTGTGAAGATCAAGCACATCGAAGTGACAATGGAACCGAGTTCAAGAATTCGGTCTTGATGATTATCTTGATGAACTTGGTATTACTCATGAGTTATCTCGCTCCCTATACTCCTCAAAGAAATGGCGTCGTGGAGCGCAAGAACAGAACTCTTGTTGAGATGGCTCGCACTATGCTTGATGAATACAAAACGCCTCCGCGTTTTTGGATCGATGCAATTGATACTGCATGCCACATCATCAACAGAGTATATCTTCACAAATTCTTCAAGAAGACGGCCTATGAACTCCTCACTGACAAGAAACCCAATGTGAGTTATTTCAAAGTCTTCGGTGCTAAATGTTGGATTAGAGATCCTCACCACAATTCTAAATTTGCACCGAAAGCACATGAAGGTTTTATGCTTGGTTACGGAAAGGACTCGCACACCTACAGAGTCTTCAACATTGTTCTTCACAAGATTGTTGACACTGTAGATGTGCGGTTCGATGAAACTAATGGCTCGCAAAGAGAGCACCTACCTTCTGTGTTAGATGAACCAGCACCTGAGGATTCTATCAAGTTCAAGGCAATCAAGATGTCATTCCCATCAAGAATCTGTTTGAAGAATTCATTCCAGTTCATGAAGAACGTCGAGTGATGCACTGAAGAAAATGTCAAGAAAATGGTGTTGAAGAAAATGCTGATCAAAATCCTCGGCGACAACCAGCTCATCCTCGCTTGCAAAAGAAGTGCAAGTGGAGAAGATCATCGATGACATTAGTGCACTAGGTCCTCTCACACGCCAAAAGCTTCACATTTATCTAACTTTTGTGGGCACTATGCTTTTGTCTCTATCACAGAGCCCACTAAGGTAGATGAAGCATTTCGAGGCGGAGTGGATTCAGGCTATACAAGAAGAATTACATCGATTCGAGCTCAACAATGTCCGGGAACTGGTCAAACGTCCGCATCCTCGCAAGCATAATATCATTGGCACAAAGTGGATCTACCGCAACAAGCAAGATGAAAATGGCCTTGTGGTGAGGAATAAGGCACGACTAGTAGCTCAAGGCTACACACAGGTTGAAGGAATTGATTTCGATGAAACTTTTGCACATGTTGCTAGACTTGAGGCTATTCGCATATTACTTGCTTATGCTAACCATCATGATATCATCTTATATCAAATGGATGTGAAAAGTGCATTCCTCAATGGTAAGCTTGAGGAAGAAGTATATGTTGCTCAACCCCCAGGTTTTGAAGATCCAAAGAATCCTGACAAAGTCTTCAGACTTAATAAGGCCCTCTATGGCCTCAAGCAAGCCCCTCGGCGCGTGGTATGATACATTGAAGGAATTCTTCGTGAAGAATGGCTTCACACCCGGTTCACTCGACCCTACTCTCTTTACTAAATCTTATGATGGTGAACTGTTTGTGTGCCAAATATATGTTGATGACATTATCTTTGGTTGTACTGGCCAACGTTATAGTGATGAATTTGCCTATATGATGAGTGAAGAATATCAAATGTCTATGATGGGAGAGTTGAAATTCTTCTTAGGTCTTCAAATTAAATCGCCAGCGCAATGGCATATTCATATCTCGGAGAAATACCTCAAAGATGTATTGAGGAAATTCGCATGCAAGATTGCAAAGGCGTCAAAATTCCTATGCCCACAAATGGCCATCTATGCACTGATGAAAATGGTATTGACTTCGATCACAAGGTATACCGCTCCATGATTGGTTCTTTATTGTACTTATGTGCATCTAGGCCAAATATAATGCTTAGTGTTTGCATGTGTGCCCGATTTCAAGCTGCACCGAAGGAATCACACTATAAGGCTGTGAAGCATATTCTTCGATATCTAGCTCACACACCAACACTAGGATTATGGTACCCCAAGGGCTCTGCTTTTGATCGCATTGGATATTCTGACTCTGACTATGCTGGTGATCGTGTGGACCGCAAGTCAACATCTGGCACTTGTCATTTCCTCAAACGATCTTTGGTCTGTTGGTCCTCGAAGAAACAGAACTGCATATCACTATCTACTGTGGAAGCTGAATACATTGCTGCTGGCTCTTACTGTGCTCAACTGCTTTGGATGAAGCAAACCCTCAAGGACTATGGCGTCAACGTGAAGAATGTGCCTCTCCTCTGCGACAATGAGAGTGCCATCAAGATTGCTCACAACCCAGTTCAGCACTCGAAGACAAAGCACATTCAGATTCGTCATCATTTTCTTCGTGATCATGTGTTGAAGGGCGACATCTCCATCGAGCACGTGAAGACTGAAGAACAGCTAGCTGATATCTTCACTAAGCCCTTGGATGAGAAGAGATTTAGCAAGTTGCGGTGTGAGCTAAATATCTTAGAATCTTCGAATGTTCTTTGAAAAGGACACACATCCTAACACTTATGCAAAATTGATGACTTAGATGTGCAACACATGAAGAAACGTTTTTCTTCAATCAATGAAGAATAACACTCTAAGTGTGAAGAAATTAATGAAGAATTTGATTCTCAAAACCCTACGACAATTGTACGCGGTGTCTGAAATCATCATTCTTATACGGTGGGTCACGCCACCACAAAAAGTTGAAAATCTTCAATGTGAGTTTTTCCTCAGTTTTTGAAATTCTTCAGTTTTTCAAATTCTTCAACTTTGCAAAATCTTCACCGTTTCCGTCGTTTTTCTTCATTGGCCGTGTCTCTCGGAGTACATACTCCTATGCCCGTGTCTCTCCTTTATTACGTGGAAAAAATTCAGCTGAAACGATCAAACTCATTGCTCCGATTTTCTAGGCGTTTTTATATGCGTCGTTGGACCATCCTGTCAACTTGAGTCCTTATCCATCTATCCCGTCATCTCATTTGTGGCCTGCGGCGGCAGCGGCGACGGCTGGCACGGCTGCGGCGGCAGTGTCGACGACTGGCATGACCACGACTGCGGCGGACTACATCACCCTCCAAGAGAAGGAGCACGCTCGGCAGCAGCCTCCATTGGCAGTGGTTCATCCTCTCATTGATTAGATCCAGTCTTCTGAGAATTAATCAATCTGCTGCAGATCTTTTGAGAAACACAAAAGAGGATCAGATGTAATACATAAGGAGCATGATCCGTTTTATTCCAGAGGTACGTTCTTGTGTTATCAATTGGGGTCCAGCTTTGATTCTGACGACAACTTCTCCATCTCCCCAACAGCAAACAATATTTCTCGTGGGTAAGTGGCGGAGGGCAGAGGCCACGGTACACATGATGTTCTTGGTCACCGATCATCCTCTAGGTGTTGGCCTGAAGTAACTGTTTTTTTATCTATCCTACATGATTTCTGCAAGCGGTTTCCTTTTGCCATTTTTTGTGACCTGTGGAAGTGATGAATGTTATATCTACCAAGCAGTAGCATCGATGGCCAAGGGTGCAGCGCAAAGATGACAGCGGCCGATGGCGGTCTGATCTCCTGTAATCAAGCACATGTCTGTGACTTGAACGTATCCATATAGCCACCGCTGATGCATACACATGAATGCTTTATCATGTACTGTATGAATGGAACGACTATAGCAGGTTTCTTTGCACTTTTGCAAACAAGCCATTTTTGTTACCGGTGATCAAGCGCTTGCATACTTCTTACGTGTATACATATACTCTTCTTTGGTGACTAAATCCTTATGCGAGCTTACCATACTATTTTTTCTTTTTCTTAATAACGTACAGTATATACTTTTTAATAAAAAAGTATATAATTCATAAATAATGTGGTATATACTCTCAGATACAAAAATAACATATATACTCAATCACAATTTTGCAATATATACTCTCTTGTATAACGAAGACGTATATTTCCTCACAGATGATGTAGTATATACTTCTTTAGAAAAAAGTATATACTCCCTCAGAAAAGATGTTTTGCATACTCTCCCATAAGATATTAAGTATATACTTCCTCACAAATGAAGTTGCACGCACTTACTCACAAATATATTTCCTCAAAAAAGACCACGTATATATACACTTTCATAAAACAGAAGCATATACTTCTTCAAAAAAATGTAGTATGAACTATCTTGTAGAAAAATAAAGTATATACTATCTCACGACAGAAGCATATACTCCCATATCCACAGAAATAGAAAAATATAATACTCAATACGATAGGATCAGAGTAGTATAGACCCGTCAAACAACTAACAACCAGATTAGATAAATAGATTAGCATGCACCGTTCCTTCTTTTTAGGAGTAGCTACGCATACAAAGTAAATTTGTTAGTCTTTTTTACTACTAATTAGCACGTCCACACCTTCAAACCTTATCCATTGAGAGTGGGAGTACATACTCTTGGGAGTACAAAAGAGGAGTCCTATATATATATATATATATATATATATATATATATATATATATATATATATATATATATATATATATATATATATATATATATATATATATATATATGAGTTTATGTCCTCTATAGCATTCACTTATAGCTATTTCTTCAAGTTGCTCTTTCTGCTAAGTGAATGTGATCGGACCCTTCCCCCTCTATGCTATACTCAACCCAATCTATTCACAAATTCTTCATGTGCGTTCTATTTGAAACTCGTTCAAAATCTTCATTGTGTCCTTGTCAGCTGAAGAAATTGCGAATGAAACTTTAAAACAAATCTTATCCAGATTTTCGGTTTTGCCGCTCAAACCCACGATGCATTATTTTATTCACCCGCGATCTTACACGGTCTCAACTACACAGTACGTGGGTGACACATGTCGCGAGAAGGAGAAAGGGCAGGGGCATGTTCGTCCCAAAATCTTCGGGCGAACAGTTTTTCACCGTGACTATAAATACCCCTCTCCCCTTCCTCACTTCATTTACTCCGCTCGGTCGCTTCTCTCTCGCTCGAGCTCCTCAAACCCTAGCGCCGCCGCTACTCCATCATCGCCGGTGAGGAAGAGATTCGCTGCCTCAACCTCGTCACTGTTGTACTCGCGCCGGTTGCGGAAATCTTCACTCCGCCACCGCCGTAGCTGTCTCCCTCTGCCAAGTTAGGGCGTGGGAGATCTAACTTGACGAACTTCACATCTGTTCTTCTCAGTTCGTCGTGTTCTTCACTTCGGGTAATTAAAAGCTACTTTTATTACTCACTTTGATTCTCAAACTTTCCTGAAAATCTTCAAAGGTGTTTATTCTTCAAATCTTCACACATATGAACACCTCACACATCGTATGATCTTGAACTATTTCTCTAAGCAATCATTTTCTTCAAGATTCCCTAATTGTGTGGATCTTCGATCTGCACAACTCTGGAACCTAAGTCAAGATCGCTTAGTGAAATTCCTCAAGGTTTATCTGGTCCAATTCCTCAAAACTTGTTCTTTTCAAAAAACCTTCTGAGAACGCATATGACCTCTCCAAATTCCTCGCACCTATACTTTGTTCACAGGTACTCATGTCCGCTGCTGAATCACTAGGTTCTCATCAACTTAACTCATTTGCAGCGTTCCTCGAAGAAAAATTGCGTACTTCTTCAAAGTGTTCAATTGTTCAAATTCCTCATCTGAAGAATATGGCTGAAGGTAAGAGACCGCAGAAGGAGGAAAGAAACTCGAGGTTATGATGCGTTTGAAATCCTCGAGGAAATTTATGCCGCTATTGCACACCGATGAAGCAAAATTTGGCAAAGAAACTAAAAATCAGCGCAAGGTGCGCATCTGAGAAGACTGAACGGAGATGGGCAAGGAATGGAGGGAATACCGATATGTGACTCCAAAGTACATGAAGAAATTTGCCCTCAATCCTCCATGCCCAAGAGCTCCATTGGCACTGGCCAAGTAGCTGATCCCACCAAAGATCAAGCGTGGTGAGGACTTTCTCAAGAATGGGCTAAGCGCCAAGCTAAATTGGCAAGACAAGCCAAGGAGGCGGTGAAGAAATTCAATGAGGATTCGCCATCGCCGCTGCAGAATCGAGGCCTCGGTCAGCCGAGGAAATCTATGCCAAAGAAGCCTGCTCGTAAGCCAAGTGCTTCACCAACAGCGCCCTCACGGCCAAGTTCTCAAAGAATGCCCTCACGGCAAATTCCACATCTGCCATCGCTCCACCAAAGTCCTCGGCAGCCCTCAAAGTCCTCGGCTCTGTGCATCGGCTACATGTCAAAGGACTACGGGTTTCTCGATTGCCTCGGTGTTTCAATGAGTTCCTCACCGCACCTATTTCCTCATCGAGCCCCACACCGTTGAAGACTAAAGCAACAGCAGGACGCGGTCCTCGACCAAGTCCAAAGAAGAAACAGGTCGCATTCCATGTGCCCTCTGATGATGAAGCTTCTGATGATGAACTTGCAGAAATCATTAGAGATAGACAGGTGAAGGCCGCTAGAGCCAAAGGCACATCTGTGCCACTGCTTTTGGATCCGAAGAAAATCCTCGATTACATTGATCTCTGGCACAAGGATCCAAACACCCCAATGCCTGATCTTCCTCTGACTCCTGGTCAAAGTCACATGCTGACCCATTTCATCACTCAAGAGAAATGGAAGTTTGAGAAGGCAAGAGAGATCAAGAAAGCTCAATACAGAAAGGAGAAGCTCCTGAAGAAAAATGTTGTCAGAATGACACCTGAGGAACTTCTCAAGGCTCAGTCTGAAATTCAAGCCCTCAAAGAAAGACTTTGATGCCTACTATGCTGATTGGCAAGGAGCCAAAGTGAGATTCGTCAATCTGACGAAGAAATTCACGAATGTTGCAGCCCCATCGCAACAAGAAAATCTTCAGCTGCAGACTCTGCTCACCGCTAAAGAACATGCCAAGACTCACGATGACTTTCAACTTCTTGAAGAAAATGTTAGTTCGAGGCTGATGAAGAAATTCCAGCCATTGAAGACATTGCCGTGGCATCCACTAGTGGTGCGCTGAAGAAACTAAAGAGATCAAGGCAATCGCACTGATTCTTTGAAGAAAATCAACCAGATTCCTCGGCTCCTCCGCGCCTACACCAACTCCAATTCTTCCATCCGCCTATGAGGTGAAGAAGACCAAGGTTGCAGAGCGAGCTGCGAGTGAAGAAAAGGAAGGCATCACCAAGTCAAATTCTTCTACCTGCGAAGAAACTGAAGCCAATGACCTGCTCACTTGAAAATCCAATTGATGTTGTTCCAATTTCCTCCATGCCATCAAAGGACCTTGTTCCTTTTGGAGAAGACTATGTGATCCCAAGCGGATCTGATGAAGAAACTCATTCTGCTGCTTCGTCAGAGCAGATTGATGAAGAAATTGAAGTGGATGCAATCCCTTCAACGCTAGTCATTTCCTCACCTATGCCTCAGTTCACAGCTGAAGAGGCTGGTGTTGAGGAAATTGAAGATGAAGATGTGGATATAGGATGCACCACACCTGTGATGAATGATGACTTTTGGGAAAGTTAGCATCCCAATACTCCTCTCTTCACACCTATCCAACAGATTCCTCAGTCCCCTGCAATAACAGTTCAACTGGGCTCTGAAGAAACTCATCCCACTCCCTCTGTTCATGAAGAAATTCCAGCCACTAGTGTTTGAAGAACCATTCTTCGCGATACTCAGGTTGCACAAGAAGAGGAACCAGAAATTCCTCAGCCTGAAGAACCTGAGCTCGCGATTCCTGAGGTGGTACTGCAACTCATTGACACCCCTCTGCCAAAGCCGAAGAATCCGTTCTCAAGCAAACAGAAGTTCAAGGCTGAAGACTTCTTTTTCGAGCATGTATTCTTCACTGATTACAACCCCTATGACTCTGCTCGCATAAGGAAGAGGTGTTTCTGGACTGCTAGTCAAGCCAACTTCTATTCCTCGGTGCTGTTTGACAAAGACAAAATCTTCGATCATGAACACATTCCTCACGTGGATATGGAATCTCTGCCATGCTTCGAGCCAGTCCTCAGTGTTCTTCACAATGCAGATTACTCAATTTCTGACCGACATTTGCGATTGAATGAAGAACTCATTCTTCGCTTCTACGTGACATTTGCATATCATTGGAGATGTTTGAAGATGTCAACTCATGGGTGTTGGATTGATGACTGAAAACACTCACTACAAGGCACCAAAGAATCGAATTGCTTCGTGTCCTTCCTCTCGATCCTCCCCATGACAATTACGTTGCATCTCAAAGGACCACTGAATCGACAAATCACTATATGCAAGTGCTCATGAAGCCTTTGAAGCCTGGGCAGGCCCCACAAACCAAATTCCTCGTCAAGGAATTACTCTATGTGCCTCGGACTGTCTATCACATTCTGACGAAGACAATGAGTCGTATCAAAGGCCACGACTCAAATGATGAAGAAGTCGTTGGCATCATGAAGAATATGCTTTTCAACATCATTCATGGCGTTCCCGTCAACTTCCATGATTTCTTCATGAGGACTCTGGCCAATATTGCTATGTCACCATTCGAGCTGAAGCCCTATGCTCCTTGGATTATGAGATTCATCAGGGCAAGATCTTCACCAATTACAAAGTCGACACTCTGAACCACGGTAGCTACTTGCCTCCCATTGAAGTCCTCAAACGGCCGCCATCATCGATGATAAAGGCAAGGCAACTGCTGTGATCGATGAAGGCATTCGTCCATTGGATGGTCAATTTCACCTGGCTACATCTTACTCTACCAATGATGACTCTGCCACACATGACACTGCCGCAAATACCTCAGCCAAGCAAAATCCTCAAGCCACAAAGACCTGTGGTGATGACCGACCGTGAGTTACTCCTCAGTCTTCATCAGAAGGTTGATCGCAATCACAAATGGGTAAAGCGTCAGTTTGGTGCAATTCTTCACAATATGACCTCAACACACAATGTAGTGAAGAAGAACCAATACTACCTTCATGAAACCTTCAACCGCACCTGGGCTATCCTCACTCATGTCTATAGCGCTGAAGAACTGAAGACTATGGGTCTCAACGAAGAATTTGACTGGTCTGCACCTCCTCCGAAGAAATTCAAGAGGGTCAAAATTCCTCCACTGGTGGCCAGCTCTTATTCTTCATCGCGTGACACTGATGAGTATGAAGATTTGGACGACACTGCGGCAGGCCCTGCTATAACAAACAACCCCGACAATGCTGGCGCTCCTCCCTCCTCATGGCAGACGACGCGCAGGGGCTTGAAATGGCACATGTTCTGGTAGTGGCCCACCCGACCACACTTGAAGCACTCTGGCCCGTCGGACTCCTCCACTGGGATCGGGGCATCGGCCGACCCCTTCGACGCCGACGCCCGCCGCCCAGAGGCAAGCAGCCGGCCAGCCCCTTCGCTTCTTGGCAAGTGGGTCCCCAGCCCGCTCGCTGCTCGGAGGAAGGAGGGATTCTTTCCTCTTGAGCTCCTTCTTCTGCTCAACATCAACATGTTTGAATGATCCATGACAATATACTTTAACTGAGATGTGAGAAAACATAACCCATTACGTTGTCTTCCTTGTCCAACATCAACTCTTTAGCATGTCATACTTAATGAGTTCTCACAACTATAAAAGATTTCTAAGATAGTATATCTATATGTGGAATCTCTCTTCCTTCAATATTCTTTCATGAATTGTTCAAATGACTAATACAATGCTTGCTAACCTTCAATAAATTTACAACCTCTACTTGTTAGATGTGAAGTCATTACTCCCCATGGGATAAGCAAATGAAACATATATAATTTCAGATTTGTGACATTCAACTCATTCAACCATTTACTCATAGGATATAAGTGAAGCACACGAGTAAATGACAAACTACTCCAACAAGATATAAGTGAAGATCAATGAGTAGCTAAATAATTATGTAACTATATGAAGACTCTCTCTCATTTAAGAATTTCAGATCTTAATATTGTATTCAAACAACAAGCAAAACAACATAAAATGACATTGCAAGGATAGCACAACTCAAGTGAAGAAGCGAAAACTTAGGTTCAACCGATAGTAACCGATAGCTGTTGGAGAAGAAAGGTGGGATGCCTACAGGGCATCCCCAAGCTTGAGCTTTTGTGTCTCCTTAATTCCTCTCATATCATGGTTTCTCTTTTTATCAAAAGCTTCATCCACACCAAACTCAACAAGAACTCGTGGGATAGGTTAGTATAAACCAATGCAAAACCTTATCATTTTCTACTGTAACAAATCACTAAAATTATTATTCAACATTGAATACTAAATGCCTCTGCATATTTAATACTCCTATCCTCAAACAATGCAAACATAACAGCAATCTGTCAAAACAGTACAGTCTATTAAGAATGCAAGAGTATCAATACTTCCCTAACTCCAAAAATTATGAGAAAAATACTACGCTGTAGAAGATTTATCAGTGCTCATTATGCAAAAAGTTTCAACATTAAATCATGCTCTGACTTTTCTAGGGAAATTTTGCAACAGCGGTAAACTTTCTGATTTCAAACAACAACATGTATGCTAGCAAAATAAGCATGGCAAAGGCTATCCTTGACATTTTTATTGAAAATAAAGATGCAAAACATTATTCTAAATAACAGCAAGCAAATACTAACAAAATAAAATGACGCTCCAAGCAAAACACATATCATGTGGTGAATAAAAATATAGCTCCAAGTAAAGTTACCGATGAACGAAGACGAAAGAGGGGATGCCATCCGGGGCATACCCAAGCTTAGGCTCTTGGTTGTCCTTGAATATTACCTTGGTGTTCCTTGGGCATCCCCAAGCTTAGGCTCTTGCCACTCTTTATTCCATATTTCATCGAATCTTTACCCAAACCTGAAAACTCTACAACACAAAACTCAACAGAAAACTCGTAAGCTCCGTTAGTATAAGAAAATAAAACAACCACTTAGGTACTGTAATGAACTCATTATAAATTCATATTGGTGTAATATCTACTCTATTCTAACTTCTCCATGGTTCATACCCTCCGATACTACTCATAGATTCATCAAAATAAGCAAACAACACACAGAAAACAGAATCTGTCAAAAACAGAACAGTCTGTAGTAATCTGTATCAAACGTATACTTCTCAAACTCCAAAAATCCTAAAAAATTAGAAAGTCCTAAGCAATTTGTGTACCAATCCAGAGCAAAAAGAATCAGATCAGAAGTACGTCTATGTTAATTAAAAAAACTAATTTACTGGGTGCAAAAGTTTCTGATTTTCAGCAGGATCAACACAACTATCACCGTAAGCTATCCTAAAGGTCTTACTTGGCACTTTATTGAAATAAAAGCTATAAAACATGATTAATACAGTAGCATAATCATGTGAACACACAAAAACAGTAAGGGTAAATATTGGGTTATCTCCCAACAAGCGCTTTTCTTTAATGCCTTTCTAGCTAGGCATGATGGTGACAATGATGCTCACATAAAAGATAAGAATTGAAACATAACGGGAGCATCATGAAGCATATGACTAGCACATTTAAGTCTAACCCACTTCCTATGCATAGGGATTTTGTGAGCAAACAACTTATGGGAACAATAATCAACTAGCATAGGAAGGTAAAACAAGCATAACTTCAAAACTTTAAGCACATAGAGAGGAAACTTGATATTATTGCAATTCCTACAAGCATATGTTCCTCCCTCATAATGATTTTCAGTAGCATCATGAATGAATTCAACAATATAACCAGCACCTAAAGCATTCTTTTCATGATCTACAAGCATAGAAAATTTACTACTCTCCTTATAAGCAAAATTCTTCTCATTCGGAATAGTGGGAGTATCATAAGAGACTTGAATACTAAAAATTGTTTCCACATTAAAAGAGTAATGTTCAGAAAAAAGGGTAATCATAATCATGATAAGTTTTATAAATATAATCATCACTACTTTTTATAGCATAAGTTTCGTCACAATAATCATCATAAGTAGCAACTTCGTTCTCATCATAATCGATTGAAACCTCTTCCAAGATAGTGGAACCATCACTAAATAAAGTTGACACTCTTTCAAATCCACTTTCATATTCATCACAATAAGATTCAACATCATCCAAAATAGTGGGATCACTACTTCCTAAAGTTGACACTCTTCCAAACCCACTTTCATCAATATAATCATCATAGGTAGGAGGCATGCTATCATCATAACAACTTTGCATATCAAAACTTGGGATGCTAAAAGTGTCATCTTCATTAAACATAGCATCCCCAAGCTTGGGACAAACATTAATTTCAGCAAATATATTCTCAAATATTTCATCCTCATCAAACATAGCTTCCCCAAGCTTCGGCCCTTTCATATCATAAGCATAATCACTCTCATCATTAAAAATATGGATAGCACCAATAGTATAGCAATTATCATCATCACAATGAGTAGTGGGAGCAATATCATTTGGGAGGGATACCTTTCTACCTTTGTTGCTCCCTCTTATCTTTTTCTTCTTCACATTATGTACGGGTTCAACCTTCCTCTTTGAGCTCCTTATTGACGAGATTGGTTGAATAGAAAGCTCCTCCTTGTTACCTGATTCATTATAAGAAATAATAGGAGGATATTGGGAGGTCTCTTCCCTTTCATTAGTATTCTCATCATCTTCTATTTGCTTTATTTTCTTTAGGTGATTGGCAATGTAAGGATTTTCAATGCAATTCACCGCACAAAACAAATAAATCTCCTCTAAATCAATATCAAGGAAATGCTCAAGATTAAATTTTGGAATAAGCTTAGTTGCACGTTTCAATTCTTCATAACCCAAAAGCAAACTAAGTTCATTATAATGAGCAAGGGAGATCAAATCATCACAACTTTTGGACATGATTCGATCATGAAACAATTTGCATTGGAGATGTAAATGATCACGTTCATTTCAAAGTTCACAACGGTAAAGATATCTTAAATTTTCAGCACTAACATTAAGCCTTTCTTGCAACCATTTAGTTTCTACATGTTTATGCCTCTTGCAATATTTATCTTCTCTATTTGGTGTGTCTATTCAAACCCAATGCTCTCCACAAAAATCAATATGCTTATAGGAGACATTTTCATCATAACTAGTGCAATCATCATTAGTACTATGGATATTCAAGGAGTTTATACTAACAACATTGCAATCATGCTCATCATTCAAAGATTTAGTGTCAAACATTCTATAGATTTCTTCTTCTAGCACTTGAGCACAATTTTCCTTTTCATCATACTCACGAAAGATATTAAAAAGATGAAGCGTATGAGACAAACTTAATTCCAATTTTTTTGTAGTTTTCTTTTATAAACTAAACTAGTGATAAAACAAGAAACAAAAATATTCAATTGCAAGATCTAAAGATATACCTTCAAGCACTCACCTCCCTGGCAACGGCGGCAGAAAATAGCTTGATGTCTACTACACAACCTTCTTCTTGTAGACGTTGTTGGGCCTGCAAGTGCACAAGTTTGTAGGACAGTAGCAAATTTCCCTCAAGTGGATGACCTAAGGTTTATGAATCTGTGGGAGGCGTAGGATGAAGATGGTCTCTCTCAAACAACCCTGCAACCAAATAACAAAGAGTCTCTTGTGTCCCCAACACACCCAATACAATGGTAAATTGTATAGGTGCACTAGTTCGGCGAAGATGGTGATACAAGTGCAATATGGATGGTAGATATAGGTTTTTGTAATCTGAAAATATAAAAAGAGCAAGGTAACTAATGATAAAAGTGAGCATAAACGGTATTGCAATGGTAGGAAACAAGGCATAGGGTTCATACTTTCACTAGTGCAAGTTCTCTCAACAATAATAACATAATTGGATCATATAACTATCCCTCAACATGCAACAAAGAGTCACTCCAAAGCCACTAATAGCGGAGAACAAACGAAGAGATTATGGTAGGGTACGAAACCACCTCAAAGTTATTCTTTTGGATCAATCTATTCAAGAGTTCATACTAGAATAACACCTTAAGACACAAATCAACCAAAACCCTAATGTCACCTAGATACTCCATTGTCACCTCAAGTATCCCTGGGCATGATTATACAATATGCATCACACAATCTTAGATTCATCTATTCAACCAACACAAAAGTACTTCAAAGAGTGCCCCCAAAGTTTCTACCAGAGAGTCAAGACGAAAACATGTGCCAACCCCTATGCATAGGTTCATGGGAGAAACCCGCAAGTTGATCACCAAAACATACATCAAGTGGCACGTGATATCCCATTGTCACCACAGATAAACACAGCAAGACATACATCAAGTGTTCTCAAATCATTAAACATTCAATCCCATAAGATAACTTCAAGAGGAAAACTCAATTCATCACAAGAGAGTAGAGGGGGAGAAACATCATAAGATCCAACTATAATAGCAAAGCTCACAATACATCAAGATCGTGCCATAGAGAGAACACGAGAGAGAGAGAGAGAGGTCAAACACATAGCTACTGGTACATACCCTCAGCCCCGAGGGTGAACTACTCCCTCCTCGTCATGGAGAATGCCGGGATGATGAAGATGGCCACCGGTGATGGGTTCCCCCTCCCGCAGGGTGCCGGAACGGGCTCCTGAGAGGTTTTTGGTGGCTACAGAGGCTTGCGGCGGCGGAACTCCCGATCTATTGTTCACTTTGATGTTTTTAGGGTATATGGGAATATATAGGCAAAAGAAGTCGGTCAAGGGAGCCTCGAGGGGCCCAGGAGACAGGGGGCGTGCCCTCCTATCTCCTGGCTTCCTCGAGCCTTCCCTTGCTTGAACTCCAAGTCTTCCGGATCATATTCTTTCCAAAAATCACGCTCACGAAGGTTGCATTCCGTTTGGACTCCGTTTGATATTCCTTTTATTTGAAATACTGAAACATGCAATAAAACAACAATATGGGTTGGGCCTCCGGCTAATAGGTTAATCCCAAAAGTAATATAGAAGTGTATAATAAAGCCCGTAATCATTCAGAACAGATAATAAAATAGCATGAATGCTTCATAAATTATATATACGTTGGAGACGTATCAGCCTCCACTTGACTAGCTCGTTAATCAAGGATGGTTATGTTTCCTAACCAAAGACATGTGTTGTCATTTGATGAACGGGATCACATCATTAGGAGAATGATGTGATGGACATGACCCATCTGTTAGCTTAGCATTATGATCATTACAGTTTCATTGCTACTGCTTTCTTCATGACTTGTACATGTTCCTCAGACTATGAGATTATGCAACTCCCGAATACCGGAGGAACACCTTGTGTGCTATTGCTGCCTCTTGAGCTTGCGTTGGTTTTTCCCTTGAAGAGGAAAGGGTGATGCAGCAAAGTAGCGTAAGTATTTCCCTCAGCTTTAAGAACCAAGGTATCAATCCAGTAGGAGACGACACATATGTCACCTAGTACCTGCACAAATATTCAAGAACCTTGCAACCAACGCGATAAAGGGATTGTCAATCACTTCACGGTCACTCGCAAAAGTGATACCTAATAAAGATAGTAAAGTAAATATTTTTGGTATTTTTGTTGTATGGATTGGAAAGTAAAGATTGCAAAATAGTAAACGAGATGCGATATAATGGAAAAGAGATGTAATATAATAGAAAAGAGACCCGGGGGCCATAGGTTTCACTAGTGGCTTCTCTCAAGATAGCATGTATTACGGTGGGTGAACAAATTACTGCCGAGCAATTGATAGAAAAGCGCATAATTATGAAGATATCTAAGGCAATGATCATGAATATAGGCATCACGTCAGTGTCAAGTAGACAAACGATTACGCATCTACTACTATTACTCCACACATCGACCGCTATCCAGCATGCATCTAGAGTATTAAGTTCATAAGAACGGAGTAACGCATTAAGCAAGATGACATGATGTAGAGGGATAAACTCAAGCAATGATATAAAACCCATCTTTTTATCCTCGATGGCAACAATACAATAGGTGCCTTGTTGCCCCTACTGTCACTAGCAAAGGACACCGCAAGATTGAACCCAAAGCTAAGCACTTCTCCCATTGCAAGAAAAATCAATCTAGTAGGCCAAACTAAACCGATAATTCGAAGAGACTTGCAAAGATATCAAATCATGCATATAAGAATTCAGATAAGAACCAAATAATATTCATAGATAATCTCGTTCATAAATCCACAATTCATCGGATCTCGGCAAACACACCGCAAAAGAATATTACATCGAATAGATCTCCAAAAACATCGAGGAGAACTTTGTATTGAGAATCAAAGAGAGAGAAGAAGCCATCTAGCTAATAACTATGGACCCGAAGGTCTGTGGTAAACTACTCACGCTTCATCGGAGAGGCAATGATGTTGATGTAGAAGCCCTCCATGATCGATTCCCCTCCGACAGATCGCCGGAAAAGGCCCCAAGATGGGATCTCACGGGTACAGAAGGTTGCGGCAGTGGAAAACTAGTTTCGTGGCTCCCCCTAATGTTTCTAGGGTATAAGAGTATATATATATATAGGCAAAAGAAGTACGTCGGTGGAGCTACAAGGGGCCCACAAGGGTGGGGGCGCGCCTACCCCCCGGGCGCGCCCTCCTGCCTTGTGGACGCCTCGTGGCGTTTCTGACTTCAACTCCAAGTCTTCTGGTTTGCTTTCGGTCCAAGAAAGATCATCGCGAAGGTTTCATTCCGTTTGGACTCCGTTTGGCATTCCTTTTCTGCAAAACTCTAAAATAGGCAAAAAAAACAGAAAGTGGCACTGGGCCTCCGGTTAATAGGTTAGTCCCAAAAATAATATAAAAGAGCATATTAAAGCCCATTAAACATCCAAAACAGATAATATAATAGCATGGAACAATAAAAAATTATAGATACGTTGGAGACGTATCAACTATCAAACGTCACAACATAAATGGGTGATTATAAAGATGCTCTACAGGTGTCTCAAAGGTGTTTGTTGGGTTGGCATAGATCGATATTAGGATTTGTCACTCCGTGTTTTGGAGAGGTATCTCTGGGCCCTCTCGGTAATGCTCATCACTATAAGCCTTGCAAGCATTGTGACTAATGAGTTAGTTGCGGGATGAAGTATTACGGAACGAGTAAAGAGACTTGCCGGTAACGAGATTGAACTAGGTATGATGATATCGACGATCGAATCTCGGGCAAGTAACATACCGATGACAAAGGGAACAACGTATGTTGTTATGCGGTTTGACCAATAAAGATCTTCGTAGAATATGTAGGATCCAATATGAGCATCCAGGTTCCGCTATTGGTTATTGACCGGAGATGTGTCTCGGTCATGTCTACATAGTTCTCGAACCTGTAGGGTCCGCACGCTTAACGTTCGATGACGATATGTATTATGAGTTATGCGTTTTTGATGACTGAAGTTTGTTTGGAGACCCGAATGAGATCACGGATGTGACGAGGAGTCTCGAAATGGTCTAGACATAAAGATTGATATATTGGACCATATTATTCGGACACCGGAAGAGTGTCGGGAAGTTTCGGATAAAATCGGAGTGCCGGAGGGGTTACCGGAACCCCCCGGGGGAACTAAGGGGCCACCATGGGCCTTAGTGGAGAGAGAGGAGGGCAGCGAGGGCAGGCCGCGCGCCCCCCTGGAGTCCGAATAGGACAAGGGAAGGGGGCGGCGCCGCCCTCTCCTACTCCCTCTCCCTCTCCTTCCTTCCCCCTCCCTTCCTTGTGATGGAATCCTACTAGGACTAGTAGTCCTAGTAGGACTCCCTCTCCTTGGGCGCGCCCCTAGGGACCGGCTGGCCTCCCCCTTGCTCCTTTAGATACGAGGGCAGGGGGCACCCTAGGACACACAAAGTTTCTCTTAACCGTGTGCGGTGCCCCCCTCCACAGTTACACACCTCAATCATACCATCGTAGTGCTTAGGCGAAGCCCTGCGCCGGTAACATCATCATCACCGTCGCCACTCCATCGTGCTGACGGAACTCACCCTCGTCCTCAACTGAATCAAGAGCACGAGGGACGTCATTGAGTTGAATGTGTGCTTAACACGGAGGTGCCATACGTTCGGTACTTGATCAGTTGGATCGCGAAGAAGTTCGACTACATCAACCGCGTTATTGAAACGCTTTCGCTTTTGGTCTATGAGGGTACATGGACACACTCTCCCCTCTTGTTGCTATGCATCGCCTAGATAGATCTTGAGTGACCATAGGAATTTTTTTGAAATTACCGTGTTCCCCAACAGGTGGGGGATGAGGGAGCAGCCAGGAGGGCGCCCCAAGTAGGCCGAACCCTACTTGGGGTCCTCCCCAAGTGGCGCCCCCTTTCCTCATTGGAGTGCGGGAGGAAGGAAGGAGGAGCTGCCCCTCCCCCCGGCCCCATTCCTTTCTCTCCTGAGGAGGGAAAGGCGGGAGGGGCCACCCCTCCCCTTTCCTACCCTAGGGCCGACCAGCCATGTAGAGAGGCGCACCAGCCCCCTAGTGGGCTGGTCTGTCCCCTCCTATGGCCCATAAGGCCCATACACTTGCCGGGGGTCTGAAACCCCTTCCGGTGACCCGATGACTACCCGGTGCACTCCGAAACTATTCCGGTGTCCGAATACAATCATCCTATATATCAATTTTTACCCGTCGACCATTTCGAGACTCCTCGTCATGTCCGTGATCTCATCCGGGACTCCAAAACATTCGGTCACCAAATCATAACACTATATCATCAACGAACGTTAAGCGTGCGGACCCTAGGGGTTCGAGAACTATATAGACATGACCGAGACACCTTTCCGGTCAATAACCAATAGAGGAACCTGGATGCACATATTGGTTCCTACATATTCTACGAAGATCTTTATCGGTCGAACCGTTATGACAACATACGTAATTCCCTTTGTCCATCGGTATGTTACTTGCCCGAGATTCGATCATCGGTATCTCTATACCTAGTTCAATCTCGTTACCGGCAGGGTCTCTTTACTCGTTCTGTAATACATCATCTTGTAACTAACTCCTTAGTCACTTTGCTTGCAAGCTTCTTGTGATGTGTATTGCCGAGAGGGCCTAGAGATACCTCTCTGATACACGGAGTGACAAATCCCAATCTCGATTCACACCAACTCAACAGACACCTTCGAAGATACCTGTGGAGCATCTTTATGATCACCCAGTTATGTTGTGATATTTGATAGCACACAAGGTATTCCTCTAGTATCCAGGAGTTGCATGATCTCATGGTCGAAGGAACATGCATTTGACATTAAGAAAGCAGTAGAAATAAACTGAACGATCATATACTAAGCTAACAGATGGGTCTTGTCCATCACATCATTCTCCTAATGATGTGATCTCGTTATCAAATGACAACTCATGTCTGTAACCTTAACTATCTTTTGATCAACGAGCTAGTCTAGTAGAGGCTCACTAGGGACACGGTATTTGTTTATGTATCCACACATGTATTTAAGTTTCTGGTCAATACAATTGTAGCATGAATAATAAACATTTATCATGATTAAGGAAATATAATAATAATCATTTTATTATTGCCTCTAGGGCATATTTCCATCATTCTGAATCCGAAGGCATCTGCACCTTGATGATAGGCCGGGATTACTCAACATAGGACGCCGGGAACTGGCTCTCGGGCAGGACAATGGGCTGATTAAGCACTTGCGTGGTCATGTCCTATAGGCGTTAGCATCAACAGGAGTGGAGCACACTACCCATAGACAGTACAGATGAGCACTAAGCATGGACAGTATAAACGAGCACTACACATGGACAACATGAACGAGCACTACACATAGACAGTATGAGTAAGGACTACAAATGGACAGTAAGCATAGTATACGCGGATCATCTAGTTCAACACACCCCCATATGACTGTTCTTCAATCTCAAAGCATACCATGGAGTCAACACACTACCACACATCTACATACTTGCAAGCTAGCATACTACGCATGAACTTGCATGCTATCAAACCATCATCCTTGATGACATGGAAACAACACCTAGCATGCTAGAAATCCATCGTCACTAGCTACCACAACATCACATTCTCATAGATCGGCAATGTAGAATGCTACAACATGGTCACAGATCTAATCCTATCACATGCTCATGTATCTAGCTAAAACGAGCAGAGAGGAGGGAATGATTGAACTCACAGCCATCGGAGCAGCCGGAAGGCGACGAAACAGGTCGAGGAAGAGGACATGAATCGTCGCCGTCGTGTACCGTCGGACGGAGAAGAAGCGCCACTTACCTGCTCGTCAATGTCGATGCGTGCGAGGGAAAGCTCGAAAGGGGATAAATGGTGGCGGGAGTTGGGTGGGGGGGATTGAGCTGAGGCTGACTATGTAGGGCGATCTAATCGACGGGAGGTGACCCCAATTTCTCCTGCCGCTTTTTCGAAGACGCACACGAGCTTGCGTCATCTCCATGGTCTCATGAGCTCGGCGTTGCATTCCCCTCCCTACATCGACCGAGTCTGGCTGAGGGGAAATGGTTGAATCGGTCGTTCCTAAGAGGACTGGTGAGTGCTTTAAGGTTCGTGCAATGCAGATCAAACAGTAAATATAGTCAACCAAACGAATTATTTTTGTCCCACGCGAACTTTTTTGGGTTGTATGCAGGCAACCAAACGCACCCAAATGATGTACTCCCTTTGGTGCTTTTTACTCCGCGTAGTAGATTTGCGTCAAGTCAAACTTTGTAAAGTTTGATCAAATCTATATTAAGAAATATCAACATCTACAACACGGAATATATATACTACAAAACTATATTTCATAATGAATCTAATAATGACCTCAAAAAAATAAAAAATAATGAATCTAATAATATTGACAAAATTTGGCATTGTGGATATTGATACTTTTTTCTATGTATTTGATTATAGTAGAGATAAAATTTAACTTCGGATAAAAACTTATATGCAGACAAAAAAGACAGAAGAAAACACACCCCTGCGCAAATATCTCAATCTGCTCGCTCCTGGTCACGAGAGACCCGATGATCTCACGTGCTCTCTCCTCGGCTGTGCAGTTCCGCTCCTCTGATTGGCTCCCGGCCTCGTCCCACGGATCACGCCCCCAAGGCGAACATCCACCGTCCACGCCGCCCTCCATCCAACGGCCCGCGCCACACATCACGCGGATCGCCCCCCGAACCCCGCGGGTATATAATCCCAGCCACAGCGCCTCCATTTTCAAACCACCTCAACCTCCACAGCTCAGCTCCCACCCACTCCCAAACCCTCTCGCCGGAGCCCCAGCAACCCGCCAGCAAGGAAGCAAGATGGACGGCAGCAAGGCGAAGAAGGTGGCGGCGAAGAAGTTCGGCGGGCCGAGGAAGAAGTCGGTGACCAAGTCCATCAAGGCCGGGCTCCAGTTCCCCGTCGGCCGCATCGGGCGCTACCTCAAGAAGGGCCGCTACGCCCAGCGCGTCGGCTCCGGCGCCCCCGTCTACCTCGCCGCCGTCCTCGAGTACCTCGCCGCTGAGGTACGCACACCACGCCACCGTCATCCTCCTCGTCTCCCTCCCTTTCGGCCTACCTCCCCGGTCTGAAACGAGCTGCCGATCTTGTTTTGCAGGTGCTGGAGCTGGCTGGGAACGCCGCCAAGGACAACAAGAAGTCCCGCATCGTGCCGAGGCACCTGCTGCTGGCCATCCGCAACGACCAGGAGCTCGGGAGGCTGCTGAGCGGCGTCACCATCGCCCACGGCGGCGTCATCCCCAACATCAACCCGGTGCTGCTCCCCAAGAAAGCTGCCGAGAAGGCAGAGAAGGCCGAGAAGACCGCCACCAAGTCGCCCAAGAAGGCCACCAAGTCCCCCAAGAAGGCCACCAAGGCCTAGATCTGGCTCCGAGCGCCCGTGCCGGTGAACTCAACTGATGGTGCTCCGTCAGCCCTCGTGTGCCTAGTGTCCCTGTGTTAAGTTAGCTATGGTGTGCTCCGGTCCGGAGAGTGTTCAAGCTTGTTCTTTTGCTTTGCCCCGCCATGTAACCGTGAACGAAGAGGAAGCGTCTTGCTTCCTCTGTTCTTCTGAATCCACCTGATGTCTAATGCAGTGTTTGTTAAAACGCCACTGAATTTCCGATCTGTTTTAAGTTTTAACTGTATTTGCATTTGTTGTACGAGCACGCTGAGCAGTGTTGGGGTAATTGCCGTTGCTTACAAATTTCATGATTGCTTTACAACTGATTTTCTGTAGGGAATTCCACGAAAGTTTGTATTTGGAACAGCTTCTGATTTGGTTGATTAGTTACAGTGTTCCATCTCTGCATTCTTGCAAATGAGTCACAATAGACTGAATCTTTGAAACGCGTCAAACACAAATTTAGATGGTTGTGTACAGATTGCGTGTTTTGTGCCTGACTTGAAGGGGCAAGAGGCTACAAAATAACAGATCTGCCGCTGGTACTACATGCTAAGTCACACCAACAAATCTACATTATTTCATTTTTATTTTTTCGGAAAAAGGAGGAAAGAGCCCTGAAATCTACAGTAGTTAGTTCCCGAATTACTTGTTAGATTTGTATGTATCGACAAGTAATTTGGGACGAAGGTAATATTTTGTATGGCGACAGTATTGTTAAATGCCCATTGTGTGTGTTGATTTATAAGCAAGGAAGAGACACGGTTCTTTTTTGCAAATGAACAAGGGCTGTGCCACTGCCATGTAGTACCAGAGATGCCAATTTATTTTCTGTGGATGAAATTTATGTCATTCTGGATGAAATTCTGCTATCAGGAACCATCTTTGTATTCTTTGTGGTGTAAAGGAATCAGCAGCCATGACATACATGATTATCTGACCGTGAGAAATTGACAATGAATTTCTTATGCCTGACTTGAATCGTCAAGAGAATCAACAACATCAAGGTAACAACACAGGGGCACCGAGGCCACAAAAGAATATCTCGCCACTCTGTCTTGTGCTAACTACTACTCCCTCCGTTCCTAAATATAGGTCTTTGTAGAGATTTTAACAAGTGACTACATACGGAGTAAAATGAGTGAATCTACACTCTAAAATATGTCTATATACATCCGTATGTGGTAGTCCATTTGAAATCTCTAAAAGACTTATATTTAGGAACGGAGGGAGTAGTACTTTCAAGGTCATAAGAACCAGTGGTACATATGCCAACACAAACAAAATAACAGTACTTAGTTCGTAAGATGACAGTGTCTCATTCTCCGGTTTTCGCCAACATTGTCCCGGTCCGACGACAAGGAGCAGCGCGTCGAGCCGAGACTCCAGGCAGCAGCCTACCTCCGCAGGCCCTCCACGACGTAAGTAGCATACAGATCCCTGTGAACAAAACACCAAGAAGACCGGCGTCGGCTCAGCACCAAGATCATCTAGGACAGCCATGCCGAGGGGATTCAAGGAAGAAACACTCACATGGAATGCTGAATGGCCTCGTAAGCAGCAGTCGCGGGCAGAAAGTCGTTCACAGCAACCTCCTTGTTCTCATTCTTCTTGTCTGGATGTCATGGTTAAAGAACATTCGATCTAAGAGGAGGCAGATATTATCAAGTTTGAACTAACTTGACAGTTTATGCATGATATAATATCGATGTTTCAGCTATCAACAAACTACAAATGCGCATAGCTATGTAGCAGTAGTGCATCAAAGAGGCGAGGAGCAGTAATTTTCCTAGAAATATCCTGCAGGTTCAATCTTAGGGCTCTTTTTGCAAGTAAAACCAAAATAAGCAAACTGTTTTTTGGGGTGGAATGCTTGCTAGTCATATATAAATATAAGTGGTCAACAAGGATACAGTCCTCAAAGAAGCGTCTGATTTCAGCCAACCGGTGAGGTGGGAGCTCCTTGATATCATTGAAATGCTTGTATTCAGGGTCGTCGGCGCACACTGCAATGATCTTATCATCTGCTTCTCCCTGTTCAAATAAATACTGATCAGCATCTCTGCTTTCTTTGGACCGCAGGGTTGAGAGATGAAAGCAAATCTCTACCTGGTCAATCATAGGCATGAGACCAATGGCCTTTGCCCGGAGGAAACAGCCTGGTACAACTGGCTCCTGTATCAGCAAAAAATAACATTTCAAACACAGATCCAAACAAGGGTAGAGGTGACAAATATAAAGATCTGCAAATGCAGATTGTTACTGTTCTACAACTAAGTAATAGATTTTACAGTGTGACGTACAACGACCTTCTTGTAAGTGTTCACAAAAGGGACGTGGTAAGACATACCTGCATAATAACTAGCACATCCATCGGGTCGCTGTCATCACAGAGTGTGCGGGGAATGAAGCCATAGTTGTGAGGGTACACAACTGATGAATAAAGCACGCGATCAACCTGCACATAAGCAGATAACCAAACGGAAACCATAAGAACGTTGACCAAGAGAGATTCAAAATAAGAGGAAAAATGAACAGCAATGCTTTACCATTATCAGTCCAGTTTTCTTGTCAAGTTCATATTTAACCTTGCTGCCTCTAGGTATCTCAATGACCTGAAATAAAATAGCATGCACCTTTTAGTTTGTGGGTCAGAACTCCTGAGGATGCATTGGAGAACTAGTTTAACAAAATCGAAAAGGTTGTAAGGACATAGGTGGCATATAGTTTATATAAGATGGAGCCCTTGCTTTTCAAGTAAAGGGCTATGTATTGATGTGAACTTGTAGCATAAATATACAGAAAAAATAGAAGGGGGAATAATCAATGCCAATATGTTAAGGTGGCCTTACACAGTTGAAGATAGTTGGTGCATCAGGGCCTGCACAAAGAAGTCCAAAACATAAGTTTTCAGAAGAAGGAAACAATGAAATCAACATCTTGTCAAGATCAAATGTCAAATACCTATTTCAAGATCATGCCAAGAATGCGCTGAACCAGGTCTCCGGGTCATGGATGACAGTGTTCTTTCATTCAGAACAGGAGCCTTAACAGGTGCGCTTGCCACCTTAACCTTCTCTGCTGCTTCAATAGCAGGAGCCATCACAAAAACCTGAAAACAATTGTGCGTTTGCTTCTATTAGAAAAAGAAATAGAGAAATTCCAATTAAAGCCATCTCAACAGAAGTTAAGTAATGTCATCATAGAAGATACAAGAATGCTAACTGAAAAAGCAATCGTCGAGCTTTGAATAAAGACCAACTATGATAACACCATGTCAGGAGATCATAGGCACAAATGAGCAAACACAGTAATACAAAATTGACACTCACTCTCAGGAGAAAACAACTTGGCAAACTACATTGACAGCAGCAACCAAACAATATAATTGACCCCAGCACCCCAACAAAACCAGGAACTCTGATATAGATGGATGGTTTTTCATGTATATCCCTGTATGATGAATGTTAGTACCTTCTTTAGTTTATTTACAGAACAGACATAGGCAAATGCATCAACATCTTGTAATTGATGATTAACTGTATGAACAAACATACATGTTGTGAATGTACAGAGAGAAAATCATCAATAAGGTAGCACTAGTGATTTTTTTTTTTGATGTCAAGATTATTTCTTATTAACCAGATAAATGATTTAGAAACCATGAATAAGCAGAACTAGCGAATTTTTTGGAGGACAAGGCTGATGAATTTTTAGCAAGCATTAAATAAGCGAAGCTAGGAAACTGTTTTAGAAACCATTAATTAGTAAGCAAGGCTAGTGACTTGGTTGCTTCCTTGGCAGAAACCGTTGATAAATAAGACTGCCTACCGTATCTGTGTTCAGAAAACGCTACTATACTAAGAATGAATCATGAGGATGCAGTAATACAAATCTAATGGTGCAGGCTTCATGGCGGCAGCATCCATGGGAGACGAATGCCAGATTCATTCAGCCATTTCGCTAGCCGAAACCGCCGAGCAGAGGCGCGCGCGGCCGCGGCACCCAAAGCAGCCGCCCGAATGGGCCAACGGAGGAGACGGAATGAGCAGATTCAAACATCCAGCAGCCGCAAACGGCAGGCGAGACGGAACCGGTGCGCGGGCACTGGTAAACAAACAGCCTGCCTGCGTGGCCGGAGAGCGCACGGCCGGCGGCGACGGGGTGAGGAAGAATGGGAGACGCACCTGGGATGGATCTGCTGCAGACGGCCACGCGCGCCGGCGGCGAGGGAGCAAACCCTAGCTAGCCGGGGAGTGGGGGCAGAGGAAGCAGGGGAGGAGGGAGGGAGGCGTTCGTATCGTATCGTACTTCCCGCCGCTTCTCTGCTGTGCACCGCTGGTCGCTGTTGCTCTGCTCGCTGCGCTCCTTTTGCTGCTCATTTAAAGCCGCGCGTCCTCAGAGACTACGACTTTTACGAACAGAACCTCGAGATGTCGCCGTGATCGCGGACGGGCCCTTCGTCCGCTCTACCGGCTAGTACTGGCTCGCGATTTGCCGAGCCTCCGAGGGGTGATTCGGGATTTTGCATTGGCATCCCGGAAGGTGGGATGCGCATATGTTCGGAGACCGGATCGCGGCCGTCGGTGGGCGGATCGGACGTGCCGGGAGCGACGGGGGGCTGTCGGTCGGGCCGCGGGGGATCAAATCAAAGCGGGGAGAGAGAGCTGGCGTGGAAGCGACGCTCCGGCCGGCTCGCTGCTCGCCTGTCGCGCGCTGGACTTTTTTTTTTAATTTATTTGCGTGTTACGGAAAAGGTGTGCGTGGTTGGCGCGTCGCGCGCTCGCTGCTCGGCGGTGTCGGTGCGGTGCGACAGAGCGGCGGGCGAGCCGGTGGACGGTCCCGCTCGTCAGTCGGTTGCGACGTCGGTACGGTGCGGTGCGGGAAGGTGGCCGGTCCCGCTCGTCAGCTGGTTGCTGCAGCGTCCGGCCGGCGAGAGTGCGCGGCTAGAGGGGTGCCAATGCGCGCGTGGCGTGGCCAGGTTGCTTCATGGTGCAGCAGAGAATCGCGTGACCGAGACGCCCCGGTGAAACGATCCTCCGTCCGTCCGCCCGGCCATCCAGTCGGTGCCAACCTACCGCGGGCGCGTACGTGCCAACTGGAAAGCAACGACGACGGTGGATGGCACGTAGTCACGTACGTACATCGCGAGGTATAATGATACCATGAGTATGTACTACGTACTGGACGTTGTGCGCTCGTGCCGCCATGTTCTCTCCCTTTACGTGTCCTGTTCACATCCCATACGTACGTGGCCTTTGGCTTTGCATGACGCGTACTGCTCGCATGCATCGATGAGCGAGCGCGTGCTGGCTCGCGCCCAAAGTCTTCCCGGCCCCGGGCAGGGCAGATCCCGGTTCAGTCGGGTACACGCGTTGACTGCTAGCTACTCTGCCTCCAGCTGAAGTATACGTCTCGATGCACGCGACAGAATTGACTTCACACACAGCACGCTGCGACCGTACGCTCCTCGTCCTGTCCATTCAACCACACTGCCCGTCGCCACAGTGCTAGGAGTAGTGCCGTAGTGGTATATGCCAGACATATTCTCTGGCTCAACGCTATCGACTCTCGTCGCCGCCGGCCAAGTCCTCAACTCCTCCGTCGCCGCGCTTTTACGGTTCCGGCTTCTCCGACGACTCCCTGTTCACTCCGGGGGTACACGAGACGGATCAGCGGGTCCTTCAGAGGGTAAAACCACGAGTTACCGATGCTATGCATGAAGAGCCAGATAAATCAAATATATATATATATATATATATATATATATATATATATATATATATATATATATATATATATATAAAAGAAGGACGACCTCGCCTCTGCGATCCTGACGATCATACGGCCACTTTATTAATTATTGACACAAGACCGCATGCAGTCATACAACAATAAGTCTAAAGCCACCAAACTAAGCAACAACCGCCGCTATCCCTATTCGATTGATGTAGGCGTTGAAAGTCTGGCCTCATACCAAATGCAGACCACGCAGCCAAACCTAACCATCTAAAGACTTGAGGTCCCACCCAGACGCTCGCGGGTATGGGCACCCACCATCCGGTTGCCCCTCAACCAGACCCTCACGGTATGAGGCCGCCATAGCCACCGCCACGAACCCATCTTGAG
Organism: Aegilops speltoides; assembly: GCA_021437245.1. Classification (NCBI taxonomy): domain Eukaryota; kingdom Viridiplantae; phylum Streptophyta; class Magnoliopsida; order Poales; family Poaceae; genus Aegilops; species Aegilops speltoides. The sequence continues at coordinate 21,078,201 of CM038141.1, forward strand.
TGTCTTCTTTGCATCAACCTTGGCGGTCCAAGCGCCGCCGACGCCACCATGACGCCAGACAATCATCCTCTGTGAGAGTCCATCCTCGCCATCAGCGCCGAGTCTCCACTACGCCACGCCGTCGAGATCCGCCGTCATCAATGGAGCAGATGAAACACCGCTTGTCCCTCCAACCAAAGACTTCGCTCCAAAACGATGCCCCGGGAGGAGAACGGTACCGATAGCACCGTCGTCGTCCGATCCGGTGAACCAGATCTAGGGTTTCCCGGAACTTCCCGATCGAGTTGATGAGACACCGCAACGATGCCTCCGAAGGGAACGACATCTGAGACGCCGCCATCGTCCGCCAAGACTGCAGTCTAGCGCGATTTTCACCGGAAGCCACGTCTTCCCGATCTCGTGGTTGGCTGGAACCGAGCGGTACCTCGCCATGAAGACGTATGTTGCCGTCGGTACTCCGGCAGAGATCCGGCATCTCCTCACCGGTCCCTCCACGCGCCGCTGGTCGGCGAGCGGCCTCCCCGCGACGGATCCAAACGGGGCGTTGGATCCGCAGTAGCCGTCGTCACCATCACGAGCAGGACAGCCCACCTCGCCGGATGGGCGCCGCCACCGCCGTCCATGCGGTCGCCGCTCGCGGCGATGGTGCTCGAGCCCCGCCGCCTGACCGGAATCTCCGTCCTAGCCGCCGCCGATGTATCGCATGAGAAGGGCCGCCCGCCGCCTCGGATGGGATCGCCGCCTCACCGCCAGAACCATTGGCGGCGGCGGGGAAGGGATGGAGGAGAGGTCTTTGGCGCGCTAGGTTAGGCCTGGCGTCGCCGGGGAAAGCGGCGAGGGTGCGAGGGGTTCCTCTTGCGAGAACCAGATAAATCATATACTCCCTTTGTCTGGAATAACTTGTGATGCGATAAGTAATTCCAGACGAAGAGAGTACTAGGGATGAAGTTTAAAAAGCGACACTACATGGTCTCCACGCCATATTTTTAAAAACGTTTTGGCACATAAATGAAGAGGATCTTTTTTTTTTAGAAAATAAATGAAGAGGATCTTGTGTGTGTGTGTGTGGGGGGGGGGTCAATAGTGGCGGTACAACAGATATCAGAAATAATAAAAATTACATTAAGATACGTAGGCCACCTACCGACGACTACAAGCACTGAAGCGAGTCGAACACACGCCGCCGTCATCACCCCTCCCTCCCTAGAGCCGAACAAAATATGTTCTAGACAATCGGGAAGTAGTCGTGCTAAGGCCACATGGGACCAGTGCACCAGAACAACAACTGCCGCATATGAGGATAAGCATAGATTGAAAGTATCAAACCTGAAAACACACAAATATAGACGAACGAATATCGGATCCGAGTGGATCCACCAAAGACAACCACAGACCGAATCCCGTCAGATTCGTCGAAAACACACCTCCATACGCTCGATTGGCTATGACGTCAAAATTGTTGTCAAGTCTTTTTTTAATAGCTATAAATCGTCGACACCAGATTTTTGAAGGCTAAGCACCACACGGGTTGAAGAAGATTTGCTCCATGCCCAAAAAGAGGTGAACACTAATATCTCACTTATAGCGAGTATATTGTTCGTCTAGCCTAAAGGATTCCTCCCGTGTAATCAATGGGCGGATTATTTTTGCTTTTTTTTTCATACAATGGGTTTCAATCGAGACACTTGTGGTTTTGTTCGTCGTTGCACTAGTTTTGGCTCGTCTTTTTGTAGTTTTTTTCTTCATGGTTTTAACTTTTTTGTTCAATTTAGTTTTCTTTGTTTCTTCATTTGTTTTCTCTGGTTTTTTGTTTTTCTCTTTTCACCGATCTTCTCCATTTATATTTTGGTTTTCATTTGTTTTATAATTTTCTTTACTTTTTATCGGTTTTCTTTGTTTCCTTTTTGTTTTTTATAGGTATTTTTTTACTTCGGCGATCTATCTTGTTTCTTTTGTAGGCCTCTTCTAGCACATGTCTACTTTTTTCAGTACACAATAATCATTTTTAGTGTACATGTCAAACATTATTTTGACACATGTCGATTTTTTTTCAAATACACAATATACATTTTTATTTTAATATTTTTTAACATTCTATAGATATTTAAAAAGACTCACAAACAAAACACGTGAATATTTATTTAAAATGCAAAGTACATTTTTAATGGCAATAAAAAAAATTAACCTACACAATTTTTTACATTGTATAAACATTTCTTATGTACAAGTTTAACATTTTTTCCAAATACATGATTGATATTTTTACAAACATATATTTTGATGCCAATTTTTTACACATTTCACATTTTATTTTTACAACAGAATTTTTTTATATTTTCCAATTACATGATTAATATGTTTGGACATTGATATTTTTGTATGCCTAAATTTTCCGTACACATTGTATACATTTTTCTATACATCAGGAACAATTTTTATATACTTGTGTAAAAACAATTAAGGTACATGATTAATATTTTTGAACATATATTTTTATGTCTACTTTTTTACTTATAAATACATCAGGTTTTTTAAAAATATTAACATATTTTCATATGAATGTTTTGATGTCTACTTTTTTATTACACATTATACATTTTTCATATATATTAGAAATATTTTTTATACACGTTAAACATTTTCCAAACGCTTGATTAATGTTTATAAATTTAATGTAAAGTGAGCTTTGTAGTAGATATATTCAGACTATTTTGAAATATAAGAAAAAAGAATAGAAAATGTGAAAAAAGGATGAAAAATGAGGGCGGAAAACCTACAGTCCGTGCTTGGCCAGTCCATTCTGGCGTATGCATGAGGCGAGACGTGCTACTGCCAAGAGCAAACCTTCTAAGAGTATCTGCAACCTGACTCCCTGTTTTGACCGCGTTGTCGGCCCGGTCACTGTCCGATTAGTTTTTTTTTAAATATGGTTATTCTCTTTGTTTTTCTTTGTTTAAAAACTCTATGTACAGTGATTTTGTAATAAATACATTTAGAATATTTTGAAACATAAGAAAAAAAATAAAGCAATAGACGAAAGAAAAAATGTGAAAAAGGATGAAAAAAATAGCGTCAAAGACATGTGGTCCACGCTGGGCCGGCCCATTTGGCGGATGCGTGAGCCGAGACGTGCTACTATCAAGAGCAAACCTCCTAATAGTATCTACAGTCGGACTCCCTATTTGGCGGACGCGTGAGTCGAGACGGTCATTGTTTGATTAGCTTTTTTTCGACCCAACCGACCTCCTCAAACGTCCATATACGCCCGGGTTGACTGACACCCATCATATTCAGCCATATACGGGGTGGACCGAATGCGCCCGCCACCAGCGCATCCAACGCTGGCTTACACCAACCCCACCCTATCCATACTAAAAATCCCCACCGGGACCAAACCCTACCTCACCCTCTCACTCACCGCTCCGCTCCCCCGTCGATTCCCCTCCCCTCCATGTCCCCTTTTTTACTAATATCGTGCACCGACAACGGCGAAGATGACCCCATCGATTAGGACGGCCTCGCCCGTGAGGTAAAGGTGGAGGTCGATGAGGAGCTCGCCCTCCGCACCGCGTTGCAGCGACACTGGATGGACAGGGGGGCTACTGATGGATCGATATTTTTTGTCATTTTTATGAAAGGGTTTTGATGTGGGTTTCAAAAAGTTTTTGATTGTCTTCCTAACGCTAAGCATTTGAGAAAGAAGAAAACTTGCTTTTCCCATTGATGTGCAGGAATATACATTTTTGGAATGAAACGAATCAAGATCCCAACAACTAAAGTCATACGGACCAACTTCCCATTTGGACAACATCGAATCCTCAGTGGAGCCGCCACCACCACATCCATCACAAGAAGAGAAGAGATCCGGAGAAGAAGAACTCTCGGTGATCCATCCCCTCTCTTTCGCCCCTCTCCATTTCATTCACCGTGATCATCACCGTAATGAGATAATTTCCAAGTTGTAAAACAGGGTTTGTAACTCTATTCGTATCTATCTCGAGATTGTGACTTGTTTAGTCATTCATCTTATTGTGGGACCTTTGTGATATTATTGAGATGATTTCCCTTTGTTTGACCTCTAAATTGGTTGGTTATCCTCCTCTCTTACGTGAGTAATCCCCCTAGGTGTGGGAGATGTAGGGGATATGTGAGATTCATTTGTGCCTAATCTATATAACACAATTTCTGGTAATAGTTCTATGACTGTTCAGTAAGTTGTGTTATCTGTGGTGAACATAATGCGTATTGTTCAATTTAAGGGGTCATGCAAAATGATATCAAGACCTACATAGGTCAACATATTGTTTATCGAATTTGCGACCTCTAGGTGACATGTGGATGTATCTACGAGGAGCGTATAAAATATGAGATAACAGGATCCGTGAAACGTTATGCATTTTTCCGGTCTTATTACTGAAAGGATCGATATGGTTGACTAGAGGGGGGGTGAATAGGCAACTAACAATTTTAAGCTTTTCTTTACCAATTTAAACTTTGCAACAAATAGGTTGTCTAGATATGCAACTAAGTGAGCAACCTATATGATGCAATAACAACTAGCACATAAGCAAGCAAGGGATACAACACAAGTAGGCTTGCAAAAGTAAAGGCACGAAATAACCAAGAGTGGAGCCGGTGGAGACGAGGATGTGTTACCGAAGTTCCTTCCTTTTAAAGGGAAGTACGTCTCCGTTAGAGCGGTGTGGAGGCACAATGCTCCCCAAGCAGCCACTAGGGCCACCGTATTCTCCTCACGCCCTCACACAATGCGAGATGCCGTTGTTGGGGAACGTAGTAATTTCAAAAAAATTCCTACGCACACGCAAGATCATGGTGATGGTATAGCAACGAGAGGGGAGAGTATTGTCCACGTACCCTCGTAGACCGTAAGCGGAAGCGTTAGCACAACGCGGTTGATGTAGTCGTCGTCTTCACGATCCGACCGATCCAAGCACCGAACGTCGGCACCTCCGAGTTCAAGACACGTTCAACTCGATGGCGATCTCCGGGCTCGATCCAAGAAAGCTCCGGAGATGAGTTCCACAACCTGACGGCATGGTGACGATGATGATGTTCTATCGCGCAGGGCTTCGCCTAAACTCCGCGACGATACGACCGAGGTGGAATATGGTCGAGGGGGCACCGCACATGGCTAAGGAACGATCCGTAGATCAACTTGTGTGTCTTTGGGGTGCCCCCCCGCCCTCGTATATAAAGGAGCCAGGGGGGAGGAGGCGGCCGGCCAAGGAGGGCGCGCCAAGGGGGGAGTCCTACTCCCACCGGGAGTAGGACTCCCTTCTTTCCAGGTTGGAGTAGAAGGGGGGAAGGAGGAGGAAGAGGGGAAGGAAAGGGGGGGCGCCGCCCCCCTTCCCTTGTCCTATTCGGACTAGGAAGGGGAGGGGCGCGCGGCCCCCTCCTGCCTCCTTCCCTCTTCTCCCTCGAGGCTTATGTAGGCCCAATAACCCCCCGGGGGTTCCGGTAACCTCCCGGTACTTCGGTAAAATGCCGATTTCACCCGGAACGATTCCGATGTCCAAATATAGGCTTCCAATATATCGATCTTTATGTCTCGACCATTTCGAGACTCCTCGTCATGTCCGTGATCACATCCGGGACTCCGAACAAACTTCGGTACATCAAAACTTATAAACTCATAATAAAACTGTCATCGTAACGTTAAGCGTGCGGACCCTACGGGTTCGAGAACTATGTAGACATGACCTAGAACTATTCTCGGTCAATAACCAATAGCGTAACCTGGATGCCCATATTGGTTCCTACATATTCTACGAAGATCTTTATCGGTCAAACCGCATAACAACATACGTTGTTCCCTTTGTCATCGGTATGTTACTTGCCCGAGATTTGATCGTCGGTATCCAATACCTAGTTCAATCTCGTTACCGGCAAGTCTCTTTACTCGCTACGTAATGCATCATCCCGTAACCAACTCATTGGTCACATTGCTTGCAAGGCTTATAGTGATGTGCATTACCGAGAGGGCCCAGAGATACCTCTCCGACAATCGGAGTGACAAAACCTAATCTCGAAATACGCCAACTCAACATGTACCTTCGGAGACTCCTGTAGTACTCCTTTATAATCACCCAATTACGTTGTGACGTTTGGTAGTACCCAAAGTGTTCCTCCGGTAAACGGGAGTTGCATAATTTTCATAGTTACAGGAACATGTATAAGTCATGAAGAAAGCAATAACAGTATACTAAACGATCAAGTGCTAGGCTAACGGAATGGGTCATGTCAATCACATCATTCTTCTAATGATGTGATCCCACTAATCAAATGACAACACATGTCTATGGTTAGGAAACATAACCATCTTTGATTAATGAGCTAGTCAAGTAGAGGCATACTAGTGACTATATGTTTGTCTATGTATTCACACATGTATCATGTTTCCGGTTAATACAATTCTAGCATGAATAATAAACATTTATCATGATATGAGGAAATAAATAATAAGCGTATTATTGCCTCTATGGCATATTTCCTTGATCTCCCACTTGCACTAGAGTCAATAATCTAGATTACATAGTAATGATTCTAACACCCATGGAGTCTTGGTGCTGATCATGTTTTGCTCGTGAGAGAGGCTTAGTCAGCGGATCTCGCAACGTTCAGATCCGTATGTATCTTGCAAATCTCTATGTCTCCCACTTGGACTTGGTCCCGAATGGAATTGAAGCGTCTCTTGATGTGCTTGGTCCTCTTGTGAAATCTGGATTCCTTTGCCAAGGCAATTGCACCAATATTGTCACGAAGATCTTCATTGGTCCCGATGCACTAGGTATGACACCTAGATCGGAAATGAACTCCTTCATCCGCACTCCTTCATTTGCTTTGCTTGAAGCAGCTATGTACTCCGCTTCACATGTAGATCCCGCCACGGCGCTTTGTTTAGAACTGCACCAACTTACGGCTCCACCGTTTAATAAAAACACGTATCCGGTTTGCGATTTAGAATCGTCCGGATCGGTGTCAAAGCTTACATCGGCGTAACCATTTACGACTAACTCTTTGTCACCTCCATATCGAGAAACATATCCTTAGTCCTTTTCGGTATTTCAGGGATGTTCTTGACCGCGTCGATGATCCACTCTGGATTACTTTGGTACCTTCCTGCCAAGCTTATTGCTAAGCATACGTCGGTCAGGTACACAACATTGCATACATGATAGAGCCTATGGCTGAAGCATAGGGAACATCTTTCATTTTCTCTCTATCTTCTGCTGTGGTCGGGCATTGCGTTTGACTCAACTTCACACCTTGTAGCACAGGTGAAAGTGCAACTAATCCCCGGGTGGTTTTGGTAATTAATAACAACATATATATCATTGAACTAATTGTTTCTTGAGAATATTTGAAAAGTTCGATTGATATGGGTATGGCAATGACCGATGATGTGGACCCTCAAAATGCTAAGGAAAGCATTGGCAAAAGCTCAAGACTCCATTTTTGGTTTAGTGATCCAAGATCACATTGAGTCCATAGGAAAGCCAATACTATTAAAGGGGATGAGGTTATGATGATGATCTGGTTGCTCAAAGTGCTTAGTGATTTATCTCTCAAACTATCGACAATCTTTCATTCCAACATATACTCATAAGTAATCTCGGTCCCACCGATTCCATAAACTCAGTCACACCGAGATGAACCACCTCACCATATAGCCAAACCCTAGTAATTTCGGATTTTCCGATTCCAAACTCGGTCTTACGAAATTGGTGTTGCTAACCTTCAGAACCTTCAGTACTCAAATCGGTGTCACCGAGATGAGAAAGTCGGTCCCACCGAGATTGGCAAACCCTAGACTTTGGAAGAATCGGACTAACCGAGATTGTATTTTCGGTCCCACGAAAATCCCAACGCTCACAAGATTTGAACTTTCGGTCTCACCGAGTTGTCAACTTCGGTCCGACCGAGATTGGTCAAATGTGTGTAACAGTTGGATTTTGTGTGGAGGCTATAAATACCTCTCCACCTCCTCTTCATTCGTGGAGAGAGCCATCGAAAGAACTACCACTCCTACCTTACATTTACGAGAAGAAAACTACCTACCCTTGTGTTGAGATCAAGTTGCTCCACTCCCACCATATGAAACTTGATTTCTAGTCTTCCCAAGTTGCTTTCCACTCAATCCCTTCTTCCACCACAGCCAAATCGGTGAAGAGAGTTGAGTGTTGGGGAGATTATCATTTGAAGCACAAGAGCAAGGAGTTCATCATCACCAACACCATCTATTACCTTTTGGAGGTGGTGCCTCCTAGATTGGTTAGGTGTCGCTTGGGAGCCTCCGTCAAGATGTGGAGTTGAACCAAGAAGTTTGTAAGGGCAAGGAGATCGCCTACTTCGTGAAGATCTACCCCGAGTAAGGCTAGTCCTCCGTGGGCGTAAGCCATGATGGCATAGACAAGGTTGCTTCTTCGTGGACCCTTCGTGGGTGGAGCCCTCCGTGGACTCTCGCAGCCGTTACCCTCCGTGGGTTGAAGTCTCCATCAACGTGGATTGACGATAGCACCACCTATCGGAACCACGAGAAAAATCTCCGTGTCTCCAAACTGCGTTTGCTCTTCTCCACCTCTATTTACTACATGTGCAATTTACTTTCCGCTGCCACTACTCTAGAATTGCATGTGTAGGGTGATACTTGACTTGGTCATCATTGTGAACTTGCTAAAAACTTGTCCTAATCAAAAGGCTAAACTTTTAAATTGTCAAGTAGTCTAATCACCCCCCCTCTAGACATACTTCCGATCCTACAAGTGGTATCAGAGCTTTGGTTTCCATTGGATTGGTTTTCATTGCATTGGACTCCATAAGCTTGGTTTCACAACCTAGGAGAGTATGGCGTCTAGTGAGGGTAATTTTCGTAGAGGTCCTTACTTTGATGGTTCAAATTTTGCTAGTTGGAAGCATAAAATGAAAATGCATATTCTTGGACATAACCACCGCATGGGGCATTATTTGTGTTGGCTTGCAAGGTGAGTTCTTGAGGAAGGAAAAGTTCGGATCGCGAAGCTCTGACGGATGAGTTGCGGATGTTCTGAACAATGCTCAAGCTTGTGACATTCTCTTCAATGCTTTGTGTCCCGAGGAGTTCAACAAGATCAGCCGTCTTGAGAATGCAAAAGAGATTTGGGATACTTTGGTCGAAATGCACGAAGGTACCGAGTCCGTGAAGGAATCAAAGCTAGATGTTCTTCAAGGTCGACTTGACAAGTTCAAGATGAAGGAAGGTGAAGGAGTCATTTGAAATGTACTCTAGGCTTGCTCTCATCACAAATGAGATTGCCGGCTTAGGAAGCGAGGAAATGACCGACCGATTCATCATCAAGAAGATTCTCGAGCTTTGGATGGAAAGTATGACACCGTGTGCACTTTGATCCAAATGATGCCAAACTACAAGGATCTCAAGCCTACCAAGTCATTGGAAGGATTGTTGCTCATGAGATGACACTTAAAGACAAGGAAGAGCTTCACAACAAGTCAAGTGGTGCTTACAAAGCTGCAGCTTGAAGCTCCCACAACCTCAAGTGACAAGCTAGTTTCCAATGAAGAGATAAGCCTAATGGTGAAGAACTTCAACAAATTCTACAAGAGTAGAAGCAAGGAAAGAAGCTCAAAGTCTAGATCATATGATGAAAAGAGATCTTCTAGTCGTGATCGAAACTGCTACAATTGTGGAAGACCGGACACTACTCAAATGAGTGTTCGACTCCCCACAAGAGAAGAGAAGAATCTCCAAGAAGAAGAAGCTCAAGAGAAGAGTCGCATCGAAAAGAGAGAAGGAGTAGAGATGATCGTTATGAGCGAAGATCCTCTCGGAGAAGCAAGGATTCGGAAAGGAAAGACAAGTCATCAAGGAGCTACACAAGAAGAAAACATCAAGCTCATGTTGGTGAATGGGTCTCCGGCTCCGACTCAGACAATCACTCCGAAAGAAGCTATCACTCCAACTCCGAATCTGATCAAGATGAAGGTGTTGCGGTCTTGCTCTCGTATCCTCCAACTTCAACTCCTATGACATATTTGATTCACCAAATGAGGGAATTGGAAGATGCTTCATGGCAAAAGGCCCCAAGGTATCACACCCTGAATTTATTGACTTTCATAGTGATGAGGATGACTTGCTTGGTGAAGATGAGCTTTTACATGATAAATCTAGTGAGCCTAGTAATGATGAACATGCTAGTAGTCTTTATAGTCGAGAAGAGTCGAATGACAATGCTATGAAGGAGATTGAGCGTCTAACTAAAGAACTAAACACTCTTAAGTTAGCTCATGAAACAACTCAAGAAGATCATAGAGAGCTCCTAAGATCTCATGAGAAGCTACGCTTTGAGAAGCTCAATCTAGAGCAAGAACATGAGTTCCTAAAAGCTATCAATGACGATCTTCGAAAGAAGAGTTCTTCATATCTTGCCAAACGACTTCTCTTGTCTAATTTCTTGCCACCTATTAAAACTAAGCATGACAAGCATAAGAAAATTCTTCATCTAGTAGTAACAATAATCATGCTAAATCAAATGTTGTTACTTCTAGTAATTCTCTTGATTCCACTAACAATGTTTCAAGCCAAGTTTCACTTGAGCAAGAAAATAGTTTATTGAAAGGGATTATAGAAAAGGTGTCTACAAGAGCCTTGCGGAAGCAAAAACTTTGAGAAATTGTTCTTAAGCAAGGAAGGCACCGGAAGAATCAAGGAATTGGTTTTGAGCGAAAGTTCAACGCCGAGGGTGTTGAATGGGAAGAAGGTCAATATCCCACTCCAAAGTTTGTTTCTCAAAAGGAGAAGTATGATCCTACTTCTTCCAATGTGGAACAAGCTCAAGATGACCTTCCACCACAAGACCACAAGCTAAAAGGCAAGGACAAGCTTCAAGAGGAGATTGATGCATTCATTGAAGCACCCAAGGCCATGGTCAAGTGGGTTCCCAAGGAAACTTCAAGTTCTACTTGACAAGCTCAACTACTACCCCAAGGATTCCCATCAAGATGATGTGGATCCCAAGAAGAAGAACTAGAGAGTTCTTGAGGGTGACTCATAACATACTTCACTCACATTCATTTTGGCAAGAACTTGTGCAATCAACTTCCACATCTTGCACTAGTTCATGGAGTCACAAACCCTCTTGTTGGTAAGTCAAGGGACAAGGTAATCATTGCTTTCATGGACATCATCTATTGTGTACTTCAATCTATGTCCATGGATATCCTTGTTTGTTCCTTGTGGGACTAACCCATGTAGGTATTGAAAGTGCCCGAATCCAAAGGATTGCTCCCAACTCTTGATGATCTTCATCAACATTGAGCATCCACATCTTCAACATCTACATGAAGTCTTCAACGACAACCCAAGGTTAGTTTGACCCTTTAAAAGGGGTTCTCACATCAAGGGGGAGCTTTGCTCTAAAGAATTGAGCTAAAGCATCTTCAAATGATGTGAACACATTAATGCTTTATGTAAAAGTGGTAACCCCACTTGTGCTTAAACGATGAGTATGACCTATGATCAAATGTTCTCATTTGAATCCTAAGTTAATATACTCATATATAGATGACCTAGTCATCGCCATATTGTGTGCTAGTTGCTAGAGTTTTGTTTGTGTATGTTTGACACATATTTCATTTGATATCTTATTGTGTGAGCATGTTGGATGCATAATTTTATCCATTCGAGGACATCCATTTGTTGCTTTGGTCTTTTGGATTTTATCTCTTTTTGACCAAATGGATGGACAAGAATGCCTAAGTTCCTCCCCTAGCTATCTATGCTTTCTTGTCTCAAACTCTATTCATGCTTATATCACAAACTTTGATCAAGTCTTTTTGGACGAGACCGAGTGAGGAGCACTTTCGAGCACCGATCCGTCAAAAGCTTAACTTCCAAAACCTTCTAAGTACTTTCGGTCGGACCAATATACTCAAATCGGACGGACCGAAATCACTTGGATTGATCTAGGTTTTCACCTCGGTGAAACCGAGTTGCAAATCTCGGCGTGACGATGTGTGTAATCGCTTGCGATTAACCATCTCGGTGCCACCGAAGTTTTCAACTCGGTCCCACCGACAAATGAAGGGTATATATACCGAGGGCAGCGCGTTGATTATTCCTTCAAACGTCTCGCCCCAAACCCTTATTTGCCGTCGCCGTGGTCTTCGGATCGTCTCCGCCGTCGCTTTGTGCGCCCTCGCCATGGGTCTCCATCGCCGTCAACGGTCAATCTCATCGCGCCGTTGCGCCGTGAGTGAAACTCCACCAAGTTGGGTGAGTTTCATCCTCTCGTCTTCAACCTCGATTCAATGCACGATAGGTTTTGCCTAGTTTCTTGCCATGTTTGAAATCTTCCTATCCAGCAGATTAGTTCTTAGAACGAAATTGAGTGAAAATTTTAGGGTTAGGTTTCCATGAACACATCTCGGTGTGACCGATTCTACATTCTCGGATGACCGATTTGGCCTCTGGCCATTGCCGCACTTTTCGGTCCAACCGAAGTTGTGCAAATCGGAAAGACCAAATGAGGACTTAGTGAAACCCTAGTGCTCTCGGCTAGACCGAAACCCATTTCAGTCAACAACCAAAGTGGTGTGAATGGTTACATTTTAGGCACTTGGATTCACGAATTTTAGACTCGGTCGACCGAAATGCATTCAGTGAAAACTTAAAACTGAAGTTTGAACTCATTCATTTTGCAAAATCTTCTGCGGTTTGTGATAACTCTTCTATTCGCCTATACCTACTCTATTCACGGGTTGTCGGTCATATGCGATGCAAGTGACAGCGAATGCAGTCTGAATCACCAGTTGAGATTCGAGAGCGCCACTAGTCCTGAAGCAGCAGTTTTTCGATGATGGTGAGAGAAGCACCCCAAGTGGTTTGCTGCTGCCGCCACGGGGCGGGAAGAAGAAAAATTCGATGAAGAGGATTACGACTTTGTTGCGATGAGGAGATCACTTCCAAACCTAAGAGGAAAGTGGTTGCCAAAGATTATCAAGGGCAACACACCAAGAAAGGCACCAACAAAGTGAAGAAGTCCACAGCAGCAAAGAAGTGAGCATGGAAGAAGAAACCTCCGGCAAGGTAAAGAAAATTTCCAAGAGGAAGAGGCTAGTACATGATGAAGCCGATGATGATTACGATGAGAAGCACCCCAGCCTCCTCGAAGCCTAAGTTGATGGGAGATGCCATCGAGCGGGAGCACCTACCAAATCTAAGCCATCGGCTCCAAAGCAAAGGCAGCTCAAGCCAAACCTGCTGCCAAGCCAAAGAAAACAGTGAGAAATATTCACCTTGAGAGAAGAAGAAGGACAATGTGCCACCAGTGAGTCGATGAAGAGGCACATGTATTCTTTGGCTTCAGTAAACCGCGATTCATAATGATGCTCATCCTCGAGCTGAAAATATGAAGGAAAGGAAGGACAAAGGTCTCGAGCTATGGAGGCAAGTTGATCCATATGCCACCGGAGAAGGACATTTGTTGACTCAAGATTCCACACCGAGAGCAACAAGATTTCTATGAGGCAGTGCTCATGGACAAGAAGCCAATTATTCTTGACACGGTATGTTGATCGGGAATACATCGACGATGAAAAGCACAGAGACTACTTCCCACATGTGCATGAGAGCTTCACTTGCATGTGGTGTTCTTGAGTTTGTTGGTCGAAATTGACACATGGAATGATGAGATGATCATGCAGTTCTATGCCACAAAGACATTTCTATCCGGATGGCGAAATTGTATGGATGGTGAAGGCGAGATTCTCTTCAGCAGTTGAAGAATGGAAACCTTCTTGAATGCTCCATATCAAGAGATGATGATGTAGATGTTTATGGCATTCCAAAGAAAAATCACGAGTCTATGAAGAACATGTACAATGAGGTACCGCACAAGGATGTTGAGATATGGAAGCTTGGATCGGTGTATCATCTTGAGCGGTCTCCCAACCACTAACACCATTCGAGGCATACTTTGATGCCTAAGTCGAGAGATCATCGCATGATAAGAGGGTATTCTATCAACATGCTGCATATTCTAGATCGAAGGCACCTTTCAAGGTGATGGACACGATAGTTGAGACTATCAAGAGGACAATGACAGACTGAAGAGAGTCATGTGGGTTTGCTCCGCACATTCAGGATGCTCATCAATGCCAAGTTTGGCACGGACACCTACCTGTTGGATAGACCCCACTTGCCACCGCAGCCGAACATGAAGATAATGAAGTTGTGATGACCGAGGATGCTCCCACATCTGTTGAAGGACACGCTAAGTCTGAAGTCGCCAAACAAGCTAAAGCTGAGGAAGCAAGCGGCAGCAGCAGAAAAAAACCAAGAGCATTGGAGAACAACTTCTTGAAGCTACCCAGGATTGAACTACGCTTGCCAAAGATAGTGCGCCTCGGGAGAGTCTTGAGAGGATAGTTGAAGACAAGTTCCATGCTCGGATGTCAAGTCGATCAAGTGCAGTCACCGTCAACAAGCTTGAGGCAAACATTGAGGAAGCCAAGAGGAGAAGGCAGAGCTCATGAAGGAGATGGAAGGTGATTTGGTCCAGATGATTATGAGCAGCTGCTCGAGTTCCCACAAAGCCCAGATCACTTGCCATTCGGTGGATGATCCTGGCTACAACATCAGCACCTCCCACAGCTCCATCGGTTCAGCTCCAGCTCCAGTGTCCACTCCTCCAGCTCCACAGACTTGAGCAGAAGCCTTTGCAGATGCAGCTATCTCCACTCCATCGACCCGAGCACAGAGCCGCCAAGCAGAGTCCCTAGTGACGCTTAGCTCTATACCTTCGAACTTTTGGTAACTTGTTGCCAAAGGGGAGAAATTGTATAGATCATAGGACTTCGAGAGAGAGAGTGCTCGCTTTTGCTCTTTCGTTTGCAGTTTTCCTTGAGATACTTTTGAGTTCTTTGAGACATTTCGTGTGTTTGATACTACGTTTGCTCTATCTTTGATGAGTGCTTGATCATACTATGCTTAATGTGTGCTTAATGCTTATCATATGCTATTCATGTTTTGTATAATCATTTACTCATGTCTTGGTGATTGGGTGCATGCTATTCATTCTTATCATTTTGTGCGCTCCACCAAGATGTATGTGACATGGAAGAGTGACCCATGATCCTAATCGATTGTGCATTTGCATTCAAACGCAAATCTTAAATAATGCACAAATTTAGGGGGAGCTCTTGCGTATCACATACTTCTCAAAGCGACGATATTATTCATTGATTATATCATTTGTCGAGCTTTGATCTATATGTTGTCATCAATTACCAAAAGGGGAGATTGAAAGTGCAACTAATCCCGGGTGGTTTTGGTAATTAATAACAACATATATATCATTGAACTAATTGTTTCTTGAGAATATTTCGAAAGTTCAATGATATGGGTATGGCAATGACCGATGATGTGGACCCTCAAAATGCTAAGGAAAGCATTGGCAAAAGCTCAAGACTCCATTTTTGGTTTAGTGATCCAAGATCACATTGAGTCCATAGGAAAGCCAATACTATTAAAGGGGATGAGGTTATGATGATGATCTGGTTGCTCAAAGTGCTTAGTGATTTATCTCTCAAACTATCGGCAATCTTTCATTCCAACATATACTCATAAGTAATCTCGGTCCCACCGATTCCATAAACTTCACCACACCGAGATGAACCACCTCGACCATATAGCCAAACCCTAGTAATTTGGATTTTCGATTCCAAACTCGGTCTTACGAAATTGGTGTTGCCAACCTTCAGAACATACGTACTCAAATCGGTGTCACCGAGATGAGAAAGTCGGTCCCACCGAGATTGGCAAACCCTAGACTTTGGAAGAATCGGACTAACAGAGATTGTATTTTCGGTCCCACGAAAATCCCAACGTTCACAAGATTTGAACTTTCGGTCTCACCGAGTTGTCAACTTCGGTCCGACCGAGATTGGTCAAATGTGTGTAACAGTTGGATTTTGTGTGGAGGCTATAAATACCCTCCACCTCCTCTTCATTCGTGGAGAGAGCCATCGAAAGAACTACCACTCCTACCTTACATTTCGAGAAGAAAACTACCTACCCTTGTGTTGAGATCAAGTTGCTCCACTCCCACCATATGAAACTTGATTTCTAGTCTTCCCAAGTTGCTTTCCACTCAATCCCTTCTTCCACCACAGCCAAATCGGTGAAGAGAGTTGAGTGTTGGGGAGATTATCATTTGAAGCACAAGAGCAAGGAGTTCATCATCACCAACACCATCTATTACCTTTTGGAGGTGGTGCCTCCTAGATTGGTTAGGTGTCGCTTGGGAGCCTCCGTCAAGATGTGGAGTTGAACCAAGAAGTTTGTAAGGGCAAGGAGATCGCCTACTTCGTGAAGATCTACCCCGAGTAAGGCTAGTCCTCCGTGGGCGTAAGCCATGATGGCATAGACAAGGTTGCTTCTTCGTGGACCCTTCGTGGGTGGAGCCCTCCGTGGACTCTCGCAGCCGTTACCCTCCGTGGGTTGAAGTCTCCATCAACGTGGATTGACGATAGCACCACCTATCGGAACCACGAGAAAAATCTCCGTGTCTCCAAACTGCGTTTGCTCTTCTCCACCTCTATTTACTACATGTGCAATTTACTTTCCGCTGCCACTACTCTAGATTTGCATGTGTAGGGTGATACTTGACTTGGTCATCATTGTGAACTTGCTAAAAACTTGTCCTAATCAAAAGGCTAAACTTTTAAATTGTCAAGTAGTCTAATCACCCCCCCCTCTAGACATACTTCCGATCCTACAACAGGCAAGAACCCTTTCTTTGCCTGATCCATTTTGAACTTTTTCAAAATTTTGTCAAGGTATGTGCTTTGTGAAAGTCCTATTAAGCGTCTTGATCTATCTCTATAGATCTTGATGCCCAATATGTAAGCAGCTTCACCGAGGTCTTTCATTGAAAAACTTTTATTCAAGTATCCCTTTATGCTATCCAGAAATTCTATATCATTTCCAATTAATAATATGTCATCTACATATAATATCGAAATGCTACTGAGCTCCCACTCACTTTCTTGTAAATCTGAGGCTTCCCCAAAAGTGCATATAAAACCATATCTTTGATCACACTATCAAAACATTTATTCCAACTCGAGATGCTTGCACCAGTCCATAAATGGATCATTGGAGCTTGCACACTTTGTTAGCACCTTTTGGATCAACAAAACCTTCTGGCTGCATCATATACAACTCTTCTTCTAGAAATCCATTCAAGAATGCAGTTTTCACATCCATTTGCCAAATTTCATAATCATGAAATGCAGCAATAGCTAACATGATTCGGACAGACTTAAGCATCGCTACGGGTGAGAAAGTCTCATCGTAGTCAACCCCTTGAACTTGTCGAAAACCTTTTGCAACAAGTCGAGCTTTATAGACGATTACATTACCATCGACATCGGTCTTCTTCTTAAAGATCCATTTATTCTCAATGGCTTGCCGATCATCGAGCAAGTCAACCAAAGTCCATACTTTGTTTTCATACATGGATCCCATCTCGATTTCGTGGCCTCTAGCCATTTTATGAATCTGGGCTCATCATCGCTTCCTCATAGTTCGTAGGTACATCATGGTCAAGTAACATGACTTCGAAATAGGATTACCGTACCACTCGGTGTGGATCTTACTCTGGTAGACCTACGAGGTTCGATGAAACTTGATCTGAAGTTTCATGATCAATATCATTAGCTTCCTCACTAATTGGTGTAGTTGTCACAGAACCGGTTCTTGTGATGAACTACCTTCAATAAGGGAGTAGATCTGATTATCTCATCAAGTTCTACTTTCCTCCCACTCACTTCTTTCGAGAGAAACTCCTTCTCTAGAAAGGATCCGAATTTAGCAACGAAAATCTTGCCCTCAGATCTGTGATAGAAGGTGTACCCAATAGTCTCCTTTGGGTATCCTATGAAGACACATTTCTCTGATTTGGGTTCGAGCTTATCTGGTTGAAGTTTCTTCACATAAGCATCGCAGCCCCAAACTTTAAGAAATGACAACTTTGGTTTCTTGCCAAACCACAGTTCATAAGGTGTCATCTCAACGGATTTTGATGGTGCCCTATTTAACGTGAATGCGGCCGTCTCTAAAGCATAACCCCAAAACGGTAGCGGTAAATCAGTAAGAGACATCATAGATCGCACCATATCTAGTAAAGTGCGATTACGACGTTCGGGCACACCATTTCGTTGTGGTGTTCCGGGTGGCGTGAGTTGCGAAACTATTCCGCATTGTTTCAAGTGTAGACCAAAATCGTAACTCAAATATTCTCCTCCACGATCAGATTGTAGAAACTTTATTTTCTTGTTACGATGATTTTCCACTTCACTCTGAAATTCTTTGAACTTTTCAAATGTTTCAGACTTGTGTTTCATTAAGTAGATATACCCATATCTGCTCAAATCATCTGTGAAGGTGAGAAAATAACGATACCGCCATGAGCCTCAACATTCATTGGACCACAAACATCGGTATGTATGATTTCCAATAAATCGGTTGCTCGCTCCATAGTTCCGGAGAACGCGCGTTTTAGTCATCTTGCCCATGAGGCACGGTTCACAAGTACCAAGTGATTCATAATCAAGTGATTCCAAAAGCCCATCAGTATGGAGTTTCTTCATGCGCTTTACACCGATATGACCTAAACGGCAGTGCCACAAATAAGTTGCACTATCGTTATCAACTCTGCATCTTTTGGTTTCAACACTATGAATATGTGTATCACTACTATCGAGATTCAATAAAAATAGACCACTCTTCAAGGGTGCATGACCATAAAAGATATTACTCATATAAATGGAACAACCATTATTCTCTGATTTAAATGAATAACCGTCTCGCATCAAACAAGATCCAGATATAATGTTCATGCTCAACGTTGGCACCAAATAACAATTATTTAGGTCTAAAACTAATCCCGATGGTAGATGTAGAGGTAGCATGCCGACCGCGATCACATCGACTTTGGAACCATTTCCCACGTGCATCGTCACCTCGTCCTTAGCCAATCTTAAGCAATCCGTAGCCCTGTTTGAGTTGCAAATATTAGCAATGAACCAAGATCAAATACCAGTACTCTGCGAGCATTAGTATGGTACACATCAATAACATGTATATCACATATACCTTTGTTCACTTTGCCATCCTTCTTATCCGCCAAATACTTGGGGCAGTTCCGCTTCCGATGTCGATCGCTTGCGATAGAAGCACTCGATTTCAGCTTAGGTCCGGACTTGGGTTTCTTCTCTTGAGCAGCAACTTGCTTGCCGTTCTTTTGAAGTTCCCTTCTTCTTCCCTTTGCCCTTTTTCTTGAAACTGGTGGTCTTGTTAACCATAAACACTTGATGCTCCTTCTTGATTTCTACCTCCGCACTTTTAGCATTGTGAAGAGCTCGGAATAGTCTTGTTCATCCCTTGCATATTATAGTTCATCACGAAGCTCTTGTAGCTTGGTGGCGATGATTGGAGAATTCATCAATGACACTATCATCGTGAAGATTAACTCCAGTTGAATCAAGTGATTATTATACCCGGACATTTTGAGTATTTGTTCACTTGAGAACTATTCTCCTCCATCTTGCAGTATAGAACTTATTGGAGACTTCATATCTCTTAATCCGGCATTTGCTTGAAATATTAACTTCAACTCTGTAACATCTCATATGCTCCATGACGTTCAAAACGTCGTTGAAGACCGGTTCTAAGCCGTAAAGCATGGCACACTGAACTATCGAGTAGTCATCGACTTTGCTCGCGAGAGACGTTCTTAACGTCGTCGGTTACATCAAGCGAGCAGTTCGCACCCAGCGGTGCTTCCAGGATGTAACTTTTACGTGCAAAGAATGAGGATAATCCTCGGTTGCGGACCCGATCCGTGTAATTGCTACCATCATCTTTCAACTTTGCTTTCTCAAGGAACGCATTAAAATTCAACGGAACAACAACACGAGCCATCGATCTACAAACAAACATAGACAAGCAAAATACTATCAGGTACTAAGTTCATGATAAATTTAAGTTCAGTTAATCATATTACTTAAGAACTCCCACTTAGACAGACATCTCTCTAGTCATCTAAGTGATCACGTGATCCAAATCAACTAAACCATAACCGATCATCACGTGAGATGGAGTAGTTTTTAATGGTGAACATCACTATGTTGATCATATCTACTATATGATTCACGTTCGACCTTTCGGTCTCCGTGTTCCGAGGCCATATCTGCATATGCTAGGCTCGTCAAGTTTAACCTAAGTATTCTGCGTGTGCAAAACTGGCTTGCACCCGTTGTAGATGGATGTAGAGCTTATCACACCCGATCATCACGTGGGGTCTGGGCACGACGAACTTTGGCAATGGTGCATACTCAGGGAGAACACTTCTTGATAATTTTTAGTGAGAGATCATCTTAAAATGCTACCGTCAATCAAAGCAAGATAAGATGCATAAAGGATAAACATCACATGCAATCAATATAAGTGATATGATATGGCCATCATCATCTTGTGCTTGTGATCTCCATCTCCGAAGCACCGTCGTGATCACCATCGTCACCGGCGTGACACCTTGATCTTTATCGTAGCATCGTTGTCGTTACGCCATCTATTGCTTCTACGACTATCACTACCGCTCAGTGATAAAGTAAAGCAATTGCGTAGCGTTGCATTTCATACAATAAGCGACAACCATATGGCTCCTGCCGATTGCCGATAACCGGTTACAAAAGATGATCATCTCATACAATAAAATATAGCATCACGTCTTGACCATATCATATCACAACATGCCCTACAAAAACAAGTTAGGCGTCCTCTACTTTGTTGTTGCAAATTTTACGTGGCTGCTACGGGCTTAGCAAGAACCGTTCTTACCTCGCATCAAAAACCACAGCGATAGTTCGTCAAGTTAGTGCTGTTTTAACCTTCGCAAGGACCGGGCGTAGCCACACTCGATTCAGCTAAAGTGAGAGAGCAGACACCCGCCACCACCTTTAAGCACGAGTTCTCGTAGCGGTGAAACCAGTCTCGCGTAAGCGTCTGGCGTAATGTCGGTCGGGCCGCTTCATCTCACAATACTGCCGAACCAAAGTATGACATCTTTGGTAAGCGGTATGACTTGTATCGCCCACAACTCACTTGTGTTCTACTCGTGCATATAACATCAACGCATAAAACCTAGGCTCGGATGCCACTGTTGGGGAACGTAGTAATTTCAAAAAATTTCCTACGCACACGCAAGATCATGGTGATGGTATAGCAACGAGAGGGGAGAGTGTTGTTCACGTACCCTCGTAGACCGTAAGCGGAAGCGTTAGCACAACGCGGTTGATGTAGTCGTACGTCTTCACGATCCGACCGATCCAAGCACCGAACGTACGGCACCTCCGAGTTCAGCACACGTTCAACTCGATGACGATCTCCGGGCTCCGATCCAGCAAAGCTCCGGAGATGAGTTCCGTCAGAACGACGGCGTGGTGACGGTGATGATGTTCTAACGGCGCAGGGCTTCGCCTAAACTCCGCGACGATACGACCGAGGTGGAATATGGTGGAGGGGGGCACCGCACACGGCTAAGGAACGGTCCGTAGATCAACTTGTGTGTCTTTGGGGTGCCCCCCCCCCCGTCCCCGTATATAAAGGAGCCAGGGGGGAGGAGGCGGCCGGCCAAGGAGGGCGCGCCAAGGGGGGAGTCCTACTCCCACCGGGAGTAGGACTCCCTTCTTTCCAAGTTGGAGTAGGAGAAGGGGGGAAGGAGGAGGAAGAGGGAAGGAAGGGGGCGCCGCCCCCCTTCCCTTGTCCTATTCGGACTAGGAAGGGAAGGGGCGCGCGGCCCCCTCCTGCCTCCTTCCCTCTTCTCCCTCGAGGCCCATGTAGGCCCAATAACCCCGGGGTTCCGTAACCTCCGGTACTCGGTAAAATGCCGATTTCACGGAGCGATTCCGATGTCCAAATATAGGCTTCCAATATATCGATCTTTATGTCTCGACCATTTCGAGACTCCTCGTCATGTCCGTGATCACATTCGGGACTCCGAACAAACTTCGGTACATCAAAACTTATAAACTCATAATAAAACTGTCATCGTAACGTTAAGCGTGTGGACCCTACGGGTTCGAGAACTATGTAGACATTACCTAGAACTATTCTCGGTCAATAACCAATAGCGGAACCTGGATGCCCATATTGGTTCCTACATATTCTACGAAGATCTTTATCGGTCAAACCGCATAACAACATACGTTGTTCCCTTTGTCATCGGTATGTTACTTGCCCAAGATTTGATCGTCGGTATCCAATACCTAGTTCAATCTCGTTACGGAAAGTCTCTTTACTCATTCGTAATGCATCATCCGTAACCAACTCATTGGTCACATTGCTTGCAAGGCTTATAGTGATGTGCATTACCGAGAGGGCCCAGAGATACCTCTCCGACAATCGGAGTGACAAAACCTAATCTCGAAATCGCCACTCAACATGTACCTTCGGAGACACCTGTAGTACTCCTTTATAATCATCCGATTCGTTGTGACGTTTGGTAGTACCAAAGTGTTCCTCCGTAAACGGGAGTTGCATAATTCTCATAGTTACGAGAACATGTATAAGTCATGAAGAAAGCAATAGCGATATACTAAGCGATCAAGTGCTAGGCTAACGGAATGGGTCATGTCAATCACATAATTCTTCTAATGATGTGATCCCACTAATCAAATGACAACACATGTATATGGTTAGGAAACATAACCATCTTTGATTAATGAGCTAGTCAAGTAGAGGCATACTAGTGACTATATGTTTGTCTATGTATTCACACATGTATCATGTTTCCGGTTAATACAATTCTAGCATGAATAATAAACATTTATCATGATATGAGGAAATAAATAATAACTTTATTATTGCCTCTAGGGCATATTTCCTTCAGCCGTGATTCCACTATTGGTGCCCTTGAAGGCGGCAACCAAACCCTTACAAACAAAGTTGGGGCTCTCTCCACAACTTAATTGGAGGCTCCCAACGAAACCACGAAGCTTCACCATAATGGAATATGGCTTCGAGGTGACCTCAACCGTCTAGGGTGCTCAAACACCCAAGAGTAACAAAATCCACACTAGAAAGTATGGAGGAAGCAAATATCCTTTGGTGGAAGTGTAGATCTAGGTCTCCTCCTTCAATCCCTAGCAAATCAACAAGTTTGAGTGGCTAGAAAGAGAGATCGGGCAAGAGAGCTTGAGAGCATTAATGGTGGAGTGAGGGAGGTAAGAGGTGAGAGTGGTAGGTGGAAGAACCACCTTATATAGCAACCCTAATAAATCCAACCGTTACTGCGTTTTCAGCACTGCAGCGGTACAACCGCTCCTTGTCCCGGTACAACCGGGACTCATCATGTAACGGCAGAACCCTACCAGGCGGTACAACTAGGCCACCAGGCGGTAGTACCGGTTATTAGAAAATAACCGGACCAACCGCCCAGCCACCGCACAACTACCGCACTGAAATAGTACGAAGTCACCCTTGAGGGCGGTAGTTAGGCGGTCTTGGGCGGTGCAACCGCTGCCTTGAGCGCTTGAGCGGCTAAGGTCTGTGGAACAACCGCTCGAACTTCCTAGTAGTACCGGTTGATGAGGAGCAATCGGACCAACCGGGCCACCACCGCCCGGGAACCGCATCAAAACAGAAGCCTGACCCGTACATGGGCGGTACATGGCCGGAACAACCGCCGCAGGTCTTTGCAGAGCCTGGTGGCGGTACCACCGCCCGGAGGCAGCGGTACCACCGCTTGACAAAGACAGGGAAGCGCTAAGAGCCAGCGGTACAACCGCTCGGACAAGCGGTACAACCGCTGGGAAAACAAAGCAGAAGTCAAATCAAGAGGGAGGCACTCTCTCTCACACCAGAGGAAGACAAAAGAGGGGTGATGGAGGTGTACATGAACGGATTCCCCTATTATTTCCAAAGTGGATTCCCTCTTGATAGTACGGGTTCCCCACGACCAAAGAGATAAAAAGCGTAGAGGACTCCGTCTTCAATCGTTTCCTTTGAGAGAGAACAACTATCCGATGTAGGCCTAATCATCGAGAACCTGAAACATTTAGCACAGGATTAGACCAACAAAGGGTTGTCATCATCATCCAAAACATAAGGTAGGGAAATGCCCTTTCAATCTCCCCCTTTTTGGTGGATGATGATAACAACACGATTTAAGATAGAAATCTACAGAATCTAGTCGGAGCTCCCCCAAACTGTGTGCCCCAATCTGAACTAGCTGTTAGAGAGCATGGGCACACTTTAAGGTCGAGACTCCCCCTAGATTTTATAGACTCACCACTAAAAGCACATAAAATGAGGGTAGACAACATAATGGAACGAGAGCAATACTACCAATAATGACCAAAAAACATGAAAATAAGATAGCAGGAGTGGCACAATCCACACAAAGCAAGGCGAGAAACGAACAAAGTTCAATTGGAGACCACTGACAAAGTTCAACACAAAACACACACACCACGCAAACACCCATGCAACTCCCGAGTCCTATCACACTCTCTCCCCCTTTGGCATCAAGACACCAAAAAGGAAGAGAGCGAAGCTAGTGCCCCAGGCTCAGTCGTCCTCCTCGGACTCCTCGGTAGCATCTGGATCTTCATCATCTTCAGAATCTTCATCATCGTCCCGATCTGAGTCCTCCATGATATCATCAGTAGTAGTAAAGGAAGTGGAGGGCTGAGGGGGGGGGCTTCATCATCAGTCCAGGTGCTATGGGAAGAAATCCAACGCTCCTCCGGTGTGATGCTCTTCTCAGAACCACTCTGAACCGACATGTTGAGGTGCCTCATCATAGCAATTTGGCGACGCCGGGCATGCTTCTCATTGACATGTGCCTCATACATCCTCTTACGGATGTCGGTGAAGGCAAAAGTCTTCTTCACCTTGGCGTGAGCTTGTCCACCCACGAGGGCTTGGCCTGGCTCCAACTCAAAATCCTCATCGTCAGAAGTGGCATAGACATCCTCGGGAGCATCGGCAGGGAAGCGAGGCTCGGCGTGCTTCTTATTCTTAAGGAGCTTGACTTCATGAACAGTGAGATTATCAGGAGAGGAGAGAGGCTCTCGGGACGGCGAACCTCCCACACTGAGTTCGGAAAGCGCATGACAAAAGGAGCATAAATGGGGACCTTCCTGTAGATGACCATGTTGTACATCTCGTGCCACAGCCAGTTGGAAACATCAAACGTCTCCCCAGATCCCACCTTGGTATTCATAGCAACCATCAAGTCAACAAGATAGCCATGGATTTCATCTTGATTCCCCACCTTGGGCAGAAGCACATTGCAAAACACGCGATGCATGATGTCATAGACCTTCACCAAATCCTTAGATTCTCCAATAATACTACGGCCCCGAATGTATAGAGGGGCAAGCTTCTCCTTAGGCATGGATTCAGGATGGTCATGGGGGCGAATGCCACCCCTTCCTTCCAGACCGGTATCATCATACCCAATAGCATTGCAAAAGGTCCTCTAGGGAACTTGAAAGAGCTCATCACGGCACATGAAAGTGAGGGTGCGCGCGTCATCTTCTCCAAAGTGAATGGTGGCATAGAACTGATGGATGAGTTGAACATCAAAGTCACAGTTGACAGACATGAGCTTGACAAGATCAAACTTTTCACAAAGAGCCAAAGCCTCTCCAAAATACTCCAGGTTGTTCCTCCAATGGTCAAGATCGATGGTCCACTGCTTGGCATATCTGTTCTTGTTGTGCTCAAAGAGTTCATGAACAATCCACACTTGCATCTCATTCCAAAACTAAACGGTGGTCCAACGAGGAGCTACGGGAACCACATAAGGATTCTTTGAGCGGAAGGCTTCCCAATCAACGGTGCAGTGGCATTACCACACGTTGCTTTGCAGCGGCAGACTTTTCACGGCGAGTGGGCTTGGTGGGAATCACAACTTCCTCTTCATCAGCAGACACAGTAGGCGCCATGGTCCTTGAGCCCTTTTCTTGGTCTTGCGAGGAGCGAGAGCGAGAACTAGAGCCACCTGAACACACACACGAAGAGAACACACAAAAACCAGCAAGAATGAGAGGAAAGCACATGACAAATGCAACAAAGAGAAGCGAACAGTCTTTGTGTGGTTCGTATATTCGGTTGTACCGATCTCGAAACCCTTGACTTGGTTGTACCGCCCGTATAGGCGGTAGAACCGCTGACAGTGGCACTACCAGGGGGAATAGATCTAACCAAGATATGCGAATCACACAAGCAATGTTCTGATTTCTAGGTACTGCAAACTAGACAGGAGAAAAGCAACGATCTCTCCCAACCAAAGATCAAACACTAAACTTGGAGGGTTAAGTAATGCCCTGGACAAAGAAGGAACCCCAGAACAAGGAACGAAGAACAAGGGCATTACCACCATCCATGGGAGGAGATCAGAAGGCCTCCACGGAGAGAATCCACGGAGAGCCCACGGATCCGGCGCGGGGCGACTCAAGGCGGGCGAGGTGGTGACCGGCTAGGGCAAGGAAAAGACGAACGGGGACGAAGGGGAAAAAGAAGAAAAACCCTTCACCCCGTCGGATATAAATAGGCCCATAGCCGCGCAGCGGTAGAACCGCTCCGATGACCGGTTGTACCGCAAGTCAGGTACTGACAGGTGGTTGTGGGCGGTACTTCCGTTTCCTGAAGGGCACCGGTAGTACCGCCCGGAAACAACCGGTAGTACCGGACGACGGAACCCCAGTGAACATGAGCGGTAAAACCGCCCAAGAACGATTACAAACCTACTGGGGCAGCACAACCAGGCATCAGCGGTTGAACCGCCCATGACCCCGGTTGTACCGCCCGACCACCAATGCCCAAACCAAGGAGAAGGGAACAAAACAAACGGGACAACAACTAAGAGAAACCAACACTCAGAACAGAGAAAAGAACGAAAAGAAAACAAAACAACCGCACGAAAGCAGAGCGAGCTCAGGCCTCTCTCAAGAGAGGGCGGTGGCCGGAGCCACCTATGTTTGAGCCAATTGGTATGGCACCGCGAAGAATTATCCTTGGGCCCATGACCAAAACTCATCTCTAAAACACAAGTACCATCAAAAATGGCTAATGTGAAAGAGTTGATCGTTTTATGCATAATGGGGGAGGGAGAGTTCATTGAGAGAACAACACTCCCCCTATGTCCATGCCTACACCTAAACTAGACAACAAGTTGAATGGGGTGCAAGGGTTCAAGTTACATTGCTCGAATCAATGATATTTAGCTCATGCCTTAACTCGCGAAATCTTGCTTCATCCAAGGGCTTCGTGAAAATATCTGCAAGGTTATCATGAGTGTTGACATATTTGAGCTCAATCTCCCCTCGCCTAATGTGATCCCGGATGAAATGATACCGAATCTCAATATGCTTCGTCTTGAAGTGTTGCACCGGGTTGAGAGAAATCTTGATGGCACTTTCGTTGTCACACCAAAGAGGCACTTTGTCACAAATGGCACTGTATTCCTTTGAAGTTTGCCTCATCCATAAGAGTTGTGCACAACAACTACCGGCAACCACATATTCCACTTCGGTGGACGAGAGAGACACACAACTTTGCTTCTTGGAAGACCAACTCACCAAAGAGCACCCAAGAAATTGGCACCCTCCGGAAGTGGACTTCCTATCCACTTTGTATCCCGCCCAATCGGAATCCGTAAATCCTTCAAGCTTGAAGTTTGCCCCTCTTGGGTACCATAAGCCAAAGTTTGGGGTATGAGCCAAATATTAAAAGATTCGCTTGACCGCCACATAGTGACTTTCCTTCTGTGCGGCTTGAAACTGTGCACACATTCCCACACTCAACATGATATCCGGTCTAGATGCACAAAGGTAAAGCAAGGAGCCAATCATAGAGCGATATACCTTTTGATCCACCGCTTTACCATTGGGATCAATGTCAAGTTGGCACTTGGTAGGCATTGGAGTAGAAGCCGCTTGACATCACTTAGCTTGAATCTTTTCAAAGATGTCTTGAGTATATTTGGCTTGGTTGATGAAGGTTCCTTCTCTTCTTTGTTTGATATCAAAACCAAGGAAGAACTTCAACTCTCCCATCGAAGACATCTTGAACTTGGAGGTCATGAGGCGGCAAATTCCTCATTGAAAGCTTTGTTAGGGAACCAAAGATAAAATCATCAACATATAGTTGGCATACAAACAACTCCTTTGACCTTCTTAGTAAAAAGAGTGGGATCGATTAGCCCCACCTCAAATCCACGATCTTGTAACAACTCGGTAAGGTGGTCATACCACGCACGTGGGGCTTGTTTAAGGCCATAGAGTGCCTTATCGAGTTGATACACATGATCCGGGAAGTAGGGACCCTCGAACCCGGGGGGTTGCTTGACATAGACTAACTCATTAATAGGACCATTAAGAAAAGCACTTTTCACATCCATTTGTTGCAACTTAAAGTTGTGATGGGAAGCATAAGCAATCAACAGACATATGGATTCAAGACGAGCAACAAGAGCAAAGGTTTCACCGTAGTCGATACCCTCGACTTGGGAGTAGCCTTGTGCTACCAATCTTGCCTTGTTGCGAATGATGTTCCCATGAGCATCTTGCTTGTTCTTGAAAATCCACTTGGTTCCAATGATGTTGTGGTTCCCCGATGGCCTTGGCACCAATCTCCACACCTTGTTGTACTCGAAGTTGTTGAGTTCTTCATGCATGGCATTGAGCCAATCCGAGTCTTCGAGCGCCTCATAGACCTTTTGGGGTTCAACACAAGAGACAAACATGTGATGTTCACAATAGTTTGCTAATTGTCTACGAGTGCTTACCCCCTTTCTTAGGCTTCCAAATACATTTTCCATGAGATGGCCTTGGGTGGTGAGCTTGGAAGCAATCTTCGCGGCACGACGCTCTAATTCCTCCTCGGATGTGGAAGGAGGAGGGTTAACTTGATTATCTTGGGCGATGTCTTGAGCATGTTCTTGATCTTGAGCTTGCTCTTGATCTTGAACTTGCTCGAGGGGGAGAACTTGACCTTGGGCATCATCTAGAGGTTCACCACCATCTTGAGGTTGATCTTGCCCTTGGTCTTGTTCACGAGGTTGAGGGCCTTCACTTTGTTCTTCGGAAGCGTGTGGGTCTTGAGGAGGTGATGGCTCCACTTGAGTGGAGCATTGTCCTTCTCCTTTGGCCACAAGGGGTTCCTCAATGGGTAGTATATGACCAATACCCATTCTTCTTATGGCTTGGGAGGAATTTCATCACCTACATCACAAGTACCACTTTGCT
Organism: Aegilops speltoides; assembly: GCA_021437245.1. Lineage (NCBI taxonomy): Eukaryota > Viridiplantae > Streptophyta > Magnoliopsida > Poales > Poaceae > Aegilops > Aegilops speltoides. Next base: position 21,107,538 of record CM038141.1, read on the forward strand.
CCACTTGGGAGCCGTTATTTTCATCAAACTCCACGTTACATCGTCTCCTCAATGAGTCCGGTGGACTTGTTGAGAACACTGATAAGCATGAGAGTTTGTAGCATAACCAACAAATATGCCCTCATAAGCTCTAGCCTCAAATTTAGACAAGCGAACACCTTTCTTGAGAATGAAACACTTATAACCGAACACCGGAAGTACTTGAGATTGGGCTTGTTGCGGTGAGTATCTCATAAGGAGTCTTGTTCAAGCCTTTGCGGAGATAGAGCCGATTGGATGCATGACATGCGGTGTTGATGGCTTCGCCCAAAAGTTGTATGGAGACTTGAACTCCGCCATCATGGTCCTTGCCGCATCCATCAACGTCCGGTTCTTCCTCTCCGCAACACCATTTTGTTGAGGGTATATGGCGCAAACATATTGATGCTTGATCCCTCATCACTAAGAAACTCATCAAGGTGTAGCTCTTGAACTTCGGTCTTTGTTGTCACTTCGATTGTCAAGATCTTTGCATTATGTTGACTTTGAGCTTCATTTGCAAAGTCGATGACGGTTTGTTGAGTCTCACTCTTCCTCTTGAAGAAGTATACCCAAGTGTATCTTGAATAATCATCCACAATCACCAAGAAATACTTTCTACCTCCAAGACTATCAAAAGATGGAGGCCCAAAAAGATCCATGTGAAGGAACTCCAAGGGTCTCTTCGAGTAGATGATGGTCGTGGGAGGGTGAGCCTTCTCATGGAGCTTTCCTTCAATACAAGCACGATCTTTGGCAAAACTAACATTTGTTAGTCCACGGACATGGTCCCCCTTGAGAAGACTTTGCAAAGATCTCATATTGACGTGGGCCAAACGGCGATGCCAAAGCCATCCCACGTCAACTTTAGCCATTCACTACAAGAAATACGGTCAATTATGACTCCCCATTTTGGTCGTTGATTCTTCATATTTATCGGTTATTGACCTTTTTTTGACCATATTCAGAAGGTCAACAGTTGGCCGTCAAGAACGAACAAACTTGACCTTTTTGGAATTTTTGTCACAGCTGGACCAACGACCAAAATTTCAGAAAGGTCACTACCCATTTGCCTGAGCCACGTAGGATCTGACGTGGCAGAGCTGACGTGGCAATGTTAGTGACCAAATGGAATCATCATAAATTTGATAGCCCAGTCCACCAATCTAGCCTACATGGGCCTGACCCAATCATCGTAAATTTCACAGCCCAATCCATCAATCTAGCCGACATGTGCCCAACCCAATACCTATTTTCTTAATTGAATTGGTTTGATTTATTTTGGCTGATGCATTATTTTGTCAAAAGCATGCACATTTAAGGATAGGCCCATTAGAAAACAAATACAACATAATACAATATTTCATATTTCATTTCAGTAACACATCACATGAAATACAATACATCATCAATCGACTCCTCTACACAGCAAGGTTCAAGGACCAACAAGTGCACAAGCGCACATCCACATAAATTGGACGAGAAGCACAAATTTTAGCTGATCACACATAACATCAATGAGAAGCACGAATATCATGTACCATCACTAGTACACATACTTTGTCCCATCACCCAAGCACCAATGTTGTGTCAATCTACTGGATTGCCCACATGGTGATGTTACTTCACTAGGGTTGTCCCAGCTTCTCCCTACCATCTGCTGATCGATGTACTGCTCTAGCATCACCTCCCGCTACCACTGGTGGAAGAAGATCAGCTCATCAGTCACCTGCACACGAACAAACCAAGAAGATTAACCTATTTAGGCTACTGTAATTTGTTTCTAAACATGGGCATTAAATCAACGCCAACACTGAATTAAAATGCCCAAAAGAATGGAGCATAGACATATGTACAGCCTAAGAACTTCAGTTTTGAGCCATTCTCGATACTACAACAAATACATAACAGCCAAATTTTTGATCCATGGACACCAGATGATAGAAAAGGTACTAAGGCACTACTTGCTACTGAAAACCAAAGCAAGGTATGAAGCACAGCCAGGACAACAATAAACTGGTACGAAATCCAGAAATAACCATCTAATGCAATATAACATTAGTTTCACTTTAGCATATGTGCCTAATTATGCAGGTATGTATGTGCTACCTGCAGGAAGGCATTGGCGGCTCCAAAGATGTCGTCGAAGTGTTCCACAGTCAAGCGTGAGGGAGGGTCATTTGGTGAAAGAAGTGGCATTTGTGCACCCTACACAAGAGACAAGATGAGTTACATTACAGCTTATGACCAAAGAAGTTACAAGAATATGAGATTGTGTGCGCAAGATAGATGTACAGAGTGATGAATCAACATTGTCAAAGCAATTTTTACTTTCATCATCTATCCAATGTGAAAAGATACAACTTGCAAGTGATCAAGGTTGGTACCTCAGGAAAGCTCCACAAGATGCCCCATGTAAGAAACAATCTTGATCCTATTTGTGGAAGAGTGGCAGAGACCGGAGACCTCACCAACCCTACAAGCCCATGAAGAATCTGCACCACCACCACCACCAAAGGCAGAGCATCAACACCAGTCGAGCAAACACAAGATTGTCGAACCTCTCAAACTCGTAACAAGACTCGAAAGAACCAGACACCATAGTAAATTCGAACAAAATTGTAATAAGGATGAAATAACAATGGAGTCAAATCATCATCAGCGGTGTTTTCACAAGTCCCTTTTAGCGGTACTCTGTTGGTTTGCGGTTCTACATTTAGACTGTGTTTAGCTTCAACTCCATTTTGTGTCTTCCTTAACTCAGTTCACAAAAATAATCCTACTTGATCAATATGTCCAACCCCACTTTAAAAAGAGGCTAAATATGACTACATAGTTTGACCAAAATTTACATTTTTAGCAAGTAAAATTCAAGCTAAGAGTCGAAGAGGTGGGAGAGGGGAAGAAGAGAAGAAAGAAAGCCGACCTCTATGACGGCAGCGGTGATGCTGATGCAGATCAGGCGGCTCGACGGCGACATCGCCGCCTCATGGCCCCCCAAAGCCCGTCACCGTGTAGTCTGACACCTGCACCACCAACCAAAGAGATCCGAACTGGTCAGACGAACCAAGGAAAGGAGAGCGGGCATGGGAAGGGGCGCACCATCCGTAGTGGTCGACTTGCTAGAGTCGACATGGCCAATGACCACGATGTTGATGTGAGTCTTATCCTTGCCCATGGCTGAAGCTAGCAAACAGAAACATCAAGGTAAGCAGGTGTTAGAAACAACAGATCCAAGTGAACAAGTGTCAACAAAGTAATATCCTATCTATTTGTGAGGTTAACATATGAAACAACCATACAGACAAGTATGCATTTAACGAGATGGAATTGCACTTGAAGCAATCAGACTGCAGGTACTTGTTAGATCTACGAATTACTGCAGTAATTACGCTAACAACATACAAATCTAATCAATTCACCATACAAGTACATGATGAAGTTCATGTTGTCAACTCTCATAGAGAACTCACAGATCCTACAGAACCAGAAGTACTACACGAATCCATCCAACAACACATGCAACAAAGCACGGACATGATTCAGGAACATCTCGTGAGACCGAATCGGTAACAGAAATAGTTACAACTGCGCACAAGCCACAACTCAACATACAGTAGCATGTGTGGTGTGGTGTAAGAGAAGCCTGGGCCTACTGGTCATTAGTCCCCAGAGCAACATTACAGTAAAGCTTGTATAATAGTACCCCTAATTCCAATTCTTCCTTTGTCGATGATCGGGAACAATTGTGAGACAGACAAGGACTCACCATTCGCCAGATTTCTCGAGCGCACGAACCTGGTCATGAAAGAGGACGCGCAACACGACACATGCCATCTTGCTTCCAGATTCGAGAACCTCGTCCCTCCCACTAGCATCAACAACCACAAAATTCCCTGCACATTCATTCACCATCATCATCATCATCAGGTGCTAGCTAGTGCCAAAATCTAGTTGAGCGTGATGAAGTATAAAAAGTCAAGCCATTTGCTAACTAACTCATACTTATATACCGATTGTTCTTCATCTAGAAGCTCTTCTGGAACTTGGTGGGAGCAGCTGCGATGTGACGTCTCTAGCACTCCCATGGCGTCCGGGCAGAAGCAGACGGAGGAAGGAAGGACCCCGCCTCGATCTGGACCCTGTGCTGGCGCCGCTCTGCCTCCTCCCGTTGGGTGTAGTCACAGCCGGGACCTCATGGCGCCACCTCCATGAGCCACAGTGCAGTGGGATGGTCGGGGCATGGATGCTGCGCCATCAAGATCATCATCTTGTGGCTGCTCGTTTGGGACCAGTAGAGGCCGTGGTGGCTCAGCCTGGCGTGGGGTTGGGAAGCCATGGCGCCGCCGCCCCGATCGAGTTCTTGATGGAGGGCCACGCCGGTGCGGATCCAGCGCCATCGGCCTCGACATTGCCGGATGTGGCAGACCGGCGGCGAGGGGAAGAGGTGGGTGGCTGAGAGGGAGGCAGCGGCGAGGGGAGAGGTGTGGCGGAGAGGGGGAGGTGTGGCTGCAAGGGGGGTCTGGATCGAGAGCGGAGTGACGGCGGCGGAAGGGAGTGCGGCGTTGCCATCGATTCAATCTGAATCGGGGGAGGCAGGAGGTGCTGTTAGGGTTTGGGAGGAAGGAGCAGAAGGAGGAGCGGAGGGAGGGATGGTGTGGTATGGATGGATGGATGTGGATGGATGGATGGATGGATGGATGTGTGCCATGTCATCGATCCATGGCACACACCTTTCCACTAATGACAATTTTATTTTATTTTCTGAGTGTAAAAATGGTTTTTAAGAACATATGAAATCTTTGATGGAAATGGATAATATTTTGTGAAAATGATCCAATATTGTGTACATGTGTGTATATTGGGATGGGGGTTTTATTTCTTTGCACAAAAAATCATTTTCAATTTTCGGAGTGCCAATGATCGGGTTTTTTGTGAAGAACCTAGCAAATAGTTGTTGCAAAATTGGGCCAAACCATTTTTTTAAAATATTATGACATATTTAATGCACAATAGACAAAATGGTTGGGTTTCAAAAGTTTTGACCCACCTCTCGTGAAATATACAAATTTCTGTCGATGTAGGTGGAAGCGGGTCAAATTTGAACTGCAGCTGCCTCATAGTTTGCTCTTTATTTTTCCCAAAAATCATTTGTAGGTACCAAATTATCTATTTCATTAGAGAAACACTAAAGTTTTCCAAGACTCAACCACTAGCTATGAACAGTCATGCCCGCCGTTTTGACCGCATTTTGAAACGGGCATGAAAAATTCAAAAAAAATCAAAAAATTAGAAAACCTTCGCATTGTGTCATTATATGTGGCCAAGTTACCAAGAAAAATAATAAACTTGTAATACTGCAATTATTTTTAAAAAGTGTTCTCAGAAACGAGCTATCATGTGTGGAGATCAATGGCTTTCAAGCCAAATGATCAATCTTATGGCCACATTCATGGCACAGTTTGTTCAAATGATCTCATATTGTGCACAAGGGTGCATATTGGAATGGCAAACAATGTTGCCTAAGTAAGTTTTCATTTTCTTTCGACGAAAAAACCATTTTCCATTTTTCAAGTGCCCGAAACGAGGTTTTTTTGTGAAGGACCTCCCAAATAATTGTTGCAAAATTGGACCAAATCAATTTTCTAAAATAATAGGACATATTTAATGCACAATTGACAAAGTGGTTGGGTGTAAAAAGTGTTGATCCACCTATGGTGAAAAAGACAAATTGTCGCCGATTCAGCTGGAAGCGGGTCAAATTTGAACTGCAGCTGCCTCATAGTTTCCTATTTATTTTTTCCAAAAATAATTTCTAGGCACATAAGTATCTATTTTATCATAGAAACACCAAAAGTATTCCAAAATTCAACCACTAGCTAGGAACGGTCAAGCCCGCCGTTTTGATCGCATTTTGAAACGAGCATCAAAAATTCAAAAAAAATCAAAAAATTGGAAAACCTTCGCATTGTGTCATTATATGTGGCCAAGTTACTAGGAAAAATAACAAACTTGTAATACGGCAATTATTTTAAAAAGTTGTTCTCAGAAACGAGCTATCACGTGTGGAGATCAATGGCTTTCAAGCCAAATGATCAATCTTATGGCCGCATTCATGGCATAGTTTGTTCAAATGATCTCATATTGTGCACAAGGGTACATATTGTAATTCCAAACAATGTTGCCTAAGGAAGTTTTCATTTTCTTTGCACGGAAAATTCATTTTTCATTTTCCGATTGCCCAAAACGAGGTTTTTTTGTGAAGGAACTACCAAATAATTGTTGCAAAAATGGACCAAATCAATTTTATAAAATACTAGGCCATATAATAATTCACAATTGACAAAATGGTTGGGTGAAAAAAGTTTTGATCCACCTCTGGTGAAAAAGACAAATTGTCGTCGATTCAGCTGGAAATGGGTCAAATTTGAACTGTAGCTGCCTCATAGTTTGCTCTTTATTTTTTACAAAAATCATTTCTAGGTACACAAGTATCTATTTAATCATAGAAACACCAAAAAAATTCCAACATTCAACCACTAGCTAGGAACGGTCAAGCCCGCCGTTTTGACCGCATTTTGAAACAGGCATAAAAAATTCAAAAAAATTCAGAAAATTGGGAAACCTTCGCATTGTGTCATTATATGTGACCAAGTTTCCAGGAAAAATAATAAACTTGTAATACAGTAATTATTTTAAAAAAGTGTTCTTAGAAATGAGCTATCATGCGTGAAGATTCATGGCTTTCAAGCCAAATGATCAATCTTATGGCCACATTCATGGCATAGTTTGTTCAAATGATCTCATATTGTGCACAAGGGTCCATCTTGGAATTCCAAACAATGTTGCCTAAGAAAGTTTTCATTTTCTTTGCACGGAAAATTCATTTTTCATTTTCCGAGTGCCCAAAAGGAGGTTTTTTTGTGAAGGAACTATCAAATAATTGTTGCAAAAATGGACCAAATCAATTTTATAAAATACTAGGCCATATATAATGCACAATTGACAAAATGGTTGGGTGTCAAAAGTTTTGATCCACCTTTGGTGAAAAAGACAAATTCTGGTCGATTCAGTTGGAAGCGGGTCAAATTTGAACTGCAGGTGCCTCATAGTTTGCTCTTTATTTTTTCCAAAAATCATTTATAGGTAAATAAGTATCTATTTAATCATAAGTACATGGTTTGATGGCGAGACATCGAGGTTTGGATGGTGGCCGAGGGCCCCAACTCTAGAGCGCATACGCTCTCATGCCATCGCGTGGTCACCGCGTGACCGTGGCGTTGCCATGCGTTCTGGGAGGCCTAGGCATGTCTAGTGGGTTGGGAACTCCCCAGGTAGGTGCTAGGAAGAAAATTATAACATAATATTCTCATGAGGAGACCGAACTATGCTCAAACATGAATAAGCAGCCAAGTGTTTGATTTGCGGTACGGGAAATGCACATGGCCAATGGGCGTGAGTTTTGGCTGAGGATGATCAGTTACTAAGAAGACCATCTTCACAAATTTTCACCTCAAAAGGAGGAACCTAGGTGGTACTTGCTTTACAAAGTACCACACTGGACATAAATACGAATGTTGAAGCTGGGCTCAAAATAATGAATGGATTGAGCTGGCATTTGGTGGAGGATGGTTATTTAAGCATAGGAAAGCACTGTAGAAAATGGATACCATTTGGACATGCCAAAGTGGTACTTCCTTCACAAAGTGCTGCTCCGAACAGAATAGGAAAATGAATATTTTCGAATTATTTTTGAACTAGGCAAGGAATGTTTTTGACATATGTGATGAAAACATGATCCAAAACATTTATGAGAATTTTTTGGGAATTTTTGGAATAACAGAAATATAGGTTGCTTCACAACCTAGGGCAAAAACTGCCACATGGACATGACACATAGGCAAAACTGATGAGATGGCGCCTAGTCATCACAACCCACCACAATCTACAAGGCTATGACCATTTATATTGGTCATTAGCAACTAGAAATAAGGCAGCAGACTAGCACTGTTTGCTTTGTGACCATTTCGTGTAAGGAAATTACGACCTTTCTGACCAAAATGGTCACAATGGTTTAGGGTTTGGAGCCCCCCGAACAGCTCTTGACCAATTGGTCTGAAATGGTCATAGATCTATGACCAATTCTTCTAGGGTCACTGACAAAAGGTCACTACTTGACATATTTTTTGTAGTGATTAGGCATGTCGCGGTCTTAGTGGGTCGCTTCGAAAAGTTAATCACATAGAGACCGTTCTCGACATGTCCAACAAAGGCTACTTTAAGAGTCTTGCTACACAAGAGGGCCACGATATCAATGTCAAAGAAAGTAGCAAAACCCATGAGTGCAAGTTGACGAACGGAAAGCAAATTGTATGCAAGGGACTCAACAAGCATGACTTTCTCGATCGTTAGATCATGAGAAATGACAACCTTGCCAAGACCCAATACCTTAGAATGTGAGGCATCACCCCACTCAACATTGGTGGGCATAGATGGAATCTTTTGCACGTCCACCACCAAGTCCTTGCTTCCGGTCATATGATTTGTTGCTCCACTATCGAGCAACCATGATCCCCCACCGGAAGCAAACACCTACAAGAGATCAATGCTTGGTTTTAGGTACCCATTTAGTAATGGGTCCTTTGATGTTAGTAACAAGGGTCTTAGGAACCCAAATAGACCATTCAATGTACTCATGAGGAGAACCAACAAATTTAGCATAAACATGTCCATCACTAGCACGGCACAACACATATGACGGGTTAAAGTCACCGGCTTTGTTGGAGGAAATGCTTTTGCCCTTTTGGACAACACCTCCCTTCACTTTTTCTTTCTTCTCCTTAGGAGCACCCTCTCCCTCTTTCACGGTTTGCTTGAGAGGAGGAGGACGTTTGGCCTTGTCGTTCTTCTTCTCGCTCTTGGACTTGGGTGCAAACCCAATTCCCTTCTTGGCCACAACTTCCTTTCGATTGCTCAAAAGGTCGTTGATGTTCTTCTCACCTTGAATGCAAGTCACAAGCCCTTTCTCAAGTTGATCCTTTAACTTAGCATTCTCCTCCACAAGATGCACATGCTCACAACACGGGTTAGTAGCACATGCATTATCAATTAATATCATATGAGGGAAGGTGGCCTTTTCCTTGGTTAGCTTAACTTGGAGTTGAGCATGAGACTCCTTGAGGCTAGCGTGAGCACTCTTCAAGCCCTTGTGGGCCTTGTCAAGTATCTCAAACTCCTCTTTGAGTCTAGCATGATCAACCCCAAGCTTAGCCTTCTCGGAAGTGAGCACACGAGACACGACAAGAGCATGATCAAGATCTTTCTTTAACTTAGCATGGTTATCGTTGTATGACTCCTCAAAAGTCAAACGATGCACACGCTCTTCCTCAAGAGCATTAGAGAGATCCGATATCCGGGGAGTAGTAGCAATGGCAACGGATGCCATGGCCATCGCTTCTCCATTTTCATCATCATCGTCATCCTCTTGGTATTCTTCTTGAACCACCAACCCACGAGTGGGAGTCTTCTTGGCGAAGTTGTTCTTGTTGGGGAAGGACTTGGCTTTGTCTTTTCGGATGAACTTGCCACCATTGTCTTCCTGCTTCTCGTAAGGACAATCCGCAACGAAATGGCTCACATTGCCACAATTGAAGCAAGTTCTAACTCGTTGCTTGCCCTTGACGCCACTTGAGTTGTTCTTGTTGAAGTTGGGTCTTGTATTCTTCTTGCTCCAAAATTGCCTTGAAGCAAGGGCCATGTGCTCATGATAATCATATTTGGTGTCTTCGGGGTTGCTCTCCTCATCTTCCACTTCTTCCTCTTCTTCCATAATAACCTTGGCCTTCAAAGCAAGGTTGGGCTTCTTTGCCCTTTGAGAATGGAGCACCGCATTGTCGGCAGTCTTGTCCAAGATGCTCATTGCAACGAACTCATCCAACACTTCACTTGAGGTCATGGAGTGGAAGTCCGGTCTTTGACGAATGACGGAGGACATAGCCTTGTTGTAGGGCATCATGGCCTTGAGGAACTTGCGCTTGATCCAATTGTCATCCGTGTCCTTGCTTCCATGATCTCGGAGTGAGACTGCGAGTTTGGTCACTCTATGAAAGAGCTCACGAGGTTCTTCATCTTCCTTCATTGCAAACTCATCGGCTTCATCTTGCACCACTTCATAGTTGGAGCGTTGAATGCTAGCACTTCCTCGATAGAGAGACACAACACATTGACATGCGTCTTTAGCCACGGCATGAGGTCGAAGATGAGGGAGATCTTCGGGAAGGATTGCATCTTGGATGATGAAGAGATCACTCTCATTGAATTGATTATCCACGGCTTCTCGAGGGGTGAAGTTGCTTGGGTCATGAGGATAGAAACCTTCTTCAATGATTCTCCAAAGGTTAGTATTCACATGTTTTAAATGACGCTTGAAACGATAAACCCAAGAATCAAAATCTTCATTTTTCTCATACTTAGGAGGAGGATCGGCATGATTTAAATGAGTAGAGGGAATCGGTCCTCCATAAATTGGAGGTTCCACATGGGCAAAGATGCCGGTGCCATTTCTACCACTAGTAGAAGGACTCTTTTCACTGTTAGCTTCCCCCTTGTCGGAGGGAGAATCCATCACCTTGTTAGTGGGATCACCCACTTTCATCGGCAAGGTGGAAAGTTTGAGTCCTTCAAGAAATTTAGTAAGCATGCTTTCAACCTTGGTCGTCATGGAGTCTTTCAAAGTGTCTAGAGCCACATTGAGTTCCTCACGAGAGACCAGGTTCCCCCATCGGCCGTAGACGAGATAGGATTCACACCGGAGTGCTCCTCCGCACCGTCTGTGGTGTCAACCATACTCTTCGGACGGCAAAGTCCTTAATAAAGAGACGAGGCTCTGATACCAATTGAAAGGACCGATATGGTTGACTAGAGGGGGGGTGAATAGGCAACTAACAATTTTAAGCTTTTCTTTACCAATTTAAACTTTGCAACAAATAGGTTGTCTAGATATGCAACTAAGTGAGCAACCTATATGATGCAATAACAACTAGCACATAAGCAAGCAAGGGATACAACACAAGTAGGCTCGCAAAAGTAAAGGCACAAAATAACCAAGAGTGGAGCCGGTGGAGACGAGGATGTGTTACCGAAGTTCCTTCCTTTTAAATGGAAGTACGTCTCCGTTAGAGCGGTGTGGAGGCACAATGCTCCCCAAGAAGCCACTAGGGCCACCGCATTCTCCTCACGCCCTCACACAATGCGAGAGGCCGTGACTCCACTATTGGTGCCCTTGAAGGCGGCAACCGAACCCTTACAAACAAGGTTGGGGCTCTCTCCACAACTTAATTGGAGGCTCCCAACGAAACCACGAAGCTTCACCACAATGGAATATGACTTCGAGGTGACCTCAACCATCTAGGGTGCTCAAACACCCAAGAGTAACAAAATCCACACTAGAAAGTATGGGGGAAGCAAATATCCTTTGGTGGAAGTGTAGATCTAGGTCTCCTCCTTCAATCCCTAGCAAATCAACAAGTTTGAGTGGCTAGAGAGAGATCGGGCAAGAGAGCTTGAGAGCATTAATGGTGGAGTGAGAGAGGTAAGAGGTGAGATTGGTAGGTGGAAGAACCACCTTATATAGCAACCCTAATAAATCCAACCGTTACTGCGTTTTTAGCACTGCAGCGATACAACCGCTCCTTGTCCCGGTACAACCGGGACTCATGATGTAATGGCAGAACCCTACCAGGCGGTACAACCGGGCCACCAGGCGGTAGTACCGGTTATTAGAAAATAACAGGACCAACCGCCCGACCACAAGACAACTACCATGACCGAAACAATGCGGAGTCACCCTTGAGGGCGGTAGTTAGGCGGTCTTGAGCTGGTCTGCTGCTGGCCTTAAGCGCTTGAGCGGCTAAGGTACGAGCGGAACAACCGCTCGAACTTCCGGTAGTACCGGTTGATGAGGAGCAACCGGACCTACCGGGCCACCACCGCCCGAGAACCGCATCAAAACAGAAGCCTGACCGGTACATGGGCGGTGCATGGCCGGAACAACCGCCGCATGTCTTTGCAGAGCCTGGTGGCGGTACCACCGCCCGGAGGCAGCGGTACCACCACTCGACAAAGACAGGGAAGCGCCAAGAGCCAACGGTACAACCGCTCGGACGAGCGGTACAACCGCTGGGAAAACACAATAGAAGTCAAATCAAGAGGAGGCACTCTCTCTCACACGAAGGAAGACAAAGAGGGGTGATGGAGGTGTACGTGAACGGATTCCCCTATTCTTTCCAAAGTGGATTCCCTCTTGATAGTACGGGTTCCCTACGACCAAAGAGATAAAAAGCGTAGAGGACTCCGTCTTCAATCGTTTCCTTTGAGAGAGAACAACTATCCGATGTAGGCCTAATCATCGAGAACCTGAAACATTTAGCACAGGATTAGACCAACAAAGGGTTGTCATCATCATCCAAAACATAAGATAGGGAAATGCCCTTTCAATCTCCCCCTTTTTGGTGGATGATGACAACAACACGATTTAAGATAGAAATCTATAGAATCTAGTCGGAGCTCCCCCTAAATGTGTGCCCCAATTTGAACTAGCTGTTAGAGAGCATGGGCACACTTTAAGGTCGAGACTCCCCCTAGACTTTATAGACTCGCCACTAAAAGCACATAAGGTAGACAACATAATGGAACGAGAGCAATACTACCAATAATGACCAAAAAACATGAAAATAAGATAGCAGGAGTGGCACAATCCACACTAAGCAAGCCGAGAAACGAACAAAGTTCAACTGGAGACCACTGGCAAAGTTCAACACAAAACACACACCACGCAAACACCCATGCAACTCCCGAGTCCTATCACACTCTCTCCCCCTTTGGCATCAAGACACCAAAAAGGAAGAGAGCGAAGCTAGCGCCCCAGGCTCAGTCGTCCTCCTCGGACTCCTCGGTAGCATCTGGATCTTCATCATCTTCAGAATCTTCATCATCGTCCCGATCTGAGTCCTCCATGATATCATCAGCAGCAGTAAAGGAAGTGGAGGGCTGAGGGGGGGGGGCTTCATCATCAGTCCAGGTGTTGTGGGAAGAAATCCAACGCTCCTCCGGTGTGATGCTCTTCTCAGAACCACTCTGAACCGACATGTTGAGATGCCTCATCATAGCAATTTGGCGACACCGGGCATGCTTCTCATTGACATGTGCCTCATAAATCCTCTTCTGGATGTCAGATGAAGGCAGAAAGTCTTCTTCACCTTGGCAGTGAGCTTGTCCACCCACGAGGGCTTGGCCCCTGGCTCCAACTCAAAATCCTCATCGTCAGAAGTGGCATAGACATCCTCAGGAGCATCAGCAGGGAAACGAGGCTCGGCGTGCTTCTTCTTCTTAAGGAGCTTGACTTCATGAACAGTGAGATTATCAGGAGAGGAGAGAGGCTCTCCAGGACGGCGAACCTCCCACACTGAGTTCAGAAATCTCATGACAAAAGGAGCATAAATGGGGACCTTCCTGTAGATGACCATGTTGTACATCTCGTGCCACAGCCAGTTGGAAACATCAAACGTCTCCCCAGATCCCACCTTGGTCTTCATAGCAACCATCAAGTCAACAAGATAGCCATGGATTTCATCTTGATTCCCCACCTTGGGCAGAAGCACATTGTGAAACACGCGATGCATGATGTCATAGACCTTCACCAAATCCTTAGATTCTCCAATAATACCACGACCCCGAATGTACAGAGGGGCAAGCTTCTCCTTAGGCATGGAGTTAGGATGGTCATGGGGCGAATGCCACCCCTTCCTTCCAGACCGGTATTATCATACCCAATAGCATTGCAAAAGGTCCTCCAGGGAACTTGAAAGAGCTCATCACGGCACATGAAAGTGAGGGTGCGCGCGTCATCTTCTCCAAAGTGAACGGTGGCATAGAACTGATGGATGAGTTGAACATCAAAGTCACAGTTGACATACATGAGCTTGACATCGTTTCCTTCGAGAGATAGTACGGGTTCTTTCCAAAGTGGATTCTCTCTTCGTTTCCCTATTCTTTCCAAAGTGGATTCCCTCTTGATAGTACGGGTTCCCTACGACCAAAGAGATAAAAAACGTAGAGGACTCCGTCTTCAATTGTTTCCTTCGAGAGAGAACAACTATCCGATGTAGGCCTAATCATCGAGAACCTGAAACATTTAGCACAGGATTAGACCAGCAAAGGGTTGTCATCATCATCCAAAACATAAGGTAGGGAAATGCCCTATCAATTACCTTAATAGTTAATTGCCCGTGCGTTGCTACGGGAGTATATAATCTAGTTGTTCTACCATGTATATCTTTATGGCACATTTTTGTTGTTCTAACATATATCTTTAAGGCACATAAGGCCGCATTGTTGACTTATTTTTAGCATTAAACCATTTATTGCTCCTAATTTCTCAGGAGTTGCTAATGTAGATGAATTTAAGAATTTTCCATAATGTTTCCTCCAAACAAGCTATTCCTCCTACTTTATCTCACTCTAGCAGGCACCAGACATTATGCATCCTAGCTTCTACCTCCCTTCAAAAGATAGAAAATGGACTGTGCAAACATAATTAACATTATTTAGAAAAGAGCGAGTGCATGATTCTCGGGAAGAATGTATGGCAAATGCTTTACTAAGACTAGCCACAATGGTGAGTAACATACACATATCCCTAGACTATGTTACTACCTTCATAGAGGGGTAGTAACATAAGTGTAGTAACATGCATAGCTTCATTTATTATGTTATAGACTCATATAGCATTGGGACATGTGATGTTACAATAACTAGCTAAGTTACTATAACTACCTCTCTCCTCATTAACTCACTGCCACATAAGCAAAGTTGCTGAGTTGGACTCAATGTTACTGCTGAAGTTACTCCCACTGTGGCTAGTCTAATGCTGGGATATTGAACAAGTTCAGGTAATAAACATGAAGACAAAAATGTGCAAGCCAATTGGTGAGGGGAGTCATCTGGAAGATAGTGCACACTATCTTCTCATGTTTCGTAAAAATTCTTCGGTGGCTTCTAGCAATATCTATATCCATGCCTTGTTGCCCAACATCCTTTTTATATATGGTGTAGATCATAATGTCTATATCCATCCTTTTCAAATAGGAGAAGAGGCAAATGTTCTATGCTAAAACAAAGTTAGTTATAGCAGATATTTCTCATTACATAATATTTCAAGGTTCCTTTGTATTGCATAAACAATGTTGAATAGAAAGAAAATGCCATGGGTCAACAGAGGAGTATTATTCTAAAAGCTGAAAAGCTACAAGAGAAAAGTATTCTCGGGGTGTACATCTTCTGTAAATTTATTCAAAAACTCATGCAGGCTACCACATAAAATTCTTTTAGCAGGATAGTTGCCAAAAATTGAAAATATATCTATGCACAATTGAGGTGGATCGTACCATGATAACATTGTGTTATCTCATTTCTCAAAGATATCAACAACCCCATGAGAGAAAAAAATCTAGCTGGGAAATGCATATGCATCCAGCTGTACATCCATTGCAGAATATATCCCGGTAGCGAAAGCAATTGTTTTCCCTAGGTGAATATTTTGTATCTTGCACATGAGATGCATAGTATCGATGGAGTATGAAGCTTGTAAAGCACATTAATACTTCAAAATGTAAAAGCAATTACTACACACCATGAATTACTTACTCCGATTCGGTACATAAGCATTAAACTTCCTTTTATGAGGAAGAGTCATTGGTGATTAAGTGGCAACTCCACTCCACTGGAATTATTGTCAAGTTGATAGGATACCGAAGCTGAGTTACAGACATAAAAGAAATGAAAAACAAAGCAGATACTTTTGTTTGGACAATTGTACAGTCTGATCACACAGAGGTAGAGAGAACGGTTAAAGGAAGGAATATGAGAGATTATCGACCGTGATTGATTTGACTTAATTGTGTTATATGCCTTAACCAAATATCGTATTAATTGCCGTTCGTGAATTGAACGAATTACCAAATATTGATCGGGAGGAGAGGGAAATTGTTGTAGGGGTGGGAGAGGATGGGACGAAGGGATGGGAGGACGTAAGACGGGAGTCGGAACCTTACGGTTCTTTTAGGTAGTAGAGATTGTGGAAACGACCATGTTATGACAACATCAAAGCATGACTATATGGGAAGAACAATTCTGGCATGAAGCACGACCGCCATATCGGCCTTGTCACCGCCGCATCAACCCGCAGTGTACTCCTCCACCCCTCGCTCTTGCGTTGAGATGAGTTGAAGTACTGAGGCAACACACTTCGGCTCATTATGTCCCAATGCCAGTATGGTTCAACACTACGCTTTGGGTACCAGTAGGAGGGAGACCGAGAGTACTCGTTAACGACCTGAACATGGACGCGCGATGCAACGACATCAAGAGCGGCGATGAACCGGTGCTTGCAACGATGAGGGGCAACGCAACAAGGGTTCAGTTTGTAGCATACTAGGAGAGGGCAGAATCGAGAGAAATCCGATGGAGGGCTCAAACATGGAAATAGAGTGGGAAAACCGATCGGTGTTATATTCTATATACCCCATCCATTCAACAAAATATTGACCATAAATTAGACTAAACAAACGCGGGCTATATGTGTCAGAAATTATATCGTTCGATTATTATTCGAAAGAAGTTTCGATGGTACAATTTATGAACTCACAAAGAAATTATATCGTTCTAATTTATGGTCAAAGTTGAATTTTGAGATGTGTGCACGTGTTATTGAAGGATAGTTGTCACTCAAAGATGTGCTATCTTACCGAGGCTAAGAAATAACCAAAACGCAGAGGTAGGTTTTAGTATATTTCATCAAGCTCCTAAAATACGTAACGTAATCACCGGGAGAGAGCTTCCCCACTCCTTAAACAGCGAACGCCCTTTTTTCCTCCACCCAGACGGCCACACCTGCTGGTGACGGGGGAGCCAAACCCAAGAAGCGGCGGGCGGAGAGGGGAGGGGAGAGCGGCAGCAGCCAGCCGGCGGAAATGGCGGCGGCGCCGCCCAAGGCCTGGAAGGCGGAGTACGCCAAGTCGGGGCGGTCCTCGTGCAAGTCCTGCAAGTCCCCCATTGCCAAGGACGCGCTCCGCCTCGGCAAGATGGTCCAGGCCACCCAGTTCGACGGCTTCATGCCCGTGCGTAATACCGTCTCCCTCCTCCCCATCCCCTTCCTCCATCCCACCCTTCCCCGCCATGAATCCCTCCTCGCCCCGCGGGCGGATCTATCTTTGGCCGACCCCTCGCGGCGCCGCGGGGGGTAGGGTTTTGGGGCGGTTTAGTGTTTTTTTTTTCTTTTCTGGTGGGTCGGGGCTCCCGATTGGATTTGGATTC
Source organism: Aegilops speltoides (assembly GCA_021437245.1). Taxonomy (NCBI): domain Eukaryota; kingdom Viridiplantae; phylum Streptophyta; class Magnoliopsida; order Poales; family Poaceae; genus Aegilops; species Aegilops speltoides. The sequence continues at coordinate 21,124,926 of CM038141.1, forward strand.
GGATGAATCCGAATCCGATGGTGGCTCCGTGTGCGGCATGCAGTGAGTCGATCTGACGGGTTCGGTTTTCGTCTGATTTCTGAACCTGACTTGTTCTTGATGGTGATTTGGTGAGCCTGTTCTGACTGATTAGAACACCCCCTTTGTAATGCGGAGCCTGTGATGATTGGGACACACCCTTCGCGATGCGGGGCTCGAAATGCAATTCTGTATGCTTGGATTTCAGCACTGGGTGCCCGCCGCTCCGTTATCTGTCGATTTGTAATATCCTTTTTTGCTCATAAAATTGCTGAAAAGAACTCCTGAAACAACTGTTGGGTCTGGCATGTAAAATGCAGGCTCTGAATCTTACGCCTGCAATTAATTTGATATATGTTTCTGTTTATGTTATGTGCCTTTCTGCATCACCAGCCGTACGCTGCTCTAGGTTCATATGTCGTGAGGTAACCATTATAACTGTTTAATTGTTAATTTAAAGCGAAGAAGTCCATCTAAACTGCATAATAATTTGGTACAACATCAGCATGGTGCCCTTTGCAATGTGTGTAAAGTAGTAAAATCCAGCGCCAGTTTAGATAATAGTTTGGACATCGTATTTTTGTGAGATATGTCTGGATATGATTCTGTGCTTGTTTGGACTTTGAACCATTTTATGATACAAGTGCGATAAACATAGCTTATAAGCCATTTCACTTTTATACGATTCCCATTAGCATTTTTTAACTGTCAGGCACCAGCAGTTCTCATCTATTCATTACTGGTCTTCATCGAGAACGGGGCGTCGACCTGTTGGCTGGGCAGCTGGGTTTGCTGCCAGCCCACCCGGGTTCGAGTCTCGGCTCTTACACGTGGTGCTCGCGGAGTTTCTCCTATAAATAAAAGCCAACGAGGGTTAGCCCTTGGGTTGGTCTCATGTTTCATTACTGGTCTTCATGGTACTACTGGGTTCTTGACTGTTGTGATTCTATAACTGTTTGCTTTGGTTTGGCTCATGTGGACACTCTTAACTGTTTCACTGGGAGAACGCTATATTATGTAGGGAAATTAAGGCGACTCTTGGTTATTTCCTGGTTCTAAAAGTCACATTATCTGATCATTTTTCCTAACATGGATAGCTTTCTTAGCATTATGTTTTCCGTATTATTCAGAGGGTTATGGATGGGTACAGTATCTATGTCTCAGTGATGTTCTGATAGACTCTGTGTTTTTCTGGAATTTTATGTCTAGCATTTGGTTGGTGATTGGTCAGTTTTTCAGGAGGCAGAGGAAAATATGATGCCTTGTGCCAACTTATATCACCAATGCAGTTTTGCTAATTTACACATCTATTTATAATTTATATTTCCATGTTTTCTCTTTTCCAGATGTGGAACCATGCCAAATGCATCCTCAACAAGAAAAACCAGATAAAATCGTATGTAACTATGTCTCTTACTCATCAACTGGATTTTAGGCTTCAGTATTCAGCCTGTTAGTTTATCCGACTCTTGTATCTGAGTATAAACCATGGAAAATTTAACTCTACTCTTAACTTCTGACCAGTGTTGATGATGTTGAAGGAATAGATGCACTTAGGTGGGATGACCAAGAGAAGATAAGAAACTATGCTGCAAATTCCTCGACTACTTCAACTGCAACTGCAACTGCAAGTTCCACAGCTGCTATTTCTGACAAATGTGCTATTGAGGTTGCTCAATCTGCCCGTGCTTCCTGTAGACGGTGCAGTGAAAAGATTGCAAAAGGCACTGTACGTATTTGTTGACCAATTGTTTTCGCACATTTCTTTTTGTTGTGAATATAACTTTATTAGTCTCGCGTGAATCCAGGAATTTATACTTACTAGTGCTTGTGTATATAATGTTTATGGTCCTAAACAGAGTCCTCCTTATGGTCAATAATCTTAATGTGTTGTTCTTATTTCTCACTTACTAGTGACTGTATATAGAGACATGAGTTTCACATTCTTGAATAAATCTTAATGCAATTGCATACAACTGTCACATAATTATAGTACTACCATATTTCTAGTTCTAATTCTAGTTCTAATCACCTGACACCTATTGGGGGATATGTCGTAGTCTCCCAAACCTAAACTTGTTCTTGATTTTTTGAACTCAGAGATTAGAACTGTTCTATATATGGCTTTGAAACACATGAACATGGCACATTGTTTCTCTGTCAAAAAAGAACATGCCACATTGTTTTCTCCACCCTATCTGTGACCAAGTCAGACTGCAGATCAGGTTGCAGATAATGCCCAAGCTTTTATTATTCTGCTGTGTTGGAATCTGGAATAACTGTAATATCCTGTAAAGGCAGCAACATGGTATCCTGTTACGTAAAAATTCTCTGCTAGTAGCATGCTATGTCACCTGCAAAATAAGTTCTGAAAAGTAGGAATTGGTAAAGCAAATGATTGTGTTGATTTATATTCTTTTTCGTACATGGAATTCCTGATTTTGTGCTAGATTGATTGATGAACGATATGCATTTCTTTGATTTCTAGAGTCCAAATCAAAAGATTCTATGGTCTAGAAGTACATGTTTGATTTGTAATCTTTCATTTAGCTCACCAAGTATAAAGAGATACTACCATTTAATACCAGTGGTAGGGTAAATTATGTTATTTGTCTTGACTCTTAATTTGTGTCTGTAACAGTTTGCTATGTTGATTAGGTTCGTGTTTCATCTAAACTTGACGGTCAAGGTTGGTATCATGTTAGTTGTTTCTTGGAAATGTCCCCAACTGCAAGTGTTGAGAAATTCCCAGGCTGGGAGACCTTGTCGGACGATGATAGAGGAGCTATTATTGATGTTGTTAAGAAAGGTGCTGCCACTAAACGTAAGCATGGAGATCATAGTTTTTCGTTCCTTTTTTTAACATAACTTGATAATCTGACTTGTTGTATTTGTAATGGTCATCAAGAAGAAACAACTTCGAAGGGCTCCAAGCGCAAGATTGGTGACATTGATATGCGTAACTCCAAAGCTCCGAACTTAGATGGAAGTACATCTGAAGGTGCTGCACGAAGCAAAGGAAAACTTGTTGTACCATGTGAGCCCAATTCTAGTTCTGCTGATCTGCACCAAAAGCTTAAAGAGCAGAGTGACACGCTTTGGAAGTTGAAGGATGAACTCAAAAAGCATGTTTCAACTGCTGAGCTGAGGGATATGCTTGAAGTTAATGAGCAAGATCCATCTGGACCAGAGCGGGATCTATTGGAACGATGGTAATGTTTTTTGCTATTTTTCTTTTCTTGATGGATTTTCATCTAATCGCAAATTATTTTACTTGTTGTCATGTGCTAAACTCGGTAAGGTCCAGAGACTGGGATAGGGCACTCGCCTCTGGCCATAACGTGGGCAAGGGGCTGGTTCATGCCTATGCCATACAAGCGGTTCTTTGTGTTGTTAGAATAAGTTAGAATTATAACTATATGACACTTAGTGCTTGTAGAGGAAGTGGAAACTTGTACAAGCGGATCTTTTTGCTAGTGATGATTTTTGTGCTTGTTTTCTGGATCCCAAATCCTGGTTCTGACCTGCTGGTACCAGGAATCTGATGGGGCTTGTTTTCGAGATATTAGGCGCTATTTTGAAGGAACTTATGATCAAATACTATTTAGAGGTAAAGGGGAATAACATTTCTTCTTTAGAATAGGGAAGAAAAACACTTAAACCAAATTTGGTAGGAAGCAAGATGGCGTTCTATTGGTTATTATTCTACTGGTTGGGTCATAGGGTATTTACCAAAGCAGAAGAGTCGAACCTCGCTTGCTTTAGTTGTTTTTTATGTGCTAATAAGCTCTGTCTGCTCCTGGCTGGCTACCTTAATATTTTGGATCATGGCTATCTTAATGCTTGACAAACCATCTCTTTAGATTCCCTGCCTGGTGTACTAATGATTCTAGTTTTCACTCAAATTTGTAATCCGTTCCTATTTACACGCGTCTTCGTATTTTGTGATTTAACTTTGACCAGTAAAATATGAGTCATGTGTCATAAAACTTATACAGTTGGAAGCTTTTTCTAATACAAATTGAATGCTGTAATTTTTGTGGCACACAACCCATGTTACATTGGTCAAATTGATGGTCAAACTTGAGGGGGAATTGGATACATTTAACTATAGCAACTATTTTTGAGTGAAATGCAACATGAGGTCAGATGGTCACCCACCTACACCCAACATGATTATATAGCCAAACCAGCACAATCATGTGGCTAACTGTTGATTATGTGTTATAGATGGGGACATCTATTACCTGTCTAATGCTAAGTATTACAACTATTGAACCCTGTTCAAGAATTCTTCCGATTAACCAGTTAACTTGCCGATTAATCCCTACTCGTAGGGTGACCGAGTAGCCGATAAACCGATATATCATCCGATTAATTGATTAAATGGCCGATTAGCCAATTAATCCCTTACTCACCAACCAACCGAGCAGCTACCAGTTAACGATTTCCTCAACAAACCAATATTATACGTTCTATAAAGCAATTCTAATTGATCAACAAAACTAAGTTCAATAATTATGGGGTTTAATTGACCTCAAAAGCCACATCAAGTTTTCTGGCTCGTACTTTCTTTGTTCCAAATTAATTGAAGTACTAGCTTTGTCCTAAGTCAGACTTCTCCATATTTGACCAAGTTTATAGAAAAACGTGCGTATACCTACAACATCAAATATAATGAAAATATATTTTATGATGAATTTAATGAAGTTAATTTGATGTTGTAGATGTTGATATATTTTTCTGTAGACCTGGTCAAACTTAAAGAAGTTAGACTTGGGACAAAGCTAGAACTTCAATTAATTTGGAACGGAGGAAGTAGCTTTTAGTGGAGCTGAAGAGCTCTGAAACAAGGTCTGGTATCCTGCTGAAGTATTGTTGAATTTTGACTACACCGACCTGCCAGCCTGTGGCATTGCTCTTTCTGTCGTACTTCACAGTATTCAGATGCTTCACTTTTTATAATGTCTCATGGTTCTATTTTTTTATAACATTTTTGTTCTCTTGCAGTGCTGATGGAATGCTGTTTGGAGCGTTGGGCACCTGCCCAGTCTGTAATAGCTGCCTATACTATTATGGTGGTCACTATCAGTGCAATGGCCATGTTTCAGAGTGGTCCAAATGTACCTACATGACAACAGAACCTGTACGCATGAAGAAAAAATGGAAAATTCCTGATGAAACAAAAAATGATTATCTTACAAAGGTAGGGCATCTTGGAGCTTCTCAAGCTCAAGTATTTACTTTTCGTGTTAGAGAGCAGCGTCTTGTAGCTAATGTGGGATTCGTCCAAGGACCAAAAGAACCATATATTTAGGTAAATAATTAAGTGCTTCCCAGAGGTAGATATTATTTTTGGAGGGGAAATTATGCATTATTGGGAACATTGTGCTCCATGGTTAGAACTTGTAAGGGCACCCAATGGTTGGACCCTCCCGCCCAACCAACTTTGTCCCGGGCTCATATAGTTCCCAAGCCCAACTTCTGTTTTCTCAGAAAAAAACAAACTAGAAACTCCTGTGATCGAATTAACAGTAGGCACCACTCACTAACAGAAAATAACTGCATCTTAATTTAATGCAGTTGAAGGTTAATAAACATGTTTGTCTTGCAGTGGTTCAAGTCTCAAAAGGTTAAGAAACCAGAGCGAGTTCTTCCCCCAATGTCACCTCAGAATTCTGTAGGTCAATCACCTCAGCAGTCTCTCGTCGGTGAAGCATTGGATAAGTTGAGAGTTTGTATAGTAGGACAATCTAAAGATGTAGCTGTAAGTAATCTTCATTAAATTTTTTGTGCGTTATATTTTTAGGTTATTTTTCTGTTTTGCTTGCCTTTTTGGTTACATCCTACGTAAAATCTCTATTAGTTTAAAGTAGGTGCAAAATTAATTGTGTGAATCTCTAGTCTTTGTTGAGTTGCATCTATGCAAGTATGCATCCTTGCTGAAGTGGTATGCATCATGATTGATTCAGTAAATTTGTGTCAAGGGATACTTAGGCTCATTTTTGCTGTCACTGAATATGCTATGTATGCTGTGCCTAATTTATAATCTTTTGTGGAAATGTAGCCTCCAAAATAGGCAGAGGCTGGTTAGCCAAAAGATTAAATGGGCATAAGTAACAGAGCCTTACTATATTGTACCAGAGAATCAGTTTATGCACACGCTGCATGGTTTGTCTACGAAAAAACTGAAAATGTGGAAAGTACTACCTCTGATCCAAAATGCAAATCCTTTAAGCATTTTTACCGATGAAACATTTCTAGATTTTACTATCTAGAGGAGAAGAACTACTAGCATCCAAAACATCAGATCAATTTTACTAGATTTATCATGAAATATACCTTTATAGTTCATGATTATTTTTATTTGAGGCACAAATCTGCACAGAAATTGATCTTCAATGTATCATTGAAGAACGTGTCAGTGTCCTAAAAGGCTTACATTTTGGATTGAAGGGAGTACTCATTACTCAACTGACCTCTGGTATTTTGAAGTAGTTTTCTGATAGTTTTTGAGCTGTCAGTTCTCTTGAATGCACTAATGTCCTGAAAGACACAGATAGCTGTGTGTCATTTGTTTCTTCATGTTTCTCAACAATTTCTCCAATTTACATTATATTCGATATTCGTCGGAATATGGAGAGTCAGCTTGTTAGACCATCTCTAATCCTGCATCGATTCAAAGAGAAAAAAAGCAAGGCTTTGTGCCTTGATGGCTGGGGACTCACCTTATAATAAAGAGAAGGAATAAATTGATGCCTGCTTTGTTCTTCCTTGGATTTGCTGCAACTTCAAGCATCAGTCCCTTTGAACCGCTTTCTGCAGTGTATCGATCCAGCTCTATACTTCCTCCAAATCACTTTTCTGCAACACTGGTCTTAGAATGTAACATGAGCAAAAGGAGCAAGGTGTTGAATTCATATAAAATCATTTCTTGTCAGATTCTAGGGTCAAATTGCCTCATGTGATCTGGCTCCTTTATTTCATATCAGATTGATACTATAGGTTGCATATCTAGTTGCATGTGACACCCAGTTTTTTTTCTCTGTTTTTTTATTTGTTGTAATTAGGTAATTATTGTTTGTTTCAAATGCTCTTTACAAGTTTTATATTTATTTAATGAGCTGAACTCTTGTAGGATGAGTGGAAGCAGAAGCTTAAACTTGCTGGTGCCCACTTCAGTCCCAGGGTTACCAAAGGTTTTTCTTTGCATATATGAACTTCTTTTGCAATTGGATTTGTATAGCATTGGAACCTAGATTTCCTTGTGCAACATATATGGATAACTGAGGTAATTGTTTTATGGAGTAGGGATAAAGGGAAGAGGCTATCTTATGGCTATTCTTATGTCAATATGGATTGGTGCCCGGTTGGCTATACCACCCTTAGATCCAACTATCCAACATCACTTCATGCTTTGAGATTCTTATATTTTCACCATCTTCACTGTAGCACACCCTCATGTCACACCATAATAAAGACACTTCTGTAGTGAGGCCTCGGTTTGACTACCACTTAATTGATAGTTCATATTCAGTCCCTAGCATGCACAGATTAGTTTATCACAGAGTGCAATGCTGCATTGTGCAGAGAAATAAAATATGCAACCCTCAGCATGAGTCCATGGTCTGGGTTCGACTACCACTTAATCTTCAGTTTGTTTTCAATATCTGGTAGTGCATAATACGAGCTGAGTACAGATTGGCTCATCACGGAGGGTGCAATGCTGTATTTTGTATAGACAAAAAATACGTGAACCTCAAAGCACGAAGTTATTGCAATATGCTTATGTTTACCTGCATTGCAGATATTAATTGTGTAGTTTCATGTGGCGGGCTTGATAACGAGAGTGCTGAAGTCAGGAAAGCTAGGTCTCACATTTTACCCTATCCATTGTTTTTCAATCATAATTTGGCATGTTCTTTTTGCTCTAATGCTGAGGTTGGAATATCATGTTATATATATGAATTTGTTTGCAGGAGGCAGAAGATACCAATTGTCAGAGAAGATTACCTTGGAGAATGCATTAGAAAAAACAGGGTGCTTCCATTTGATTTATACAAAGTAGCGACTATGTTGGAGGAGTCATCAAAAGGTAGCACGGTCACTGTTAAAGTTAAGGGCCGAAGTGCTGTTCATGAGGCTTCCGGTCTGCAAGATACGGGCCATATTCTGGAAAATGGCAAAAGCATTTACAATACAACCTTAAACATTTCTGACATGACACAAGGTGTTAACAGGCAAGGTTTTTGCTCATAATATTTTTTTGAGGGTTTGCTCATAATATTTTGTTGCAAATTCATGACATGCATTTTGAGTTAGGGTGATTGCAAATAGTGCCTACTGGTTAGGGCACTTTTAGACTTATAATAAATCCCGCAACAAGTTTTCTCTCATTTACCCCCTACAAGCTTTCCATTCCAAATATCCTCTTTTGACTGCAGTATCCTTCAATTTTAATGAGTTCCACCTGAACTTTAGTGGTTAGGAGAAATATACAATAACCGTGAAGCAACTATCTTATTTGTGTATGTATCCAGGCTATAGGAATTGGAGGTAGTTAATCTATAATGGGTAATAAATCTGAGTTACTATTCACATTTTATTTTTGTTGTGGTTCCTCGAATTCAATTTGAGTTTATCTAAAACTTAGAGGATAGTTTAATACTTTGTACTCCAGACTTTCTTCTCATCCACACAAGGTTTATCATACAGGGGCATTTTAGAATGACCGACTAACTAGCCTGAACAGGCTCAAAATCAGACCAAAGGGTTGAGGATAATTTTGTCAATGCCTCACAATGGTACGACAGTTGCATGTGATTTGTAGTCTAGGGAACATCACCTCAGATCACCAGGTCGATTTTGACATGATTTACCCCAGTCCCCCTTGTGTGGGTTATATCCCTACTCCTGCCTTGATTAGTAGTATTATATGGAAAAAGTGCACAATATTGGTTACAAAAGGGGGATCTGCTGAGTTGGTAGGCAACTCGCCGAGCTACGATAATCAATCTGGGCAATAGGCGCCATAATCACTAGGGTTTCTATGGATCTAGATTGCTTGGTCCCTTTCTGGGGTCCTCGACACCTTTATATAGCTCCTGGATGGCGGTAATCTTCCTTCTCCTTTATATAAACTCTTTCGTACGTGCGTAGGGAGTTTGGATCGGATACAAGTAGAACTTGTGACCTCTTCCTACGCAAGGTTTCCTTATCTTCCACCTGTAATATACACCCTCTAGGTTAGTGGTCCTTTACATCGGCCTCCAAGTCCCATATACACCAAGGCCCGTACAGCCCACTTGTACAGTTTGCATGGCACTGGGATACGGTAAGCTGGCTTACCATCGCCAAAGGGTAAGTAATAACCAGCTAAACAAAGAAACCATAGCAGAATGGCAGGAGGTTGGGTGCTACCACCTTGGTCATCTTCGTCGTATGAGCTCAGTTCTTGTTAACATTGTCACCATGGAACTTTTATTGATCACCATCATAAATGTCATCGCATTGCTTTTGCCATCACAGTCGGCATTGATGCCAGCGTCACGTCTCCGATTGATCATGTTGAGGGATGGCGGCTGCCGGTGGGATTTGTAGTAGGCTCAAAGGGAAATATACAGACTATGTAGCACAGTACACATATGGATACAGGGACACCGGGAAATAGTATTTATCAAACATAGGCTTATCGGGATACTTATTTAGGTATATAGTGAACATACCATGTATAATTGTATATATGTTTTAGAGGAGAGAAGATGAGAGTACTGCATGTTTCCTCCTTCAGTCCTTCTCATCGACGAATGATGTTGATCTCCTCAGTCCTCACACGATGGTCTTTACAACATCAAATACATGGTATGCTAGTTACCTTGCTGGTGAGATGGACATGAGGATGAATGTGGGAGGTGGATGGCTCTTGTCTCCCAGCAGCGTGCAGAAAGACCGGTCTGAGGGGATGTGGCGTGCCGACCGCCAACAAAAAACAAGATCCGGCTGCCCCCAGATTGGCCCTTACATGGCCTTTCAGTGGAGGGGTTACTTGATCAACTTGCCCCATCTTTGTTTTGATTTTTCTAATAGAACTGTAAGAAAAAGGGACATTTGGCTCCTGTATCCATGTAGAAATTCCCCATTCGAATCTACTAAATTAAGTACATGATTGTAATCATGTATATTGATACTTTCCAGAATCAAAAAACATATGCGCAAGTTTACCTTGATTATGGTTCCTGTTCCTGTCGGAGATTGGTCTCCAGGAACATAAACAATTACATTGGAAAAAAAAACTGATTCTGCTGGTGCTACATTACATAGGTTATTGCTTGCCTTACTTCATCTCTTACAAATTGCTTTTTTGTTTCTGAAGCTACTATATACTTCAGATCATCGAAGAGGATGATGGGAGTGAATGCTATGTATTTCGAAAGTGGGGACGAGTTGGCAGTGAAAAGATTGGTGGAAAGAAACTGGAGGAGATGTCAAAAACTGACGCAATACGTGAATTTAAAAGATTATTTCTGGAAAAGACTGGAAACCCCTGGGAAGCATGGGAACAAAAAACAAATTTTCAGAAGCAGCCTGGGAGATTTTATCCACTTGACATTGTATGTTGTTGGAAAAAAAAGTTTGTTCACATAGTTTTACTTCTCCTTTTCGTGGATTCGAACTGATGATGTGATATACATTATTGTAGGATTACGGAGTAAGGGAAGCACCAAAACGGAAAGACATGAGCAAAATGAAAAGTTCACTTGCACCTCAGGTGCTGGAACTCATGATGATGCTTTTCAATGTTGAAACATATAGGTGTGCCTCAACTTTCTTGTTCAAGGAATTGCTTCCATCCATGTCTTCTTATTATTGAAGTCATTATTCATGTTATTCTGTTCCAGGGCTGCTATGATGGAATTTGAAATCAATATGGCAGAAATGCCCCTTGGGAAATTAAGCAAGGAAAATATCCAGAAAGGTCTATCTTGATCATGAGGAAGCCATTTATTTTTCTTATCATATAATGTTATCATGGTTCGAAGATTCTTATCTGCATTGCGTGCAGGATTTGAAGCATTAACTGAGATACAGAATCTACTGGATGACACTGGCAATCAAGAACTAGCTCTTAGAGAGAGCTTGATTGTTGCTGCAAGCAATCGTTTCTTCACTCTTATTCCTTCTGTTCATCCACATATTATACGTGATAAGGATGACTTGACAATGAAAGTATGTGCCTGTTGCCTTGCATTGTATTCCTGTCAGTTGTCCAAAGTATCCTATCCCTATTTCGCACTTCCTAATTCATGCCAACTTATTCATATGTGGTGGATGTATGAATGTTCAAATTTGCAAAGAATTATCCTATTATAGTGACGTGCAACTAGGGTTCATTGCTATGTAGCTGGAGAATGAGACATTTGCCTTAACGCTTAGATGAAATCAAAAGAAGAAAAACATGTTCATTTTAAATCCTATTCTAACAGAGCCACAAATGAAACAAACTCCTATAGGTGAAAACAAAACTGATCATGGTGCTGCTAGTAATGGTGCAAATTCTCAACGCCTCGCACATTTTGCAAGGATTTATGAGATGTTATAATGCAATACAGACAATTATTTTTATTCTTCACATGTTTCTTGTCATTTGATTATCTTGATTCTTGAGTTTCTTCTCATGTACCTGTTTTCTTTGACTATATGACCTGAGTTATGTTATACCTAGCTGATTTGTAGCTTTTGCACAGGCGAAAATGCTTGAAGCTCTTCAGGATATTGAAATTGCTTCTAAACTAGTTGGTTTTGATGGTGACAATGATGAATCTCTTGATGATAAGTACAAAAAACTTCATTGTGACATCACCCCGCTAGCTCATGATAGCGAAGATTACAAGCTGGTCGAGAAATATCTTCTCAACACACATGCTCCTACTCACAAGGTATGCAACTTCTTGTGTATAAAATAATACTTTGTTTCTGTGTAGGTAGAATACAGAAGACTACCGTCTCTTCTCTTCTGTATACATACATGCTGACATGTGCTTTATTTTGCTTTGAAGGACTGGTCATTGGAATTAGAGGAAGTTTATGTGCTTGATCGAGATGGGGAAGGCAGCAAGTACTCGAGATATAAAAATAATCTCCATAACAAGATGCTATTATGGCATGGTAAGTAATTATTTCGAACTACACAAAGCATATAGTTTTGCGGCAATATTTCGAAGGTATTTAAGTTGGAAGCTTCTGCCCATGCTGCTTTTCTGCTCTTAGAGTTGGATGGCTAAATCTGGGTTGGATTAACAAATACTCCCTCCGTCCGAAAATACTTGTCATCAAAATGAATAAAAAGAGATGTATCTAAAACTAAAATATGTCTAGATACATCCCCTTTTATCCATTTTGATGACAAGTATTTCCGGACGGAGGGAGTAGTTTCCAGGCAATCAATGATTCAAAATGCTTTCCCTTATTATTTTGAGCACCTGTATGATTGCATTATGTTAGGTTGCAGGTGTTTAATTTCTTTGCTTGTCTTTACAGAATTATTTTTTCTTTCCTGCCATCTCATGGCCGTAAAACTCAATTTTTGTAGGTTCAAGGCTGACAAATTTTATTGGAATTCTTAGTCAAGGACTAAGGATAGCACCTCCTGAGGCTCCTGTGACAGGCTATATGGTTTGCTCTTTATTCGCTTTATACATTTTATATGCTGTAACTCTCTGCTAAACTATATGTTGAATTTAATGCTGTTTCTTTCACTTGTTGAAAGTTTGGCAAAGGCCTCTACTTCGCAGATTTAGTAAGCAAGAGTGCACAGTATTGTTATGTGGACAGAAAAAATCCGACTGGCTTGATGCTTCTTTCTGAGGTTGCTCTAGGAGACATGCATGAACTGAAAAAAGCCACGGTGAGATACAAAATATCTTGGTATTCAAAGGGCAAATTTGATTGCTCATTCTAACTTTTGTCCTTGCACCAGAAGTAACCATGTGTGATTTGATGCTGTGTCAGCTATTTTTCTAGATTCTTGTGATCAAACTTTCTGAATATGTTTTTGTTACGACGTTTATTGCTTAACAAAATTTCAGCAAAAAGAAAGAAACTCAATGAGATAGCAACTAGGCCGGCATTGTTCCCCAATGCATTGCACTATTGTCCTTACTGCTCAACATAAAAGCTTTCATTTTTTGCATGTTTATTCTGATTTAGCATCTGTACTTGGTACTTATTGTGCAGCCAATGGACAAACCTCCAAGAGGAAAGCATTCGACCAAGGGATTAGGAAAAACTGTGCCGCTAGAGTCGGAGTTTGTGAAATGGAGGGATGATGTCGTCGTGCCTTGTGGCAAGCCAGTGCCAGCATCTGTCAGGGCATCTGAGCTTCTGTACAACGAGTATATAGTCTACAACACAGCCCAGGTTTGTTGAGCCTACCTGCTCTTATGCTACCGCAGTTACAGGAATTTGCTGCTCATCTTGCATGAAACCTTCTTCTCCTTTGGCAGGTGAAGATGCAGTTCTTGTTGAAGGTCAAATTCCGTCACAAGCGTTGATTGGGAACCTAGGAGAGTAGAGTTGGACCGTTAGTTGAAGAATCTTCTTTGGTGTCAGTACTCACTAGCTAGTCTGCACTGTTGCATATGCAATGGCATCGGTGAACTATTCCGCAGCTTAAGGTAGGTTGTGCGGCTCTCGCATTTGATCCGTTTTGGGAATATGGCATGGGCATCGGGTGTGAGTGGCGCGAGTAACCCCCCGCATTGTTGTCGCCTGTTGATGATGGATGCTCAATCTTAGGAACTGCTGCTTTTCCTGATGTTTGCTTTGCACATGTCAACTATTGCCGTTCCGCATTATGCTTTGCACGTACTTATATTTGAATTTAAATCGATGCTGTACTATTAGAGGAAGGGTGCAGCTTTACTGCAGAGTCTTGGTCGTCTGATCGTCGACGGTCTAGAGCGCAGCTTTCCTTCAGAGTCTTGGTCGTCTGATCGTCGACGGTCTAGAGTGCAGCTTACCGGTCTGGTTATGACAACCACCCACGTTGTGAGTCTGTCTGAGGGCCGTTGAGTCTAAAATTCAGGCAATAATTTTCCTTTCTGAACCAAATAAGGATGCTCCCAAGTCTGGAAGGTTGCAACATGGTTGCTAACACTGCTCTGTTGTTCCCCTCCCCACACCCTGGTATGTTGAGGCTTCAGGCTTCGAACACCCTGGACCGTCGGCACGGATTGGTCTTGTATCCATCCGTGTTCAATCACGCTGTCGGATCAGATTCCGCTTTCCCTTGTTAACCTGCTGAGCTATCGTTTTTGTATGTTAGCTCTGGAAAACGCATAGATGCCTGCAAAGGTTGACTGTCAACCCTCACGATTTAGAAAGTCGACGGATTTTCCTCTTACTAGAAATTTCATGCGCCTGGGTAGAGATCGCCCTCCCATCTTCCCTCTTCTGCTGACTACCCGGAGATATCCTGGGATAGAGGCGCTGTTTGGTATAGAGATTTGTTTGTGAAGTTTATTGCCTGCAATGTCTTCTCACTCTGTTAGTGGTGATGGTCTTCCACATTTCTGTACTCGTTGAGTTTTTTTCGATGAGATTGGGGTTCCATCTAGTCTACGTGGAGAGTAGATGCCATGTCAGTCATTTTGTGGTTACCTTCTGGCTTGAAGGCCATCCCAACAGAAGCAGACCATCTATACTTGCAAGAACCATCTTTCATCATGGCCATATGGGTTTCATATTTTGGATTTAATTTTGACCATAAATTTAACTACCAAAAAGTATAATGGTGGACTCGTATTCAAAAGAACATTCCCATGATATACTTCTGTGTTACATATAACTCATACTTCCTTCCGTCCCGAATTACTTGTCAAGGAAATGGATGCATCTAAAATGTATTTTTAGTTATAGATACATCAATTCCTCTTCATTTTTGAGACAAGTAATTCGGGATGGGGGGAGCATTTTATCAGTCAAGTTCATGGTCAATACGTCATGTAAAATTATATATGAAAAGGTTGAAAGTTGATCACCTCGAGCATAAATTGTTTATTTCCCACTAATCCTTGCTCATCTCATCGGCGCCTCCACGTCAGCAAGAGCACATCCTTGCTGATCTCCCCTCCCTGATCCGCGTCTCGGCGGTATTCACTGAGACGCTGTTCTTCAACTCTTGCTAGTGATTTGTCTCTTAAGCATGTTTTCGTCGAGAGGAAAAGCAGACAGGAGAGAAAAAAGACATGTTACACGTGCTACGAGAATGGCTGGTAGCACAGATGATCAGGCAAGCCGTGTCCTATGGCTAGAAGGGCGCACTTTACTGCTCAGTATACACATTGTGTCGCCACCGTTGGTGCAACCAAGCAAGCAATATATTGTACGGCCTAAATACGAATTAGAAAGAACAACATCGCTACCACATGGATGTTGCAGCTAATCGAGGAGCATTTCAGTCCTCCGCTGTGTCAAAATCAACCCCCCACTTGTTTGATTTGCTAAAGCCCTGCTTGCTTGCAGCGAAGACGAACTCCACCGTTCAGTCATACTTCTGCCTGCCGCTGTAAGGAACTATGACGAGTTCTTGAACTTCAACTTCAACTTAAGTTTCCAATGTATCCCATTTCTAAAAGACGTCTCCGTTTAGTTGTTGGCGCCACCCATTGCATCGGACATTTCCGCTTTCTCTGTAGATTTGTCCATATTGTATGCAATTGTCACACATCTACTGTAGTTTCGAGCATTGCTTATGCTACACGAGGGAGCTAGTTATTTATAGATTTGGTGCAAGTGAGGCTTCATTGCTTCACCAAACTTCACATGTTTGCCTTTTTATTTTCTTCCTTCAAGTGTAGCCATAGTTGCTGAGGAATTAATATCTCTAAGGCTCATCCAATATATGCAGCCCTGACATGCCACAAGTTGGGATCCATCTTGGTTATGAAAATTGGGTCCATGCGTCTACAAACAAAACTATGATGTCCCCAGTCGCTTGTCTCTCCATTGCCTGCCCACAAACAAAAATACGCATCACAACAAACATGTGCATAAATCAACAAAAATCCTGATCCCAAATGATTGTTAAAATGTCATTCATCATTGACACTTATTATTATGTACGTAAAATGGTTCCCTTGGTTTGATTCTGAATGATCGCTTACACAATTTAATTATTTATGGCATTATGTGTAATCACCATATGTCTTGTACAAGGCTTACGAGATGCCCCCATCAGGACGATCAAGTGAATAAGGATGTTTTTCTTTCTAATGATTTTGCATCCCGATGTCTTTGTACTATTTAAGAAGAAAGAGTTCAAACTCTCCAATTTTCATTACAATAGCAATCAAAGTTATTTCATCAATATCGAACAAAAAATTGTACCATACACTCCGACATAGCATAACTAGCTAGGCCCCATGTAAGAACTTAGGTACCCATAAATAACACAAAATAAGAGAACCAAAAATACCAGAATAACCACTCTTCTCACAATGACATAACTATTAGGATCTTCTCTCCATAAAATCCACAAAGAAAGACCACTTGCCTGCATTGTTATGCTCCAGTAAAAGAACTTCATCCTCGAGATGCCTAGAATTCATCCTCTATTACCCGCTCGAATATCTTTGTCACATACTTTACTAGATTTCGCTTCGCTTCCTTCGTCTATAATATCATAGCTCGTCGACATAATGGATCATAGACTACTAGTGATGGCGTGCCTTGATTGAGTAAAAGAACGTATCATTGACCTGCATTTGACAATCGTTCGCCCTTCCGTTTCAAAAAATAAAAACAATCGTTCGCCTTAGAGGCTGAGCTGTAGGATTTCGACAACAACCTTGAAGGTAAGAACAAGTCCATAAGGTCCTCCCCTTTTGCCTAGGCGAACACATGTCAAACTACTATTTTTTTGAAGTGGAACACACTTGCATTCCTCTTACATATCATTGCCGGACAGGTCGCCATCTACAGAGTTTAGTACAAAACTCTGGGAGATGCCCCAGCCAAGTGACACACGCTTCCGAATTTAACCTAGCACTGAAAGTCGCTAAACCATGTGCCACCAAATTACATGCTCAAGGGCAATTTACAACACACGCATAAGAAAATCCTACATGTAGCTGATACTTAATCTCTCTAAAAATGGACCCTACTGCAGACAAGTCATATTCTTCAGTAGATACAACCTTCCTTAACTGAACTGAATCTGTCTCTAACATTACTTTGTCACAACCCATTTGGCTAGCTATATTTATAGCATATAACATAGCCATTGCTTCAGATTGGAAAGCATCAGCCACCCATTCTAGTTTGCCTGCACCTGCAGCTAGAGCTTCACCCTTATCATTTCTAATAACAAAGCCCCATCCTCCATCATTGGAATTGCCATGAAAGGCTGCATCTGTGTTCTCTTGAGAATTCCAGCAGTTGGTCTTGACCATTTGAGTTTTTGTTGTCGGACTAGCGTCCTTCCTTCATGTGCCTTCACGACATTCAGAAAGTTGTAGTCAATAGAAGACCAAATCTCACTAAATGATTTTAAAACATTTCCTTTATTTGCATTGTTTCTCTCATGCCACCAGTGCCAAAGTAATAAGCAAGTTTTTAACTTAATGTCCTCCTGCAGCTTAAAGATTTTTTCTACGAAGTTCAAAGTATTAACACAGGGAACTAATTGCAGCCTGACATGCTCAAGTTGAGCCATTCTCCACACTTCTTTTACTTTCTTACACTTTATAAAACAGTGCCCCCATCCTCATCCAATCTAAGACACATAGGGCACCGAGTGTCAACTTCTAGACCTCCGTTTTTAGTTTTGTTCGAAGCGGTAAGCTATTTGTAGCAAGACAACATAGAGAATGAAGCACCTTGTTTGGGAGGGGCATCGACCATAGTTTTCGCCAATCAAATTCGTCCTCTCCTTCAGTTGCACTTCAAGTAGAGGTTAGACCTGAGCTAGATTCCCGAGCTGCACAGTCAATTGCAACTTTTTATGTAGATTTAACTGAGAATATACCTTTTTTTTATCATAGTGCCATGCCATGAAGTCCTCAATATGGTCTTGGACTGGGATCTGAAGGATAACTCTTGTATCTTCGGGAATCAAGTCTGCTCACTAGTTCTTCGTCCCACTTATTCGTGATTGGGTTAATTAGCTCACTGACTTTAGTTATCAAGTTATTACCCTTTTGGGTGATGACCTTTCTGGTGCTGCCTCTCGGAATCCATGGGTCAGACCATATGAGCAAATGCCACTAAACTATAGCCATGCAAACTTGCGACTACTATGGATGCGACACTAAGATGCAACAGTGCTCCTACACACATATTTGGTGGTCACCGTTCAACCTCATAAAAATCTCGTCGACTCTAAAACCCAATGAGCAAATGCCACTAAACAATAGCCATGCAAACACCTTGAGACTACCAGAATTTTGTAGTCACAGCCCATGAACGTTCTCCATATATATTATTAAATAGTGAAATGCAAACGGTTTAAATTTTTTCAAAAACACAAGATGAAAATTGAATGCCTCTTGTAACTTGATCTCCATGAAAAACCTGGTAGTTGATCCTGAAACACATTTGGGGTGACCGACGATCGTGGACCATGGCCGGTCAAAGGTGTCTATTCATACGACGTTCTGTAGTGCAAGAGCATCTCCAGCCGTTCGCCCCCCAGGACGCCAAAAAGAGCTGCCTGGGGCCGAACCGGCGTTTGCTTGGCGCATGGGGGCGATTGCGTTCCCAGTCGTCGCCCCCAGGTCGCTGTCAAAATCGCGCAAACTCGGCGATCTTTCATACAAATTCGTACAAACTCGGCGATCTGGCACAAACTCGGCGATATTTCATAGAAATTTGTACAAAACAACTGAACATGCAAGCTACGCCTAGAACTACGCCTAGCCCTACTACGCCGCGGCTGCCGCCCGCCTTCTACATGCCGAGGAGCCTTTAGAAACGGGTGTAGTCGCCGTCGTCGCGCGCCCCGCCGGAGCCGCCGTCCCTACTGCACCCTGGCCAGGGTCGCCGATGCGCGGGGCTGGGTTGGACGGCCCGACCTTGTCCTCCTCGTCGCTGTCGAGGATGACAACGCCACCCGCCTCACGCCCGTGACGCCGGGCCTGGAGCTCCGCATATGCCCGACGCTGGCGGAGCACCTGCTCGCGGACGTAGTCCTCCCTTGCCTACTTGAGGGCGGTATCGTCGGCGGCGGCCATCTCCGCGTGCTCCGGCTTCACGAGGAGCAGCCCCGGCTAGGTCTTCAACCGGACCAGACGGACGGAGCGCGGGGAGGGGCGGCCGCCCTGGTTGATGAAGAGGGTGCCACTGCGGGTGCGGCGCCAAAGCGGCGTCTCCTCCTCCGGCTCCGGCTTGACGGGATGGAGCGCCGGCGAGCTAGAGGAGAGCGAGTCGGAGCCCGACGAGGAGGACGTGCCTGGCTCCATTCGCCGCGGCGTTCAGGAGCTGCCACGGCGGTGAGAGAATGACGGGCGCGGCGCGTACTCAAGGTGCGGCGTGTTGCTGGTCTCGATGTGGTCGAGGACAGTCTCGAGGGTGCGGCCGGGCACGCCCCACCACTCGCGCCACCCGTCATCGTTGAGGCGGCTGTGGTGAAGGAAATATGCCCTAGAGACAATAATAAAGTTATTAATTATTTCCTCATATCATGATAAATGTTTATTATTCATGCTAGAATTGTATTAACGGAAACATAATACATGTGTGAATACATAGACAAACATAGTGTCACTAGTATGCCTCTACCTGACTAGCTCGTTGATCAAAGATGGTTGTGTTTCCTAACCATAGACATGAGTTGTCATTTGATTAACGGGATCACATCATTAGGAGAATGATGTGATTGACTTGACCCATTCCGTTAGCTTAGCACTTGACCGTTTAGTTGTTGCTATTGCTTTCTTCATGACTTATACATGTTCCTATGACTATGAGATTATGCAACTCCCGTTTACCGGAGGAACACTTTGTGTGCTACCAAACGTCACAAGTTACTGGGTGATTATAAAGGAGCTCTAATGGTGTCTCTGAAGGTACATGTTGATTTGGCGTATTTCGAGATTAGGATTTGTCACTCTGATTGTCGGAGAGGTATCTCTGGGCCCTCTCGGTAATGCACATCACTATAAGCCTTGCAAGCAATGTAGCTAATGAGTTAGTTGCGGGATGATGCATTACGTAACGAGTAAAGAGACTTGCCGGTAACGAGATTGAACTAGGTATTGAGATACCGACGATCGAATCTCAGGCAACTAACATACCGATGACAAAGGGAACAATGTATGTTGTTATGCGGTTTGACCGATAAAAATCTTCGTAGAATATGTAGGAGCCAATATGAGCATCCAGGTTCCGCTATTGGTTATTGACCGGAGACGTGTCTCGGTCATGTCTACATAGTTCTCGAACCCGTAGGGTCCGCACGCTTAAAGTTCGGTGACGATCGGTATTATGAGTTTTTGTGTTTTGATGTACCGAAGGTAGTTCGGAGTCCCGGATATGATCACGGACATGATGAGGAGTCTCGAAATGGTTGAGACGTAAAGATTGATATATTAGATGACTATGTTCGGACACTGGAATGGTTTCAGATGGTTCTGGGCATATACCGGAGTGCCGGGGGGTTACCGGAACCCCCCGGGGGGTTTATTGGGCCTCATGGGCCCTAGTGGAGAAGAGGAGGGGCGGCCAAGGCAGGCTGCGCGCCCCCTCCCTCTCTAGTCCGAATAGGACAAGGAGGGGGGGCGGGCGGCGCCGCCCCTTTCCTTCCTCTCCTCTCTCCCTTCCTTTCCCCCTCCTACTCCAACTAGGAAAAGAGGGAGTCCTACTCCCGATGGGAGTAGGACTCCTCCCTGGCGCGCCTCATCCTGGCCGGCCACCCCCTCCCCCTTGATCCTTTATATACGGGGCAGGGGGGCACCTCTAGGCACAACAATTGATTTGTTGATCTCTTAGCCGTGTGCGGTGCCCCCCTCCACCATATCTCACCTCGGTAATATCGTAGCGGTGCTTAGGCGAAGCCCTGTGTCGGTAGCATCATCAACACCGTCATCACGCCGTCGTGCTGACGGAACTCTCCTGCAAAGCTCTGCTAGATCGGAGTTCGTGGGACGTCATCGAGCTGAACGTGTGCTGAATTCGGAGGTATCGTACGTTCGGTACTTTATCGGTCGGATCATGAAGACGTACGACTACATCAACCGTGTTGTGCTAACGCTTCCACTTTCGGTCTACGAGGGTTTGTGGACAACACTCTCCCCTCTCGTTGCTATGCATCACCATGATCTTGCGTGTGCGTAGGATTTTTTTTGAAATTACTACGTCCCTAACAGTGGCATCCGAGCCTGGTTTTATGCGTAGATGTTATATGAACGAGTAGAACACAAGTGAGTTGTGGACGATACAAGTCATACTGCTTACCAGCATGTCATACTTTGGTTCGGTGGTATTGTTGGATGAAGCGGCCCAGACCGATATTACGCGTACGCTTACGTGAGACTAGTTCAACCGATGTGCTTTGCACATAGGTGGCTGGCGGGTGTCATTTTCTCCAACTTTAGTTGAACCGAGTGTGGCTACGCCCGGTCCTTGAGAAGGTTAAAACAGCACTAACTTGACGAACTATCATTGTGGTTTTGATGCGTAGGTAAGAACGGTTCTTGCTCAACCCGTAGCAGCCACGTAAAACTTGCAACAACAAAGTAGAGGACGTCTAACTTGTTTTTGTAGGGCATGTTGTGATGTGATATGGTCAAGACATGATGCTAAATTTTATTGTATGAGATGATCATGTTTTGTAACAAAGTTATCGGCAACTGGCAGGAGCCATATGGTTGTCGCTTTATTGTATGCAATGCAATCGCCCTGTAATTGCTTTACTTTATCACTAAGCGGTAGCGATAGTCATAGAAGCAATAGGTGGCGAAACGACAACGATGCTACGATGAAGATCAAGGTGTCGCGCCAGTGACGATGGTGATCATGACGGTGCTTCGGAGATGGTGATCACAAGCACAAGATGATGATGGCCATATCATATCACTTATATTGATCGCATGTGATGTTTATCCTTTATGCATCTTATTTTGCTTTGATTGACGGTAGCATTACAAGATGATCTCTCACTAAATTTCAAGGTATAAGTGTTCTCCCTGAGTATGCACCTTTGCGAAAGTTCTTCGTGCTGAGACAACACGTGATGATCAGGTGTGATAGGCTCTACTTCAAATACAACGGGTGCAAAACAGTTGCACACGCGGAATACTCAGGTTAAACTTGAGGAGCCTAGCATATACAGATATGGCCTCGGAACACTGAGACCGAAAGGTCAAGCGTGAATCATATAGTAGATATGATCAACATAGTGATGTTCACCATTGAAAACTACTCCATCTCACGTGATGATCGGACATGGTTTAGTTGATTTGGATCACGTGAGCACTTAGATGATTAGATGTCTATCTAAGTGGGAGCTCCTAAGTAATATGATTAATTGAACTTTAATTTATCATGAACTTAGTACCTGATAGTATTTTTGCTTGTCTATGTTATTGTAGATAGATGGCTCGTGTTGTTGTTCCGTTGAATTTTAATGCGTTCCTTGAGAAAGCTAAGTTGAAAGATGATGGTAGCAATTACACGGACTGGGTCCGTAACTTGAGGACTATCCTCATTGCTGCACAGAAGAATTACGTCCTGGAAGCACCGCTGGATGCCAGGCCTGCTGCAGATGCAACTGACGACATTAAGAATGTTTGGCAGAGCAAAGCTGATGACTACTCAATAGTTTAGTGTGCCATGCTTTACGGGTTAGAGCCGGGACTTCAACGACATTTTGAACGTCATGGAGCATATGAGATGTTCCAGGAGTTGAAGTTAATATTTCAAGCAAATGCCCGGATTGAGAGATATGAAGTCTCCAATAAGTTCTATAGCTGCAAGATGGAAGAGAATAGTTCTGTCAGTGAACATATACTCAAAATGTCTGGGTATAATAATCACTTGATTCAACTAGGAGTTAATCTTCCTGATGATAGTGTCATTGACAAAATTCTTCAATCACTGCCACCAAGCTCAAGAGCTTCGTGATGAACTATAATGTGCAAGGGATGAACAAGACTATTGCCAAGATCTTCGCAATGCTAAAAGCTGCAGAGGTAGAAATCAAAAAGGAGCATCAAGTGTTGATGGTCAACAAGACCACCAGTTTCAAGAAAAAGAGTAAAGGGAAGAAGAAGGGGAACTTCAAGAAGAACGGCAAACAAGTTGTTGCTCAAGAGAAGAAACCCAAGTCTGGACCTAAGCCTGAGACTGAGTGCTTCTACTACAAGCGATCGTCACTTTGAAGCGGAACTGCCCCAAGTATTTGGCGGATAAGAAGGAAGGCAAGGTGAACAAAGGTATATGTGATATACATGTTATTGATGTGTACCTTATTAATGCTCGCAGTAGATCCTGGGTATTTGATACTGGTTATGTTGCTAATATTTGCAACTCGAAACAGGGACTACGGATTAAGCGAAGATTGGCTAAGGACGAGGTGACGATGCGCGTGGGAAATGGTTCCAAAGTCGATGTGATCGCGGTCGGCACGCTACCTCTACATCTACCTTCAAGATTAGTTTTAGACCTGAATAATTGTTATTTGGTGCCAGCGTTAAGCATGAACATTATATCTGGATCTTGTTTGATGCGAGACGGTTATTCATTTAAATCCAGAGAATAATGGTTGTTCTATTTATATGAGTAATATCTTTTATGGTCATGCACCCTTGAAGAGTGGTCTATTTTTATTGAATCTCGATAGTAGTGATACACATATTCATAATGCTGAAACCAAAAGATGCAGAGTTGATAATGATAGTGCAACTTATTTGTGGCACTGTGCTACGTCTTGAGCTTGCATTAGTTTTCCTTGAAGAGGAAAGGGTGATGCAGCAATAGTAGCGTAAGTATTTCCCTCGGTTTTTGAGAACCAAGGTATCAATCCAGTAGGAGGCTCCTCAAAAGTCCTACGCACCTACACAAACAAACAAAGAACTCGCAACCAACATAATAAAGAGGTTGTCAATCCCTTCACAGCCACTTGCGAAAGTGAGATCTGATAGAGATAGTATGATAAGATAAATATATTTTTGGCATTTTATAATATAGATTGGAAAAGTAAAGATGCAAATAAAAGTAGATTGAAAGCTTATATGATAAAAGATAGACCCGGGGGCCATAGGTTTCATAGTGACTTCTCTCAAGATAGCATAAGTATTACGGTGGGTGAACAAATTACTGTCGACCAATTGATAGGAAAGCGAATAATTATGAGATTATCTAGCCATGATCATGTATATAGGCATCACGTCCGCGACAAGTAGACCGACTCCTGCTTGCATTTACTACTATTACTCCAAACATCGACCTCTGTCCAGCATGCATCTAGAGTATTAAGTTCATAACAATAGAGTAACACATTAAGAAAGATGACATGATGTGGAGGGATAAACTCATGCAATATGATATAAACCCCATCTTTTTATCCTTGATGTCAACAATACAATACGTGCCTTGCTACCCCTATTGTCAATGGGTAAGGTCACCGCAAGATTGAACCCAAAGCTAAGCACTTCTCCCATTGCAAGAAAGATCATTCTAGTAGGCCAAACCAAACTGATAATTCGAAGAGACTTGCAAAGATAACTCAATCATACATAAAAGAATTCAGAGGAGATTCAAATATTTCTCGTAGATAAACTTGATCATAAACCCACAATTCATCGGATCTCGACAAACACACCGCAAAAAGAGTTACATCCAATAGATCTCCAAGAAGATCGAGGAGAACATGGTATTGAGATCCAAAAAGAGAGAAGAAGCCATCTGGCTAATAACTATCGACCCGAAGGTCTGTGGTAAACTACTCATAACTCATCGGAGGGGCTATGGTGTTGATGTAGAAGCCCTCCATGGTCGATTCCCCTTCGGCGGAGCGCCGACGAAGGCTCCAAGATGGGATCTCATGGATACAGAAGGTTACGGCGGTGGAAATTGTTTTTCGTTGGCTCCCTGGATGTTTTCGGAGTACGTGGGAATATATAGGAGGAAGATGTAGGTCGGTGGCCCCTGAGGGGCCCATGAGATAGGGGGTGCGCCCTGTAGGGGTGAGTGCGCCCTCCACCCTCGTGGCCGCCTCAATTGCTTCTTGACTTGCACTCCAAGTCCTCTGGATCACGTTCGTTCCAAAAAATCACGCTACCAAAGGTTTCATTCCGTTTGGACTCCATTTGATATTCCTTTTCTTCGAAATACTGAAATAGGCAAAAAAATAACAATACGGGCTGGGCCTCCGGTTAGTAGGTTAGTCCCAAAAATGATATAAATGTGTAAAATAAAGCCCATAAACATCCAAAAAGGGTAATATAATAGCATGGAACAATCAAAAACTATAGATACGTTGGAGACATATCAAGCATCCCCAAGCTTAATTCCTGCTCGTCCTTGAGTAGGTAAATGATAAAAACAGAATTTTTGATGTGGAATGCTACCTAGCATAATTCTCAATGTAATTTTCTTTATTGTGGCATGAATGTTCAGATCCAAATGATTCAAAATAAAAGTTCATATTGACATAAGAAATAGTAATACTTCAAGCATACTAATCAAAGCAATCATGTCTTCTCAAAATTACATGGCTAAAGAAAGTTCATCCCTACAAAATCATATAGTTAGGCTATGCTTCATTGTCGTCACACAAAAATGCTCCCATCTTGTACACCCCCGATGACAACCCAAGCAATTGTTTCGTACTTAAATAATCTCAAACTTTTTCAACTTTCACGCAATACATGAGCGTGAGCCATGGATATAGCACTATGGGCGGAATAGAATATGATGACGGGGATTGTGTGGAGAAGACAAAAAAGGAGAAACTCTCACATTGGCGAGGATAATCAACGGGCTATGGAGATGCCAATCAATTGATGTCAACATGAGGAGTAGGGATTGCCATGCAACAGATGCACTGGAGCTATAAATGTATGAAAGCTCAACAAAAGAAAACTAATGGGTGTGCATCCAACTTGCTTGCTCACGAAGACCTAGGGCATTTTGAGGAAGCCCATCGTAGGAATATACAAGCCAAGTTCTATAATGAAAAATTCCCACTAGTATATGAAAGTGACAACATATGAGACTTTCCATATGAAGAACATGGTGCTACTTTGAAGCACAAGTGTGGAAAAGAGATAGTAACATTGCCCCCTTTTTATTTATTTACTTTTTTTCTTTTTTTGGGGCCTTTCTTTTTTTATTTTCTTTTAGCCTTTTTTTGGACTTTTTTTTTTCTTTTTGGCCTTTTTTTATTTGGGGACAATGCTCTAATAATGATGATCATCACACTTCTATTGATTTACAACACATGAATTCAACTCAAAACTAGAACAAGATATGACTCTATATGAATGCCTCCGGCAGTGTATCGGGATGGGCAATGAATCAAGAGTGACATGTATGAAAATTATGAAAAGTGGCCTTGCCACAAATACGATGTCAACTACATGATTATGTAATGGCAATATGACAATAGTAATGCGTGTCATGATGATAAACGGAACTATGGAAAGTTGCATGGCAATATATCTCGGAATGGCTAAGGAAATGCCATAATAGGTAGGTATGGTGGCTGTTTTGAGGAAGATATAAGGAGGCTTATGTGTGATAGAGCGTATCATATCACGGGGTTTGGATGCACTGGCGAAGTTTGCACCAACTCTCAAGGTGAGAAAGGGCAATGCACGGTACGGAAGAGGCTAGCAATGATGGAAAGGTAAAAGTGCGTATAATCCATGGACTCAACATTAGTCAAAAGAACTCATATACTTATTGCAAAAATCTAGAATTCATCAAAAACCAAGCACTATGCGCATGCTCCTAGAGGGATAGATTTGTATGAAAATACCATCGCTCGTCCCCGACCGCCACTCATAAGGATGCACAACCCAAGGACACCTCATGTTTCAAATTTGTTACACAACTTTAACCATACGTGCATGCTACGGGACTTGCTAACTTCAACACAAGCATTCTTTAAATTCATAATCATCCAACTAGCATGACTTTAATATCACTACCTCCATATCTCAAAACAATTATCAAGTATCAAATTGATCATAGCATCCAATTCACTTCTTATGATAGTTTTTATTATACCCAACTTGGATGCCTACCATTCTAGGACCAATTTTATAACCATAGCAAATACCATGCTGTTCTAAGAGACTCTCAAAATAATATAAGTTAATCATGAGAGACTAGCAATTTCTACAAAATTAAGCCATTGCCGTGCTCTAAAAGATATAAGTGAAGTACTAGAGCAAAAACTATCTAGCTCAAAAGATATAAGTGAAGCACAAAGAGTATTCTAATAATTTCTAATCAAGTGGGCTTCTCCCGAAAGGTGTGTACAGCAAGGATGATTGTGATAAACTAAAAAGCAAATACTAATATCATACAAGACGCTCCAAGCAAAACACATATCATGTGGCGAATAAAAATATAGCTCCAAGTAAAGTTACCAATGAACGAAGACGAGGGGATGCCTTCCGGGGGCATCCCCAAGCTTAGGCTTTTGGCTATTCTTGAATATCTTGGGGTGCCATTGGAATCCCCAAGCTTAGGCTCTTGCCACTCCTTATTCCATAGTCCATCAAATCTTTACCCAAAACTTGAAAACTTCACAACACAAAACTCAATAGGAAATCTCATAAGCTCCGTTAGTGAAAGAAAGAAAAACCACCAGATAAGGTACTGTAATGAACTCATTCTTTATTTATATTGGTGTTCAACCTACTGTATTCCAAGTTCTATATGGTTCATACCACTTAATACTAGCCACAGATGCATCAAAATAAGCAAACACCACACGAAGAATAGAATCTGTCAAAAACAGAACAGTCTGTAACCCACGAATACTTCTGGAACTCTAAAAATCCTACCAAAATAGGATGTCCTGGGAAATTTGTCTATTGATGTACAGAAAAAAGAATCAACGCAAAAGCATGTTTCTGTGATTTAACAAAACTAATTTCGTGCGCGCAAAGTTTCTGTTTTTCAGCAGAATCAAATTAACTATCACCATAGGTTATCCTATAGGTTCTACTTGGCACAAACACTAATTAAAACATAAAAACACATCGAAACAGAAGGTAGATGCAAAATTTATTACTAAACAGAAACAAAAACTAAAAATACAAATAAAATTAGGTTGCCTCCCAACTAGCGCTATCGTTTAACGCCCCTAGCTAGGCATAAAAGCGAGGATAGATCTAAGTAGTGCCATCTTTGGCACTCAATTCATAAGTAGCCCGCATGATAGATTCATAAGGTAATTTAATTTTCTTTCTTGGAAAGTTCTCCATGCCTTTCCTTAATGGAAATTTGAATCTAATATTCCCTTCCTTCATATCAGTAATCGCGCCAATCGTTCTAAGGAAAGGTCTACCAAGAATAATAGGGCAAGAAAGATTGCAATCTATATCAAGAACGATAAAATCTATGGTCACCAAATTTCTATTTGCAACAATGAGAACATCATTGATCCTTCCCATTGGCTTTTTAATGGTGGAATCCGCAAGGTGCAAATTTAAAGAGCAATCATCAAGATCATGGAAACCTAGAATATCACATAAAGTTTTCGGAATCGTGGAAACACTAGCACCCAAATCACATAAAGCATAACACTCATGATCTTTAATTTTAATCTTTATAGTAGGTTCCCACTCATCATTAAGTTTTCTAGGTATAGAAACTTCCAAATTAAGTTTTTCATCAAAAGATTGCATCAAGGCATCAACGATATGTTTGGTAAAAGCTTTATTTTGACTATAAGCATGAGGAGAATTCACAACGGATTGCAACAAGGAAATACAACCTTCTAAAGAACAATTATCATAATCAAATTCTTGAAATCCAAGATAGTGGGTTCAATGCTATTTAAAGTCATGACCTCTCTAATCCCACTTTTACCAAACACTAGTAGAAAAAGGACCTATTGTCCCAGTTCGTCAGGGCCATTTGTCCCGGTTTTTGAACCGGGACTAAAGTGTCGGTACTAATGCGCTAGACCTTTATTCTCGGTTCTTGCATAAACCGGGACAGATGGGCCTCCACGTGGCTAGTGCGGCGAGCCCAGGCAGGAGGCCCTTTAGTCCCGGTTGGTGGCACCAACCAGGACCAATAGGCACCCACGCGTTAGCATTTCAGGTCCTGGGGTTTTTGTTTATTTTTGAAGGGGGGGTTAGGGGGTTTGGGGGGGGGGGGGTTAATTTAGGTGTTTCATATATTGTGTTAGCTAGCTAATTAATAGAGAGAAGTGTCCTCTCTTATCTCCGTGCTTGGTCGACGCTACGTACTATACGTATAGAGAGGACTAGACACGCTAGCTAGTAAGCAAATGACGAAAACCGAAGATCGTCATGAACATATGCATACAGAGAAGTGATATCGACCACCTCTCCTTCTCTGAGAGATTGGTCGAACAACAAGTTCTCGTATATCTATCCGACGCTAAGTACTGGCTACATATATACAATATAAGTATCTCTTACAATATAATCTCCTAATTAAAAACGAGCTGATTAGGGTCCACATGGTATTCTCCGTCTTTAGCGATCACGTGGTCAACAAAGAATGCCGCCAATTCCTCTTGAATTCCTCGCATACGATCTCATGGTACGAGTTCATCCCGCATCCGAAATATCTAATTTGAAGAAGGGGGTCAATACATATATATGAATAAATGAAACTGAACACAAATGATGGTAATAAAATAAAATTGTGAATATTATTATTTATGCACTTCATATTGTTTGTCAGAGTAGCCCCGCTCACAGGTCGTGTGGCGGATGAACTCGCAAATGTAGTATCCACAGTAATTATTCCCTTGTTCCTGCCACAACCACTTTACAAGAAATAAAGGTCAATCAAACTGATAATTAGCAAGCATGCTAAATGGTATTGCTAAAACTAGCGCTAGAATCACTAGGAGATGCGTGGAACATGCCACTATAGTACTTACTTTCGGGTGTCTAAATTGCAGCTTCTTCGGCAGTCCCGGAGTTTTTGAGGTGAATTTTTCCAAACCCTGCCAGACAAAGAAAACAATTACTTGATATCAGGAAATGAACAAAAATTTGCCGATATGGTGTGATAATGATCGACTTAATTTACTTCTCTAGAATTTCAGTCATGTCCGCATACTCCTTGGGATCTTTTCGTCTCGAGTCTAAGACGGTTACTTGTCCCTGCTCAAGCTTAATCTCTAGGAGAATATAGTGGAAGCTGCGCATGCATGGATAACTCATCAATTACATTACTATAACCTCGACTAATAAGGGAAACCGAATATACACAAGACAATAACACTCACATGAATTCGTAAGGGAAGAGTATTATAGCTTTGTTTTGATTTAATACAAACGATTGTAGCAGCTTGGCCTCGGAATCTCTGCCCTGAAATTTAACCATATATGCATCTATGAGATTTGTGTTAATGAACCCAATATCACCGATTTGTCGTTTCTTCAATTCGGCGATCTTCAATCTGCATAATATAGTGAGGATAATTAAAAATACATGCAATGAAAGAGCTGACCTATATATAGAGACTTAATGACAGAAGTAGTACTCTACTTACAGGCAGTAGCAAGTGATCATTAATTTATCGAGGGCCTTTAGATTGAAAAACGCGAAGAACTCCTCAAATGGAACATTCAACAGTTCAATTCCAACGAGGTCATGCTCCTCTCTGACTCTCAACATCAAAGTATTCATCCCCACAGACTCTCTGCAGGTTTTCATGTACCAATCATGGAATCTGAACATCATCGTTGGTAGAGATCTTTCATCTTTGATGAGAGGCTTTCCGTACACGTATTTGTGTTCGTCCACCTCCAAGAAATCATAATGTACATCATCGGGCAGGTAATCTTCAATATTGTTATAACCGGGCACCATCCCGCCCGGAACATTAGCGATGATATTGCTAGACACCTGGAGTGGGGGCGATTGGTTCGCTTGTTCGCCGAGCTGGGCTACTTTTTCCCAGCTCGTCGTTGGCCACTGATAGTACTTCCCGACCGCGACGCTTCCATAAATGACTTTGTAAAAATGCGCTCATAGTTTCCTTTCGCCGGAGACTTTGGTGGTTTCTTCAGGGCAGCCAGAGTACGCTTCGCTTTTACCGGATCTATCTTCTCCTCCGGAGGTGGATGTATCTTTGCTTTCACCCCTTCAAAGAAGTTATTCACTTCAGCTTGCACGATCTGCGTGTTTTCCTCCACGGTCCTCTCGTATGGTAACTTCTCTGGAGTCTTGAGAGAAGGACAGAATTTGTATTGCCTCCCGGCTCTGGCTGTGTTGCTAGACGCCGGAGCAGACGAAGCGGCTGCAGCTGCCTTCCTTTCTTACGAGGCGGAGGAGAAGGACTATGACGCGCCGGAGCAGCCGGAGCGGCGGCGGGTCTCTTGATCCGCCCTTGTTGACGAGGCGGAGAAGGAGGAGGCTGGCTGCTCGGGCGCGCCGGCGCTGGCGGAGAAGGAGGCAGAGTGCCACCACACACTGGAGAAGGAGGCTGAGTGCCCTGATCACTCGTCGAAGGAGGAGGCGGAGGAGGAGGTGGATTGCCCTGACTCACCGGAGGAGGAGGAGGAGGAGGCGGAGGCATCCAGTTCGGAAGGTTGATGAGCTCCTTCTGCCATAGGCATGGAGTCTTCAGAGAAGAACCCAGCCGAATCTCCCATCACCCGTAGGGTGGTCAAGCTCAAGGTCCTCAAATCCGGCCGTTATTTGATCCACCATCACCCTAGCATATCCTTCTGGAATCGACTGGCCATGGTAGGTTGCGCCAGGTTCATTAGGTATAACAGAGCCAACAGCCGCCTTGACTTTCAATGTCATCCATCGCTTCATAAGGTGGCAATGTTAAGACTCCGTGATAGCATCCACGGGGTAGGTAGCGGGAGCCGTGAAGACATGCTCCATCTGCTGAGTCTGCTTGGTGGAAGCCATGCTACTTCTCCGCTGAGATGGCGTGGTAGCTTCAGGGGAAGCTTCGGCAGGTCGTTTGCTGCGATATGCTTCTCGTTCCTCTAGCCCTTGTACCCTTTCGTGCAGCGCCTGCAGTTGGCTATGCTCCACTTTCTTCCTCCTCTCTTGGGTTTTGTAACCCCCTGTGTCCGGAAACCCATCCTTCCACGGAACGGAGCCTGGTGTGCCTCGTGTCCGTCCAGGGTGCTCAGGATTCCCGAGGGCCATTGTGAGCTCGTCCTTCTCTCTGTCTGGGACGAACATCCCTTGCTACGCTTTCTCAATATACTTCTGAAGCCTTGTGACAGGTATTCGCAGTTGCTCTTCCGTCCAAACACACTTCCCTGTTACAGGGTCCAAGGTTCCGCCAACCCCGAAGAACCAAGTCCGGCAACGGTCTAGCCAGTTCAATGTCTCTGGTTCGACCCCTTTAGCAATCAGGTCATTCTCAGCCTTGTCCCACAAAGGTCAGGCTTTGAGGTAGCCACCTGACCCCGTGCGATGGTGATGCTTCTTCTTCGCAGCATTTTTCTTGTTTATCGCTAACATCTTCTTACTCATTTCTGATGTCTTGTGGGCCACAAATGCGGGCCAGTGATCTCTGATCTTCTCATACTTTTCGGTGAATTCTGGTGTCAAATCTTCGTCGACAAACTCTGTTTTCAGCTCATTCTTCCACCTCCTGAATAGTTCTGCCATCTTCTTAAGAGCATGAGACTTGATCAATTGCTCTTTAACTGTCTTCTCCGGATCCTCCTCTGGCGGTAGGGTGAAATTTGCCTTAAGCGATGTCCAAAGATCTTCTTTCTGCATATCAGAGACATAAGACACCTTAGGGTCTTCCTTCTTAGGCTTTAACCATTGCTGGATATTGATCGGGATCTTGTCCCTAACAAGAACCCCGCACTGAGCACGAAATGCATCCCTTGTCCGGATGGGTTCAATCGGCTTGCCATCGCGCGCGATTGCTGTGATCTCAAACCTTTCATTCGAGCGCAACTTTTTCTTTGGGCCTCGTTTCTTTACTGAAGTTGTGCTTCATCCGGAGGGCTAGAGAAAAGAAGAAAGACGAGAGTTAATTAATATGTGTACATACGAAAACAATGAATGCATCAATTAGCTAGTCAGGACAGGCTTAACTAATATATATACCTGGCCGGACTCGGTTCGGTCACCGGAGCCGTCATGACGGTCTACTTCTTGTACCGACATTGGGTCACCGGAGCCATTATAATCATAACCTTCTTCTTCACTACCTGTCCTTCCAGACCATCGGTGTCGTTGAGAAACAACGCAACTACATCACTTCCTTTTTTGATTATGTCCCCCAACATCTCTTCTGTTTCTTCGTCTCGGGGGTGCTCTATAGTTTCTGCAAATATTTACAACATGGCAATTATTATTCAAACATGACAGATGGGATATATTAGTGGCAAACCTAGAACTAGCTAGCTAATATAATCACAATAAGGAATCATATTAGTGGCCTCGACGCTGCTTCTCTAGGGTTTGGGGTGGCCTCGGCAATGCTTCAAGGGTTTGGGGTGGCCTCGACAACGCTTCAAGGGTTTGGGGTGGCCTCGGCGACAACGCTCTTTTAACTTAGTAAATTTGGGTGGCCTCGAGAGAGTTTGTCGGGTAGGGGCGCGGCGGGACGGGGTAGGAGACCAACATCGTTTTTTTCCAGGGTTTGGGTGTCCTCGAGAGTTTTGGTCGAGCGAGAGGGCCAGGGGGGGGGGGTGCTCCCGTGGTATAAGTTATCACGGTCGAGAGGGGGTATATATATATCGACCGCCCCTCATGTCGAAGTTATCCAGGAGGGGGGTTATATCGACAACGACGCGGCATACATACATGGGTATATCGACCCCCCTCGTGTTGAAGTTATCGGGAGGGATTATATCGACAACGACAAACCCAATAAAAAATAACAAAACAAAATAAGAAATAAAAAGAGGAGAAGAAGAAAGGAATAGAAGAGAAGCAATGGAAGAAAAAAAGAATAAAAAAAGGGAGAAGAAGAAAGGAATAGAGGAGAAGAAGAAAAAAGTAGAAAATTTTCTATTTTTTTCTTCTTCTCCTCTTCTTTTTCTTCTTTTTTCCTCTTCTTATTTATTTCTCCTCTTCTTCCTCTCCTCTTCTTCTTTCTTCCTCTTCTTATTTTCTTTTTTCCTATCCTTATTTTTCTTCTTCTTCCTTCTTAATATCACTTAGCAAATTTTGCAACGATAGGGGGGGCGGGTGCTCCCGTGGTCTAAACTCTGTCTACGCATGATAGAAAATTCTGAAAAAAATTACATCTATGATCCCTCGATGTCCCCGCCTCTCTCATGAACAAAAAAATCTATGAATAAAAAAACATCATGTTCTATGAACAAAAAAATATCATATTTCATCCACATCCATGCATATATACATCATATATGTGATCATCTATGAAAAAAACATCATATTCTATAAAAAAATCATCATATATATATGAACAAAAACAATTATGATAACAAGCATATATATCATCATATATATGAAAAAACAAACATATACATGAAAAAAACAAGCATATATATGAAAAAAATTGTAGATGGTGCCGGCCGGACCAAGGTGAGGAGGAGCGCGGGGTTGGCGGCGAGGACGGTGACGGGGCAGTGGGCGTGCGCTCGGGGTAGGGGGTGACAGCGTCAGAACGACGGGCGGGCGGGCGGCGGGGTCAAGGCGAGGGAGGCGGGTGACGGCGAGGGCGCGAGCCGCCGCCAGGGGCGCGGCGCGGCGTCGGGGCAACTGGCGGCGTCGTCGGGGCGGCAACTGCGAGATGAGAGTGAAAATTTCCTAAGTGTGAACTTATATAGCAAAGCCTTTAGTCCCAGTTGGTGCCACAAAACGGGACTAAAGGTAGCATTATTCCCGGTTGATGGCACCAACTGGGACCAAAGGCCTCTTTTCAGCAGCCCAAAGGGCGGGAAGCAGAGTCCTTTAGTCCCGGTTGGTGGCAACAACCGGGACTAAAGGGGGGTCATTGGTACCGGTTGGTGCCACCAACCGGGACCAATGCACTCCTTTAGTCCCGGTTGGTCGCACCAACCGGGACCAAAGCACTTGTGCTGGCGCGGTGCGGTGGGAAGTTTAGTTCCACCTCGCTAGCTAAGAGAGCTCAGCACCTGTTTATAAGTTGTGTTGCACCTCAGGTGCTGAGCTCCTCTCTAATATGCTGGCATTAGTTGCCTACCCTGGTCACTGCCGTGTTGGGCCTATTGGGCCTGGGGGCCTGCATCCTGGCCCATGTACAAATGGGTTTATAGTCGTATGCAGGCCATGTGGCCCATTAGGCGGCATTTTTTTTATTTTTTCCAGTATTTTTTTTGTTTTTTGAATTATTTATTTTCTTTTGATTTTTGCTTTATTTTTTTATTCATTTTGCTTTTAGCTCAGAATAATTATAATCTTTCTGTTACTCCATTAGTTTCCAAATTTGAATAGTTTAAATTTTAATTCTTTGAAATTTGTGTGAATCACTAGTTTGTGAATAACTTCACTATAAAAATATATCTTGAGTTATTCTTTTTCTTGCTATTTAATATTACTGCATTTTGTCATTATATTCAAAAACAGATTTTGTTATTTTAGTTTCTATCAAAAAAATCTTTATGAAAATTCTTTTAGCTACTATAGATTCTAACAAAAAATTCTTTATGATAATTCTTTCTGCCTTTCATGTTTTGAACAAAATATACTTTGATAATTTTAGTTGCATAAATTTTATATAATTTTAGTTTAAAAAATACTAGAGGTTTATAAAAGCTTTTTAGTTGATTTTTCATGCATTTTCTGATTATTTTTCATGCAAGTTGGCATGGTATCATCATTTCACCCACATAGCATGTGCGAGAAAGTAGAGAGGGTTACGACAAAAACTGGATGCACTTCGTGTACAAAACAGACAATCTCTTTCGAAGTATCAGGGTTTCATACGGAAACATGTCTGTTACAAAGGGATTTCATTTTTTTGAAATTATTTGAACTCCATAGTTTTTCTGTGTTCAAAATGCACCATTCAAAGCCACAACATTAATTTACAACCATTTATGACTTCATTTGTTATTTTTCATGCATTTACTGATTATTTTGAGCCATGAAATTGAAAATCATTTGAAATGAACTCTGAAAAGGTTTCAAGTTGGCATGGTATCATCATTTCACCCACATAGCATGTCGAGAAATTAGAGAGGGTTACGGCAAAAAATGGATGCACTTCGTGTACAAAACGGACAATCTCTTTCGAAGTATCAGGGTTTCATGCGGAAACTCGTATGTTACAAAGGGATTTAATTTTTTTGAACTTATTTGAACTCCATAGTTTTTCTATGTTCAAAATGCACCATTCAAAGCCACATCATCAATTTACAACCATTTCTGACTTCATTTGTTATTTTTCATGCATTTACTGATTATTTTGAGCTATAAGACCATGAAATTGAAAAGCATTTGAAATGAACCCTGAAAAGGTTCTAAGTTGGCATGGTATCATCATTTCGGCCACATAGCATGTGCTAGAAAGTAGAGAGGGTTACGGCAAAAACTGGATGCACTTCGTGTACAAAACGGACAATCTCTTTCGAAGTATCAGCGTTTCATACGGAAACTCGTCTGTTACAAAGGGATTTCATTTTTTGAACTTATTTGAACTCCATAGTTTTTCTGTGTTCAAAATGCACCATTCAAAGCCACATCATCAATTTACAACCATTTCTGACTTCATTTGTTATTTTTCATGCATTTACTGATTATTTTGAGCTATAAGACCATGAAATTGAAAAACATTTGAAATGAACTCTGAAAAGGTTCCAAGTTGGCATGATATCAGCATTTCACCCACATATCATCATTAATAGAAGTTCATCATCACATTAAAACCAAAGTACATACATAGTTCTCATTGAACAACATATAGCTCTCCAGAGCATCTAATTAAACCATACATTGAAATTATGTAAAACATTTCAATGCAACAACAAGTGCGATCAGAATCGCAACCAAGGTAACAACTGATCCAACTGCATAATGATACCAAGCCTCGGTATGAATGGCATATTTTCTAATCTTTTTAATCTTCAACCGCATTGCATCCATCTTGATCTTGTGATCATCGACGACATCCGCAACATGCAACTCCAATATCATCTTCTCCTCCTCAATTTTTCTTATTTTTCCTTCAAGTAATTGTTTTCTTCTCCAACTAAATTTATCTCTCGACAATAGGGTCGGTTGGAATTTCCGGTTCAACAACCTCCTAGATAAATAAAATCTATGTCACGTTGGTCGGCATAATTGTCATAAACAATGAATGAACCAAATAGTTATGAAAACATAATATATACCACATCTGAATCATAGACAGGACGAGGGCCGACGGGGGCGGATACCAAAACCATCGCACTATATAATAACAAGGAATAATAAAAGTAAGAAAATTAGACAAGTATCTATCTGAAGTAAGAATTTTTTTTATTTCAGAAAGAAGATAAGAACAAGAGGCTCACCATGGTGGTGCCAGCGACGAGATCGGCGCGGGCGATCGACGGCGGTGAAGACGGGGACGGGACGTGACGGACTGCTAAACATAGACAAATCTCGGGGAAAATGGAGCTCAGAGGTCGAGTTTTGAGAGGAGAAAGATTAACTAGTGTGGCTCGGACATTTCATCGAACACCTCATGTGCATAGGAGGTGAACTAGAGGGCCCAAATGCCCTCCCCTCGCCGGCTTGAAAAAACAGAGCACTATGGAGTGCTCTGCCGTGGCGATGGGTATACATAGGCAAATTATTTGTCCCGGTTCGTGGCACGAACCGGGTATAAATCCACCCCTTCTATACCGGTTCAAGGCATGAACCGGTACCAATGGCTGTGGTCCAGGAGCGCGGCCCATTGGTCTCGGTGCGTGCCTAAAACCGGGACAAATGGATCCAAAC
This sequence comes from Aegilops speltoides, assembly GCA_021437245.1. Classification (NCBI taxonomy): domain Eukaryota; kingdom Viridiplantae; phylum Streptophyta; class Magnoliopsida; order Poales; family Poaceae; genus Aegilops; species Aegilops speltoides. Next base: position 21,163,011 of record CM038141.1, read on the forward strand.
GAACCGGGACCAATGCCCTCAAGGCCTCGGCCGGCCCCCTGGGCTCATGAATCGGGACTAATACCCCCCCATGGGTCCCGGTTCGTGAGGAACCGGGACTAATGGGCTGGCCAGGCCCGAACGATAGCCATGTTTTCTACTAGTGAAATTTAGCATCAAGATCTAAAAACTCCGAATTATTAGGACACCTTCTAACTACAGTTGACTCATCTCCAGTCCCATTATTATTAAGATTCATATTGCGAAACAAAGATCTAATAGGGGATACATCAACTTTAAGATCTTCATCATTATTTTCATGGAAACTAGAGGAACACGCCTTTACAAAGCAATCTTTCTTAGCACGCAATCTAGCGGTTCTTTCTTTGCAATCATCAATGGACACTCTCATTGCTTTGAGAGACTCATTGATATCATGCTTAGGAGGAGTAGATCTAAGTTTCAAAGAGTCAACATCAAGCGAAAGTCTATCAACGTTCCTAGCCAAATCAGCAACTTTGAGCAATTTTTCTTCAAGCAAGGCATTAAAATTCTTTTGAGAGATCATAAATTCTTTCACACTATTCTCAAAATCAGAGGGCATATTATTAAAATTACCATAAGAATTATTGTAGGAATTTCCATAATTATTAGAGGAATTACTAGGGAATGGTCTAGGATTAAAGTTTCCTCTATAAACATTGTTTCCAAAACTATTCCCACCAACAAAATTCACATCCATAGATTCATTATTCTTCTTGAAAGTGCGTTATATCGACTAGAGGGGGGTGAATAGGTGATTTTTATGAATTCTTCACTGAGGAATTTGCCGGTGAGGAAATTCCTTAGCGAAGAACTACTAGCAGCGGAATAAGTACTCAGAAGTAAGCATAACAGAATACAAGCATGGTCATCAAGATGAAATGAAGACAAGCACTGAGTACAAAAAGCGTAATCACAGGATAACACAAGGTGAAGACAAACAGACTCAAGAAATTGATCTCGAGGAAATTGAGAAAGTCTTGATCGAAGTCTTCAATCACGATTATGAACAAACACTCAACACAAGAATGAGCAAATGAAAGGGTTGAGGAAATAGAACCGATTAGGTTGGTGAAGACAATGATTTGGTAGACCAGTTCCAATGCTGTCTCGGTTATACGTCTGGTTGGAGCGGCCGAGTATTTAAACTCGAGGACACACAGTCCGGACACCCGGTCGAAAGCACGCAGCTCAGGACACCCAGCCCTCACCATATTCTCCTTGAACTAAGGTCACACAGACCTCATCCAATCACTCGTGGTAAGTCTTCAGGCGACTTCCAAACCTTCACAGACTTGGTCACTCGGCAATCCACAATTCCTCTTGGATGCTCTAGACCATGACGCCTAACCGTCTGGAAGAAGCACAGTCTTCAAAGGTAACAAGCGTCGGATCCACGCAGGATCAATTTCTTCAGTGATGCTCAATCACTTTGGGTTTGTAGGGGTTTGGTTTTGGGTTTTCCTCACTCGATGATTTTCGCTCAAAGTCCTCGGAGGATGGATTTCTCTCAAATGACAAGTGTCAAGTTCTCTCGGAGCAGCCAACCAGCTAGTGGTTGTAGGGGGCGGCTATTTATAGCCTAGGGAGCAGCCTGACATGATAAGACATAAATGCCCTTCAATGATATGACCGTTAGGTGGATAAGATATTTTGGGACAGGTGGCAAGAAGACAAAGAACGGTCGGAAATTTGACTCTCAAATTCCTCGGGGCTATCATGTTCCTCATTGTGTAGGCAATTCGCCTGGCGAATTCCTAACTCCTCGGTCGAAACAAATTCATCAAGAACGGAAGAACTTCGTCTCATCATCAAGAAAGTGACTGAACTGTATGAGATTTCCAAAGGCTTCACTCGAAGGGATTGGTAGGTGTAGGATTTTGAGTTGAGCATCACATGGAAATTTTTCCTTAGTATTTCCTCGACCCCTTTAACGATGACGGTGTTTCCTATGACTCAAGAAAGAGAAAATGAAACTACGAAAACAAAAGTCTTCACGCTTCATGTTCCTCAAATGAATACCAAGTCTTCAAGGTCACACCAATTTCTTCACTTTCAAAGTCTTGAATATCAAAGTCTTGATCAAAGAACTTCATTTTTAGGGTCGACTTTCTCTCAAATATCAAACTCCTCATAGACTTATAGACCTGTGTACACTCACAAACGCATTAGTCCCTTAACCTATAAGTCTTCAATACAGCAAAATCACTAAGGGGCACTAGATGCACTTTCAATCTCCCCCTTTTTGGTGATTGATGACAATATAGGTTAAGTTTTCAGCAGGGAAAAATGTATGAAGTGTAAATACTGATATTGAGGAATTTGATAGCAAGATATAGAAGAACTCCCCCTGAAGATGTGCATAGTGAGGAATTTGCGTTTGAGGCAATGTACATTTAAAGAGTTGAATCATGGAGATCTCCCCCTATATCTTGTAATTCATACACGCATTTGATATATTATATGAAGAATTTGAAATGCATGATGAAATATGGTGCCTGATGAAATTCAACATGCGTGCAATGTCATTAACGAGGAATAAGCATGCCGAAAGCATCAAAAGCATAATGCAACAAAAGTATCAGCGCACCATCGGGTTTAAGATTACAACTCGATCCAAATAAAAGTTTCAGAAGAACGAGAGTTGTAACTTAAAAAATGCCCTTAATATAGACCCGCTTGAAGACTAACTCAGATTTCTCCCCCTTTGTCATCAAATGACCAAAAGGATTGAAACCGAGGACTAACGCCCCTAAAGAATTTCAAGTCGATGGAGGAGCACCAGCGTTGTCGGGGTTGTGTGTTGTAGGAGGGCCTGCCGCAGTGTCGTCCAAATCTTCATACTCATCAGTGTCACGCGATGAAGAATAAGAGTTGGCCACCAGTGGAGGAACTTTGACCCTCTTGAGTTTCTTCGGAGGAGGTGCAGACCAGTCAAATTCTTCCTTGAGACCCATAGTCTTCAGTTCTTCAGCGCTATAGACATGAGTGAGGACAGCCCAGGTGCGGTTGAAGGTTTCATGAAGGTAGTATTGGTTCTTCTTCACTGCATTGAATGTTGAGGTCATATTGTGAAGAAGTGCACAAAACTGACGCTTTACCCATTTGTGATTGCGATCAACCTTCTGATGAAGACTGAGGAGTAACTCACTGTCAGTCATCACCCCAGGTCTTTGTGGCTTGAGGATTTTGCTTGGCTGAGGTATTTGCGGCAGAGTCATGTGTGGCAGAGTCGTCATTGGTAGAGTAAGATACAGCCTTGCGAAATTGACCATCCAATGGACGAATGCCTTCATCGATCACAGCAGCTGCCTTGCCTTTATCATCAGCTAATGAAACTGTCCGTTTGAGGACTTCAATGGGAGGCAAGTAGCTACCGTGGTTCAGAGTGTCAACTTTGTAATTCAGTGAAGATCTTGCCCTGATGAATCTCATAATCCAAGGCGCATAGGGCTTCATCTCGAATGGTGACATAGCAATATTGGCCAGAGTCCTCATGAAGAAATCATGGAAGTTGACGGGAACGCCATGAATGATGTTGAAAAGCATATTCTTCATGATGCCAACGACTTCTTCATCATTTGAGTCGTGGCCTTTGATAGGACTCATTGTCTTCGTCAGAATGCGATAGACAGTCCGAGGCACATAGAATAATTCCTTGACAAGGAATTTGGTTCGTGGGGCCTGCCCAGGCTTCATAGGCTTCATGAGCACTTGCATATAGTGATTTGTCAGTTCAGGGTCACTGTAGGTGCAACGTGCACTGTCATGGGGAGGATTGAGAGGAAGGACACGAAGCAATTCAGTTGTTGGTGCCTTGTAGTGAGTGTTTTCAGTCATCCACTCCAACACCCATTAGTTGACATCTTCAGCGTCTCCAGTGATATGCAGTGTCGCGTAGAACTGAAGAATGAGTTCTTCATTCCAATCGCAAATGTCTATGCAGAAATTTAGTAATCCTGCATCGTGAAGAACACTGAGGACTGGCTCGAAGCATGGCAGAGATTCCATGTCCACGTGAGGAATATGTGCATGATCGAAGATTTTGTCTTTGTCAAACAAAGACGGAGGAGTAGAAGTTGGTCGACTAGCAGTCGTAAACGCCTCTTCCTTATACTGAGCGAGTCATAGGGGTTGTAGTCGATGAAGAATACATGCTCGCAAAGAAGTCTTCAGCCTTGAACTTCTATTTGCTTGAGAACGGATTCTTTGGCTTTGGCAGAGGGGTGTCAGTGAGTTGCATCACCACCTCAGGAATCGCGAGCTCAGGTTCTTCAGGCTGAGGAATTTCTGGTTCCTCTTCTTGTGCAACTTTGAGGATCAGCAAGAAGAGGTTCTTCAAACTAGCGGCTGGAATGTCTTCATGCACGAGGGAGTGGGTTGAGTTTCTTGAGCCCATTTGAACTGTTGTTGCAGGGACCGAGGAATCTGTTGGATAGGTGTGAAGAGAGGAGTATTGGGATGCTTGACTTTCCCAAAGTCATCATTCATCACAGTGTGGTGCATCCTATATCCACATCTTCATCTTCAATTTCCTCAACACCAGCCTCTTCAGCTGTGAGCTGAGGCATAGGTGAGGAAATGACTGGCGTTGAAGGGGTTTCATCCACTTCAATTTCTTCATCAATCTGCTCTGACGAAGAAGCAGAATGATTTTCTTCATCAGATCCACCTGGGATCTCATAGTCTTCTCCAAAAGGAACAAGGTCCTTTGATGGTATGGAGGAAATTGGAACAGCATCAATAGGATTTTCAAATGAGCTGGTCATTGGCTTCATTTTCTTCGCAGCCGAAGAATTTGACGCAGCTGATGCCTTCCGTTTCTTCACTACAGCTCGCTCTGCAGCCTTGGTCTTCTTCACATCAGAGGGAGATGGAAAAATTGGAGTTGGTGTAGGCACGGGAGGAGCTGAGGAATCTGGTTCATTTTCTTCAGGTGCAACTGATGCAGTTGCTCCGATCTCTTCAGTTACTTTAGGCGCACCACTAGTGGATGCCCTGGCAATTTCTTCAGCGGCTGGAATTTCTTCACCAGCCCTGGAATTAGCATTTTCTTCAAAGCAGGCTGAAAGTCATCGATGGTCTTGGCATGTTCTTGGCGAGGCTGAGCGTAGTCTGCGACTGAAGATTTTCTTGTTGCGATGGGGCTGCAACATTTGTGAATTTCTTTGTCGATTGATGAATCTCACTTTAGCTCCTTGCCAATCAGCATAGTAGGCATCAAAGTCTTTCTTTGAGGGCTTGAATTTCAGATCGAGCCTCGAGAAGTTCCTCGGTGTCATTCGACAACATTTTTCTTCGTGAGCTTCTCCTTTACGATTGCGCTTTCTTGATATCTCTTGCCTTTTCAAACTTCCATTTCTCTTGGTGATGAAATGGGTCAAGATGTGACTTTGACCAGAGTCGATGAAAATCAAGCATTGGGGTGTTTGGATCCTTGTGCGAGATCAATGTAATCGAGGATTTTCCTCGGATCCAAAAGCGATGGGTACGAGATGTGCCTTTGGCTCTAGCGGCCTTCACTGTCTGCTCTCGATTATTTCGCAAGTTCATCATCGAAGCTTCATCATCGAAGGCACATGGAATGCGACTGTTTCTTCTTTGGACTTGGCCGAGGACCGCGTCCATTGTTGCTTTAGTTTTCAACAATGTGGGGCCCGATGAGGAAATTGGTGCAGGTGAGGAACTTGTCAAACACCAGAGGCAATCGAGAAACCAACAGTCCTTTGCTATGTAGCCGATGCACAGGAGCCGAGGACTTTGAAGGAGCTCTTGAGGACTTTGGTGGAGCGAGAGCAGCAGGTGAGGAATTTGCCGTGAGGGCATTCTTGAGGAACTTGGCCGTGAGGGCGCTGTTGGTGAAGCACTTGGCTTACAAGCAGCTTCTTTGGCATGGATTTCCTCGGTTTGACCGAGGCCTCGATGCGATAGCGATGGCGTAATCCTCATTGAATTTCTTCACTGCCTCCTTGGCTTGTCTTGCCAATTTAGCTTGGCGCTTATCCTATTCTTCAGGAAAGTCCTCACCACGCTTGATGCTGGTGGGGTCAGCTTCTTGGCCAGGTGCCAATGGAGCTCTTGGGCATGGAGGATTGAGGACGAATTTCCTCATGTACTTTGGAGTCACATATCTGTATTCCCTCCATTCCCTTGCCCATCTCCGTTCAATCCTCTGTATGCGCACCTTGCGCTGATTTTTGTTTTCTTTGCCAAATTTTGCTTCATCAGGTGTGCAATAGTCAGCATAAATTTCCTCAGGGATTTCAAACGCTGTCATAACCTCAGGTTTCTTTCCTCCTTTCTGCGACTTCTTACCGTCTGCCATATTATTCAGTTGAGGAATTTGAACAATCGAATTTTCTGAAGAAGTATGCAGTTTTTCTTCGAGGAACGCTGCAAATGAGTTAAGTTGATGAGAACCTAGTGAATCAGCAGCAGACATGAGTACCTGTGAACAGAGTATAGGTGCGAGGAATTTGGAGAGGTCATATGCGTTCTCAGAAGGTTTTTCGAAAAGAACAAGTTTTGAGGAATTTGACCAGATGAACCTTGAGGAATTTCACTAAGCGTTCTTGTCTTAGGTTCCAGAGTTGTACAGATCGAAGATCCACACAATTAGGGAATCTTGAAGAAAATGATTGCTTAGAGAAACAGTTCAAGATCATATGATGTGTGAGGTGTTCATATGTGTGAAGATTTGAAGAATAAACACCTTTGAAGATTTTCAGGAAAGTTTGAGAATCAAAGTGAGTAATAAAAGTAACTTTTAATTACTCGAAGTGAAGAACACGACGAACTGAGAAGAACACCCTAACTTGTCAGAGGAAGACAGCTACGGCGGCGGCGCAGTGAAGATTTCCGCGGTCGTCGTGAGTACGACGGCAACGAGGTCGAGGCAGCGAAGCTCTTCCTCACCGGCAACGATGGAGTAGCGGTGGCGCTAGGGTTTGAGGAGCTCGAGTGAGAGAGTAGCGATCGAGCGGATTAAATGAAGTGAGGAAGGGGAGAGGGGTATTTATAGACACGGTCAAAACTGTTCGCCCGAAGATTTGGGACGAACGTGCCCCTGCCCTTTCTCCTTCTCGCGACATGTGTCACCCACGTACTATGTAGTTGAGATCGTGTACGATCGTGGGTGAATATAATAATGCATTGTGGGATGCGGAACGGTTTGAGCGGCAAAACCGAAAATTTGGATAAGATTTGTTTTAAAGTTTAGTTCGCAATTTCTTGATTGACAAGGACACAAAGAAGATTTTGAGCGAGTTTCAAATAGAACGCACATGAAGAATTTGTGAATAGATTGGGTTGAGTATAGCATAGAGGGAAGGGTCCGATCACATTCACTTAGCGAAAAAAGCAACTTGAAGAAATAGCTATAAGTGAATGTTGTAGAGGACATAAACTCATATATATATATATATATATATATATATATATATATATATATATATATATATATATATATATATAGCCAATGAAGAAAAACGACGGAAACAGTGAAGATTTTGCAAAGTTGAAGAATTTGAAAAACTCAAGAATTTCAAAAGCGAGGAAAAACTCAAATTGAAGATTTTCAACTTTTGTGGTGGCGTGACCCACCCTATAAGATTGATGATTTCAGACACCGCGTACAATTGTCGTGGGTTACGAGAATCAAATTCTTCATTAATTTCTTCACACTTAGAGTGTTATTCTTCATTGATTGAAGAAAACGTTTCTTCATGTGTTGCACATCTAAGTCATCAATTTTGCATAAGTGTCAGGGTGTGTGTCCTTTTCAAAGAACATTCGAAGATTCTAAGATATTTAGCTCACACCGCAACTTGCTAAATCTCATCTCATCCAGGGGCTTAGTGAAGATATCAGCTAGCTGTTCTTCAGTCTTCACATGCTCGATGGAGATGTCGCCCTTCAACACATGATCATGAAGAAAATGATGACGAATCTGAATGTGCTTTGTCTTCGAGTGCTGAAGTGGGTTGTGTGTAATCTTGATGGCACTCTCATTGTCGCAGAGGAGAGGCACATTCTTCACGTTGATGCCATAGTCCTTGAGTGTTTGCTTCATCCAAAGCGCTTGAGCACAGAAGAGCCAAAGAAGAATGTATTCAGCTTCCGATGAGACGGTGATCGCAGTTTTGTTTCTTCGAGGACCAACAGACCAAAGATCGTCCAAGGAAATGACAAGTGCCAGAAGTTGACTTGCGGTCCACACGATCACCAGCATAGTCAGAGTCAGAATATCCAATGAGATCAAAATCAGATCCCTTGGGGTACAATAATCCTAGTGTTGGTGTGTGAGCTAGATATGGAAGAATATGCTTCACAGCCTTATGGTGTGATTCCTTCGGTGCAGCTTGAAATCGGGCACACATGCAAACACTAAGCATTATATCTGGCCTAGATGCACATAAGTACAATAAAGAACCAATCATGGAGCTGTATACCTTGTGATCGAAGTCAATACCATTTTCATCAGTGCATAGATGGCCATTTGTGGGCATAGGAATTTTGACGCCTTTGCAATCTTGCATGCCGAATTTCCTCAGTACATCTTTGAGGTATTTCTCCTGTGATATGAATATACCATTGCACTGTTGACGAATTTGAAGACCTAAGAGGAATTTCAACTCTCCCATCATAGACATTTGATATTCTTCACTCATCATATAGGCAAATTCATCACTATAACGTTGGTCAGTACAGCCAAAGATAATATCATCAACATATATTTGGCACACAAACAGTTCACCATCATAAGATTTAGTAAAGAGAGTAGGATCGAGTGAACCGGGTGTGAAGCCATTCTTCACGAAGAATTCCTTCAATGTATCATACCACGCCTGAGGGGCTTGCTTGAGGCCATAGAGGGCCTTATTAAGTCTGAAGACTTTGTCAGGATTCTTTGGATCTTCAAAACACGGGGTTGAGCAACATATACTTCTTCCTCAAGCTTACCATTGAGGAATGCACTTTTCACATCCATTTGATATAAGATGATATCATGATGGTTAGCATAAGCAAGTAATATGCAAATAGCCTCAAGTCTAGCAACAGGTGCAAAAGTTTCATCGAAATCAATTCCTTCAACCTGTGTGTAGCCTTGAGCTACCAGTCGTGCCTTATTCCTCACCACAAGGCCATTTTCATCTTGCTTGTTGCGGTAGATCCACTTTGTGCCAATGATATTATGCTTGCGAGGATCTGGACGTTTGACCAGTTCCCAGACATTGTTGTGCTCGAACTGATGTAATTCTTCTTGCATAGCCTGAATCCACTCCGGCTCCAAAAATGCTTCATCTACCTTAGTGGGCTCTGTTATAGAGACAAAAGCATAGTGCCCACAAAAGTTAGATAAATGTGAAGCTTTTGAGCATGTGAGAGGACATGGTGCTCTAATGTCATCGATGATCTTCTCCACTTGCACTTCTTTTGCAATGCGAGGATGAGCTGGTTGTCGCTGAGGAGTTTGATCAGCATTTTCTTCAGCACCATTTTCCTCAGCATTTTCTTCAGGTGCATGAGCTCGACGTTCTTCATGAACTAGAATGAATTCTTCAACAGATTCTTGAAGAGGAATGACATCCTCGGTTGCCTTGAACTTGATAGAATCCTCGGTGCTGGTTCATCTAACACGAAGGTAGGTGCTCTCTTTGCGAGCCATTAGTTTCATCGAACCGCACATCTACATGTCAACAATCTTGTGAAGAACAATGTTGAAGACTCAGAGGTGTGCGAGTCCTTTCCGTAACCAAGCATAAAACCTTCATGTGCTTTGGTGCAAATTTAGAATTGTGGTGAGGATCTCTAATCCAACATTTAGCAATCAAGACTTTGAAATAACTCACATTGGGTTTCTTGTCGTTGAGGAGTTCATAGGCCGTCTTCTTGAAGAATTTGTGAAGATATACTCTGTTGATGACGTGGCACGCAGTATCAATTGCATCAATCCAAAAACGATGAGGCCTTTTGTATTCATCAAGCATAGTGCGAGCCATCTCAACAAGAGTTCTGTTCTTGCGCTCCACTACGCCATTTTGCTGAGGAGTATAGGGAGCAGATAACTCATGAGTAATACCAAGTTCATCAAGATAGTCATCAAGACCGGAATTCGTGAACTCAGTTCCATTGTCACTTCTGATGTGCTTGATCTTCACACCAAAGTTGGTTGAAGCCCTCGAGGAAAAACGTTTGAAGACTTCTTGCACTTCATGTTTGTAAGTAACAATGTGTACCCATGTATATCGTGAGTAATCATCAACAATGACAAAACCATATAGAGATGCATCATTAGTGACTGCTGAGTAATGATTAGGTCCGAAGAGGTCCATGTGAAGCAATTCGAATGGACGAGTAGTGGTCATGATAGTCATTGCTGGATGCTTGGCCTTGGTCATTTTTCCAGCTTCACAGGCTCCGCATAAGTGATCCTTGAGGAATTTGACATTCTCAATGCGAATGACATGCTTTTTCTTCGCAAGCGTGTGCAAATTCCTCATGCCTGCGTGACCAAGTCATCGATGCCATAGCCAGCCTTCTGAAGCTTTTGCAAGTAGACACACGGCTGGCTGTGGTCCTGTAGAGAAATCAACAATATACAAATCTCCTCTCCAAAAGCCTTCGAAGACTTTGGAATTGTCAGCTTTCATAATCACAACACAGCGATACTTGTCAAAGACAACAACCATATCAAGATCACAAAGCATTGAGACTGACATGAGGTTGTATCCTAAGGACTCAACAAGCATGACTTTGTCCATGTGTTTATCCTTAGAGATTGCAACCTTACCAAGACCCAATACGACTTTTGCCTTTGTCAAAAAGATGATATGCTTCAGATGTGGCGGTGATAAGGAGCATCCATCAATAGATTCTTGTCACCGATCATGTGATTCGTACATCCACTATCGAGGACCCACTCAGTAGCTTTGGGTTGATCATCTTGCAGATGAATTAGTGTAGCTTACAATCTCATATGCTTCATTAGTGAAGAATATGATATCAAGTTCATCAGATGAATTTCATCAATCAGTAAACAGATAGAGTGATGATCTTAGCGGGAGGAAAATACTAAGAGATAAAAGCATCTTTGCACTTATTCCATGAATCAATACTGTTCTTAGGAAAAGACGAAAACCAAACTTTAGCACGATCTCTAAGTGAAAACGGAAATAACTTCAATTTAACAATATCATTATCCGTATCTTTCTTCTTTTGCATATCACACAACAACAAAGTTGTTTAGATGGGTAGTGGCATCTTCACTAGGAAGGCCGGTGAATTGATCTTTCATAACAAGATTCAGCAAAGCAGTATTGATTTCACAAGACTCAACATCATTAATAGGAGCAATCAGAGTACTAAGGAAATCATTATTATTGGTATTGGAGAAATCACATAATTTGGTATTATCTTGCGCCATGGCGACAAGTAATCCAACACACAAGCAAGCAGAAAAAGGCAAGCGAAAAAGAGAGGAGAAGATTGGGAAAGAGAGGCCGAATAAAACGGCAAGGGTGAAGTGGGGGAGAGGAAAACGAGAGGCAAATGGCAAATAATGTAAATGCAAGGGAGATGAGTTTGTGATGGCTACTTGGTATGTCTTGACTTGAGCGAAGACCTCCCCGGCAACGGCGCCAGAAATCCTTCTTGCTACGTCTAGAGCTTGCGTTGGTTTTCCTTGAAGACGAAAGGGTGATGCAGCAATAGTAGCGTAAGTATTTCCCTCAGTTTTTGAGAACCAAGGTATCAATCCAGTAGGAGGCTCCTCAAAAGTCCCACGCACCTACACAAAAAAACAAAGAACTCGCAACCAACGCAATAAAGGGGTTGTCAATCCCTTCACGGCCACTTGCGAAAGTGAGATCTGATAGAGATATTATGATAAGATAAATATATTTTTGGTATTTTATAATATAGATTGGAAAATTAAAGATGCAAATAAAAGTAGATTGAAAGCTTATATGATAAAAGATAGACCCGGGGGCCATAGGTTTCACTAGTGGCTTCTCTCAAGATAGCATAAGTATTACGGTGGGTGAACAAATTACTGTCGACGAATTGATAGAAAAGCGAATTATTATGAGATTATCTAGGCATGATCATGTATATAGGCATCACGTCCGCGACAAGTAGACCGACTCCTGCCTGCATCTACTACTATTAATCCACACATCGACTGCTATCCAGCATGCATCTAGAGTATTAAGTTCATAAGAATAGAGTAACGCATTAAGAAAGACTACATGATGTAGAGGGATAAACTCATGCAATATGATATAAACCCCATCCTTTTACCCTCGATGGCAATAATACAATACATGCCTTGCTACCCCTATTGTCACTGGGTAAGGGTCACCGCAAGATTGAACCCAAAGCTAAGCACTTCTCCCATTGCAAGAAAGATCAATCTAGTAGGCCAAACCAAACTGATAATTTGAAGAGACTTGCGAAGATAACTCAATCATACATAAAAACATTCAGAGGAGATTCAAATATTTCTCATAGATAAACCTGATCATAAACCCACAATTCATCGTATCTCAACAAACACACCGCAAAAAGAGTTGCATCGAATAGATCTCCAAGAAGATCGAGGAGAACATGGTATTGAGATCCAAAAAGAGAGAAGAAGCCCTCTAGCTAATAACTATGGACCTGAAGGTCTGTGGTAAACTTCTCACAACTCATCAGAGGCGCTATGGTGTTGATGTAGAAGCCCTCCGTGGTCGATTCCCCCTCCGGCGGAGCGCCGACGAAGGCTCCAAGATGGGATCTCGCGGATACAGAAGGTTACGGCGGTGGAAATTGTTTTTCGTTGGCTCCCTGGATGTTTTTGGGGTACGTGGGTATATATAGGAGGAAGAAGTAGGTCGATGGCCGCCCGAGGGGCCCACGAGATAGGGGGCATGCCCTGTAGGGGTGGGCGTGCCCTCCACCCTCGTGGCCGCCTCGGCTGCTTCTTGACTTGCACTCCAAGTCCTCTGGATCACGTTCGTTCCAAAAATCATGCTCCCGAAGGTTTCATTCCTTTTGGACTCCGTTTGATATTCCTTTTATTTGAAATACTGAAATAGGCAAAAAAAAAAACAGCAATACTGGCTGGGCTTCCGGTTAGTAGGTTAGTCGCAAAAATGATATAAGTATGTAAAATAAAGCCCATAAACATCCAAAAAGGGTAATATAATATCATGGAACTATCAAAAATTATAGATACATTGGAGACGTATCACACTGCCGTTTGGGTCATATTGGTGTAAAGTGCATGAAGAAACTCCATACTGATGGACTTTTGGAATCACTTGATTATGAATCACTTGGTACTTGCGAACCGTGCCTCATGGGCAAGATGACTAAAACGTCATTCTCCGGAACTATGGAGCGAGCAAAAGATTTATTGGAAATCATACATACTGATGTATGTGGTCCAATGAATATTGAGGCTCACGGTGGGTATCGTTATTTTCTCACCTTCACTGATGATTTCAGCAGATATGGTTATATCTACTTAATGAAACATAAGTCTGAAACATTTGAAAAGTTCAAAGAATCTCAAAGTGAAGTGGAGAATCATCGTAACAAGAAAATAAAATTTCTACGATCTGATTGTGGAGGAGAATATTTGAGTTACGAGTTTGGTCTACATTTGAAACAATGCAGAATAGTTTCACAACACAACGTAATGGTGTGTCCGAACATCGTAATCGTACTTTACTAGATATGGTGCAATCTATGATGTCTCTTACTGATTTACCGCTATCATTTTCGGGTTATGCTTTAGAGATGGCTGCATTCACGTTAAATAGGGCACCATCAAAATCCGTTGAGACGACGCCTTATGAACTGTGGTTTGCCAAGAAACCAAAGTTGTCGTTTCTTAAAGTTTGGGGCCGCGATGCTTATGAAAGAAACTTCAAACTGATAAGCTCGAACCCAAATCGAAGAAATGTGTCTTCATAGGACACCCAAAGGAGACTATTGGGTACACCTTCTATCACAAATCCGAAGGCAAGACTTTGTTGCTAAATTTGGATCCTTTCTAGGGAAGGAGTTTCTCTCGAAAGAAGTGAGTGGGAGGAAAGTATAACTTGATGAGGTAACTATACATGCTCCCTTATTGGAAAGTAGTTCATCACAGAAACTGGTTCCTGTGACGCCTACACCAATTAGTGAGGAAGCTAATTATATTGATCATGAAACTTCAGATCAAGTTACTACCGAACCTCGTAGGTCAACTAGAGTAAGATCCGCACCAAAGCGGTATGGTAATCCTATTCTGGAAGTCATGTTACTTGACCATGGCAAACCTACGAACTATGAGGAAGCGATGATGAGCCCAGATTACGCAAAATGGCTTGAGGCCATGAAATCTGAGATGGGATCCATGTATGAGAACAAAGTATGGACTTTGGTTGACTTGCCCGATGATCGGCAAGCCATCGAGAATAAATGGATCTTCAAGAAGAAGACTGACGTTCATGGTAATGTTACTGTCTACAAAGCTCAACTTGTTGCCAAAGGTTTTCGACAAGTTCAAGGGGTTGACTACAATGAGACTTTCTCACCCGTAGCGATGCTTAAGTCTGTCCGAATCATGTTAACAATTGTCACATTTTATGATTATGAAATATGGCAAATGGATGTCAAAACTGCATTCCTGAATGGATTTCTAGAAGAAGAGTTGTATATGATGCAACCAGAAGGTTTTGTCGATCCAAAAGGTGCTAACAAAGTGTGCAAGCTCCAGCGATCCATTTATGGACTGGTGCAAGCCTCTCGGAGTTGGAATAAACATTTTGATAGTGTGATCAAAGCATATGGTTTTATCTGCACTTTTGGAGAAGCTTTGTATTTACAAGAAAGTGAGTGGGAGCTCAGAGCATTTACGATATTATATGTAGACGACATATTGTTGATTGGAAATGATATAGAATTTCTGGATAGCATAAAAAGGATACTTGAATAAAAGTTTTTCTATGAAAGACCTCGGTGAAGTTGCTTATATATTGGGCATCAAGATCTATAGAGATAGATCAAGACGCTTAATTGGACTTTCACAAAGCACATACCTTGATAAAGTTTTGAAAAAGTTCACAATGGATCAAGCAAAGAAAGGGTTCTTGCCTGTATTACAAGGTGTGAAGTTGAGTCAGACTCAATGCCCGACCACTTCAGAAGATAGAGAGAAAATGAAAGATGTTCCCTATGCTTCAACCATAGGCTCTATCATGTATGCAATGCTGTGTACTAGACCTGATGTGTGCCTAGCTATTAGCTTAGCAGGGAGGTACCAAAGTAATCTAGGAGTGGACCACTGGACAGTGGTCAAGAATATCCTGAAATACCTGAAAAGGACTAAGGATATGTTTCTTGTCTATGGAGGTGACAAAGAGCTAGTCATAAATGGTTATGTCGATGCAAGCTTTGACACTGATCCGGACGATTCTAAATCGCGAACTGGATACGTGTTTATATTGAACTGTGGAGCTGTCAGTTGGTGCAGTTCTAAACAAAGCGTCGTGGCGGGATCTACATGTGAAGCGGAGTACATAGCTGCTTCGGAAGCAGCAAGTGAAGGAGTCTGGATGAAGGAGTTCATATCCGATCTAGGTGTCATACCTAGTGCATCGGGACCAACGAAAATCTTTTGTGACAATACTGGTGCAATTGCCTTGGCAAAGGGATCCAGATTTCACAAGAGGACCAAGCACATCAAGAGACGCTTCAATTCCATCCGGGACCAAGTCCAGGTGGGAGACATGGAGATTTGCAAGATACATACGGATCTGAATGTTGCAGACCCGTTGACTAAGCCTGTTCCACGAGTAAAACATGATCAGCACCAAGGCTCCATGGGTGTTAGAATCATTACTGTGTAATCTAGATTATTGACTCTAGTGCAAGTGGGATACTGAAGGAAATATGCCCTAGAGGCAATAATAAAGTTATTATTTATTTCCTCATATCATGATAAATGTTTATTATTCATGCTAGAATTGTATTAACCGGAAACATAATACATGTGTGAATACATAGACAAACATAGTGTCACTAGTATGCCTCTACCTTACTAGCTCATTGATCAAAGATGGTTGTGTTTCCTAACCATAGACATGAGTTGTCATTTGATTAACGGGATCACATCATTAGGAGAATGATGTGATTGACTTGACCCATTCCGTTAGCTTAGCACTTGATCGTTTAGTATGTTGCTATTGCTTTTTTCATGACTTATACATGTTCCTATGACTATGAGATTATGCAACTCCCGTCTACCGGAGGAACACTTTGTGTGCTATCAAACGTCACAACGTAACTGGGTGATTATAAAGGAGCTCTACAGGTGTCTCCGAAGGTACATGTTGAGTTGGCGTATTTCGAGATTAGGATTTGTCACTCTGATTGTCGGAGAGGCATCTTTGGACCCTCTCGGTAATGCACATCACTATAAGCCTTGCAAGTAATGTAGCTAATGAGTTAGTTGCGGGATGATGCATTACGTAATGAGTAAAGAGACTTGCCGGTAACGAGATTGAACTAGGTATTGAGATACCGATGATCGAATCTCGGGCAAGTGACATACCGATGACAAAGGGAACAACGTATGTTGTTATGCGGTTTGACGGATAAAGATCTTCGTAGAATATGTAGGAGCCAATATGAGCATCCAGGTTCCGCTATTGGTTATTGACCGGAGACGTGTCTCGGTCATGTCTACATAGTTCTTGAACCCGCAGGGTCCGCACGCTTAAAGTACGGTGACGATTAGTATTATGAGTTTTTGTGTTTTGATGTACCGAAGGTAGTTCGGAGTCCCGGATATGATCACGGACATGACGAGGAGTCTCGAAAGGGCTGAGACATAAAGATCAATATATTGGATGACTATGTTCGGACACCAGAATGGTTTCGGGCATATACCGGAGTGTCGGGGGGTTACCGGAACCCCCCGGGGGGTTTATTGGGCCTCATGGGCCCTAGTGGAGAAGAGGAGGGGCGTCCAGGGCAGGCCGCACCCCCCTCCCCCTCTAGTCCGAATAGCACAAGGAGGGGGGGGGGGGCGCCCCCCCTTTCCTTCCTCTCCTCTCTCCCTTCCTTTCCCCTTCCTACTCCAACTAGGAAAAGAGGGAGTCCTACTCCCGGTGGGAGTAGGACTCTTCCCTGGTGCGCCTCCTCCTGGCCGGTCGCCCCCTCCCCCTTGATCCTTTATATACGGGTGCAGGGGGCACCTCTAGGCACAACAATTGATTTCTTGATCTCTTAGCCGTGTGCGGTGCCCCCTCCACCATATTCCACCTCGGTAATATCGTAGCGGTGCTTAGGCGAAGCCCTGCGTCGGTAGCATCATCAACACCGTCATCACGTTGTCGTGCTGACGGAACTCTTCCGCAAAGCTTTGCTGGATCGGAGTTCGTGGGACGTCATCGAGCTGAACGTGTGCTGAAGTCGGAGGTGCCGTACGTTCGGTACTTGATCGGTCGGATCGTGAAGACGTACGACTACATCAACCGCGTTGTGCTAACGCTTCCGCTTTCGGTCTACGAGGGTACGTGGGCAACACTCTCCCCTCTCGTTGCTATGCATCACCATGATCTTGCGTGTGCGTAGGAATTTTTTTTGAAATTACTACGTTCCCTAACATGTGGGGGATGATGCCGTTGGCGAAGGCGATCTGTTCTTCACAGCGGCGCTCGAAGAACATTGTACACAACGTGTGGCTGTCGGCGGCGTACCGCGGCCGTTTCCGCTGCACCTCCGTCAGCGACGAGCGGATGCGGGCGATCTCGGCCTGTCGCGCAGCCCCTTCGGGCACCGGTGGTACCGGGATGCTGCCGGCGCTCAACTTCCACGAGCCTGGCACCCGCATGTCCGGGGGCGCCGGATAGTCGGCCTCGTAGAGGAGGCGTGCCTCGTCCTCGTGGAGATGGTGGCGACCAAAGCCGTTCGCCGCCGCGACATCGCGGGGGTACCGCTCAGCCATTGCTCATCGACGGGAAGAGGGGGGGAGAGTTGCGTCTGTGGTGAGACGAGGCGAGTTGTGGCGACTGTGGCGTTCACCGGCGGGGAGGCCGGCTTTTATAGCCGAAGCGGGCGGTGAGAGCCTGCATGCCCGGCAACGCGTGGCAGGAGCGGGCGGGACGCGCCTCCGTGGCGTCTTCACTGTGCCGCCCGTGAGGCATGAATGGAGGCTGTTCGGCGCGGCAGCGTGGCGGCCTTGGCATTGATTCCTGCGGGAACCGAGGCGATGAGGACGACGAAGCGGCGTCTCGCTGACTCGGCGGGCTCATCCCTGTTCGCGCCAAATCACTTTCCCCGGCATCCCCAGCGCCCCAGCAGTGCGGGTTAAACTTGGTCGCGCAGACGCCGATTTAAGCCTAAACCGTAAAACAGGCTCTGGTAGCGCGACCGGTCGTTTTTTACGCCGACGGCAAAAAAATGCCGGGAGGGGTGGGGGGGGGGGGTGGGGGCGATGGCCTGTTGGGGACGCAGTTGAAGATTCTCCAATATACACACCACTCGGAAAGGTGCGGATGAAGGGGAGACGTCTGATCCGCAGGACGGTGAATGATGGGCTGCGCATCTCCACCCTATCACCCGAACGTTCGCGCTTGAGTGCGTTTTAAAACAAAACAAAACAAAAAAGCCTCGTCTAGTAGTACTATGTATAGTCTCCGTCCATCTCCCTCAGTTACCGCCCACCAGCCCAAATCGCCGCCGCCTCGCTCTTCCCTGCTCCGGCCACCGCCGCCGCCGGCGGCCACGCCCCGCTGCTTCCCCCCACCCCACCCCTCCAGCACCATGCCTCTGTTCCTCGTCGCCACATCGGTAACCTGCCCCAGAGGCGGCCCCACCGTGCGGCTGTCGGGTGGCCGTCGATGTCGCCGGCCGGGGCCTCCCGCGCGCTTCTCCAAGCGACCTCTGCCGGCTCCTCCCTTGGCTCGCGTCGCCTGCCATGCGTGGCTCGGACCCAAATTCTTTTCGCCCGTTCGCGGAGCCGGATAGGGAGGGGGGCGGAGATGCTCTGAACTTGAAGCCGAGATCTTTGGAGTGCAGCAGATGGACTCATTTTTCTACGAACGCCTACACATGCTATCAACGGTAAATTTCCTCATACATTGTTGCTAACGGAGCAAGATTTGTAGCCAAACGAAGATTTGTTTTCCTGCTAACGAAGGATTCTGTATTGTTTCACCTACCCATAACAAAAAGATAACGCATTTCTGTATGGTCGTTGAAGTCGCCGGCCCCGCTGTCCCATTTTCTTCCACACGCTATCGTCCACTTGCTCTGAATCTGCCAAACTCCAGACCATTTCTTCCACACACGTTGCTCTTATCCTTTTGCGCCTTCTTCCGCGCGGTCTCATCCTGTTGACCCGCTGAATCTGCGCAACTACATGCCATTTCTCTTCTGCATAGATCTCACGCTCTCATTCAGGTTGCCTGGATCTGCACAGCCGCAGGCCATTTCTCTTCTGCATAGCGCTTGTAGTGTTTCCCTGTGTTTGTGCAGTGTGACTGTGAGAGCCAACATGGCGGAGTTTGTAGTCAGGCCACTGGTATCCACGTTGATGAGCACGGCATCCAGCTACCTGCTGGACCAGTACAAGGTGATGGACGGCATGAAGGAGCAGCGCGAGACCCTCAAGCGCCAGCTGCCAGCCATCTTGGACATCATCCAAGATGCGGAGGAGAAAGGAGCTTCCCGGCCTGGAGTGCGTGCTTGGCTCGAGGCACTCAAGAAGGTGGCCTATGAGGCTAATGATGTCTTTGACGAGTTCAAGTATGAGGCCCTCCGGCGTGACGCCAAGAAGAAGGGGCACTACAAGAAGCTTGGCTTTGACATCGTAAGCCTCTTCCCTGCTCGCAATCCCATTGTATTTCGTTACAGGATGGGCAAGAAGCTGTGCAGGATTGTGCGCACCATTGAGGTCCTTGTCGGAGAGATGAATAGATTTGGATTCAAACCCACGCAGCAAGCACCGCAATCCAAGCAGTGGCGCAACACAGATTCCATAATAATTGACTCTGAGAAGGATATTGTTAGCAGGTCCAGAAACGAAGAGAAGGAGAAGATCGTGGATATATTGATTGGTCAAGCTGGCGATAGGGATCTCATCGTCCTCCCCATTGTTGGAATGGGTGGGCTGGGCAAGACCACCTTTGCTCAGCTTGTCTACAATGATCCTGTAATCAGGGAGCATTTCCAGCTCCAGAGGTGGTGTTGTGTGTCAGATGATTTTGATGTTGTGAAGATTGCAAACAACATCTGTGAGACCAATGAGATCCATCGTGAAAAGGCATTGCAGAACCTTCTGAAAGAAGTAAGTGGGAAGAGATACCTCATTGTCTTGGATGATGTATGGAATGAAGATGCTGATAAGTGGGAAAAACTCAAGACCTGCCTGAAGCATGGTGGCAAGGGGAGTGCAATACTAACGACCACTCGTAAAGCGCAAGTGGCTCAAATTATGAAGATGTGTGATGATAGCCATAATCTGGGAAAGCTACATAAAGTATTTCTGAAGGAAATATTTGAGAATAGAGCATTCTGTTTGCATACTCCAAGCGCTGCTGTGCTAAGTGGCATGGTTGAAAAGATTCTAGACAGATGTGGGGGATCCCCTCTAGCTGCCAAAGCCTTTGGATCAATATTGAGTAACAAGAATAGCATGAAAGAATGGATGAATGTACTAACCAGCAGCAACACTCGTGATGAGGAAACAGGAATTTTACCTATACTCAAGCTCAGCTATGATGACCTGCCATTACACTTAAAAAAGTGTTTTGCTTTTTGTGCTTTATTTCCCAAAAATTATGAGATTGATGTTGAAATATTAATCCAGCTATGGATGGCACATGATTTAATACCACTGAAGAAAGGTGACCATCTTGAAAAGGTAGGCAAAGAAATTTTTGATGAGCTAACTTGGAGGTCATTCTTTCAAGATGTCAAGCAAACCTCTCAAAGAGAATGGCGGTATGAGCTCCGTTCTAGAACAATATTCCACATACATGATCTTATGCATGACATTGCCTTGTCTGTTATGGGAAAAGATTGTCTTACATTAGTTGATAGGCCTAATCAGAAGGAGTTGTTGTCAAAAGGCTCTACTCGTCACATGTTCTCATCATATCGCCATATGGGAACGCTTTTGGATGATTATCTGAAGAAACACTCTACATCTCTCCAAACACTGCTGTATCCAGATAGCTTCAGTGAAGGCTCAACACCACACTTGTCAAAGTACAATCATCTACGAGCACTGCAACTCTTTCAGTTGAGGAAACTTCCACTCCGACCAAGGCACCTACAGCACCTGAGGTATCTTGATCTCTCAAACAACTGGTATATCAATGAGCTTCCCGAGGAAATAGGCGTATTGTATAATCTGCAGACTCTTAATCTTACCTGTTGCTGGCATCTTGATCGACTTCCAAAGGATATGAAGTATATGACAAATCTCCGTCACCTCTACACAAATGGATGCACATCATTGAAGTGCATGCCTCCAGACCTCGGGCAACTCACTTCCCTACAGACTCTAACGTATTTTGTGGTGGGTTCTAGCCATGGTTGCAGTAATATTAAAGAACTACAGGACTTAAATATTGGTGGTGAAGTAAAGCTATCTGGTCTTCAGTATGTATTAGAAGCAGATGGTAAAGCATGCAGCCTTGGTAACAAAGAGCAACTCACTCATTTATCTCTTGAATGGAGCGATAGTACTGAGGAACTGGACCAGCAAAGGAATGTGCTTGATGCTCTTAAACCTCATGCCGCACTGGAGTTTCTACAAATAAACTCCTATAAAGGTATTGGATTCCCGACATGGGTGACAAGTCTTAATGTTCTGCGGCGTTTGACCAAGCTCCACCTAGATGGTTGTACAATGTGTGAGGAGTTTCCCCAATTCGGTCAATTTAACGCCCTTGAGGTTCTTGTTTTGGAAAGGTTAAACAGACTGCAAAGCCTATGTAGTCACAATTCATCTGCAGCATTTCCAGCACTAAAAGACCTCAGATTAGCAAATTTGGAACTTTTTGAGAGATGGGTGGCAAGTACAGAAGGAGAAGAACTAGTGTTTCCTGTACTTGAGAAAGTTCAAATTGAGAACTGCCCAAAGCTAACAACTCTGCCTGAAGCACCAAAACTGAAAGTTATGAAGCTAAGTGAAGAAAAAGCTCAACTATCCTTGTCAATATTTCGATCCAGGTACATGTCTTGCTTATCTAAGTTATCCGTGTTTGTCAAAGATACAGAAGCAACACCAACACTGAAGCTCGATCAGGATCGTGAAGTATCTCTTTTGGAATTGTGGGTGGATGGTTGCAACTTTTTGTTCCCCTCAAATCCATCACAGCCAGCAGTTGCAGTCTGGAAATGGTTTGGTCAGCTAGAGGAATTAGAGATCGAAGATTGTGATATTCTCATCTACTGGCCTGAAGAAGAGTTTCAAAGCTTGATATCATTGAAGAGTTTAACAATCGATAACTGCAGCAAGCTAATGGGATATCGTACTCGAGGAAGGGATCAACTCCTGCCAAATCTAATAAAACTAAGGATATATAATTGTGAAAGCCTGACAGAGCTTTTCGTTCTCCCCACATCTCTTGTGCATATTTTCGTTGTTGATTGTGATAGTCTTGAGTCCATACTGGGGCAGGATGTTAGAGAGTTGGAGAGTCTACAAAACTTTGATACAACAACATCGTTGGAACACTGCAGTGACCTTGCACCCACAAGTATGCCAGAGCAGTCACTTACAGCCAGAATTAATCCTTTGCCATGTCTCAAGACTTTATCAATAGGTGACTGTAAGAAGCTTCGTTTCGTCCCAGCACAGTTGGATGCACTCCTAGTTCTGTACATTGATAATTGCAATGTGCTGGAGTCGCTTGATTGTTTGGGAGACCTGCCGTTACTGACAACACTAAATCTTCAGAGGTGCAAACGTTTGGCATCTGTTCCACGTAGTTTTGGCAATTACTCAGCCCTTCGGGAGCTCACTATTGAATACTGCCCAGCTATAAATATGAAGCCTCTTTATGGACAACGGCTTGATAGCCTTGAAATCAAGGATCTGTCTCATGCTGGTTTATGCGATCCTGATGAAGGTACCTTTCAATTTCTTTACTTCATTCTGTTTCTCCTTTTCCCCCTTGCATATTGTTACAAATATACACCTTGCACCCTGCAGTTTGAAGTTTTATTCAACTTCCCATGTATTTTCGCTTTTGGAAACACATTTGGCATGTCTGTTTTTCTTTAACTCAATGTCAAGAGGCTTGTCAACAGAGTTTTCATGTCTGTTTTTCTTTAACTCAATGTCGAGAGGCTTGTCAGCAGAGTTTTCATGTCTTGGGTAAGTAGAGCGGCGATTTGTTTTCAGTGCCATGGGGGCCATTAACATTGATCCAGTAAACTTGGATCACAGCTAATTTGTTATTTCCAGTGTTTATTGTATTTCTGCACAACAATCAATATAGTTATGCGGTACTATTGACCACAGATGTGACTGTATTTATATTTTCTATTGTAGGTGTTAAAATGAACCCATGGAACCTCGTGTGATCCTGCTGAAGGCACCTTTGAGTTTCCTGTTCTATCGTATGTGACCAGAAGCTTGGACAAAATGAATTCCAAGTTGCAGAACTGAAGAATGAAGACCTGAAACCTGTTTGCTCTGTGCTCTGAAGACTAATTAAGTACACCTGCAGGCTGTACTCCAGTTTCTACCTGTTTATTTTCATGTTTCCTGTGTGGTATGCTGGCAGCACGAGGTTAGGTTTTTTTTTTTTGCCAGTGCTAAGATAATAATTTTGTACCACAAATCAAAGATCATTAGGTTAATCCCTGCCACCAGGGGATCATTTAGTTCTATTGGCAACACTGATGTACTCCCTCCGTTCCGAATTACTTGTCGCACGTATGGATGTATCTAGATGTATTCTAGTTCTAGATACATCCATTTCAGAGACGAGTAATTTGGAACGGAGGGAGTAACTGTTAAGTACATAAACTAGAATTATCCTAGCAGAACTAGCTGTAGATGCATATCCTAGCAGACATTAGTCTAGTTCATCTTCAGACTTGTCCTAGCAAAACTAGGCGAGCATAATTTTCTACTAATTGAACTGCAAAAACGTCGTATATTTAGTAATGGAGGTAATACTTGCAGTCGGAGAAAGGTACTAAATATAAGACGTTTAGGAACGGAGTAGTACTAGTACATAGTTAAAGTTGTAGAGCAAATTCATGCGCATCTATTGCCACCCGGCACTCAACGGAACAAAACGATCAGAAAGAAGAAAGAACATTTCTTTTAGAAGCAGAAGAAACGGCATTTCCTGCGCCTGTTAATGTGTATTCTGCTAACGGGCGCCTGCGGCCACGTACGTAAAAAATGGTAGATGGGATCGAACCCGCGACCTCTTCACTGCAAGGGTTACACACTAACCATCAAGCCACAGTCCCACTTGTTCAAATACACTTCCGTTCCTTCATTTATTTAGCTTTTAAGTTCGTTTTGTTCTTTTATCTTTTTCTGTTCATTATTTTTTGTTTTTTAATGCGCGATTTTTTTTCTAATTCAATGAACTTTTGTCAAATTTGATAAAAAAACATTCCAAATCCGATGAACTTTTTTCAAGATTGATGAATTGTTCCTTCAAAATTTTGAACTTTTATTAAAATCGATGAACTATTTTCTAAACCTTGATGAATTGTTTTTCAAATTTGATGAACTTTTTCCAAATTCGATGAACTTTTTTGATTTGATGAACTTTTTCCAAATCCGATGAACTTTTTTCACGATTGATGAATTTTTCTTGTCAAATTTTTGAACTTTTTTCAGAATCGATGAACTTTTTTCAAAACCGATGAACTTTTTTCGGAAACGATGAACTTTTTCATAATTCTTTCCAAAATCGGTGAACTTCATTAAGTTTATGAAGTTTGTATTAAAAAATGATGAACTATTTCTCCAAACTGATAAACTTTTTAGAATTTTGTGAACTTTTGTATCAAAATCGATGAGCGTTATCAAATTCACGAATTTTTTAGAAATAAATAAAAGAACAAGGTGATGATTAAATAGCGCGGTCATACTACTTTATTGGCTGTTAGTGGCAATCAAAGCACAATTGCGCTACGGCTGTGTTGGTTAGCTAAGCTAGAAGAAGGCTCGCCTTCGCGGGCGACTCGACTTCGACTCCTGAAGAAGCCACTTTTTGCGTTTTTCTGCCGAATTTTGTTTGCTGCGTTTTCCCTTCGCGGGCCGGCCCACAAGGTGCTGCTGCGGGCGCCAGCAACCTTTTCTGGCGCTTAAGGCGCCGAAAAGGAGGGGAGCTCCTATTGGACGCTCTTTGCGTCAAATTGGTGTCGCCCCGCACAAGGGAGGCAGCGACGCAGCCGGACTGGGCCTGCCCATCGTATAAGGAAAAAAAGCAAAAGAAGGAAAGCGTGTCATCAGGTATCGAACCAGTGACCAACAACTTACAATTGTGTTGTCCCAGCCACTCCACCTAACTAGGTTTGCTTGCAATACAACGGCGTGCATCACAAATAACTCAGTGCAACCATAATAGTTACTGTAGCGAACATCTTTAAGAAAAGTGTACATTTTTTCTGTAAGTGTATATTTTCAAGAAGTGCGAACATTTTTGAACTTCTGAACATATTTTCGTACACCTGCAAAAAAAAAGAACATACTTTCATAGAAAGGAACGGTTTTTTGCATATGCAAACAAAAAAATTTGAAATTGCAGGAAAAGTTTTTGAAAAACGCGAACCATTCTTACAAGTTGTGAACAAATTACGAAATTCCTAACAAATTTATAAACCGTGATTTTTTTGAATTTTTGAACTAATATTTCTCAACAACTTACAGAAAAAACGAAGGGATCTTTGAAACACAAACAAATTTCTAATTTGCGAATAAAAAATAAAAAAAAATCGAAAATCAGGAACATTTTCTGAAATTTCAATACAAATTTGAAGACACGAACATAATTTGGAAAATGTGGAAACAAGAACATTTTTTGAAATTGGTGAACAAAAATTTGAAACTGAACAATTTTGAAACTCCTCAAAAAGTGAAAACATGCACATTTATTAGATTTGCGAAAACAAATTTAAAACGGGAAAATGTTGTCAACTGCCCGAACATTTATTGAAAATTGTGAACAAAATATTGAAACTGAACAATTTTGAAACTCCTGAAAAAAAATGAAATCATGCACATTTTATTAATTTGTGAAGAATATTTTAAAGCGGGAACATGTTTTGTACCGCCAAACATTTTTTAAAATTTGTGAACAAAATTTGAAACTGAACAATTTTGAAACTCAAAAACGAAAATGTGAACATTTATTTGAAATGTGCGAACAATTTATTTAAAACAGGAACATGTTTTGAACCACCGAACATATTTTGAAATTTGTGAACAAGAATTTGAAACTGAACAATTTCAAAACTCTCGAAAACGTGCACATTTTTGGAATTTACGAACAATTTTTTTAAAATCGGAACATTTTTTGAAACTAGAACAATATTTTAGAAATAGAACATTTTCAGAATTTATGACCAAAATTTGAACTCACAAACAAATTTTAAAATTTGAACATTTTTAAGTTGTTGGAACATTTATGTGAAAAAGTTGAAGTAAGAAAAAATAAACTCGAAAAAGGAAAGAGAAACAAAAAAACAAACAGAAAAAAAGGAAATAGAAAGAAGAAAAAGAAACAGCACAAAAAGAAAAAGGGGAAACGTAAAAAACACAAATTAAAAGGTAAACCGGTCAAAGAGAATAAACCGGTTCAGGGAACTTTCTGGAAAGTTCCCAAAACCGGATGATATACTACAGAAAGTGCGTACGTATGATGGGCCGGCCCATCCCGTCGCTCGGTCGCTTCGCCTGTGCGAAGCGCCGACAGCTTGACGCAGCGCGCGTCAAATAGGGAATTCCGAAAAGGAGCTCCCAGAAGAAACAGCGTACGAGCAGCGCTTTGTCTCGCTGCTGCGAGACAGACTGTGCGCTTGCCACAGGGCCCAGTAGGACCTGTCGCCTGATTCGTTTATTGTTTTTTGAAACCTCCCTTTTCAGTCTTGTTTATATATTTGAAACATTCTAAATACATATATTTCAGAAAAAAATTACTTGAATTTTTAAAAGAGTTCATCACACATTTAATTTTTAATGCAATATAAAAATAATGGTCATGCAACTTTTAAAAATTATTGATAGTAAAAATGTTCGTGATATTTATAAAATGTTCACTTGTTTCAAACAAATGTTTGACGCATTTTTAAAACTTTTCGTAAAATTTAAATAAAATATTCGCACAATTTTAAAAATGTTCCGTGCCAATAAAAAAATGTTGATTACAATTTAAAAAAAGCATTGTAAAATGTAAAAAATGTTTAAATTATTTTAAAAGTCATGCCAGAATATGTTCAAACAAGTATTTATAAAATTTAAAATGTTTCTTGCCATTAAAAAAAATGTTCAACACGCGTTTGAAAAATGTATTTAATATATGCAAAAAATATATTCAAACATGTATTTCGAAAAAAAGTACAGCGGGTATTGAAAAATGTTGAATGTGTATAAAGAAATAGTTTGCATGAGTGCAGAAAATTTATAACATGTATTAAAAAAAGTTGACAAGTAGGAAGGTCCGGTCTGGCTACTCGTCGAATATAAAGGGAATAATAATATGACAGAGATTTTTTTTCAAAACCTAAAGTCTCATGACCGCCACATGATTATGATGCAATTGCTTCCGGTTGCATTGAGGGAGTTTCTACCGAAAAACGTTCAATTAGCCATTGTGAAGCTATGTGCATTCCTCAAACAATTTCTCAGAAGGTAATCGATCCATAAATCCTACCAAGGTTAAAGAATGATTTGATGCAATGTCTTGTTAGTTTCGAGTTGGTGTTCTCACCATCCTTCTTCAATTAAATATATCATGTCGCATGTCCTATTTCACTTAGTCGACGAGATTGCCATTTTGAGTCCTTTATTTCTACACAATACATTCCCCTTTGAGAGGTTCAAAGATCGTGGATGTCGCTTAGAGGGGGGTGGGGGTGGGTTAATAGGCGCTTTAAAATAATTACGGTTTAGGCTTGAACAAAAGCAGAATAAACCCAGCGGTTAAATTGTCAAGAACAAAAATACAACAACTAGGCTCACCTATGTGCACCAACAACTTATGATAAGCAAGATAAACTACTAGGGTGATAGCAAGATATATGACAAGAGACAATATGGGTATCATAAAGTAAGTGCATAAGTAAATGGCTCGGGTAAGAGACAACCAAGGCACGCGGAGACGACGATGTATCCCGAAGTTCACACCCTTGCGGATGCTAATCTCCGTTTGGAGCGGTGTGGAGGCACAATGCTCCCCAAGAAGCCACTAGGGCCACCTTAATCTCCTCACGCCCTCGCACAATGCAAGATGCCGTGATTCCACTAAGGGACCCTTGAGGGAGGTCACCAAACCCGTACAAATGGCAACCCTTGGGGGCGGTCACCGAACCCGTACACTTTGGAAACCCTTGGGGGCGGTCACCGAAACCCGTCAAATTGCTCGGGGTGATCTCCACAACCTAATTGGAGACCCTGACGCTTTCCTGGAGCTTTACACCACAATGATTGAGCGCCGAACACCACCAACCGTCTAGAGCTCCCAAGCACCCAAGAGGAAAAAACTCAAGGGTACCAAGCACCCAAGAGTAATCAGCTTCTCAACTTGTAACTTTCACGTATCACTGTGGAGAACTCAAATTGATGCACCAAATGCAATGGCAAAGGCACACAGAGTGCCCAAGTCCTTCTCTCCCAAATCCCACCAAAGCAACAAATGCTAGGGAGGAAAATGAGAGGCAGAACAAGAAGGAGAACACCAAGAAATCCAAGATCTAGATCCAAGGGGTTCCCCTCACATAGAGGAGAAAGTGATTGGTGGAAATATGGATCTAGATCTCCTCTCTCCTTTCCCCCCAAAACTAGAAAGAATCCATGGAGGGATTGATAGATAGCAAGCTCGAAGAAAGGACAACAATGGGGGAAGAACATGAGCTCAAAGGATAAGGTTCATTGGGGAAGAAGATCCCCTTTTATAGGTGGGGGAAAATCCAGCCGTTATGCTCACAGCCCACACAGAGCGGTACTACCGCTCATGGGAGCGGTACTACCGCTAGGGCGATGGAAGCCCTTCGAAAAAAACAGCGAGGAGGCAAAAGGCCAGTAGAACCGCCGGAGCGGTACTACCGCTAAGGGTAGCGGTACTATTGCTTGCGAGTGGTACTAAAAAAATACATTTTTGCCTATCACTTCTGGACTTAATACGAGATTTTGGTCCGGAGCGGAAGTAGCCACGGTAGTACCACTCTGGAGCGGTAGTAAAAAATTACATCCCCTCCAAGCGGTAGTAGCCACGGTAGTACCTGTGCAGCCTTTTAAGGACACCAAAACTGCCACAACTTCTGCAAACGGACTCCGAATTCAACGAAACCAAGTTTGTTGGAAAGCTAACGACATGGGCTAACACAATCTTGATAGAAAATAGCAATAAGAAGCAAATGAGAAAAGACCCATAAGAAAATGATGAGAACCCTTCTTCGAAAAGGACCGGTGAAACCTCCAACACCGAAAACGTAATAGAAGAAGCATAAGAAATCCGTTTTCGATGTACTAGAGCTTGAACAAAGATAAACACAAGCTCTAAAACCTCAAAAAGATAAAATCAAAATAAGAATCAAGAAAGATGATGCAAGGATGCAATGGTTTGAGCTCTCGATGATCGATACAATCAAGCTACTCACTTGAGAGACCCCCCCTTGATAGTATGACTATCGATCCTATAACCCGGTCTCCAAACTATCACCATGAGACCGGTAAAATAGAAAACCTATCAAGGGAAAATGTTTGCCTTGCACGAAGTGCACTTGAGCTAGATGATGACGATCTTGACTCCCTTAAGTTAGACCACCTTTCTTGATTGCGTTCGCTTGATGAAGACTAGTTTATTGCTCCCCCATACTCCACTATGTGTGAGCCACTCTTTGGCACATATTCACAAGTCCATTGACACCACAATGGACGGCAAGCTTGAAGGATGATCTCTTCGTGATGCGCCACTTGAACTTGCACCGCAATCTTGATGACGATCACCACTTGATGTCATCCTCCATGGGTTGTATGAGATCTTCCACTTGATGCAAACCCATAGAAACAAACCTAACCCCACATAGAACTCACACGTAAATCATGGGTTAGTACACAAAGCGTAATGGAAAATGCTTAACATACCATGGAATCACTTGATCCCTCTCGGTACATCTTCTACGCTTTGTGAGTTGACCAACTTGATTTACTCTTGACTTAGTCTTGATGAACCTTAAACCTTTCCAACTCTCTTCATTTGGATGATGCCTTGAAGGTAAGCATGAATGATCACACAATCTTCTTCTTCAAGACATGCTTTCAATAAGCTCAACTCTCACATGACCAATCTTTGGATAATTCCTTAAATAACACCTTGGTCAACACATAAACTCCTACGTAAAGTGCATTCTTGGGCGCAAGCACACTACACAGTTCTACAGAATTCCACCTTGGTGGCTCCGTATATCGAGGAACACTTGAATATTGTACGTTCCAAGATCTCAGAGCAGTTTGAGCCCTAGATCAAACGTACACACATGCCTTCATACGACAGTTGGTTGCAAACACATCTCATGAATGACGACACTGTTGGAGATGAGTTGTACTTGTTGGCCAAGTCACCATCTTCGACTATATTAACTTTCAAAGGGTACAATATAAATGGGAATACATTTTACAGGATCGCCCAAGATAAAAAGAGCACCAACCAAAACAGTGGTGTCCACTTTGATGCAGCAAACACCAAACTTGACTATGGATGTGATTTGAAGGTCCCTTTGTTTCGGTGCAAATGGGTCAATCTAACAGGAGGCGGGGTAAAGGAATATCCGCCTTACAGAATGAAAACAGTGGATCTCAACAATCTTTGGTACATAAATGAACCATTCGTCCTAGCAAATGATGTGGTGCAGGTTTTCTATGTGAAGGACATGTCTACCAAGCTAAGAAAAAGAAAAGATAAGGAAACGAATACATCATATATACAATTATCCAAAGCGCCACACAGTTCTTTCAGGGAAAAGAAACATTGTGTGAGTGGAGGACAAGACAAACATGTCAGAAGATTATGAAAAGTTTCATGAAATTCCTCCCTTCACAGTGAAGATTGACCCAAGCATCCTTTTATATGATGAAGATTGTCCATGGTTACAGTGCAAGGGGACACACACGAAGAAAAAGTTTTATAGCCCAAGATCCCACTCTGGGATGTGACCGGCTTCACCGTCATCACTTTCTTCTCTAGTGAGTTTCTGGACTTATAGCTGGAAAGTCCCACCTCGGACAAACCAGAGAGAATAGTAGTTTTGCAGTTGATCCAGGTGCCTGGGACGCCACTGTTTTGCAGTTGATCCAGGCGCCTAGGACGCCATTTAGTAGAATAACAGTTTTATCAAATTCGAGGTGCACCATGTGTTGGGAAACGTAGCATGCAATTTCAAAACAATTCCTACGCTCACGCAATATCTATCTAGGAGATGCATAGCAACGAGAGGGGGAGAGTGTGTCCATGTACCCTCGTAGACCGAAAGCGGAAGCAGTAGCTTAACGCGGTGGATGTAGTCGAACGTCTTCTCGATTCAACCGATCAAGCACCGAGCGCACGACACCTCCGAGTTCTGCACACGTTCAGCTCGATGACGTCCCTCGAACTCTTGATCCAGCAAAGTGTCGAGGGAGAGTTCTGTCAGCATGACGGTGTGGTGACGGTGATGGTGAAGTGATCCGTGCAGGGCTTCGCCTAAGCACTACGTGAATATGACCGAAGGCGTAAACTATGGAGGGGGGCGCCACACACGGCTTGGAACAATTGGTGTGACTTACAGGTTCCCCCACCCCCTAATATAAAGGAGGGAGAGGGGAGGAGGCCGGCCCTAGGCGCGCCCCAAGTTGGGGAGTCCTACTTGGGCTCCTAGTAGGATTCACCCCCTTCCTTTTATCGGAAGGGGAAAGGGGGAAGGAGAGAGAGGAGGAGAAGGAAAGGGGGGGCTCCGCCCCCTCCCCAAGTCCAAATCGGACTCCTCCCTTGGGGGGGGGGCATCCCTTGTGGGCTGGCTTGCCTCCCTCCTATGGCCCATATCTTCCCCCGGGGGATTCCGGTAACCCCCCGGTACTCCTATATGTACCTGATACAATCTGAAACACTTCCGGTGCCCGAATACTATCATCCAACATATCAATCTTTACCTCTAGACCATTTAGAGACTACTCATCATGTCCGTGATCTCATCTGGGACTCCGAACAACATTCGGTCACCAAATCACATAACTCATATAATACAAATCATCATCGAACGTTAAGCATGCGGACCCTACGGGTTCGAGAACTATGTAGGCATGACCGAGACACCTCTCCAGTCAATAACCAATAACGGAACCTGGATGCTCATATTGGTTCCTACATATTCTTCGAAGATCTTTATCGGTCAAACCATAATGACAACATATGTCATTCCCTTTGTCATCGGTATGTTACTTGCCAGAGAATCGATCATACGTATCTTCATACCTAGTTCAATCTCGTTACCGGCAAGTCTCTTTACTCATTCCGTAATGCATCATCCCGCAACTAACTCATTAGTCACATTGCTTGCAAGGCTTATCATGATGTGCATTACCGAGAGGGCCCAGAGATACCTCTTTGATACTCAGAGTGACAAATCCTAGTCTCGATTTATGCCAACCCAACAAACACGTTTGGCGATACCTATAGAGCATCTTTATAATCACCTATTTACGTTGTGATGTTTGATAGCACACAAGGTATTCCTCCGGTATTCAGAAGTTGCATAATCTCATAGTCAAAGGAATATGTATAAGTCATGAAGAAAGCAATAGCAATAAAACTTAACGATCATTATGCTAAGCTAACGGATGGTTCTTGTCCATCACATCATTCTTCTAATGATGTGATCCCGTTCATCAAATGACAACACATGTCTATTATTAGGAAACTTAACCATCTTTGATTAACGAGCTAGTCTAGTAGAGGCATACTAGGGACACTGTGTTTTGTCTATGTATCCACACATGTACCAAGTTTCTGGTTAATACAATTCTAGCATGAATAATAAAAATTTATCGTCATATAAGGAAATATAAAATAACAACTTTATTATTGCCTCTAGGGCTATTTCCTTAAGTCTCCCACTCGCACTAGAGTCTATAATCTAGTTCACATCGCCATGTGATTTAACACCAATAGTTCATATCTTTATGTGATTAACACCCATAGTTCACATCGCCGTGTGACCAATACCCAAAGGGTTTACTAGAGTCAATAATCTAGTTCACATCGCCATGTGATTAACACCCAAAGAGTACTAAGGTGTGATCATGTTTTGCTTGTGAGAGAAGTTTAGTCAACGGGTCTGCCACATTCAGATCCGTATGTATTTCGCAAATTTCTATGTCTACAACTATCTGCATGGAGCTACTCTAGCTAATTGCGCCCACTTTCAATATGTATCCAGATTAAGACTCTAAGTCATCAGAATTAGTGTGAAAGCTTGCATTGACGTAACTCTTTACGACGAACTCTTTATCACCTCCATAACCGAGAAACATTTCCTTAGTCCTCTTAGGTAACTAAGGATAATTTTGACCGCTGTCTAGTAATCCACTCATGGATCAGTATCGTACCCCCATGCTAAACTCATGGCAAGGTACACAATAGGTCTGGTACACAGCATGGCATACTTTATAGAACCTATGGCTGAGGCTAAACCTGGGCAAACATCGGGTCGGGCCGGGTTTCGGGCCGGGCTTGTAAAAGCCCGACCTTCATTTCTCAAGCCCGAGCCCGGCCCAAAGCCCGAAATACTCCATATTTCCAAGCCCGAGCCCGGCCCGAAATCTAGCCCGAAGCCCGAAAGCCCGGCCCGAATGCTGTTTTTTAGTACACGCACGTGCAAGCCCGGCCCGAAGCCTGAAAGCCCGGCCCAAAATACAGAAAAAATGAAGCCCGAGCCCGGCCCGAACTATCTTTCGGGCTACAAAACAAAGCCTGAGCCCGACCCGAATGTCAAGCCCGGCCAGGGTTTTTCGGGCCGGGCTCAGGCCGGGTCGTCGGGCCGGGCTGCCCATGCCCGGGTTTAGCTGAGGCATAGGGAATGACTTTCATTCTCTCTCTATCTTCTGCCGTGGTCGGGTTTTGAGTCTTAGTCACCTTCATACCTTATAATACAGGCTAGAACTCCTTCTTTGACTGATCTATTTTGAACTCTTTCAAAATCTTGTCAAGGTATGTTTTTATTGAAAATCTTATCAAGCGTCTTGATCTATCTCTATAGATCTTGATGCCCAATATGTAAGCAGCTTCACCGAGGTCTTTCATTGAAAAATTCTTATTCAAATATCCTTCTATGCTATCTAGAAATTCTATATCATTTCCAATCATCAATATGTCATCCAGATATAATATCAGAAATGCTACAAAGCTCCCACTCACTTTCTTGTATATACATACTTCACCATAAGTCTGTATAAAACCATATGCTTTGATCACCTTATCAAAGTATATATTCCAACTCCGAGATGCTTGTACCAGTCCATAAATGGATCGCTGGAGTTTGCACACTTTGTTAGCACCTTTAGGATCGACAAAACCTTTTGTTTGCATCATGTACAACTCTTCTTTAAGAAATCCATTAAGGAATGTAGTTTTGACATCCATTTGCCAGATTTCATAAAATGCGGCAATTGCTAACATGATTCAGACAGACTGAAGCATCTCTACAAGTGAGAAAATCTTATCATAGTCAACACCGTGAACTTGTCGAAAGCCTTTTGCAACAAGTCGAGGTTTGTTGATAGTAACACTACCATCATCGTCCGTCTTCCTCTTGAAGATCCATTTATTCTCAATGGCTTGTCGATCACCGAGCAAGTCCACCAAAGTCCACACTTTGTTCTCATACATAGATCCTATCTCAGATTTCATGGCCTCAAGCCATTTATCGGAATCTGGGCTCATCATCGCTTCCTCATAGTTCGTAGGTTCATCATGGTCTAGCAACATGACTTCCAGAACAGGATTACCGTACCATTCTGGTGTGGAACGTGTTCTAGTTGACCTACGAGGTTTGGTGGTAACTTGATCTGAAGTTTCATGATCATTATCATT
The DNA here is from genome assembly GCA_021437245.1 of Aegilops speltoides. NCBI lineage: Eukaryota > Viridiplantae > Streptophyta > Magnoliopsida > Poales > Poaceae > Aegilops > Aegilops speltoides. The sequence goes on from CM038141.1 coordinate 21,198,338, forward strand.
AGCTTCCTCTCTAGTTTGGTGTAGGCATCACAGGAATGGTTTTCTGTGATGAGCTACTTTCGAATTCAAGAGAAGGTACAATTACCTCATCAGATTCCACTTTCCGCCCACTCACTTCTTTCGAGAGAAAACTCCTTCTCTAGAAAGGATCCATTCTTAGCAACAAATATCTTGCCTTCAGATCTGTGATAGAAGTTGTACCCAACAATTTATTTTGGGTATCCTATGAAGAAGCACTTCTCCGATTTGGGTTCGAGCTTATCAGGCTGAAGCTTTTTCACATATGCATCACAACCCTAAACTTTAAGAAACGACAGATTAGGTATCTTGCCAAACCACAGTTCATACGGTGTCGTATCAACGGATTTAGACAGTGCCCTATTTAACATGAATGCAGCTGTCTCTAATGCATAACCCCAAAATGATAGTGGTAAATCGGTAAGAGATATCATAGATCGCACCATATCTAATAAAGTATGGTTACGACGTTCGAACACACCATTACGCTGTGGTGTTCCAGGTGGCATGAGGTGTGAAACTATTCCACAGTGTTTTAAATGGAGGCCAAACTCGTAACTCAAATATTCGCCTCCGCGATCAGATTGTAGAAACTTTATTTTCTTGTTACGATGATTCTCCACTCTGAAATTGTTTGAACTTTTCAAATGTTTCAAACTTGTGTTCCATCAAGTTGATATACCCATATCTGCTGAAATCATCTATGAAGGTCAGAAAATAACGATACCTGCCATGAGCCTCAACACTCATTGGACCACATACATCGGTATGTATTATTTCCAATAAGTCATTAGCTCGCTACATTGTTCCGGAGAATGGAGTTTTAGTCATCTTGCCCATGAGTCATGGTTCACAAGTATCAAATGATTCATAATCAAGTGATTCCAAAAGCCCATCTGCATGGAGTTTCTTCATGCGTTTTACACCAATATGACCAAAACGGAAGTGCCACAAGTATGTTGCACTATCATTATCAACTTTGCATCTTTTGGCATCAATTTTATGAATATGTGTATCACTACAATCGAGATTCAATAAACTATTCACATTGGTTGTATGACCATATAAGGTTTTATTCATGTAAACAGAACAACAATAATTCTCTGACTTAAATGAATAACTGTATTGTAATAAACATGATAAAATCATATTCATGCTCAACACATACACCAAATAACATTTATTTAAGGTTCAACACTAATCCCGAAGGTAGAGGGAGTGTGCGATGGTGATTGTATCAACCTTGGAATTATCTCCAACACACATCATCACCTCGTCCTTAACTAGTCTATGTTCATTCTGCAACTCCCGTTTTGAGTTACTAAATTTAGCAAATGAACCGGTATCAAATACCCATGGGTTGCTATGAACACTAGTAAAGTACACATCAATAATCTATATATCAAATATACCTTTGTTCACTTTGCCATCCTTCTTATCCACCAAATATTTGGGGCAGTTCCTCTTCTAGTGACCATTTCATTTGTAGTAGAAGCACTCAGTTTCAGGCTTGGGTCTAGCTTTGGGCTTCTTCATGGGAGTGGCAACTTGCTTGCCATTCTTCTTGAAGTTCCCTTTCTTTCCCTTGCCCTTTTTCTTGGAACTAGTGGTTTTGTTAACCATCAACACTTGATGCTATTTCTTGATTTCTACCTTCGTTGATTTCAGCATCGCAAAGAGCTTGGGAATCATTTTCATCACCCCATGCATATTATAGTTCATCACGAAGTTCTAGCAACTTGGTGATAGTGACTAGAGAACTCTGCCAATCACTATCTTATCTGGAAGATTAACTCCCACTTGATTCAAGCGATTGTAGTACCCAAACATTCTGAGCACATGCTCACTGGTTGAGCTATTCTCCTCCATCTTGTAGGCTAAGTACTTGTCAGAGGTCTCATACCTCTCGACTCAGGCATGAGTCTGAAATACTAATTTCAGCTCTTAGAACATCTCATATGCTCTGTGGTATTCAAAATGTTTTTAAAATCCCGGCTCTAAGCCGTAAAGCATGGCACACTAAACTATCAAGTAGTCATCATACCGAGCTTTGCCAAACGTTCATAACGTCTGCATCTGCTCCTGCAATTGGTCTGTCACCTAGCAACGCATCAAGGACATAATACTTCTGTGCAGCAATGAGGATAATCCTCAGATCACGAACCCAGTCCGTATCATTGCTACTATCATTTTTCAACCTAGTTTTCTCTAGGAACATATCAAAAATAACACAGGGGAGCTATATGCAAGCTATTGATCTACAACATAGATATGCAAATACTATGATAAATTAAGTTTAATTAATAAAATTACTTAAGAACTCCCACTTAGATTGACATACCTCGAGTCATCTAAATGATTATGTGATCCAGATCAACTAATCCATGTCCGATCATCACGTGAGATGGAGTAGTTTTCAATGGTGAACATCTCAATGTTGATCATATCTACTATATGATTCACGTTCGACCTTTCGGTCTCCAGTGTTCCGAGGCCATATTTGTACATGCTAGGCTCGTCAAGTTTAACCTGGGTATTCCGCATGTGCAAAACTGTCTTGCACCCGTTGCATGTGAACATAGAGCTTAGCACACCTGATCATGACGTGGTGTCTCGGCACAACGAACCGTCGCAACGGTGCATACTCGGGGAGAACACTTATACCTTGAAATTTTAGTAAGGGATCATCTTATAATGCTGATACGTCTCCGTCGTATCTACTTTTCCAAACACTTTTGCCCTTGTTTTGGACTCTAACTTGCATGATTTGAATGGAACTAACCCGTACTGACGTTGTTTTCAGCAGAATTGCCATGGTGTTATTTTTGTGCAGAAATAGAAGTTCTTGGAATGGCCTGAAAATCAACGGAGAATATTTTTGGAATATATAAAAAATACTGGCGAAAGAATCAAGGCCAGGGGCCCACACCCTATCCACGAGGGTGGGAGGCGCGCCTACCCCCCTGGGCCGCCCCCTGCCTCGTGGGCCCCCTGGTGCTCCACCGACCTCAACTCCAACTCCATATATTCACGTCCGGTGAGAAAAAAGTCAGGGAGAAGGATTCATCGTGTTTTACGATACGGAGCCACTGCCAAGCCCTAATGTAACACCCCAAAAATTTAACCAGGTTTTAGTTATTAAAATTTTGCCAAGAGTTTAAATTTTTTGCATGCAAGTATATCTCTGTTGATTTCAAAACTTTTCTTTTAATATTAAGAAATTTTTCCCAAGTGGATCCTTCCAAAACATATTGGACTTCTTTTCCCTCTCTTTTAAAAACATCTCTCAATCAGTAGATTTATTTATTAAATTATTTCACCCTGAACTTTATTCATTAAAATGAGTTGTTTTAAAATTTGGAGCTCTTTTTGAACTACAACCATTTGATATATTTAACTAAAAATTTCACAAAAATTTGGAGATGTCATGTGATGTCTCTAAATCACTTTTGTGCAATAATAGATTTAATTCATTGCATATTTTGAGCTGTACACCCAATTTTCTTCTCTGGTCCAGAGAGCAATTTTGCACTACAACCCTTTTAAATATTTATTTCTAGCCTCCACCAAAATTATGGGATGTCATTAGGAGCATATCATTCCATTATATGCAAAAATCCAGTGATGTTCTTTGAAAATTTTGAGTGAAATAACCTCATCTTCATTCTGGCCCAACATGATGGTTTGTACAGCAACCACATTTTTAGTTGCTCCTTTGTCCATGATTCCTTTTCCTACCTGTAGCCCTCCCTACTAAACCCCTATGTCCAGGAGCATGCACTTATTGGATCATTTTTAGTTCATGAAATGATGCCATCCATCTCCTGTCCAGAACTGAGGTTCATCAAAACCTGCACTAGCAAGTTTCTCTTTTTGCCAAACTAACCTTACCACCTTCTCTTGCTTCTAAAGAGACACTGATCTGGAGAATTTGGCCACTCCAAGAAATGCCTAAGTGCCCTTAGCATTTTATCAAACACCTTAGGGGCATGATCAGTTTTGACATGATTTTTGTTTTTGCACTGTGACCTTGCACCTCTGCTCAAACTAGCATGTCCACTAGCATCTCCACTATCCCTAGACTAGAACTGCTAATCCTCAGCTACAACCAAGCCATCTAGCAGGCCACGACATTTCGCCGAACAGATGGTGGGCGTGCACTAGACGCGCCCAGAGCGCGCGTATGGCACGCACGTGCGCCCGAGCCGCCGCGTCGCGCCCGCTTCACGCCACCTACCCCGCTTCGCCCAGAGCCGCCCGACCTCATCCACTCGCAGGAACCGTCCAAAGCCGCACAGCGCCACCGTCAGGGCACTTTTGGCGGCACGCCGGCGTCGGCCGACAGCCTCTGCTCCGTCCAGCGCCGCCCAAGCCACCCCGACTCGCCACCTGGCCCTTGGCACAACTCAAGCTCATCCGCAGCCTTGTCCGCAAGCCCTCGTCGCCGCCACGTCACCCTAGCCACAGAGAGGCGGTCCGCCGGAGAACTTATCCACGGCCGCCGCGGAACCGCCTTGCCTCGCCTATATAAGGAGCCCGAGCTCGTCTGCGCACGCAGGCGACCTCAAGCCATCTCCCTAGGGGCCCCTATGGCAGCCAATCAACCCAGGGAGGCCTTCTTCCCCACCTCCGGCGACTGCAGCCGCCGCCACTGCCTAGGCCCTGCCGGCGCCTCCAGAGCCTCCCCCTCTCCGTTCTCTTCGCCAAGAGCTTCCACATCCTCCCGCGAGCCTTTTCCCCTACTTGATTTTGATCGGGAGCCATCGCCGCCACAAAATCACTTCGCCACCGAAGCCTTCCTCCGCCGCGGAGCTCGCCGCCGATGAATCCCTCCACCTCTGACAACCCTGCAACCACCGGAAAGATCACCCTCGACCCGCGGATCCATCCCCACCCTTAGCTCCCCACAAGGACCTGCCGTTCGCCGGCGACGGTCGCCGGAGTCCCGCCTCCGCTCGGGACAGAGGGAGAAGGAGGGAGAGGCGACTGGTCAAACCTGACCAGTGGGCCCCCTGGACCCACTATCAGTGACCCACCCCGCCGCCACGCGTGTTAAGTGAAAGCGTAAAACCTCAAGTACGTAACCCCTACTTAGAAAGCGTATTCGTGGCTGAAACGTTTCCTTTTGTTTTATTTTTAAAATCAGATTTGACCAGAACTTTGACTGGTTATATCTTTTTAAATATAACTCCAAATGAATTAATTCTTTTTCCTACCTCTCTCAAATAATGCCTAGTTTATTTTAAGATTTAGTTGAAAAATTTTCAGAACAACTTTTTGTGCTGTTTTGAATTTGTGTGTTGCTTCATATTTATTTAAAATAGGACTTTGGAGAGAGAGAAGAAAACTTTCAAAAGTTTTGGAGTGCACCCTGCCTTTCCACACATTGAAGGCAAGCATTCTGAACCCCGGCATAATATTTTTGTGTGTTCAATGGCATGTTTATAACATCACCTCACTTTGGAGAAACTTGTTATTTCATGTGATATGATCATATGCATGGGTGCATGTTATTGATTTCCATGCTGTTGGAAATGAAGACACTTGTGATGATAATCATCCTCATGTGCCTTGCATGCATACCGGCAGGAACCCGGGAAAACCTCTGCCTTGGGTAGGCATGAGTTTGTCGCCGGTCTCCGTCGGGACGGTTAGGTCTGGTATGGCATGACAAGGTGATATGAGCGGTGACTCTGTTGGTTGAAATATATTCGTTATGCTAATCATGCAGGGAATAGTTAAACCTCCTGAGTCGACCGTAGATTGAGTCTTGTGCCAGTAACCCCCATACTTGTTTCGTACTACCACTCGTCTCTACAACAAGTAGAGTACGGTTCAGTAAGTTGTCAACCTCTTTCTAGCGCACACCGTACAGAGAGGCCATGGTGGAAGATACCGGTTGTAGCTGGTAGGCAGGCCACCTGGTCTGGGGGCATGGGTGTTTCCGGTTGGGACCAAGAGGGGAGGCCATCCCTTAGAGCGCGCGATATAAATTTGATCCCATGCTACGCGAGGTTGTAGCCTCCCCACTTAGAGTTTGCTTGACAGGTGTCGTGGGTGATTCCAGACACGTGTGAGTTAAGCTGGTGTGTGCAAGTTAGGTGTGTTTTCAACAAAAAGACCGTAGACGGAATTAGCCCGATGGACTAAAGAAATCCGTTACTCGTGGGTAAAGAGTACACCCTCTGCAGAGATTAAACCTATTCGAATAGCCGTGTCCATGGTTAAGGACTATAGTCTGGGATGGGTCAAGTTTCGGTCTTAGTGTCGGTCTTCGGAGGTGAAACTGTTAAACCAGAAATGGAATTACTACTTGTTACTTGTGAAAATTATGATTATTATTATTGTTGACTAACCCATGATATTATTGTTATTATCGAGTATCTCTGGGATGGTTCTACCTCCGGGATATTCACTATGATTGTTTATTTTAAAGCCCTTTATGTGGTGTCGCCGACGCCTTGTATGGCATTTCTTTTAAAGCCCTTTATGTGGTGTCGCTCGACGCCTTGACCGTGGCAATTCTTTTAAAGCCCTTTATGTGGTGTCGCTCGACGCCTTGATTATGGCATTTCTTTTAAAGCCCTTTATGCGGTGTCGCTCGGGCCTTTGACTGTGGCATTTATTTTAAAGCCCTTTATGCGGTGTCGCTCAGACGCCCGACTGTGGCATTTATTTTAAAGCCCTTTATGTGGTGTCGCTCAGACGCCCGACTGTGGCATTTCTTTTAGAGCCCTTTACGTGGTGTCGCTCAGACGCCCGACTGTGGCATTTCTTTTAAAGCCCTTTATGTGGTGTCACTAAGACGCCCGACTGTGGCATTGCTTGTTATTTATTTCATAAATTTTAATACTACTATGTTGTTGCAATTTTTATAAATAACTTGCTTACACACATCAGAGTTATATTTATCTTTTGTGACTGACGTCATGAGCATAAAATATTTTCAGCACATCATTGTTATATTATACCCGTGTTCATAATGTTTGCGAGTACATTCAAAGTACTCACTGGCTTGTCCCTGGCTATTGTCTTGGCCAGATTTTCTTGCACGGAGAGGAGTGACGCGATGACAGCCCCGGAACCTAAGCAATGGAGATAGCAGCCTCGCGAAGATAGGAGTTAACCTGGTCAGCTATTCCTGTGGGAATTGGAGTCCCATAGACACTGATGATCCACAAACCGCTTCCGCCATCAACCACTAGAAATCATTTGTTGTACTCACAGGCCAGAATGGTCTTGTGCTACATATTTTGTATTTTGCTTGGAATTTCTGTATCAAGTTGGAGCCTCATCATCTAACAGTAATCCTGGGGCTGATGAGCACGACGGTCTTTTCTAGAAATTTATTACCCGGAAAACTGGTCGTGACACCTAAACTCTCTCGGGAGGGCTGATCTGGAGTTCGTTCGGGGCTTCGGAGAGGGGAATCCATCGCCGTCGTCATCATCAACCTCCTCCATCACCAATTTCATGATGCTCACTGCCGTGCGTGAGTAATTCCATCGTAGGCTTGCTGGACGGTGATGGGTTGGATGATATTTATCATGTAATCGAGTTAGTTTTGTTAGAGTTTGATCCCTAGTATCCACTATGTTCTGAGACTAATGTTGCTATTACTTTGCTATGCTTAATGCTTGTCACTAGGGCCCGAGTGCCATGAATTCAGATCTGAACCTATTATGTTTTCATGAATATATGTGATTTCTTGATCCTATCTTGCTAGTCATTAGTCACCTACTATGTGTTATGATCCGGCAACCCCGAAGTGACAATAATAGGGACCACTACCGGTGATGACCGTAGTTTGAGGAGTTCATGTATTCACTATGTGTTAATGCTTTGGTCCGGTACTCTATTAAAAGGAGGCCTTAATATCCCTTAATTTCCAATAGGACCCCGCTGCCATGGGAGGGTAGGACAAAAGATGTCATGAAAGTTCTTTTCCATAAGCACGTATGACTATATTCGGAATACATGCCTACATTACATTGATGAACTGGAGCTAGTTCTGTGTCACCCTATGTTATAACTATTACATGAATAATCGCATCCGACATAATTATCCATCACTGACCCAATGCCTACGAGCTTTTCACATATTGATCTCTGCTTAGTTACTTTACCGTTGTCATTGTTACAATCACTACAAAACTGCTACTGTTACTTTTGTTACCGTTACTGTTACTTCCATACTACTTTGCTACTAAATACTTTGCTGCAGATATTAAGTTATCCAGGTGTGGTTTAATTGACAACTCAGCTGCTAATACTTGACAATATTCTTTGGCTCCCCTTGTGTCGAATCAATAAATTTGGGTTGAATACTCTACCCTCGAAAACTGTTGCGATCCCCTATACTTGTGGGTTATCAAGACTATTTTCTGGCGCCGTTGCCGGGGAGCATAGCTCTATTCTTTGAGTCCTTGGGATTTATATCTGCTGGTCACTATGAGGAACTTGAAAGACGAGAAAACCAAAATTTATCCCTCAACTACGAGGGGAGGTAAGGAACTGCCATCTAGCTCTGCATTTGATTCTCCTTCTGTTTTGAGTAAACTCGCGACACATAAACCTGCTTCTGCTATTAATTCTGATATGTCGCATGTTATTGATGATGCCACTTCTGCTATGCATGATACTTATGATGAAACTACTTCTATGCTTAATGATACTATGTCGCTAGGTGAATTTCTTGATGAACAACTTGCTAGGGCTAGAGAGAATGAAATTATTGAAACTGATAATATTGATGAAAGTGATGATGAAGATTCTTCCCCTAGATATGAATTGCCTGTTGTGCCTGAGGGTTATGTTATGGATAAAGAAACTGCTAGAGATTTTTTTTGCTTGCAATGGTAGAAGTGATCTTAAGAAATTATTAGCTAAGTTGAAAGAAAAATCTCTGAATGCTAGAAATGAAATATGACCCTGCTTGTGCTACTTCACCTATCTTTATTACTGATAAGGATTATGATTTCTCTGTTGATCCTGAGATAATTACTTTGGTTGAATCTGATCCTTTCTATGGCTATGAATCTGAAACTGTTGTGGCACATCTTACTAAATTAAATGATATAGCCACCCTGTTCGCTAATGATGAGAGAACTCACTACTACTATATCCTTAAATTATTTCCGTTCTCTTGATCCTGGTTGTGTGCGTAGTCCCCAGGATATGATTTATTACTTCTCTGCCAAATATTTCCCCGCTCATAAGAAACAAGCTACTTTAAGGGAAATATATAATTTTGTGCAAATTGAAGAAGAGAGTCTCCCACAAGCTTGGGGGAGGCTTCTCCAATTACTTAATGCTTTGCCTGATCATCCTCTCAAGAAAAATGAAATAGTTGATATCTTTTATAATGGACTAACCAATGCTTCCAAAGACCACCTAGATAGTTGTGCTGGTTGTGTTTTCAGGGAAAGAACTGGCGATCAAGCTGAATTACTATTGAATAATATGTTGACTAATGAAAATAATTGGACACTTCCTGAACCAACTCCTAAGCCAACTCCGAAGAAAAGGGGTATTCTATTTCTCAGTCCTGAAGATATGCAAGAGGCAAATAAATCCATGAAAGAAAAAGGTATAAAAGCTGAAGATGTTAAGAATTTACCTCCTCTTGAAGAAATACATGGCCTTAATTTATCACCTCTTGAATAGATGCATGGTCTTGATAAACCGATACAGGTAGTAAAGGTAAATTCTCTCTATAGATATGATAAAGCTGAAATTCCGTCTACTAAGTTTGCTAGCCAATGCTTGGATGAGTTTGATAATTTTATGGTTAAGCAAGAAGACTTCAATGCTTATTTTGGTAGACAATTAAAACGCAATGCTTATATGATTGAACACTTGAGTGATTATATGTCTAGAGTTAAAGGTGAACTTAAACTCATTAGTAAACATATTTCTATGGTTACCACTCAAGTAGAACAAATGCTTAAAGCACAAAATGATTTGCTCAATGAGTTAAATAATAAGAAAAATGATAATGCTATTGGAGTTATGACTAGAGGGGGTAAAATGACTAAGGAACCTTTGTATCTTGAGGGTCACCCTAAGAGAATTGAGAAAGATTCTCAGAGAACTAATGTTGATACACCTAGTCCTTCTAAAAAGAAGAAAAAGAAAAATGATAGGACTTTGCATGCTTCTAGTGAACCTGTTGTTGACACACCTGAGAATCCCAATGATATTTCGGATGCTGAAACACAATCTGGTAATGAACATGAACCTAGTGATAATGTTAATGATGATGTTCATGTTGATGCTCAACCTAGCAATGATAATGATGTAGAGATTGAACATGTTGCTGATCTTGATAACCCACAATCAAAGAATCAACGTTATGATAAGAGAGACTTTGTTGATAGGAAGCATGGTAAAGAAAGGGAACCATGGGTTTAGAAACCCATGCCTTTTCCTCCTAAACCATCCAAGAAAAAGGATGATGAGGATTTTGAGCATTTTGCTGAAATGATTAGACCTATCTTTGTGCGTATGCGGTTAATTGATATGCCCAAAATGAATCCTTATGCTAAATACATGAAGGATATTGTTACTAATAAAAGAAAGATACCGGAAGCTGAAATTTCCACCATGCTTGCTAATTATACTTTTAAGGGTGGAATACCTAAGAAACTAGGAGATCCAGGAGTACCAACTATACCATGCTCCATTAAAGGAAACTATGTTAAAACTGCTTTATGTGATCTTGGAGCCGGTGTTAGTGTTATGCCTCTCTCTTTATATCATAGACTTGATTTGAATAAGTTGACACCTACTGAAATATCTTTGCAAATGGCGGATAAATCAACTGCTATACCTGTCAGTATTTGTGAGGATGTGCCTATTGTGGTTGCAAACGTTACTATTCTAACGGACTTTGTTATTCTTGATATTCCCGAGGACGATAGTATGTCGATTATCCTTGGTAGTCCCTTTTTGAATACTGCAGGGGCTATTATTGATTGCAAGAAAGGCAATGTCACTTTTCATGTTAATGGTAGTGAGCATACGATACACTTTCCGAGGAAACAACCTCAAGTCCACAGTATCAATTCTATTGGAAAAATTCCATTGATTATTTTTGGAGGTTTTGAATTTCCTCTTTTGACTGTCAAAAAGAAATATGATATTCTTATTATTGGGGACGTGCATATCCCCATTGAGGTAACCTAGTGCTATTCGAAAATTCTCCGGTTTCATGCGATTCGGAATGAGTTTGTTAACAAGACTTGATCAACCTTGTTAGTGGATTCCTTTTGATGAGTATGATATGGATGAAGTTAGAAAGCACAACTCTCTGTACCCTCCTTTTACTTTCTGTTATTTAGATTAAATAATGTAAAAATGGTATTTTTATCTGTTTTTTGAATTATCCGTGCAATAAAAAATACCCCGAAAATAAAAGTTCTCCAAATGCCCTGAAATTGAAATATGAGTTTTTCTAGAATATTTGGCACTGAGAACACATAAGGGGTAGCAAGCACCTGGCCACAAGGGTCCAGGGCGCGCCCACCCCCTAGGCGCGCCCCCTGCCTCATGGGCCCCTGTTGGCCCCCCTCCACTTATTCCATTACCCACACACTCCTTCCTCCAGAAAAAATCACCAACCCACTCAAGCACGAGTTCTAGCTCATCTTGCTGCCATTTTCGATCTCCTTGCTCAAAGCTCCACTCAAAAAACTGCTTTGGGGGATTGTTCTTCGGTATGTGACTCCTCCAATGGTCCAATTAGTTTTTGTTCCAGTGCTTTATTCATTGCAAATTTTTGCTGCTTAGGTGACCCTGTTCTGGAGCTTGCATGTCAAATTTATTTGATACCAAGTAGTTCTAATGCAAGATTTAGTCTCTAGGCACTTATGGGAGTAGTTGCTATCAATTTTGTTGAGTTTGGTTCACTTTTATTTGAAGTTACTAAAAATTTCAGAAATTTTCAGAAAATGATGAAGAGATTTTGAGGGGTTCTTCGAGCCGAAGTTCGAAGGATAAGCAAAGTGAAGAAGATAAGAGGCCCAAATATAATCTCCCTCGCACCGCGGAGGTTCCTCCGTGTGAATGGCCTGGTGATGAGTTCTTGAGAGCAGCCGGAATTCATGATGATTTTTATGATTTGGCTGAGAATGCAGGCCTCACCGACTTCCTCCACGACCAACGCGAACATTATCTCCTACTCACCAATTAAGTTTCATTTCCATGCTAGGAGGTCACCACCTTCGGTGGATTTTTATTTGTATGATGAGTATGAGGAGATGTCCCTCTATGATATTTGTGCGGTTTGCAAGTTGCCCTTTACGGGCAGCATAGAGGAACCACATCGTAATGATGTGGAAGGGTTTATTGATACAATTGCTGTAGGGGAAATGAGGAAGGTTTCCGATGCAAGAATTACTAGCATACACTTTCCTGTTCTACATTACTTTGCAATATTTGCTAGTAGATGCTTAATTGGTCGCGGAAATTGTGGCAACCTTAGTGCCCCTGATATTGTTATTTTGTGCCATGCCTTGTTCCATGATGACACATTTAGTATGGGCGCTATTGTTGCAAAGCGGTTAAATCTGAACCTCGCGCCTCGCCGCACACTTTAACATGCCTATTAGGCATTATGAGAAAGAAGAAAAGTTGTTGCCTCCTATTTTTCTAGACCATAAGAGTATGGTAGCACATGATTTTATTGTTAAGAATAAGAAAAAGGTGCTTAACTATATACCGATATTTGATAAAAATTACTTTGAGACTATTACTTTGCCTGCTCCTTCTTTGTTCAATTTATCTTTAGGCAAGTACCTTGTTCTGCCGGAGGCTATTCATGCCCACCGGAACCAAGCACGAGCTCCAGAACCAGAGTCGGAGCCACCACTTGATCCACACCGTTAGTCTGTTTATCAGTGGGATCCGGAGGAGATCGCCAACCAGTGGCATCCCAAGGATGCATCTCAGTACGACCCCAGCTACAACTTTGATCCATGGGCATAGACCAAGTTAGGCCAAAAGCCTAAGCTTGGGGCAGTACGTTTTTCTCACCGACATTACATTCATGTTCACACACTCATGCTAGTTGTCGGTGCTCATACTTTTTCATTGTACTATCCATGCTAGTTTATTTTCTTTTCTAAGGTTCTTTTAGTGTGTTTGGAAAACCTTAAGAAAAACAAAAAAATTTAGTTGTAGCCTTTAGCTAGTTTACTTTTCATGCCTGTAGCAGTAGTAATTAAAAGAAAACCCAAAAAGATTTCTTGTTCTTCTTTTGCTTGTTGGGAGCTTTCCCGTGTAAATAGTTTGTTTCTTTTCTTTTCTTTGGGGGTCGATAGGAGAAGACCATGATGAAAATGTTGAAGTGGCTCTTATATACATTATTGTTGATTTAACCAAGGGCCCATGTTGCCTTGTCTTCTCCTATTTATTGAATGCTTGCAGATTCTAGCTTAGTCCAATGCACGTGCACTATTATTATTATTCACACCGTTCGATCGTGCAAGTGAAAGGCAATAATGACGATATATGATGGTGTGATTGGGATGAGAGAAGCTGGTATGAACTCAACCTCTCTTGTTTTTGTAAATATGATTAGTTCATCGTTCCTGATTCAGCCTATTATTAATAAACATGTTTGCAATGACAATTAGAGATTATAGTTGCTTATGCCATGCTTAATTAGCTAGGAGTTTATAATGGTTTACCTTGCGTGCCAACATGCTATTAAAATGGTTGTGATGTGGTATGATAGGGTGGTATCCTCCTTTGAATGATTCGAGCAGCTTGACTTGGCACATGTTCACGCATGTAGTTGAAACAAAATCAACATAGCCTCCACGATATTTATGTTCATGGTGAATTATATCCTACTCATGCTTGCATTCACTGTTGATTAATTTTAATGCATGTTCATGATTGTTGTCTCTGTCTACCTGGTCGCTTCCCAGTCTTTTGCTAGCCTTCACTTGTACTAAGCGGGAATACTGTTTGTGCATCCAATTCCTTAAACCCCAAAGTTATTCCATATGAGTCCACCATATCTTCCTATATGCGGTATCTACCTGCTGTTCCAAGTAAATTTGTATGTGCCAAACTCTAAACCTTCAAATGAAATTCTGTTTTGTATGCTCGAATAGCTCATGTATCAACTAGGGTTGTCTGTATCTTCCATGTTAGGAGGGTTATTCTCAAGAGGAGTGGACTCCACTCCTCACTCACGAGAAAATGGCTGGTCACGGGATGCCCAGTCCCATGCTTTAAGCAAACCAAATCGAAATAATTGCAAACAAAACTCCCCCAGGGCTGTTGCTAGTTGGAGGCGCTCGTTGTTTAGAGCAAGCCATGGATTGATGCTTGTTGGTGGAGGGGGAGTATAAACTTTACCATTCTCCTTGGGAACCACCTATAATGTGTGTAGCATGGAAGATATCGAGATCTCTCGGTTGTTATGTAATGCTACCACCGTACTAAGCAAAATAAGATGCATAAAAGATAAACATCACATGTAGTTAAAATATGTGACATGATATGGACATCATCATCTTGTGCCTTTGATCTCCATCTCCAAAGCACCATCACGATCTCCATCATCACCGGCTTGACACCTTGATCTCCATCGTAGCGTCGTGGTCGTCTCGCCAACTATTACTTCTACAACTATTGCTAACACATAGTGATAAAGTAAAGCAATTACATGGCGTTTGCATTTCATACAATAAAGCGACAACCATAAGGCTCCTGCGAGTCGCCAATAACTTTTACAAAACATGATCATCTCATACAATAACGTATATCAAATCATGTCTTGACCATATCAGATCACAACATGCCCTGCAAAAACAAGTTAGACGTCCTCTAGTTTGTTGTTGCAAGTTTTACATGGCTGCTACGGGCTTCTAGCAAGAACCGTTCTTACTTACGCATACAAAACCACAACGGTGATTTATCAAGTTTGCTGTTTTAACCTTCAACAAGGACCGGCCGCAGTTAAATTCGATTCAACTAAAGTAGGAGAAACAGACACCCGCCAGCCACCTTTATGCAAAACTAGTTGCATGTCTGTCGGTGGAACCGGTCTCATGAACGTGGTCATGTAAGGTTGGTCCGGGCCGCTTCATCCAACAATACTACGGAATCAAAATAAGACATTGGTGGCAAGCAGTATGACGATCACCGCCCACAACTCTTTGTGTTCTACTCGTGCATATCATCTACGCATAGGCCTGGCTCATGATGCCATTGTTGGGAAATCGTAGCATGCAATTTCAAAAAAATTCCTACGCTCACGCGAAATCTATCTAGGAGATGCATAGAAATGAGAGGGGGGGGGGGAGTGTGTCCACGTACCCTCGTAGACCAAAAGCGGAAGCGTTAGCTTAACGCGATTGACATAGTCGAACGTCTTCTCGATTGAACTGATCAAGCACCGAACATACGACACCTCCGAGTTCTGCACACGTTCAACTCGATGACGTCCCTCGAACTCTTGATCTAGCAAAGTGTCGAGGGAGAGTTCCATCAGCATGACCGCATGGTGACGGTGATGGTGAAGTGATCCGTGTAGGGCTTCACTAAAGCACTACATGAATATGATCGGAGGCGTAAACTGTGGAGGGGGGCGCCGCACACAGCTTGGAACAATTGGTGTGTCTTAGAGGTGCCCCCTACCGGTGTTAAAACTGGCCAATCTCGGTTAGCGGGTACTGAACTGTGCGTCTGAGGATCGAAGGTAACAGGAGATAACGGGGACACGATGTTTACCCAGGTTCGGGCCTTCTTGATGGAGGTAAAACCCTACTTCCTGGTTGATTGTCTTTGATGAGTATAGGGGTTACAAGAGTTGATCTATCTCGAGATCGTAATAGCTAAACCCTAGCCGTCTAACCTATGTGTATTTTGATAGCCTCTACGAACTAAACCCTCCCGTTTATATACACACACCGGAGGGGCCTAGGGTTGTACAGAGTCGGCTTGCAGAGGAAGGAAATTACATATCTGGACACCAATCTTGCCATCCACGCATAGGAGAGTCCTATCCGGACACGGGGGGAAGGTCTTCTACCTTGCATCTTCACGGCCCATCAGTCTGGGCCATATCACACAGCCTAGACACCCAATGACCCCCTAATCCAGGACTCCCTCAGTAGCCCCTGAACTAGTCTTCAATGACGATATATTTGGCATGCAGGTTGTCTTCGGCATTGCAAGAAGGGTTCCTCCTCCTGAATACATCAAAGCAATCTTCTGAACAAAAAAAATTGTATCCGGTTATGCATAATAGTCACAACCCTCAGCCACGAAGGCAAAATACTTAATCAAAATAATGTCTATCAACTGACAACTTTTCGACGAAACGTCATGTCGGGCCCCTTTATCATTTTGAACCCTTTTTTCACCTCCCGCTTCGCTATTCATGGCACAACCTCTATTGACACGTCTTGTCAAAATAGAGATCGTGTCCGCTTATCGCGGGATCCTCATCAATACGGTTTGGGTAATCCAACCGTGCCATTCGCACGACCCTTGGGAATAGGCGAGTTTTAAGGCTTGAGGGGGGGCATTTAATATTCACTGCCTATATAAGAGGATAAAGATCCCTCTTTTTCTCCCCACGCCTTCTTCTTTCTCCCGCTTTCCCATCCTCAAGCTCCAGCGCCCCCATCGCTAGCAAGTTCTCCAGCCATGTCCGGATTTGGTTCAAAGGGCAAGTGGAAGGCCTCCTCCGTCACAGAGAAGGACGTAAAGGAGCTCCGGGAGGCGGGATATCTGTCTGCGGACATCGCTCACAGGCTCCCTGCCAAGGAGCAATTCATCCCCACCCCGGAGACCGGCGAAAGGGTTGTGTTCATCCCTCACTTCCTCCGTGGGCTAGGGTTTCCCCTCCACCCTGATGACCCACAAGTATAGGGGATCTATCGTAGTCCTTTCGATAAGTAAGAGTGTCGAACCCAACAAGGAGCAGAAGGAAATGACAAGCGGTTTTCAGTAAGGTATTCTCTGCAAGCACTGAAATTGTAGGTAACAGGTAGTTTTGTGATATGATAATTTGTAACAGGGTAACAAGCAATGAAAGTAAATAAGGTGTAGCAAGGTGGCCTAATCCTTTTTGTAGCAAAGGACAAGCCTGGACAATTTCTTATAATGAGAAAAGCGCTCCTGAGGACACATGGGAATTATCGTTAAGCTAGTTTTCATCACGCTCATATGATTCGCGTTCGGTACTTTGATAATTTGATATGTGGGTGGACCGGTGCTTGGGTACTGCCCTTTCTTGGACAAGCATCCCACTTATGATTAAGCCCTAGTGCAAGCATCCACAACTACAAAAGAAGTATTAAGGTAAACCTAACCATAGCATGAAACTAGTGGATCCAAATCAGCCCCTTACGAAGCAACACATAAACTAGGGTTTAAGCTTCTATCACTCTAGCAACCCATCATCTACTTATTACTTCCCAATGCCTTCCTCTAGGCCCAAATAATGGTGAAGTGTCATGTGATACGTCTCCGTCGTATCTACTTTTCCAAACACTTTTGCCCTTGTTTTGGACTCTAACTTGTATGATTTGAATGGAACTAACCCGTGCTGACGCTGTTTTCAGCAGAACTGCCATGGTGTTGTTTTCTGTGCAGAAAATAAAAATTCTCGGAATGTCCAGAAACTCCATGGAACACCTTAGAAAAAATAAAGAAAAATCCTCGCAAAAGATGAAGACCAGGGGCCCACACCTGCTCACGAGGTGGGGCGCCCGGCGCCCCCTACCTCGGGGCCCCCTGGTGGCCCTCGACGCCAACTCCAACTCCATATATTGGCTTTCGGGGAGAAAAAAACCAGAGAGAAGAAATCATCGCGTTTTACGATACAGAGCCGCCGCCAAGCCCTAATCTCTCTCGGGAGGGCTGATCTGGAGTCCGTTCGGGGCTCCGGAGAGGGGGATTTGTCGCCATCGTCATCATTAACCATCCTCCATCACCAATATCATGATGCTCACCGCCCTGCGTGAGTAATTGCATTGTAGGCTTGCTGGACGGTGATGGGTTGGATGAGATTTATCATGTAATCGAGTTAGTTTTGTTAGGATTTGATCCCTAGTATCCATTATGTTTTGAGATTGGTGTTGCTATGACTTTGCTATGCTTAATGCTTGTCACTAGGGCCCGAGTGCCATGATTTCAGATCTGAACCTATTATGTTTTCATGAATATATGTGAGTTCTTGATCCTATCTTGCAAGTCTATAGTCACCTACTATGTGTTATGATCCGACAACCCCGAAGTGACAATAATCGCGACCACTCCCGGTGATGACCATAGTTTGAGGAGTTCATGTATTCACTATGTGCTAATGCTTTGTTCCGGTTCTCTATTAAAAGGAGGCCTTAATATCCCTTAGTTTCCAATAGGACCCCGCTGCCACGGGAGGGTAGGACAAAAGATGTCATGCAAGTTCTTTTCCATAAGCACGTATGACTATATACGGAATACATGCCTACATTACATTGATGAACTGGAGCTAGTTCTGTGTCACCCTATGTTATGACTGCTACATGATGAACCACATCCGCATAATTATCCATCACTAATCCGTGCCTCGAGTTTTCCATATCTTGGTTCTCGCTTATTTACTTCTCCGTTACTCTTATACAATCACTACAAAATACCAAAAACATTACTTTTGCTGTCTTTACTTTCGTTACCGTTACCACCACTATCATATTACTTTGCTACTAAACACTTTGCTGCAGATACTAAGTTTCAGGTGTGGTTGAATTGACAACTCTGCTGCTAATACTTGATAATATTCTTTGGCTCCCCTTGTGTCGAATCAATAAATTTGGGTTGAATACTCTACCCTCAAAAACTATTGCGTTCCCCTATACTTGTGGGTTATCAAGACCTTTTTCTGGCACCGTTGCGGGGGAGTATAGCTCTATTCTTTGAGTCACTTGGTATTTGTATCTGCTGGACACTATGAAGAACTTGAAAGATGATCAAACTACTATTTTGCCCTCAACTACGAGGGGAGGTAAGGGATTGCCTTCTAGCCTTGCACTAGATTCTCCTTCTATTATGAGTAAGTTTGTGACACCTAAACCTACTACTGCTATTGATTCTGATATGTCGCATGTTATCGATGATGCCACTTCTGCTATGCATGATACTTATGATGAAACTACTTCTATGCTTGATACTACTGTGCCACTTGGTGAATTTCTTGATGAGCAAATTGCTAGGTCTAGAGAAAGAGAAATTATTGAACCTGAACACGATGATGTTAGTGAGGATGAACCTATGCCTGCTATTCCTGAGGGTTATCTTTTTGATGCTGAATCTTCTGCAGCTATTCTTGCTTGACAGGATAGGCAGGAACTTAAGAGGTTGCTAGTTAAATGGAGTAAAGAATCTTTTAGAGGTAGAATGAAACCCGACCCTGCTTTTGCTACTTCACCTATCTGTGTTCCTGATCAGGACTATTATGATTTTTTTGTTGATCCAGATATAATTACTTTGGTTGAATCTGATCCTTTTTATGGCTATGAATCTGAAACTGTTGTGGCACATCTTACTAAGTTAAATGATATAGCTGCCCTGTTTACTAATAATGAGAGATGTCGCTACCTTTATTTACTTAAGATATTTCCGTTCTCATTAAAGGGTGATGCTAAGATATGGTATAATTCTCTTGATCCTGGTTGTGTGCAAAGTCCCCAGGATATGATTTATTACTTCTCTGCTAAATATTTCCCTGCTCATAAGAACCAAGCTGCTTTGAGGGAAATATACAATTTTGTGCAAATTAAAGAAGAGAGTCTCCCACAAGCTTGGAGGAGGCTTCTCAAGTAACTTAATGCTTTGCCTGATCATTCTCTTAAGAAACCTGAAATATTTGATATCTTTTATAATGGACTAACTGATTCTTCCAGAGATCACCTGGATAGTTGTGCTGGTTCTCTTTTCAGGGAAAGAACACCGGATGACGCTGAACTTCTATTGAATAATATGTTGGCTAATGAAAATAATTGGGCACCTCCCGAGCTACCTCCCGAGCCAGTTCCAGAGCCCATTACTGAGCCTATTCCTAAACCAACTCCGAAGAAGAGAGGTGTTTTATTTCTCAGTCCCGAAGATATGCAAGAGGCAAAGAAATCTATGAAAGAAAAAGGTATTAAAGCCGAAGATGTTAAGAATTTACCTCCTATTGAAGAAATACATGGTCTTAATTTACCGCCTGTTGAAGAAGTATATGATCTCAATTACTTATTTAATGAAGAACCTCCTGATATCCCAACACAGGTAGTAAAGTAAATTCTCTCTATAGATATGATAAAGCTGAAGTCCCTCCTACTAAAATTGCTAGTCAGTGCTTGGATGAGTTTGATGACTTTATGTTTAAGCAAGATGACTTTAATGCTTATTTTGGTAGACAATTAAAACAGAATACCTTTATGATTAAACGCTTGGGTGATTATATGGCTGATATTAGAGGTGAACTTAAACTTGTTAGCAAACATGCCTCTATGGTTACCACTCAAGTAGAACAAGTACTTAAAGCTCAGAAAGAAGCTCTTGATGAAATGAATAGTAAGAAAAATGATTATGCTGTTAGAGTGGCTACTAGAACTAGTAGAATGACTCAGGAACCTTTGTGTCCTGAAGGCCACCCTAAGAGAATCGAGCAAGATTCTCATAGAAACAATATTGATGTACCTAGTTCTTCTAAAAGGAAGAAAAATAAAAATGATAGGACTTTGCAAACTTATGGTGAACCTGTTGCTGAACCACCTGAGAATCCAAATGATATCTCTATTTTTGATGCTGAAACACAATCAGGTGATGAACATGAACCTAGTGATAATGTTAATGATAATGTTCATGTTGATGCTCAACCTAGTAATGATAATGATGTAGAAGTTGAACCTGCTGTTGATCTTGATAACCCACAATCAAGGAATCAACGTTATGATAAAAGAGACTTTGTTGCTAGGAAACACGGTAAAGAAAGGGAACCATGGGTTCAGAAACCGATGCCTTTTCCTCGGAAACCATCCAAGAAAAAGGATTATGAGGATTTTGAGCGCTTTGCTGAAATGATTAGACCCATCTTTTTGCGTATGTGATTAACTGATGTGCTCAAAACAAATCCTTATGCTAAGTATATGAAGGATATTATTACTAATAAAAGAAAGATACCTGAAGCTGAAATTTCCACCATGCTTGCTAATTATACTTTTAAGGGTGGAATACCAAAGAAACTTGGAGATCCCGGAGTACCTACTATACCGTGCTCCATTAAAAGAAATTATGTTAAAACTGCTTTATGTGATCTTGGAGCCGGTGTCAGTGTTATGCCTCTATCTTTATATCGTATACTTGACTTGAATAAGTTGACACCTACTGAAATATCTTTGCGAATGGCTGATAAATCGACTGTTATACCTGTCGGTATTTGTGAGGATGTGCCTGTTGTAGTTACGAACGTTACTATTTTAACGGACTTTGTTATTCTTGATATTCCCGAGGATGATAGTATGTCTATTATTCTTGGAAGACCTTTCCTTAATACTGCAGGGGCTGTTATTGATTGCACCAAAGGCAATGTCACTTTCCATGTTAATGGCAATGAGCACACGGTACATTTTCCGAGGAAACAACCTCAAGTTTATAGTATCAACTCTATTGGAAAGATTCCATCGATTATATTTGGAGGTTTTGAATTTCCTCTCCCTACTGTCAAGAAAAAGTATGATATTCTTATTGTTGGGGATTTTCATATCCCCGTTGAGGTAACTTAGTGTTATTGGAAATTTCTCCGGTTCCGTGATTATTCGGAATGAGTTTGCTAACAAGACTTGATCAACCTTGTTAGTGGGTTCATTTTGATGATCACGAGATGGATGAAACTAGAAGCACCACCTTCTGTACCCTTTTTATATTTTCTGTTATTTAGTAGAAATAAAGTAAAATAATATTTTTCTGTCTGTTTCCTGACTTATCCGTGCAATATAAAAATATCCCGAAAATAAAAGTCCTCAGAATGCCATGCCTATTTAATATGATTTTTTCAGGAATATTTGAGAATTTACTGTGCAAAAATTACCACGGGGGGAGCTGCCACCTGGCCACGAGGGTGGAGGGTGCGCCCTACCCCCCTGGGTGCGCCCCCCTGCCTTGTGGGCCCACGGTGGCCCTCCTCCACTTATTCCTGCACCCATCTTCTTCCTCTATCTCACACAAACACGAAAAACCAACTCAAGCACGAGTTCCAGCCCCCGTTGCTGTGATTTTCGATCTTCTTGCTCAAAGCACCTCTTGCAAAACTGCTTGGGGAGATTGTTCCTTGGTATGTGACTCCTCCATTGGTCCAATTACTCTTTTGTTCTAGTGCTTTATTCATTGCAAATTTGTGCTGCATAGGTGACCATGTTCTTGAGCTTGCATGTCAAATTTATATGGTTCCAAGTAGTTCCAATGCTTGATATAGGCTATAGGCACTTGTGGGAGTTGTTGCTATCAATTTTATTGAGGTTGGTTCACTTTTATTTGAAGTTACTAAAAATTTCAGATTGTTTCAGAAATAATGAAGAGACTTTTGACGGGCTCGTCGAGCCGAAGCTCTAAGGAAAAACAGAAGGAAGAAGAGGAGAAGCCCAAATATAATTTGCCTCGCACCGCGGAGGTCCGGCCGTGTGAATGGCCCTCCGATGACTTCTTGAGGAGAGCTGGGATTTATGAAGATTTCTATCTATTGATTGAGAACGCCGGCCTCACCGGCTTCCTCCGCGACCAACGTCATCAGTATCTCTTACTCACAAATACTTTTGTGCAAAACTTCTACTTTTTCCCTAAGAAATCACCTCCAACAATAGAGTTTCATTTATATGACGTTGTTAAAGAGATGACATTAGTTGAATTCTACCAGATTTGCAGAATACCCTTTGAGGGCACCTTAGATGAACCCCACCGTAACGAAGTAGAAGCTTTTATTAACACTATCACGGTGGGAGAAACCAGGAAGGTTTCTGACGCGAGGATCACTAGCATACATTATCCTGTTTTATGCTACTTTGCCTTATTTGCTAGTCGTTGTTTAATTGGACGCCGAAACTGTGGGAACCTTAGTATTCCTGATATTATTATTTTGCTCCATGGTTTATACCGCAATAACTCTGTTAGTATGGGTGGAACTGTTGCTAGACGGTTAAGTCTGAACCGCACTAAGGGCCCCATCTTTGGAGGCATTTATGCTTCACGCCTAGCTGAACATTTTGAAATACCTATTAGGAACGCGGAGAAAGAAGAAACAACGCTGCCCTGTGCTTATTTAGATTACAAGAGTATGATAGCGCATGATTTTCTTGTTAAGAGTCACGATGGGGAGCTCAAATATAAATTATACTTTGATAAACATCACCCTGAGACTATTACTTTGCCTGCTCCTTCTTGGTTTAACTTGTTTGCAGACCCTCACATCGTTCTGTGGTCGGCTGTTCAAGCCTATCGGAACCCTGCACCAGCCCCGGAGCCGGAGTCACAAGATGAGCCTCCACGACTATCTGTTTATTCTTGGGATCCAGAGGAGGCTGCCAGCCAGTGGCAGTCAGAGTCTTCTTCGTCACAGTATAACCCCAGCTTCACCTACGGGTATCCGCCAGGCCATCCCTGGCAATAGACCAACTTAGGCCAAAAGCCTAAGCTTGGGGGAGTACGTATTTCCCACCGACATTACATTCATGTTTACACACACTCATTGCTAGATGTCGGTGCTCATACTCTTTCATTGTATTATCCATGCTAGTTTAAATTTCTTTTTCTTGCTTTCTTCTTGTGTTTTTGTTAAACTTTAAGAAAAAACAAAAAAATTAATTAGTTTACCTTCCATGATTGTAGTAGAATTAAAAAGAGAAAACCCAAAAATATTTCCCGTTCTTCTTTTACTTGTTGGGAGCTTTCCCGTGTAAATAGTTTTTCTTTTCTTTTCTTTCTTTTGGGGGTTGAGAAGACCATATTGAAATTGCTTAGTGGCTCTTATATGCATGATTGTTTATGTAACTTAGAGCCCATATTACTTGTCTTCTCTTGAGTTGAATGCTTGTAGATTCCAGCTTAGTCCAATGCACGTGCACTCTTATTATTATCCACACCGTTCGGTCGTGCAAGTGAAAGGCAATAATGATGATATATGATGGACTTATTGGGAAGAGAAAAGCTGGTATGAACTCGACCTCTCTTGTTTTTGTAAATATGATGATTCATCGTTCCTGATTCAGCTATTATGAAGTAAACATATTTGCATTGACATTTAGAGATTATAGTTGCTTATGCCATGCTTGATTAGCTATGAGTTATAATGGTTTACAATGCGCGCCAACATGCTATTAGAATGATTATGATGTGGTATGATGGGATGGTATCCTCCTTTAAATGAATTGAGTGACTCGACTTGGCACATGTTCACACATGTAGTTGAATCCAATCAACATAGCCTTCATGATATTTATGTTCATGGTGGATTATATCCTACTCATGCTTGTACTCAATGTGAATTAGTTTTAATGCATGTTTACGACTGTTGTCGCTCTCTCAGTTGGTCGCTTCCCAGTCTTTTGCTAGCCTTCACCTGTACTAAGCGGGAATACTGCTTGTGCATCCAAACTCGTTAAACCCCAAAGTTATTCCATACGAGTCCACTATACCTTCCTATATGCGGTATTTACCTGCCATTCCAAGTAAATTTGTATGTGCCAAACTCTAAACCTGCAAATAAACATTGTGTTTTGCATGCTCGAATAGCTCATATGTCAACTAGAGCTGCCTTTATCTTCCGTGTTAGGCGGGTTATTCTCAAGAGGAGTGGACTCCGCTCCTCATTCACGAGAAAATGGCTGGTATTCGGGATGCCTAGTCCCATGCTTTATGCAAACTAAATCAAAATAACTGCAAACAAAACTCCCCTTGGGACCCGTTGAATGTTGGAGGCACTCGTTGTTTCGAGCAAGCCATGGATTGATGCTTGTGGAGGAAGGGGAGTATAAACTTTACCATTCTGTTTGGGAACCGCCTATAATCTGTTTAGCATGGGAGATATCGTCGTCTTTTAGTTGTTATGTTGACAATGAAAATATGCCGCTCAAAATATAATTTATCTCTATTTCAAAACCGAGCTCTGGCACCTCTACAAATCCCTGCTTCCCTCTGTGAAGGGCCTATCTATTTACTTTTATGTTAAGTCATCACCCTTCTTATTAAAAAGCACCCCTGGAGAGCACACTGTCGTTTGCATTCATTATTATTGGTTTATATTGGGTATGACTTGACTGGATCTCTTTTACCATGAATTACAATGTTTAGTCAGTCCTTGATCTTTAAAGGTGCTCTGCATTTATGTTTTGCGGTCTCAGAAAGGGCTAGCGAGATACCATTTTTTTATATCATGTTATGATTATTTTGAGAAAGTGTTGTCATCCGAGTTTTATTATTATGGCTCGCTAGCTGATTATGCTATTGATATGAGTAATTGTGAGACCTACGTGTTATTGTGAGTATGGTTAGTCTACTACTATTAAACAAGAAAACATATTCGTCCTTAAGTGCACACAGCCTAATGTACACATAACAACACAGATCAATTCCAACCTCATGATCAGGACACTTAATTTAATCTAACCGTTAAGATTATGCTAATCCTCAGCCGAGGCTGCATTTAGCAATTTGCTCTGGCGGACGAAAACTCTGCCGAACCAAACTTCCGCGCTCCCCGCATCCACCCAATACATCGCTTCCCCAATCCAAGGAATGTTTTGCCGCCGCTCCGTGCGCTTCGGCCCTGATTCAGCGCCGCCTCGCCATCCGTGCGCCCACTGCGCGGTTGCCGCTTGCCACGCCTCACCCGTCAGGGTTGAGGGTTCGCCTGCAAGCATGATCGGTGGGACCAGCCGCCCCGTCGACCTCCTACGGCGCTCCTCCAACCCCGACCTCCAGTGGTGCTCCTCTGGTACTCCACACCCTGACACACCACCCACTTCTCCGTCCCCACGCCCCGATCCCCTTCGTCCTCCTCTTCCCAAGCCGCTGGCGTCCACCACATATCCTCTCCCCTTCTCTACAGCCCAGCCCATCCCCACACGGCGAGCCCCTATAGATCGAGGCGTCCATTGCGCTCCCTTGCGATGGTCGCCCGGTGGTAACCCAGCTCCTCCCTTCCTCCTCTTCTCCATCGCAGGGGGATGTCACATCCTTCCACCGCAAGGACGTCGTCGACGGAACGGCCCGGATGCTGGTTCCGTTGCTGCCTGCGCCTGAAACCACGCGGACACCACTTTCTCGATGTGACCGCCGCCACACTCCACGCGAACGCCATATCTGGTAATCTGGCTATGCGTGTATAGCGTTTTGATTTTCGGATTGTTTTTTTTCGCCCCTCAACGAAACGGCCGAATTTCGGTCAATTCAAAAATTCCGGCAAAATCTCGGACGAAATTGCATAAACAAAATTTAAATTTTTGAATGAAATTTGACCGAAATCTGGCAGAAATTCGGCCGAAATTTTGCAATCAACAGAGGAAAGGTATAGCAGATCGAGCTCTAGGGACTAAAAACTGAATCAGTCCAAGAATAAACATTGGAGAAGCAAACGAAGAATGAAGTGCCCTGATGCTACCTATGCATCAGTCCAACATATAAAAACAATCCTCACTGCCGCAGACATCAAGCACCATGCCGTGGCTTTGAAGAAGCAACAGAAAAGAAACTAGGTGGTGATGGAGGAGGCGCGAGGTGGCCCTGATGGAGGCTGCGCGTCCACGCGCTCAGACGCAAGCAAGCGGGCGGGAGGTACCAGTCAACGAGGCGACTTGATGCAGCGGAGGCGTGCGTATTCTTCACCAGAGGAGCTCCCGACGGGCGTGGGAAGGCAGCAGCAGGCGGGCAGCGGCGGCGCCGCACAGGGAAAGACAGAGGAAACGAGAAGTTTAGGGTTCGTGCGTTTAGTTTGATGGTGTGTTCTTAGCCGGGCCATAGTGGAGGCCTTCTAGATGTTGGGCTGGGCCATACCTTTCAAAGTAGGCCAAAAATTTTGAAGCGAAAGGGACATATTCCGGGCCCAGCCGAGATGGCCGAAATTCGGCCGAAATTGATTTTTTTCGGCCGAAAATCAAAACTGTGCCGTGTAGGTTTAACTGAAGTTCAGATGTCATTTTATTACTAAAAGGAGGCAGAAGGTAGTGAGAGCGAGGATGATGGGGATGAAGTGGAAGTGGAGGACATGACTCCCAAGTTGTGCTTTACTAGCCACACAAACTTCAGCTCTCGCAGTTTGTCTCGGAGTTCCGTCGGACAAAATTCTCAGGGAAGCTCAGGACGGTTGCTTGGGCTCCAGGAAGAACTTCTGTATTAACATGGGTGAGTGGACTGTGAGGTTAAATTTGTTCTTCTGATTTGGGGGATGAGATTGGGTTTAATTGGTTTGCGGTACGTTTGCTTGCAGATGTCCAGAAGCTTGGGAGTGCAAACCGGATCAACTGGAGGTCCTTGGGATTGAAAATAACAAGAGAAACACAAAATTAAGGCATGTGCCGATTACGTCGAATTTGATATGCAATGCTCAGATGTTGTGTTAGATGTTAATACAAATATAGCTGCTTCTTGCATGTTTAGGGCCTGCCATGCTCATGTGATTGATATTGTGATAACTACTGTATCAGGACCATAATTAATATCTTCAGAGGATTTTGAACTGAACTTTGGTTTTGTCCGTTCTAGGTGTTATAGTAATTGTGTTTGTTTTTATTTCCTCACATATTCTGATTGCACAATAATTGTTTTGATATCATATTTGCATACGCTGGCTTGTTAAATACCATCAGTTTGGTGCCAATTTATGACTTCTGAATCTGGAATGTTCACAAGTATATTTCCGTCTCTTTACCAAAAACAAATGTGCAGAATTAGCATCTCCAATAATTGTTATCTTTATCTTTGTAGAATATGTTTTCATGACTTTTAGCTATAAACCATTCCGATGAGGACTTTGTGGACTGCTTTAGTCGATGATTAATTCATGAAATTTCAGAGTTGCCTGGGGATGACGGTCCGGCCACATCCGTAGCAGGACGTGGCAGCGCTACCACTGCGAATACTTTGACAATCATAGCCTGATGTAAGCTTTTAAAAAAGCTAAATGCAATTTCTCCTTTCTAAAATGCAATTTCTCCTTTCTATGAAATTTGGATGCAGTTTAAGCTAAAATAATGATTTTTATGATAAGTTAGAATATGTAATTTAGCTCACGATTTTTTCCTTATTAGTGGAGATTTATTGTACAGGATCTTTAAAATAGAAGTGTTATTACATGTAGTGTGCTTTTGTTGAATTTATATCTGTAACTTTGAGACGGTCATTGCACGCGCAAGATTACTAGAGTTTTTCTTATTGTGCATCAGGTTAGCGATCTGTAGAAACATCAAACTCCACGCAGTCCAAGTAAGTTCTATGTATTTTATTACATTAAGTTTGGATAAAGCAACCTAAGTAGAATAAAGAAAAGTAACTAGAGTTTGATAACCAGCAACCTAAGTAGAGTGGATAAAGCAAAATAACTAGAGTTTGATTACCAGCAACCTAACTAGAGTTTGGATAAAGCAACCTCACTTGTGCGCGAACAAGCTAGGTGTCTGAATTTTTTATGGTTATATGTCGAGATGCTTAGAGAATTGGCAATCAATGTAAGGCAACTGCAGCACATAGATCGCCAAATGTTTGTCATTTCTTAGTCAGCAATCCAAATACTAATGGTAAACTGTTCAAACTACTATTCACATATTGTATTGAAAATTTAAGAAGAATCTGAAAAAAGTTGGAGTTTCCAGCCTAATCCTGGCTGAGTTTTTGTTTGGTTTCTATTCGTTATTTTTGCGATACTATATTTTATACAAAATGACAAGGATAGGCCAAAAATCAAGAATGTGTTATATAGCCCCTGTCATAATTGGAATTACATAGCAGATCTTAAAATTGAGAGGCAACCCTGAAGCCCTACATGGGGTTTAGTGATGTCCGTGATTACTAGCATATTTTCCTACATTGTTTCTGTTGTATCCATTACCTTTATTATTTTTAATTGTGACATTTTGGTGAATGTTACGATGGTGGCAGAGATCTCATAGCATGTGTGGACTGTGGACAGTACCACCCATAGTGAATCATCAATAATACTGGTATGTTCTCTGCTCTTATCTGTATTTTGTTTTTTACATGGTAGATTAATTTAACTACATTTTACTATGTTATGCCTCAAGTGTACAGAGCTCATTTAGTTTAGGTACATATAGATATTTTAAAACGTGTATTTATATACCTTCCCTTTTCTTTTCATTACCTTCCTTGTTGCTTGTTTTCTATTTTGTGGAATCGTGGAGAAATAGTTGATGGCCACACAATGCAATTAAGGTGCCTTTTACTGCAAACTCAATGCAACATTTTATTATTCCCAAAGAAGATGATGTGGTGATGAGAAAACGTAGCATATAGCTCATTATTTTTTACTTCCCGTCTCACCATTTTTGGAAACATTGTTTTCTGTTAGCAATATATTTTGGCAATGTTATTTTGTATATTGGTTTCTATCACTCATGTTATCACCAAGATTTGTTGCTCCTGTTATGTCTGAGAATTTTGTTGACCTCGGCAGTGCTGCCCTTTGTATCTGGTTTGAGGCCTGGTTGAATGCATTGTTCGGGCAATTCTCTTCTAAATGAATGGGCACAGCTCCTGAGGATGAAGGCAGGCTATGGATTCCACGGGCTTGATATGCACTTATAGCTTTGACCACACGCTGGTGGCTAGGTTGTCTGATAGGGAGTATTGTAGCATCACCAACACTTGTCCTGGCAAAAAAGGCAAATTTGATAATTTGCCACCCCTTACCTTCCCCTTTCATAATTTGCCCCCCCTGAGAATGACAGGTGGGGCCCGGGCCCACCCGTCATTGAGACAATGGGTGGCAAATTGTGAAAGGGGGAAGTAAGGGGTGGCAAATTATCAAATCGCCCGGCAAAAAATGCCTAAGAACTTTTGGCAATTGTAATGCGCTCTTTCTGTTCATCAATATGGGTTGTGGGCTTCTAACTTTCAGGCGTATTTGAGATCTGTATTTTGGACTCTTTCATATCTGCCGCATCATTCGATCTTATAACTTTCAAGAACATGACATGATGTTTTCTTTTTATTTTTTGCATTGTCCATTACTAACTTGTGTTCCAAAAAACACAAACAAGCGGTTACTTATGAAAAATCACTACAAGCATCTCTCAATGCTCAAGATACTGTAATACATTGGTCTATGCAGCTTTTAGGAACTTATCTTGTCTTGTTATTTTTTTTTAGTTTTATGCATTGATGGAATAATAGAAAAGACCCTGTTATTCAGCTTGGAGGGTGAGTATTCACGGTTGCACATGTTTGCATTATACCACTGAAAACTCTTCACAGAATAACTCATAATCTTCAGAGGATGATTGTGAGCTAAGGAATCGACTTTCACCTTCTCAACTATATCGAGAATGCAGCTACAAACAACATCATGATGTCGTACAAGTGTTGCTTAACCGTATAAGGATCATCCCCTAAAAAACCTGTCTAAGGATCAAGCAATATTAAGATAATTGGTTGTTCTTTTCTCTATGCATGAGCCTAAATTATAGTCGTAATATTATGTCGTGCTATCATAATATCTTCTTTATGCATTCCCATATAGTATGGTTTTGGTTGTAATATTAATCAAAATGTGCATTGCAGGTGCACGTTTACTAGTTCATAATAATTGCTGAAACTTGAATGTTGGCTTTTCATGTCTACAACAACAAGAGCAAACAGAGTTTGTAAAAGTTTTTCTTTTTCTCTATCAGCTTGTCAACTGAATTGCTTGAGGACAAGCAAGGGTTTAAGCTTGGGGGAGTTGATACGTCTCCGTCGTATCTACTTTTCCAAACACTTTTGCCCTTGTTTTGGACTCTAACTTGTATGATTTGAATGGAACTAACCCGGACTGACGCTGTTTTCAGCAGAACTACCATGGTGTTGTTTTTTGTGTAGAAAATAAAAATTCTCGGAATGTCCTGAAACTCCACGGAACACCTTGGAAAAAATAAAGAAAAATCGTCGCAAAAGATGAAGACCAGGGGGCCACACCCTGCTCACGAGGGTAGGGGGCGCCCCCTGGGCGCGCCCCCTACCTCGTGGGCCCCCTGATGGCCCTCCAACGCCAACTCCAACTCCATATATTGGCTTTCGGGGAGAAAAAAATCAGAGAGAAGAAATCATCGCGTTTTAAGATACGGAGCCGCCAAGCCCTAATCTCTCGGGAGGCTGATCCGAGTCCGTTCGGGGCTCCGAGAGAGGGATTCGTCGCCGTCGTCATCATCAACCATCCTCCATCACCAATTTCATGATGCTCACCGCCGTGCGTGAGTAATTGCATCGTAGGCTTGCTGGACGGTGATGGGTTGGATGAGATTTATCATGTAATCGAGTTAGTTTTGTTAGGATTTGATCCCTAGTATCCATTATGTTCTGAGATTGATGTTGCTATGACTTTGCTATGCTTAATGCTTGTCACTAGGATCCGAGTGCCATGATTTCAGATCTGAACCTATTATGTTTTCATGAATATATGTGAGTTCTTGATCCTATCTTGCAAGTCTATAGTCACCTACTATGTGTTATGATCCGGCAACCCCGAAGTGACAATAATCGGGACCACTCCCGGTGATGACCATAGTTTGAGGAGTTCATGTATTTACTATGTGCTAATGCTTTGTTCCGTTTCTCTATTAAAAGGAGGCCTTAATATCCCTTAGTTTCCAATAGGACCCTGCTGCCACGGGAGGGTAGGACAAAAGATGCCATGCAAGTTCTTTTCCATAAGCACATATGACTATATATAGAATACATGCCTACATTACATTGATGAACTGGAGCTAGTTCTGTGTCACCCTATGTTATGACTGCTACTTGATGAACCACATCCGGCATAATTATCCATCACTAATCCGGTGCCTACGAGTTTTCCGTATACTGGTTCTGGCTTATTTACTTTTCCGTTGCTACTGTTACAATCACTACAAAATACCAAAAACATTACTTTTGCTGTCTTTACTTTTGTTACCGTTACCACCACTATCATATTACTTTGCTACTAAATTCTTTGCTGCAGATACTAAGTTTCAGTTGTGGTTGAATTGACAACTCAGCTGCTAATACTTGAGAATATTCTTTGGCTCCCCTTTTGTCGAATCAATAAATTTGGGTTGAATACTCTACCCTCGAAAACTGTTGCGATCCCCTATACTTGTGGGTTATCATTATGTAGTCAACGTTCACATAACACCACTAGAGGAGAGACGACATACATCTCATCAAAATATCGAACGAATACCAAATTCACATGACTACTAATAGCAAGACTTCACCCATGCCCTCAGGAACAAACGTAACTACTCACAAAGCATATTCATGGTCACGATCAGAGGAGTATTAATATGCCTTAAGGATCTGAACATATGATCTTCCACCAAGTAAACCAATTAGCATCAACTACAAGGAGTAATCAACACTACTAGCAACCCACAGGTACTAATTTGTGGTTTTGGATACAAGATTGGATACAAGAGATGAACTAGGGTTTGAGAGGAGATGGTGCTGGTGAAGATGTTGATGGAGATTGACCCCCTCCCGACGAGAGGATCATTGGTGATGACGATGATGATGATTTCCCCCTCTCGGAGGGAAGTTTCCCCGGCAGAACAGCTCCTCCGGAGCCCTAGATTGGTTCCGCCAAGGTTCCGCCTCGTTGTGGCGGAGTTTCGTCCCGTAAGATTTCTTATGATTTTTTCCAGGGTAAAAGCCTTCATATAGCAGAAGATGGGCACCGGAGGGCCACCAGGGGGCCCAAGAGACAGGGGGCACGCCCAGTAGGGGGGGGGGGCGCCCCCACCCTCCTGGCCAGGGTGTGGGCCCCCTTTGGTATTTTCTTCGCTCAATAATTCTTATTAATTCCAAAAGTGACTTCCATGGAGTTTCAGGATTTTTGGAGCTGTGCAGAATAGGTTTCCAATATTTGCTCCTTTTCCAGCCAGAATCCCAGCTGCCGGCATTCTCCCTCTTCATGGTAAACCTTGCAAAATAAGAGAGAATAGCCATAAGTATTGTGACATAACGTGTAATAACAGCCCATAATGCAATAAGTATCGATATAAAAGCATGATGCAAAATGGACGTATCAACTCCCCCAAGCTTAGACATCGCTTGTCCTCAAGCAGAAGCCGAAAATCGAAAAATATGTCCACATGTTTAGAGATAGAGATGTCGATAAAAATAAAATACGGACATGAGGGCATCATGATCATTCTTATAACAACAACATATATAGATTTTGTCATATGATTTCTTATGCTCAAGTAACAATCTATTCACAATGTCAAGTATGGTTCAAAAACTTCATTGAGAACTAGCAAACTGTAATCTCAGTCATTGAAGCAATTGCAATTTATCATAACATCGAAAAGAGTCAAGAATAGAGCTTTTCAGCAAGTCCACATACTCAACTATCATATAATATTCTACAATTGCTAACACTCACGTAATACTTATGGTTATGGAGTTTTAATCGGACACTGAGAAAGATAGGGGCTTATAGTTTCGCCTCCCAACATATTCACCTTTGGGTGATGTCAGCAATAATAGTTCATGCTAACTTACATCCAATTGGATATATGTATCAGGATCTTTCCAACACAAGGTGCTTGCCAAAGGATAAAATGCAAAAGGGAAAGGTGAAGATCCCCTTGACTCTTGCGTAAAGTAAAGACATAAAGTAAAAGATAGGCCCTTCGCAGAGAGAAGCAGAGGTTGTCATGTGATTTTAGGGTGGGATGCACAAAATCTTAATGCAAAAGAATGTCACTTTATATTGCCACTTGTGATATGAACCTTTATTATGCAGTTCGTCGCTTTTATTACTTCCATATCACACGATCGTATAAAGCTTATTTTCTCCGCACTAATAAGTCATACATATTTAGAGAGCAATTTTTATTGCTTGCAACATGACAAGACTTACTTGAAGGATCTTACTCAATCCATAGGTAGGTATTGTGGACTCTCATGGCAAAGCTGGGTTTAAGGATATTTGGAAGCACAAGTAGTATCTCTACTTGGTGCAAGGAATTTTTGGCTAGCATGAGGGGGAAAGGCAATCTCAACATGTTCGAGAGATCCATGACAATACTTTAACTGAGATGTGAGAAAACATAAACCATTATGTTGTCTTCCTTGTCCAACATCAACTCTTTAGCATGTCATACTTAATGAGTTCTCATAATCATAAAAGATGTCCAAGATAGTATATTTATATGTGAAAACCTCTCTTCCCTTATTACTTCCTATTAATTGCAACGATGACCAAAACTACGTTTGTCAACCCTCAACAACTTTTAAGCTCATACTCTTTATATGTGAAGTCATTACTATCCATAAGATCAATATGAACTCTTTTATTCTTTTTATTCTTTCTATTTTCTCAAGATCATAGCAAGATAGCAAAACCCTTGACTCAACACTAATCTTTATTATAGATAGCTCACAGACTCAATTACATAGAAGGGATCACAAAGCAAAACTCAAAAACTAATTCATACCAAAACTTCAATCTACTAGATCAAGATATTACTAAAAGGATCGAACTAAGAAAAAGGGTAAAGATAGGAGTGTGATGGTGATACGATACCGGGGCACCTCCCCCAAGCTTGGCAGTTGCCAAGGGGAGTGCCCATACCCATGTGATTATGTCCTCGGAGGCGGTGAAGAAGGAGTTGTTGATGATGTAGGCTTGCCGTCCATCTTCCAAGGCATAGGCTCACCATCATAGAAGGATGATCGAGTCTCCGGGATCCTCAAATCTACAACCAAACTCATCCTCTTGAATCTATATTCATACTCATAATTTTAGTTTTGCAGGTCATAGATCTGGGCCTGGAGGTGCTCGATTTTCTCTTGAAGCTTGAAGATGGTCTCCCCAATGATCTTGGCATCCATCTTGTGGTTGTTGGTGAACTCCGCGATCATCATCTGGTCGGCGTTGAGTCCTCGCTCCACCATCCCTTGGCACTTGAAAACTTGTTGTTCCATGGCTTTGAGCTTTGTCTCCACGCTTCCGGTATGCCTTCGTCCCTCCACATCGCGGATGTGCAGCACCCCCTCACGCATCTCAATGGTTTGAGGGTGTTGCAGCACCTCCGCAAGATAAGGGTTGATAACCCTCTCGAAAAACTTGTCCTTGGGAGCGCTTGGAGACGTCATGGTGCTCTAGATCTGTCAGAAAAACAACTCAAAATGAAAACAGAGGGGTTTTGCGCGATACGGTGGTCAAAACCTTCGAGAGATTATATAATGAATTTTTACCGACCAAAAGAAGTAACGTGCAAGAAAACGGAGTCCGGAGGCACACGAGGTTCCCACGAGACAGGGGGGCGCGCCCAGTAGGGGTTGGCGCGCCCTCCACCCTCGTGGAGGCCTCGTGTCCTTCCTGGATTACTTCTTGCTTTCCAAAATTCTTAAATATTCCAAAACGGAGAAAAATTGCCATTAGAATTGTTTTGGAGTCGGTTTACTTACCATACCACATACCTATTCCTTTTCGGAGTCTGAAATGTTTTGGAAAGTGTCCCTTACGTATTCCTCCGGGGTTACGGTTTCAATAATATTAGTTTCAACATTTATAGGATTACTTGAGATATAATGTTTGATTCTTTGACCGTTCACCACCCTCGGACTTGTGCCTTCGAAGTTGTTGATTTTTATGGCACTGGAATGATAGACCTCCTCGGTAACGTAAGGACCTTCCCACTTAGAGAGAAGTTTTTCCTGTAAAAAATCTTAAACGAGAGTTGAATAGCAACACATAATCACCTACGTTAAACTCACATTTTTGTATTCTTTTGTCATGCCATCCATTAACTTTTACTTTGAACAGCTTGGCATTCTCATAGGCTTGGGTACTCCATTCATCAAGTGAGCTAATATCAAATAACCTCTTCTCACCGGCAAGTTTGAAGTCATAGTTGAGCTCTTTAATAGCCCAATATGCTTTATGTTCAAGTTCTAGAGGTAAGTGACATGCTTTTCCATAAACCATCTTATACGGAGACATACCCATAGGATTTTTATATGCAGTTCTATAGGCCCATAATGCATCATCAAGTTTTTTGGACCAACTCTTTCTAGATCTTTTCACAATCTTTTGCAAAACTAATTTGAGCTCTCTATTGCTCAACTCTACTTGGCCACTAGACTGTGGGTGATAAGGAGATGCAATTCTACGATTAACATCATACTTAGCAAGCATTTTACGAAGAGCACCATGAATAAAATGTGAACCACCATCAGTCATAAGATATCTAGGGACTCCAAACCTCAAAAAAATAACTTCTTTAAGCATCTTAATAGAGGTGTTATGATCAGCACTACTAGTTGGAATAGCTTCTACCCACTTGGTAACGTAATCAACAGCAACTAAAATATGTGTGTAACCATTAGAGGCGGGAAAAGGTGCCATATAATCAAAGCCTCAAACATCAAATGGTTCAATAACAAGAGAGTAATTCATAGGCATTTCTTGACGTCTACTAATATTACCAATTCTTTGACATTCATCACAAGACAAGACAAACTTACGGGCATCTTTGAAGAGAGTAGGCCAATAAAAACCGGATTGCAATACCTTATGTGCAGTTCTATCTCCAGCGTGGTGTCCTTCATATGGTTCGGAGTGACACTTGCGTAGCTGTTCCTGTTCATGCTCAGGTACACAAAGTCTAATAACACCATCTACTCCTTCTTTGTAAAGATGTGGGTCATCCCAGAAGTAATGTCTTAAATCATAAAAGAACTTTTTCTTTTGCTGGTATGTGAAACTAGGTTGTATAAATTTAGCAACAATGTAATTAGCATAATCATCATACCATGGAGCAGTACGAGAAGCATTAATGACCGCTAATTGTTCATCAGGAAAGCTATCATCAATAGGTAGTGGGTCATCAAGAACATTCTCTAACCTAGACAAGTTGTCTGCAACGGGGTTCTCAACTCCCTTTCTATCAATAATATGCAAATCAAATTCTTGGAGCAAGAGAACCCATCTAATAAGTCTAGGCTTAGCATCTTTCTTTTCCATAAGATATTTAATAGCAGCATGGTCAATGTGAATATAACTTTAGAATCAACAATATAAGGTCTGAACTTATCACAAGCAAATACAACTGCTAAGAATTCTTTTTCAGTGGTAGCATAATTTCTCTGGGCAGTATCAAGAGTTTTACTAGCATACTGGATAACATTCAATTTCTTATCAACTCTTTGCCCTAGAACAACACCTACAGCATAATCACTAGCATCATACATAATTTCAAAGGGTAAATTCCAATTAGGTGGCTAAACAATAGGTGCAGTGATCAAAGCTTTCTTAAGTATTTCAAATGTTTCTACACAATCATCATCAAAAACAAAAGGAATATCTTTTTGCAATAAATTATTCAAAGGCCTAGAGATTTTAGAAAAGTCCTTAATGAACCTCCTATAAAAACCGGCATGACCAAGGAAACTTCTTATACCTTTTATGTCCTTGGGACATGGCATCTTTTCAATAGCATCAACTTTAGCTCTATCAACTTCAATACCTCTCTCAGAAATCTTACGCCCCAAGACAATGCCTTCATTAACCATAAAGTGGCACTTTTCCCAATTCAAGACGAGACTAGTGTCTTCACATCTCTGCAAAACTCGATTAAGGTTGCTCAAGCAATCATCAAAAGAGGATCCATAAACGGAGAAATCATCCATGAATACCTCACAAATCTTTTCACAAAAGTCAGAGAATATAGCCATCATGCATCTTTGAAAGGTAGCAGGTGCATTACATAAACCAAAAGGCATGCGTCTATAAGCAAAAGTACCGAAAGGGCAAGTAAAAGTAGTTTTTGATTGATCCTCCGCTGACACAGGTATTTGAGAGAAACCAAAATAACCATCTAGAAAGCAGAAATGTGTGTGTTTGGATAGTCTTTCTAGCATTTGATCAATAAAAGGTAAAGGGTAATGATCTTTCTTAGTAGATTTATTTAATTTACAGAAATCAATTACCATCCTATAACCTGTAATAATTCTTTGCAGGATCAATTTATCTTTATCATTAGGAACAACAGTAATACCTCCCTTCTTAGGAATGCAATTGACAGGACTTACCCAATCACTATCAGCAACGGGATAAATTATACCTGCCTCAAGGAGATTTAGTATCTCCTTTCTTACCACTTATCTCATCTTAGGATTTAACCGTTGTTGAGGGTCTCTAACTGGTTTGGCATCTTTCCCCAATTTAATTTTGTGTTGGCATAGAGAGGACTAATGCCCTTAAGATCATCCAGAGTATATCCTATAGCAGCACGGTGCTTCTTCAGAGTTTTCAATAATCTTTCCTCTTCTTGCTCCAAAAGGTTAGCAGTAATAATAACAGGATATATCTTCTTTTCATCAAGATAAGCATATTTAAGATTATCAGGTAAAGGTTTGAGCTCAAACACGGGATCACCCTTGGGTGGAGGGGGATCCCATAAGATTTCAATAGGTAAGTTGTGTTTCAGAATAGGACCTTATTGAAGGAATACCTCATCTATTTCCCTTCTTTCATTCATAAACATATCATTTTCATGGTCTAGCAAATATTGTTCTAATAGATCAG
This sequence comes from Aegilops speltoides, assembly GCA_021437245.1. Classification (NCBI taxonomy): domain Eukaryota; kingdom Viridiplantae; phylum Streptophyta; class Magnoliopsida; order Poales; family Poaceae; genus Aegilops; species Aegilops speltoides. Next base: position 21,237,129 of record CM038141.1, read on the forward strand.
TAGGAGGCACAGCAATAGAGGCAAGACCAATAATCTCATCCTTACTAGGTGATTCTTTATCACGGGGTTGTCTACGAAACTTAGCAAAATTAAACTCATGAGACATATCCCCTAAGCCACTTGTAACAATATAATTTTCACAATCAATCCTAGCATTAACAGTATTCAAGAAGGGTCTACCAAATATAATGGGACAAAAGTCATCTTGTGGGGAACCAAGAACAAGAAAATCAGCAGGATATTTAACTTTCCGACACAAGACTTCAACATCTCTAACAATCCCAACTGGTGAAATAGTATCTCTATTGGCAAGCTTAATAGTAACATCAATACCTTCCAACTCAGCGGGTGCGATATCATGCATAATTTCTTTATATAAGGAAATGGGTATTGCACTAGCACTAGCACCCATATCACATAAGCCATGATAACAATGATCTCATATTTTAACAGAAATCATAGGCATGCCTACAACGGGTCTATGTGTCTTAGCATCGGGTCTAGCAATATTAGCAGCTTCACCACAGAAGTAAATAGCATGCCCATCTATATTATCATCCAAGAGATCTTAAACCATAGCAATACTAGGTTCACCTTTGATTTGCTCAGGGGGTGTATATGTTCTAGTATTACTCTTACGAACAACAGTTGAAGCTTTAGCATGATCCTTTATCCTAATAGGAAAAGGTGGTTTCTCAACATAAGTAGTAGGAACAATAGGATCATTATAAGTGATAGTATTTTCTTCAACTGTAATAGGTGCAACTACCTTTACTTCAGTGGGAGGGTTATATTTAAACCACTTCTCCTTAGGGAGATCAACGTGAGTAGCAAAAGATTCACAAAAAGCAGCTACTATCTCAAAGTCAAGTCCATATTTAGCGCTAAATCCACGAAAAGCATCAGTATCCATAAAAGATTTAACACAATCAAACTTAGATGTCATACCTGACTCCTTACCATCGTCGGAACCCCAATCTTCGGAGTTGCGTTTAATTCTTTCCAGTAAATCCCACTTGAATTCAGTAGTCTTTAGCATATAAGAACCAGCACAGGAAGTATCAAGCATGGTGCGATCATTGAGAGAAAGCCGAGCATAATTTTTTTGAATAATCATATCTCTAGAGAGCTCATGATTGGGGCATGAATATAACATTGACTTAAGCCTCCCCCAAGATTGAGCGATACTTTCTCCTTCGCGAGGCTAGAAATTATATATGTAATTACGATCACGATGAACAAGATGCATAGGATAGAACTTCTGGTGAAATTCCAACTTCAATCGTTTATAGTTCCAAGATCCCGTATCATCACATATGTAGCCTATACCATGTCAATGCGTCTCCCTTCAAAGATAAAGGAAAGACCTTCCTCTTAACAACATCATTAGGAATACCTGCAAGCTTAAATAATCCACAAACTTCATCCACAAAGATAAGGTGTAAATCGGGATGCAATGTTCCATCTCCTGCAAAGGGATTAGCTAGCAGTTTCTCTATCATACGCGAAGGAATCTCAAAGTAAAAATTTTTAGTAGGTTCAGTGGGTTGAGGATAAACTCTTTGCTCTACTGGTCGGGGTGAAGATGCCCCGAACAAGCCCCTCAAAGGATTAGTTTCCATAGTAACAAGTGACAGAAAATTTCAGCACACTATATAAATGTTTCCCTACCAAGTTCCACTCACCAAAGGCGCTTCACTCCCCGGCAACGGCGCCATAAAATAGTCTTGATGACCCACAAGTATAGTGGATCTATCGTAGTCCTTTCGATAAGTAAGAATGTCGAACCCAATGAGGAGCAGAAGGAAATGACAAGCGGTTTTCAGTAAGGTATTCTCTACAAGCACTGAAATTGTAGGTAACAGGTAGTTTTGTGATAAGATAATTTGTAACGGGTAACAAGAAATGAAAGTAAATAAGGTGCAGCAAGGTGGCCCAATCCTTTTTGTAGCAAAGTACAAGCCTGGACAATTTCTTATAATGAGAAAAGCTCTCCCGAGAACACATGGGAATTATCGTCAAGCTAGTTTTCGTCACGCTCATCTGATTCGCGTTCGGTACTTTGATAATTTGATATGTGGGTGGACCGGTGCTTGGTTACTTCCCTTTCTTGGACAAGCATCCCACTTATGATAAACCCCTATTGCAAGCATCCACAACTACAAAATAAGTATTAAGGTAAACCTAGCCATAGCATGGAACTAGTGCATCCAAATCTGCCCCTTACGAAGCAACGCGTAAACTAGGGTTTAAGCTTCTGTCACTCTAGCAACCCATCATCTACTTACGAAGCAACACATAAACTAGGGTTTAAGCTTCTGTCACTCTAGCAACCCATCATCTATCAATGTAGTCGATGTTCACATAACACCACTAGAGGAGAGACAACATACATCTCATAAAAATATCGAACGAATACCAAATTCACATGACTACTAATAGCAAGACTTCACCCATGTCCTCAGGAACAAACGTAACTACTCACAAAGCATATTCATGTTCATGATCAGAGGAGTATTAATATGCATTAAGGATCTGAACATATGATCTTCTACCAAGTAAACCAATTAGCATCAACTACAAGGAGTAATCAACACTACTAGCAACCCACAGGTACCAATTTGTGGTTTTGGATACAAGATTGGATACAAGAGATGAACTAGGGTTTGAGAGGAGATGGTGCTGGTGAAGATGTTGATGGAGATTGACCCCCTCCCGATGAGAGGATTGTTGGTGATGACGATGGTGATGATTTCCCCCTCCCAGAGGGAAGTTTCCCTAGCAGAACAGCTCCTTCGGAGCCCTATATTGGTTCCGCCTCATCGCGGCGGAGTTTCGTCCTGTAAGCTTGCTTATGATTTGTTCCAGGGTAAAAGCCTTCACATAGCAGAAGATGGGCACAGGAGGGCCACCAGGGGGCCCAGGAGACAGGGGCGCGCCCAGTAGGGGGGCGCCCCCACCCTCCTGGCTAGGGTGGGGGCACCCTCTGGTATTTTCTTCGCTCAATAATTCTTATTAATTCCAAAAGTGACTTCCGTGGAGTTTCAGGATTTTTGGAGCTGTGCATAATAGGTTTCCAATATTTGCTCCTTCTCTAGCCAGAATCCCAGCTGCCGGCATTCTCCCTCTTCATGCTAAACCTTGCAAAATAAGAGAGAATAGCCATAAGTATTGTGACATAACATGTAATAACAGCCCATAATGCAATAAATATCGATATAAAAGCATGATGCAAAATGGACGTATCACACCCCTTTGTTCGCGGACTCATCTTCTACTATGGGCTAGATATCCATGATCTAGCCCCAAATTCTTTGCTCCACATCTTGGCGTTTATCGTCGTGTGTGAGGCACTGCTCTGCATCCCCCCACACTTCGGCCTATGGCTAAAAGTCTTCAATGTGAAGCCAAAGGTGGTCGAAGGGTAGCATGCGGACTGCGGTCGCGCCATGGTGAGCAAGCTTCCCAACGCCACTTCGCCTAAAGGGGCCTTTGTGGAGACCGTCAAGGTGTGGCAACAGGAGTGGTTCTACATCACCAAACCCCACGATGCCAAGTAGGAGGCCACTCCTGAGTTTAGATCCGGGCCCCCAATGCAGCTCGCATCGTGGACCAACAAGGGTCTGGATTGGGGATCCTCGGCGGAAGTGTTGATGCTGCAAAAGCGCATCACAAACATGATAGGCAAGAACACCAGTATCAATAATGTGATTCAGGTGATGCTCTTCCACCAGATTCTTCCCTGCCAACTCCGGCCCTCCCACATGTGGGAGTTCAATCTGGAAGATCCACGCACCCTGTAGCACTTCTTCAGCACAACGCACGAGGATATCTGGAAGCTGCTCTTCAAGGCCCAGAAATAGTGGCTAAAGAAGACCGAAGACATTGGCCTCGACAGTGAGAATCCGGCCACACCGGTAAGTGTGTTATTCTCAAACATACATTCGGTCCATAAATTCTTAGACATAATGAGTTTTCCATCCCTCATACAGGGCTGGATAGCGAAGGCGGAGCGAATCAAGTGTCCGGCATCGCGGCCTGAAGATGCGGCCACTCCCCAGTTGACGAAGATGCTGGTTCTGGTGCCCTATCAGGCACTGAAGAAGAAGGCCAAGAAGAAGAGCAAGGAGGCCAAGGGCGGCCTCCTCCTTAAGGGTACTTTGGATGAAGTGTCCGGAGAGACCAAGATACCCTCCTCCCACGAGGGAGATGAAGACAAAGAGGAGGAGGAGGCAGAAAGTGACTCCCCTCTCAAGGGGAGGAAGAAGAAGAGGGCAGCCTCCACAGACCCAGAGGAGGGGGCGTCCAAGAGGGGAAGGTGACCCTCTCGGATGGTTAGGATTCAGAGGCCAAACCCATCCCCAAGAGGCTTCCCAGGGTGAATCCAGTGGCCGCGTCGTACGTACCAAATTATACATTACAAGTATTCGGTCCTATATGTTTTTAATATAACATATTATATTGTATGTGTTTCAGCCCTGCTCGCGACCTCCCCAACCCGTCGCTATCTAAGGGGAGTTCTATGGCACTAGAGATGGCAGAGAGCGAGACTCCTCTGTGAGCCTCTCTGCCAACCATCACGGATGACACCGAGGTGTTGTCCCGAAGGGCCTCTCCAGGCCGTGGAGGGGTGAGTGAGGCTGCCAAGATGGCGCCAGAGGGTGATGCCTCGACTGCCGAAAACATGTGGGGTGCAACCCCCATGGCGACCGACGGTGGGGGCCCTGACCAGTCCGGCCCCCAGCCGAACATTATTCTGGAGACCCATATGGCTCCGAAATCGAGCGAGTAGCCCTCTTTGAAGGAGGGGGAGCATCAGCTCTGACGACAACCCCCATTAATCCAGAGGCGCCGAATGCTCTGGTGGAAGCACTACGGCATGCTTCCATCATGGAGGAGCACCGCACCCAATAGCGGGCTGAACGAAACCTTCGCCAACCTGCTAACAAGCTTCGAGGTATGCGACGTAATGCTCTTAGACGCTTTCATATGAAGGAAATATACCTGTATATAGATAGTAGCCCCTGAGAGTCTGTCCGGTATTTGAAAAAAGCCGAACAGAGGATCACATAGTATTCAGAAGAGGTACTTTTCTATTGTACAATAGGCTTCCTTGTTGGCGGCAACTGCCCAGGCCGTTGAAGTTTCTGAACTCAATCGAAAACTGAAGCTGGCTGATGATGAGATCGACCGCGTGAACAAGTGATTCGATGAGGCACAAGGTATGTGCGTACGTTTAAAAGAGTTTTATATATCTGAAGTGATATGCAAATTTAGAGTTTAACTCATGTGCTGCTAGATTATGAGTGCAGGTAGCGCAGCCGAAGTTGAGACCCTCAAGAGCACCCTTGCCCAAGCCAAAGAGGAGGCGAAGGCGAGCAAAGCAGCCGCTGACAAAGCGGTTGTGGAATTAAAGACAGAACAGGTCGCCCACCGCCAGTATGAAGAGAGGGTGGCCGAAGTGGAGCAAGAGCTGAAGGATGCCATCGGCAAATGCGAGGCTTTGGAGGAGAAGACTACGGCCCAAGCAGTCGAACTCACCAAAGCCCTCAACGAGGCCACGGAGGCACGGACAGAATCCCGGGGTGCTCATGAAGAGATCCGGCAGGCCGGACAGATAGCGGCTAGTAAGCCCTTTCTTTTGTAGAGTACATTTGAGTGTCAAAGATATGCCTTGCTCTCTCGACATTGGAGTTCTCCAGACGCCTTTGCGGATCTTCCGAGGAGTGCTGCCGACGCCGCGCAATTCTTCTGGGCCCAGGAGGAAAATACGATAGAGAAGTTGTTCTGGTCAAAGTTCTTGGCGTTGGAGCGTCCGGCGCTATTGAACAACCAGATGATGCAACTGTCGGAGCTACATAGGATGTCCGGCCTGGCCATGAAGGACGTCATAGTCCAGATTTGGCCAGTCGAACACATTCCTAGCAGTTATTTCGACCGGGTGAGGTGACTCGCCGATGCGCTGCACCGAGTTGAAGATGTGAAGCGCTCAGCATGCATAGAGGGTGCACGGATGGCCTTTGCCCGTGTCAAGATGCACTGGGTGGAGATGAAGGCCACCGTCGTGGCAACAGAAGGCCCGCCCGAAGGCAAGGACCACCGCAAGTCGGAGACTTTAACGATGTCCTGGCGGGTGCCTGAATAGTAGAGGGTCAATGCTCAAGGGATATCATGTTTCAGTGAATGTATTATGGTTATCCAGACTTTGTTTTAAGAGCCAAGGCTTGTAATATATTTATGCCTTTATCTGAAATAATTTTCCTCCTGTGCGGCCGTTTTAATGCTGAAACTTTGCTAGTCGTCGGCTTCAGCCCCCACATAGATGCTACGGGGGTGTTCGGAATAGCGTGCGATCACACTTGACCGAACGTCTTGGTCCGTAAAGGAGGTGTCTGCGCGGTGAACCAGGCAATCAGACTATGCAGCTTTATTACTTTCACTTAGCCATAGGAGTTTGACAGTGGGGCTAAGTACTAGCCCCTGGTGTGTATGCGGCCATCCAAACTAGGATGCCTTAGGCGCATGACTGAGTGAAGGCCAGTCCTTCGTATAATATGGACTAAATCGTAAAAGATTTGTAGCAACTCGCCGAATTGCCGACCAGCTCTCGCCATATCATAATAGTCAGTTTTCGGCTTTCTCTACCAAGGTGTTTGATCGGACGAACCAGAAACACAATCGAATGTAGTTCTCCCTTTACTACCTTAGCCGAACGAGCGGAACGTAAGGTGGTAATCACAGGAGCCGGGAAACCCAACTATTGACGAAAGACATGATTCGGAGTTGATGCATATAATGCAATATTCGGACGCTGAAGTATATTCTAGAAGTGTTCGGACTTTTGAAAATATATGTGGCCGAATAGAGCCCCCAACATTTAAGCAGTACCAAAGTATATGTGGCAATCTGAAGCCAAGAGGAAACATAGATTATGAAGTAAACAAACACCGAACAGGGGTTGGCAAAAAACTTTTTCCATTATAATCTGTTTGATACGTCAAATCGTGTTATTATAGATAATGCCATAAACATCAAGGCTATTTTACATGCCGAGAATTTGTAAACAAGGGGAAGATGTATACAGGGCCTAAAAAGGTAGTCTTGAAGATCCCATTGACACCCTGCCGCACGTCTGCGCCGCTTTCTCCTTGGTGCAAGATCCTTTGAGAGGAGAAATCGACGATCGTTTATATAAAATGGGCCTGGGAAAGAGCCCTTGTATGACCGTAAGGTGATTAGGTTTTAACAAACCTGTAATATGAGGGGGGAAAAGGAAGGAAAAAAGGGTTGAGGTCCAAATAGGGTCGAGCCGCACTATAGACCTTGTCTGCAGTGTGCCTCCATCGTTTCCCAAGGTATTTTAAGTGTGTAGTTATGCACACACGGTACATATGCCGTGGTTAGATGGGGTGATCGACGGAGGCGGAACCGCTAATCCAGCTCTGGATCCATCAAGTTGTCCTTCTGCAGAGTAGGCCGGACTTATTTAGCTGTGTCCGGGGTCTTGATGGCCGATGAAGTGTTCGGCTTGATGAGGCTGCTCTGCGCCTCGACTGTCCCCAGGGCCGCGGTATGCTCCTCAGTACGGAGGGAGCGCTCCATGTTTCCATTGACTGCGATAACACCACGCGGTCCGGGCATCTTGAGCTTTAAGTAAGCATAGTGCAGGACTGCATGAAGCGGGCGAAGGTGGTTTGTCCGAGCAATGCGTGATAACCACTATGAAATGGGATAATGTCAAAGATCAAGTCTTCACTTCAGAAGTTATCTGGCGAACCGAAGACTACTTCCAATGTTAATGAACCCATGCAGCGGGCCTCTACGACGGGTATCACTCCTTTAAAGGTAGTGTTACTAGGCTTGATTCTTGACAGGTCAATACCCATTTTATGGACAGTGTCTTGATAAATCAGGTTAAGACTGCTACCGCCGTCCATAAGGACTCGAGTCAGATGGTATCCATCAATGATTGGATCGAGGACCAGGGCTGCCGAACCTCCATGACGGGTACTGGTCGGGTGGTCCCCGCGATCGAAGGTGATCGGACAAGCCGACCATGGGTTGAATTTTGAGGCGACAGGCTCTACGGCGTAGATGTCCCGTAATGCGAGCTTGTGCTCCCTCTTGGGGATATGAGTGACATATATCATATTCACTGTTTTTACCTCAGGGGGAAATTTCTTCTGTCCCCCTGTGTTCGGTAGGCGGGGCTCATTATCGTCCTCTCTTGGCGGCCCTTTCCCCTTGTGTTCGGTATTTAACTAACTGGTTTGTTTGAAGACCCAACAGTTTCTGTTGGAATGATTTGCAGGCTTGTCAGAGGTGCCATGAATCTGGCTAGGTCGATCGAGCATTTTGTCCAAATTAGATGGGTCGTCCCTATTTCCTTTGAATGGCTTCTTCCGCTGACCGGGTTTAGAGCCACTGAATCCAGCATTGACTGCTATATCTTCAGTTTCTTCATTGTTGTTCCAAGGCTTGTGTTTGTTATTTCGTGGCCTTATGTTGCCATTCCTGGTTTCGGAGGTGCCAGGGTCGCTGGTACTGTTGCTTCTACGAGCTAACCAGCTATCTTCTCCCGCACAGAAGCGGGTCATGAGTGCGGTAAGAGCTGCCATAGATTTCGGCTTCTCCTGGCTAAGGTGTCGGGCAAGCCATTCATCACAGACGCTATGTATAAAGGCTGCTAGGGCTTCGGCGTCCGGATAGTCAACGATTTGATTCTTTTTGATTAAGAACCGAGTCCAGAATTGACGGGCTGACTCTCTGGGTTGCTGGACTATGTGACTATGGTCATCGGCGTCAAGTGGCCGAACATAAGTACCTTGGAAGTTGTCTCGAAAGGCATCATCCAAATCTTCCTAGCTGCCGATAGAGTTCTCTAGGAGGCTGTTTAACCAGTGTCGTGCTGGTCCCTTTAGCTTTAGTGGGAGGTATTTGATGGCGTGGAGATCATCACCGCGAGCCATGTGAATGTGGAGAAGAAAGTCTTCAATCCATACGGCGGGATCTGTCGTTCCATCGTATGCTTCGATGTTTACGGGTTTAAACCCTTCTAGACACTGGTGTTGCATTACCACATCGGTAAAGCACAAGGGGTGTGCGGTGCCTCTGTATCGGGAAACGTCACGACGGAGTTCGGATGACATCCGTGTTCAGCCCGAGTGTGGTTATTGAAGGAAATGTGCCCTAGAGGCAATAATAAAGTTGTTATTTATATTTCCTTATATCATGATAAATGTTATTATTCATGCTAGAATTGTATTAACCGGAAACTTAGTACATGTGTGAATACATAGGCAAACAGAGTGGACCTACTATGCCTCTACTTGACTAGCTCGTTAATCAAAGATGGTTAAGTTTCCTGACCATAGACATGTGTTGTCATTTGATGAACGGGATAACATTATTAGAGAATGATGTGATGAACAAGACCCATCCGTTAGCATAGCATAATGATCGTCAAGTATTATTGCTATAGCTTTCTTCATGACTTATACATATTCCTCTGACTATGAGATTATGCAACTCCCGAATACCGGAGGAACACCTTGTGTGCTATCAAACGTCACAACGTAACTGGGTGATTAAAAAGATGCTCTACAAGTGTCTCCGAAGGTGTTTGTTGGGTTGGCATAGATCGAGATTAGGATTTGTCACTCCAGGTACCGGAGAGCTATCTCTGGGCCCTCTCGGTAATGCACATCACCATAAGCCTTGCAAGCAATGTGACTAATGAGTTAGTTACAGGATGATGCATTACGGAACGAGTAAAGAGACTTTCCGGTAACGAGATTGAACTAGGTATGATGATACCGATGATCAAATCTCAGGCAAGTAACATACCGATGATAAAGGGAATAACGTATATTGTTATTGCAGTTTGACCGATAAAGATCTTCGTAGAATATGTAGGAAACAATATAAGCATCTAGGTTCCACTATTGATTATTGGTCGGAGATGTGTCTCGGTCATGTCTACATAGTTCTCGAACCCGTAGGGTCCGCACGCTTAACGTTCGATGACTATTTGTATTATGAGTTATGTGTTGTGGTGACCGAAGTTTGTTGGAGTCCCAGATGAGATGACAGACATGACGAGGAGTCTCGAAATGGTCGAGAGGTAAAGATTCATATATTGGAAGGTTATATACGGACACCGGAATGGTTCCGAAGAGGTTCGGGGATTTATCGGAGTACCGGGAGGCTATCGGAACCCCCCGGGAAAGTTAATGGGCCTCATGGGCCATAGTGGAGAGGAGGAGGCAGGGCACGGGAGGTGGTGCGCACCCCAACAAGCCCAATCCGAATTGGACAAGGGGTGGGGGCACGCCCCCCCTTTCCTTCTCCCTCTCCACCTCTTTCCCCTTTCCCCCTCTCCGTTGGAAGGAAGGGGGGAGCCGACTAGGACTAGGAGTCCTAGTAGGACTCCCCCACCTGGCGCGCCCCCTAGGGCCGGTCGCCTCCCCTCTCCTCATTTATATACGGGGGCGGGGGGCACCCCAAAGGCACATCAATTGTTCTCTTAGTCGTGTGCGGTGCCCCCCTCCACAGTTTACTCCTCCGGTCATAGCGTCATAGTGCTTAGGCGAAGCTCTGCGCGGATCACATCACCATCACCGTCACGACACCATCGTGCTGACAAAACTCTCCCTCGACCCTCTGCTGGATCAAGAGTTCGAGGGACGTCATCGAGCTGAACATGTGCTAAACACGGAGGTGCCGTATGTTCGGTACTAAGATCGGTTGGATCATGAAGACGTTCGAATAAATCAAACGCGTTAACTTAACGCTTCCGCTTTCGGTCTACGAGGGTACATGGACACACTCTCTCCCTCTCGTCGCTATGCATCTGCTAGACAGATCTTGCGTGATCGTGGGAATTATTTTGAAATTACATGCTACGTTCCCCAACGGTGGCATTCGAGCCAGGTCTATGCGTAGATGATATGCACGAGTAGAACACAAAGAGTTGTGGGCGATAATAGTCATACTACTTACCACCAACATCTTATTTTGATTCGGCGGTATTGTTGGATGAAGCGGCCCGGACCAACATTACATGACCACGTTCAAGAGACCGGTTCTACCGACGTGCTTTGCACACAGGTGGCTGGCGGGTGTCTGTTTCTCCAACTTTAGTTGAATCTAATTTGACTATGGTCGGTCCTTGTTGAAGGTTAAAACAACACACTTGATGAAAAATTGTTGTGGTTTTGATGTGTAAGTAAGAACGGTTCTTGCTAGTAGCCCGTAGCAGCCACGTAAAACTTGCAACAACAAAGTAGAGGCCGCTAACTTGTTTTTGCAGGGCATGTTGTGATGTGATATGGTCAAGACGTGATGAGATATAAATTGTTGTATGGGATGATCATGTTTTGTAAAAGTTATCGGCAACTGGCCGGAGCCTTATGGTTGTCTCTTTATTGTATGAAATGCAATCACCATGTAATTGCTTTACTTTATCTCTAAGCAGTAGCGATAGTCGTAGAAGCAATAGTTGGCGAGATGACAACGATGCTACGATGGAGATCAAGGTGTCAAGCCGGTGATGATGGAGATCATGATGGTAATTTGGAGATGGAGTTCAAAGGCACAAGATGATGATGGCCATGTCATGTCACATATTTTGATTGCATGTGATGTTTATCTTTTATGCATCTTATTTTGCTAAGTATGATGGTAGCATTATAAGATGATCCCTCACTAAATTTCAAGGTACAAGTGTTCTCCTTGATTATGCACTATTGCTACAGTTCATCGTGCCGAGACGCCACATGATGATCGGGTGTGATAAGCTCTACGTTCACATACAATGGGTGCAAGCCAGTTTTGCATATGCAAAACACTCAGGTTAAACTTGATGAGCATAGCATATGTAGATATGACCTCGGAACACTGAGACCGAAAGGTCGAACATGAATCATATAGTAGATATGATCAACATAGAGATGTTCACCACTGAAAACTACTCCATCTCACGTGATGATTGGACATGGTTTAGTTGATATGGATCACATGATGATTTAGATGACTAGAGGGATGTCTATCTAAGTGGGAGTTCTTAAGTAATATGATTAATTGAACTTTAATTTATCATGAACTTAGTCTTGATAGTTGTATGCAATGTTGTGTACCAGACCTGATGTGTGCCTTGCTATAAGTTTAGCAGGGAGGTACCAAAGTAATCCAGGAGTGGATCACTAGACAACGGTCAAGAACATCCTGAAATACCTGAAAAGGACTAAGGATATGTTTCTCGTTTATGGAGGTGACAAAGAGCTTGTCGTAAATGGTTACGTCGATGCAAGCTTTGACACTGATCCGGATGACTCAGGGTCGCAAACCGGATACATATTTATACTGAATGGTGGAGCTGTAAGTTGGTGTAGTTCCAAGCAGCGCGTCGTGGCGGGATCAACGTGTGAAGCGGAGTACATAGCTGCTTCGGAAGCAGCAAATGAAGGAGTCTGGACGAAGGAGTTCATATCCGATCGAGGTGTAATACCTAGTGCATCGGCTTCAATGAAAATCTTTTGTGACAATACTGGAGCAATTGCCTTGGCGAAGGAATCAAGATTTCACAAGAGAACCAAAAACATCAAGAGACGCTTCAATTCCATCCGCGATCAAGTCAAGGAGGGAGACATAGATATTTGCAAAATACATAGGGATATGAATGTTGCAGACCAGTTGACTAAGCCTCTTCCACGATCAAAACATGATCAGCACCAAGACTCCATGGTGCTAGAATCATTACTATGTAATCTAGATTATTGATTCTAGTGCAAGTGGGAGACTGAAGGAAATGTGCCCTAGAGGCAATAATAAAGTTGTTATTTATATTTCCTTATATCATGTTAAATATTTATTATTCATGCTAGAATTGTATTAACCGGAAACTTAGTACATGTGTGAATACATAGACAAACAGAGTGTCCTTGCTATGCCTCTACTTGACTAGCTCATTAATCAAAGATGGTTAAGTTTCCTGACCATAGACATGTGTTGTCATTTGATGAACGAGATCACTGAAGGAAATATGCCCTAGAGGAAATAATAAAGTTACTATTTATTTCCTTATTTCATGATAAATGTTTATTATTCATGCTAGAGTTGTATTAACCGGAAACTTAGTACATGTGTAAATACACAGACAAAACAGAGTGTCCCTAGTATGCCTCTACTTGACTAGCTCGTTAATCAAAGATGGTTATGTTTCCTGACCATAGACATGTGTTGCCATTTGATGAACGGGATCACATCATTAGGAGAATGATGTGATGGACAAGACCCATCCATTAGCTTAGCATAATGATCGTTTAGTTTTATTGCTATTGTTTTCTTCATGACTTATACATGTTCCTCTAACTATGAGATTATGCAACTCCCGAATACTGGAGGAACACCTTGTGTGCTATCAAACGTCACAACATAACTAGGTGATTATAAAGTTGCTCTACAGGTGTCTCCGATGGTGTTTGTTGGGTTGGCATAGATCGAGATTAGGATTTGTCACTCCGTGTATCGGAGAGGTATCTCTGGGCCCTCTCGGTAATGATCATCACACTAAGCCTTGCAAGCAATGTGATTAATGAGTTAATTGCGGGATGATGCATTACAGAACGAGTAAAGAGACTTGCCGGTAACAAGATTAAACTAGGTATGATGATATGACGATCGAATCTCGGGCAAGTAACATACCGATGACAAAGGGAACAGCGTATGTTGTTATGCGGTTTGACCGATAAAGATCTTTGAAGAATATGTAGGAGCCAATATGAGCATCCAGGTTCCGCTATTGGTTATTGACCGGAGATGTGTCTCGGTCATGTCTACATAGTTCTCGAACCCGTAGGGTCCGCACGCTTAACGTTCTATGACGATTTGTATTATGAGTTATGTGATTTGATGTACCAAGTTTGTTCGGAGTCCCGAATGAGATCACAGACATGACGAGGAGTCACGAAATGGTCGAGAGGTAAAGATTCATATATTGGAAGGTTGCATTCGGACATCGGAATGGTTCTGAGTGATTCAGGCATTTTTCCGAAGTATCGGGAGGTTACCGGAACCCCCCAGGGAAAGATACGAGCCTTATGGGCCATAGCAGGGAGGATAACCAGCCCAGAAGGGGACGGTGCGCCCCCCACAAGGGAGGAGGCCGAATTGGACTTGGGAAGGGGGCATCACCCACCTTTCCTTCTCCTACTCCCTCTCCTTCGCCTTTTCCCCCTCCGGTAGAAGGAAAAAAAGAGTGGGGCCGAATCCTACTAGGACTCGAGTCCTAGTAGGACTCCCCTCTTGCTGGTGTGCCTCTTGTTGGCCGGCCTCCTCCTCCCCTACTTTATATACGGGGGCAGGGGGCACTGATGACCCACAAGTGTAGGGGATCTATCGTAGTCCTTTCGATAAGTAAGAGGTCAAACCCAACGAGGAGCAGAAGGAAATGATAAGCGGTTTTCAGTAAGGTTTTCTCAGCAAGCACTAAAATTGTAGGTAATAGATAGTTTTGTGATAAGATAGATAGTAACGAGCAACAAGTAAATAAAGTAAATAAAGTGCAGCAAGGTGGCCCAATCCTTTATGTAGCAAAGGATAAGCCTGGACAAATTCTAATAATGGTAAAGGAGCTCCCGAGGACACATTGGAAATTATCGTCAAGCTAGTTTTCATCACGTTCATATGATTCGCGTTCGGTACTTTGATAATTTGATATGTGGGTGGACCGGTACTTGGGTACTGCCCTAACTTGGACAAGCATCCACTTATGATTAACCCCTATTGCAAGCATCCGCAACTACAAAAAGGAGTATTAAGGTAAACCTAACCACAACATTAAACAAATGGATCCATATCAGCCCCTAACGAAGCAACACATAAACTAGGGTTTAAGCTTCTGTCACTCTAGCAACCCATCATCTACTTATTACTTCCCTATGCCTTCCTCTAGGCCCAAATAATGGTGAAGTGTCATGTACTCGACGTTCACATAACACCACTAGAGGAAAAGACAACATACATCTCATCAAAATATCGAACGAATACCAAATTCACATGACTACTGATAGCAAGACTTCACCCATGTCCTCAGGAACAAACGTAACTACTCACAAAGCATACTCATGTTCATAATCAGAGGGGTAATAATATGCATAAAGGATCTGAACATATGATCTTTCACCAAGTAAACCAATTAGCATCAACTACAAGGAGTAATCAACACTACTAGCAACCCACAGGTACCAATTTGTGGTTTTGATACAAGATTGGATACAAGAGATGAACTAGGGTTTTGAGAGGAGATGGTGCTGGTGAAGATGTTGATGGAGATTGACCCCCTCCCAATGATAGGATTATTGGTGATGACTTACCCCTCCCGGAGGGAAGTGTCCCCGGCAGAACAGCTCCGCCAGAGCCCTAGATTGATTCTGCCAAGGTTCCACCTCGTGGCGGCGGAGTTTCATCCCGTATGCTTGCCCATGATTTTTTCCAGGGTAAAAGTGATGATATAGCAGAAGATGGTCGCTCGAGGCCTACCAGGGGGCCCAGGAGATAGGGGCGCGCCCCCCTGTCTCCAGGACAGGGTGTGGGCCCCCTGGCCTATTCCTTTCGCTCATAAATTCATATTAAGTCCAGAAACTTGTTTCTTGGAGTCTCAGGACTTTTGGAGCTGTGCAGAATAGGTTTCCAACGTTTGCTCCTTTTCCAGCCAGAATTCCAGCTGTCGGCATTCCCCCTCTTCATGGTAAACCTTGTAAAATAAGAGTGAATAGCTATAAGTATTGAGATATAAAGTGTAATAACAGCCCATAATGCAATAAATATTGATATAAAAGCATGATGCAAAATGGACGTATCAACTCCCCCAAGCTTAGACCTCGCTTGTCCTCAAGCGGATGCCGAAATCGAAAAATATGTCCACATGTTTAGAGATAGAGGTGTCGATAAAAATAAAATACGGACATGAGGGCATCATGATCATTCTAATAATAACAACATATATAGATTTTCTCACATGATTTCCTATGCTCAAGTAATAAGCAATTCACAATGTCAAGTATGGTTCAAAAACTTCATTGGGAACTAACAAACTGTAATCTCAGTCATTAAAGCAATTGCAATTTATTGCAACATCAGAAAGAGTCAATAATAGAGCTTTTCAGCAAGCTCACATACTCAACTATCTCGTAGTCTCCTACAATTGTTAACACTCACGCAATACTTGTGGTTATAGAGTTTCAGCCGGACATTGAGAAAGATAGGGGCTTATTGTGTTGCCTCCCAATGTATTCACCTTTAGGTGATGTCAACAATAATAGCCTATGCCAACTTACATCCAATTGGATATATATATATCATGATCTTTCAAACACGAAGAGCTTGCCAAAGGATAAAATGAAAAAGGGAAAAGGTGAGGATCACCTTGACTCAAGCATAAAGTAAAAACATAAAGTAAAAGATAGGCCCTTCGCAGAGGGAAGCAGAGGTTGTCATGCACGTTTAGGGTTGATGCACGAAATCTTAATGCAAAAGAACATCACTTTATATTGCCCCTTGTATGTGGACCTTTATTATGCAATCTGTCGCTTTTATTACTTCCACAACAAGTTCGTACAAAGCTTATTTTCTCTGCACTAATTAGTCATACATATTTAGAGAGCAATTTTTATTGCTTGCACCGATGACAACTTACTTGAAGGATCTTACTCAATCCAGGTAGGTATGGTGGACTCTCATGGAAAAACCGGGTTTAAGGATATTTGGAAGCACAAGTAGTATCTCTACTTGGTGCAAGGAATTTGGCTAGCATGAGGGGGAAAGGCAAGCTCAACATGTTTGGAAGGTCAATGACAATATACTTTAACTGAGATGTCGGAAAACATAAACCATTACGTTGTCTTCCTTGTCCAACGTCAACTCTTTTAGCATGTCATACTTAATGAGTGTTCCCAATTATAAGAGGTGTCCAAGGTAATATATTTATATGTGAACCCCTCTTTCCTTATCACTTCCTATTAATTGCAACGATGACCAAGGCTACGTTCATCAACTCTCAACAATTTTTATGCCTCATACTTTCTATGTGTGAAGTTATCACTATCCATAAGATCAATATGAACTCTTTTATTCTTTCTACTTTCTCAAGATCATAACAACATAGCAAAGCCCTCGACTCAACACTAATCTTTATTATAGATAGCACACGGACTCGTTTACATAAAGAGATCACAATGCAAAACTCAAAACTACTTGATATCAAAACTTCAATCTACTAGATCAAGATACTACTAAAAGGATCGAACTAATTAAAGCGCTAAAGATAGGAGTGTGATGGTGATACGATATCGGGGCACCTCCCCCAAGCTTGGCAGTTGCCAAGGGGAGTTCCCATACCCATGTGATTATGTCCTCGGAGGTGATGGAGGTGGTGATGATGACGGTGGATAATCGCACATTGAGCGTAAAAGATCCTCCAACTTGCGGATAATGCCCTTGAGTCCGGCGATATGATCCTTCAATAGGATATTCTCTTGTGTGAGATACTTGTTCTGTATGCGAGCTAACTCAATCATCTTGAAAGATTCAATCTCTGTTGGGGTGAAAAGGTTAGGTAAAGGTTGAGGGAGGTCTTCTTCTTTCACCACCGGAGCTTGAACCTCCATGTCCTTCTTGATCCCTTCATCCTTGTTGATCTCTTCTGGTTCCTCTCTTTTCAGCTCTATCTTCAATAGCCAAGCATCCTTGTCTTCGTTGTTGGAGGAGGGAGAAGTCATGGTGCTCTAAATCTGCAACGGAAACAGGACGGAACGAAAACAGAGGATATTTGCGTGATACGGTGGTCAAAACCTTTAGGAGTATATATAATGAATTTTTACCGACCAAAATACGTAACATACAAGAAAACGGAGTCCGGGAGCCACATGAGGTTCCCACGAGACAGGGGGTGCGCCCTACAGGGGGGGCGCCCTCCTCTCTCGTGGGAGCCTCGTATCCCTTTCGGACTACTTCTTTCTTCCTAAAATTCTTAAATAATCCAAAACTGATAAAAAATGCCATTGGAGTTGTTTTGGAGTCGGTTTACTTACCGTACCACATACCTATGCCTTTTTGGAGTCTGGAACGTTCTGGAAAGTGTCCCTTATGTATTCCTCAGGGGTTATGGTTTCAATAATATTAGTTTCAACATTGATAGGATTACCTAAAATATAATGTTTAATTCTTTGACTGTTAACCACCCTCGGATTTGTGCCTTCGAAGTTGTTGATTTTTATAGCACCAGAACGATAGACCTCCTTGATAACGTAGGGACCTTCCCATTTTGAGAGAAGTTTTCCTGCAAAAAATCTTAAATGAGACTTGAATAATAACACATAATCTCCTATGTTAAACTCACGCTTTTGTATCCTCTTATCATGCCAGCGTTTGACTTTTTCTTTGAAAAGCTTGGCATTCTCATAGGCTTGGGATCTCCATTCATCAAGTGAGCTAATATCAAACAACCTCTTCTCACCAGCAAGTTTGAAGTCATAATTGAGCTCTTTGATAGCCCAATATGCCTTATGTTCAAGTTCAAGAGGTAAATGACATGCTTTTCCATAAACCATCTTATAAGGAGACATACCCATAGGATTTTTGTATGCAGTTTTATAGGCCCATAATGCATCATCAAATATTTTGGACCAATTCTTTCTAGATCTATTCATAGTCTTTTGCAAAATTAATTTGAGCTCTCTATTGCTCAACTCTACCTGACCACTAGACTGCGGGTGATAAGGAGATGCTATTCTATGATTGACATCATACTTAGCGAGCATCTTACGGAAAGCACCATGAATAAAATGTGAACCACCATCAGTCATAAGATATCTAGGGACTCCAAACCTCGGAAAAATAACTTCTTTAAGCATTTTAATAGAAGTGTTATGATCAGCACTACTAGTTGGAATAGCTTCTACCCACTTCGTAACGTAATCAACAGCAACTAAAATATGTGTATAACCATTAGAGGCGGGAAAAGGTCCCATATAATCAAAGCCCCAAACATCAAACGGTTCAATAACAAGAGAATACTTCATAGGCATTTCTTGACGTCTACTAATGTTACCTATTCTTTGACATTCATCACAAGATAAGACAAACTTACGAGCATCTTCGAAGAGAGTAGGGCAATAAAAACCAGATTGTAGTACCTTGTGTGCAGTTCAATCTCCAGCGCGGTGTCCTCCATAAGATTCAGAGTGACACTTGCGTAGGATCTGTTCCTGTTCATGCTCAGGCACACAACGTCTAATAACACCATCTACTCCTTCTTTATAAAGGTGTGGGTCATCCCAGAAGTAATTTCTTAAATCATAAAAGAACTTTTTCTTTTGCTGGTATGTGAAACTAGGCGGTATATATTTAGCAACAATGTAATTAGCATAATCAGCAAACCAAGGAGCGGTACGAGAAGCATTGACAACTGCTAATTGTTCATCAGGAAAGCTATCATTAATAGGCAGTGGGTCATCAAGAACATTCTCTAACCTAGACAAGTTATCTGCAACGGGGTTCTCTGCTCCCTTTCTATCAATAATATGCAAGTCAAATTCTTGGAGCAGGATAACCCATCTAATGAGTCTAGGCTTAGCATCTTTCTTTTCCATAAGATATTTAATAGCAGCATGATCAGTGTGAATAGTAACTTTGGAATCAACAATATAAGGTCTAAACTTATCACATGCAAACACAACTGCTAAGAACTCTTTTTCAGTAGTAGCATAATTTCTCTGGGCAGTATCAAGAGTCTTACTAGCATAATGGATAACATTCAATTTCTTATCGACTCTTTGCCCTAAAGTAACACCAACAACATAATCACTAGCATCACACATAATTTCAAAAGGTAAATTCCAATCAGGCGGCTGAACAATAGGTGAAGTGATCAAAGCTTTCTTAAGTGTTTCAAATGAAGGAAATATGCCCTAGAGGCAATAATAAAGTTATTATTTATTTCCTTATTTCATGATAAATGTTTATTATTCATGCTAGAATTGTATTAACCGGAAACATAATACATGTGTGAATACATAGACAAACATAGTGTCACTAGTATGCCTCTACTTGACTAGCTCATTAATCAAAGATGGTTATGTTTCCTAACCATAGACATGTGTTGTCATTTGATTAATGGGATCACGTCATTAGGAGAATGATGTGATTGACATGACCCATTCCGTTAGCCTAGCACTTGATCGTTTAGTATATTGCTATTGCTTTCTTCATGACTTATACATGTTCCTGTAACTATGAGATTATGCAACTCCCGTTTACCGGAGGAACACTTTGGGTGCTACCAAACGTCACAACGTAACTGGGTGATTATAAAGGAGTACTACAGGTGTATCCAAAGGTAAATGTTGGGTTGGCGTATTTCGAGATTAGGTTTTGTCACTCCGATTGTCGGAGAGGTATCTCTAGGCCCTCTCGGTAATACTCATCACTAAAAGCCTTGCAAGCATTATAACTAATGAGTTAGTTATGAGATGACGTATTACAGAACGAGTAAAGAGACTTGCCGGTAACGAGATTGAACTAGGTATTGAGATACCGATGATCGAATCTCGGGCAAGTAACATACCGATGACAAAGGGAACAATGTATGTTGTTATGCGGTTTGACCGATAAAGATCTTCGTAGAATATGTAGGAGCCAATATGGGCATCCAGGTCCCGCTATTGGTTATTGACCGGAAACGTGTTTCGGTCATGTCTACATAGTTCTCGAACCCGTAGGGTCCGCACGCTTAAGGTTTCGATGACAGTTTTATTATGAGTTTATGAGTTTTGATGTACCGAAGGAGTTCGGAGTCCCGGATGAGATCGGGGACATGACGAGGAGTCTCGAAATGGTCGAGACGTAAAGATCGATATATTGGACGACTATATTCGGAGTTCGGAAGGTTCCGAGTCATTGGGTATTTTTCGAGTACCGAGAGAGTTACGGAATTCGCCGGGAGTATATGGGCCTTATTGGGCCATACGGGAATAGAGGAGAGAGGCGAAGGAAGGAGGGCACAGCCCCCTCTGTCCGAATTGGACAAGGGTGCAGCCCCTTTTCCTTCCTCCTCTCCCCTCTTTCCTTCTCTCCTGCTCCAACAAGGAAGGGGGAGTCCTACTCGGTGGGAGGAGGACTCCTCTGGCGCGCCCTCTGGCCGGCGAACCCCCCCCTGGCTCCTTTATATACGGGGGCAGGGGGGCACCTCTAGGCAGAACAACACAAGTTGATCTACGGATCATCCCTCAGCCGTGTGCGGTGCCCCCTTCCACCATATTCCACCTCGGTCATATTGTCATAGAGTTTAGGCGAAGCCCTGCGCCGGTAGAACATCATCATCGTCACCACGCCGTCATGCTGACAGAACTCATCTCCGGAGCCTTTGCTGGATCGGAGGGCCGGAGATCATCATTGAGCTGAACGTGTGCTGAACTCGGAGGCTCCGTACGTTCGGTGCTTGGATCGGTCCGATCGTGAAGACGTACGACTACATCAACCGCGTTGTGCTAATGCTTCCGCTTACGGTCTACGAGGGTACGTGGACGAACACTCTCCCCTCTCGTTGCTATATCATCACCATGATCTTGCGTGTGCGTAGGAATTTTTTTTGAAATTACTATGTTCCCCAACAATGGTATCAGAGCCTAGGTTTTATGCTTTGATGTTATATGCACGAGTAGAACACAAGTGAGTTGTGGACGATATAAGTCATACTGCCTACCAGCATGTCATACTTTGGTTCAGCGGTATTGTTGGATGAAGCGGCTGGACCGACATTACGCGTGACGCTTCTGCGAGACTGGTTCTACCAACGTGCTTTGCACACAGTGGCTGGCGGGTGTCGGTTTCTCAACTTTAGTTGAACCGAGTATGGCTACGCCGGTCCTTGCAAAGGTTAAAACGGAGTCTATTTGACAAACTATCGTTGTGGTTTTGATGCGTGGTAAAACGGTTCTTGCTAAGCCCGTAGCAGCCACGTAAAATTTGCAACAACAAAGTAGAGGCGTCTAACTTGTTTTTGCAGGGCATGTTGTGATGTGATATGGTCAAGGCGTGATGCTATATTTTATTGTATGAGATGATCATGTTTTGTAACCGGTTATCGGCAACTGGTAGGAGCCATATGGTTGTCGCTTTATTGTATGAAATGCAAATGCCTGTAATTGCTTTACTTTATCACTAAGCGATAGCGATAGTCGTAGAAGCAATTGGCGGCGTAAACGACAACGATGCTACGATGGAGATCAAGGTGCGGCGCCGGTGACGATGGTGATCACGACGGTGCTTGGAGATGGAATCACAAGCACAAGATGATGATGGCCATATCATATCACTTATATTGATTGCATGTGATGTTTATCCTTTATGCATCTTATCTTGCTTTGATTGACGGTAGCATTTTAAGATGATCTCTCACTAATTATCAAGAAGTGTTCTCCCTGAGTATGCACCATTGCGAAAGTTCTTCGTGCTGAGACACCACGTGATGATCGGGTGTGATAGGCTCTACGTTCAAATACAATGGGTGCAAAACAGTTGCACACGCGGAATACTCAGGTTATACTTGACGAGCCTAGCATATACAGATATGGCCTCAGAACACAGAGACCGAAAGGTCGAGCGTGAATCATATAGTAGATATGATCAACATAGCGATGTTCACCATTGAAACTACTCCATCTCACGTGATGATCGGACATGGTTTGGTTGGTTTGGATCACGTGATCACTTAGATGACTTGAGAGATGTCCGTCTAAGTGGGAGTTCTTAAGTAATATGATTAATTGAACTTTAATTTATCATGAACTTAGTCCTGGTAGTATTTTGCAAATTATGTTGTAGATCAATAGCTTGCGTTGTTGCTTTCATATGTTTATTTTGATATGATCCTAGAGAAAATTGTGTTGAAAAATGTTAGTAGCAATGATGCGGATTCGATCCGTGATCCGAGGTTTATCCTCATTGCTGCGAGAAAGAATTATGTCCTTAATGCACCGCTAGGTAGCAGACCTATTGCGGGAGCGGATCTGCGAGAAGTTATGGACGTCTAGCTAGCCCAAAATGATGACTACTTGATAGTTTAGTGCACCATGCTTAATGGCTTAGAATCGGGACTTCAAAGACGTTTTGAACGTCATGGACCATATGAGATGTTCTAGTAGTTGAAGTTAATATTTGCAGCAAATACCCGAGTTGAGAGATATGAAGTCTCCAACAAGTTCTATAGCTAAAAGATGGAGGAGAATCGCTCAACTAGTGAGCATGTGCTCGGATATGCAGGTACTTCAATCGCTTGAATCAAGTGGGAGTTAATCTTCCGATAAGATAGTGATTGACAGAATTCTCTAGTCACCATCACTAAGTTACTAGAACTTCGTGATGAACTATAGTATGCAAGGGATGACGAAAACGAATCCCGAGTTCTTCGTGATGTTGAAATCGACGAAGGTAGAAATCAAGAAAGAGCATCAAGTGTTGATGATTGACAAGACCACTAGTTTCAAGAGAAGGGCAAAGGGAAAGAAAGGGAACTTCAAATGGAAAGACAAGCAAGTTGTCACTCCTGAGAAGAAGCCCAAAACTGGACCATAGCCTGAAACTGAGTGTTTACACTGCAAAGGAAATGGTCACTGGAAGCGGAAATGCCCTGAATATTTGGTGGATAAGAAGGATGGCAAAGTGAACAAGGGTATATTTGATATACAGGTTATTGGCGTGTGCCTTACTAGTGTTTATAGTAGCCCCTGAGTATTGGATACTTGTTTGGTTGCTAAGATTAGTAACTCGAAACAGGAGTTACAGAATAAACAGAGACTAGTTGAAGGGGAAGTGACGATGAGTGTTGGAAGTAGTTCCAAGATTGATATGATCATCATCGCACACTCCTATACTTTTGGGATTTGTGTTAAACCTAAATAAATGTTATTTGGTGTTTGCGTTAAGCATGAATATGATTTGATCATGTTTATTGCGATACGGTTATTCATTTAAAGTTAGAGAATAAATTGTTATTCTGTTTACATGAATAAGACCTTCGATGGTCACACACCCAATGAACATAGTTTGTTGGATCTCGATCGTAGTGATACACATATTCATAATATTGATGCCAAAAGATGCAAAGTTAATAATGATAGTGCAACTTATTTGTGGCACTGTCGTTTGGGTCATATCGGTGTAAAAGCGCATGAAGGAACTCCATAAAGATGGATTTTCAAAATCACTTGGTTATGAATCATTTGATGCTTGCGAACCGTGCCTTTTGGGTAAGATGACTAAAACTCCGTTCTCCGGAACAATGGAACAAGCTACTGACTTATTGGAAATAATACATACCGATGTATGCGATCCAATGAGTGTTGATGCTCGTGGCAAGTATCGTTATTTTCTGACCTTCACAAGATGATTTGAGCAGATATGGGTATATCTACTTGATGAAACATATGTCTGAAATAGTTGAAAGGTTCAAAGAATTTCAGAGTGAAGTGGAGAATCATCGTAGCAACAAAATAAAAGTTTCTGTGATTTGATCGCGGAGACAAATATTTGAGTTACGAGTTTGGTCTTCAATTAAAACAATGTTGAATAGTTTCACAAACTCACGCCACCTGGAACACCACAATGTAATGGTGTGTCCAAACGTCGTAATCGTACTTTACTAGATATGGTGCGATCTATGATGTCTCTTATCGGTTTACCACTATCGTTTTTGGGGTTATGCATTAGAGACAGCTGCATTCACGTTAAAAGGGCACCATCTAAATCCGTTGAGACGACACCATATGAACTGTGGTTTAGCAAGAAACCCAAGTTGTCGTTTCTTAAAGTTTGGGGCTGCGATGCTTATATGAAAAAGTTTCATCCTGATAAGCTCGAACCCAAATCGGAGAAGTGCGTCTTCATAGAATACTCAAAGGAAAATTGTTTGGTACACCTTCTATCACAGATCCGAAGGCAAGATATTCGTTGCTAAAAATGGATCATTTCTAGAGAAGGAGTTTCTCTCGAAAGAAGTGAGTGGGAGGAAAGTAGAGCTTGATAAGGTAATTTGTACCTTCTCCCGAATTGGAAAGTAGTTCATCACGGAAATCAGTTCCAGTGATTCCTACACCAATTAGTGAGGAAGCTAATAATGATGATCATGAAACTTCAGATCAAGTTACTACAAAACCTCGTAGGTCTTCCAAAGTACAGTCCGCACTGAGTAGTGCAGTAATACTGTTACGGAAGTCATGTTACTAGACCATGATGAACCTACGAACTATGTGGAAGCGATGATGAGCCCAGATTCCTCGAAATGGCTTGAGGCCATAAAATCTGAGATATAATCCATGTATGAGAACAAAGTATGGACTTTGATTGACTTGCTCGATGATCAGCAAGCCATGTTAAATAAATGGATCTTCAAGAGGAAGACGGACACTGATAGTAGCGTTACTATCTACTAAGCTCGACTTGTTGCAAAAGGTTTTCAACTAGTTCAAGGGGTTGAATACGATGAGATTTTCTCACTCATATCGATGCTTAAGTCTGTCCGAATCATGTTAGCAAATTGCCACATTTTATGAAATCTGGCAAATGGATGTCAAAACTGCATTCCTTAATGGATTTATTAAAGAAGAGTTGTATATGATGCAACCAGAAGGTTTTGTCAATCCTAAAGATGCTAACAAAGTGTGCAAGCTCCAACAATCCATTTATGAACTGGTGCAAGCCTCTCGGAGTTGGAATATACGCTTTGATGAGTTGATCAAAGCATATGGTTTTATACAGACTTTTTGAGAAGCCTGTATTTACAAGAAAGTGAGTGGGAGCTCTATAGCACTTCTAATATTATATGTGGGTGACATATTGTTGATTGGAAATGATATAGAAATTCTGGATAGCATGAAAGGATACTTGAAAAAGAGTTTTTCAAAGCAAGACCTCGGTGAAGCTGCTTACACATTGAGCATCAAGATCTATATAGATAGATCAAGACGCTTGATAAGATTTTTCAATGAGTACATACCTTGATAAATTAGCAATTGGCTAGAGTAGCTCCGTGCAGAGTATTGTAGACATAGAAATTTGCAAAATACATACGGATCTGAATGTGGCAGACCCATTGACTAAACTTCTCTCACAAGCAAAACATGATCACACCTTAGTACTCTTTGGGTGTTAATCACATGGCTATGTGAACTAGATTACTGATTCTAGTAAACCCTTTGAGTGTTGGTCACATGGCTATGTGAACTATGGGCGTTAATCACATGGTGATGTGAACTATTGGCGTTAAATCACATGGCGATGTGAATTAGATTATTGACTCTAGTGCAAGTGGGAAACTGAAGGAAATATGCCCTAGAGGCAATAATAAAGTTATTATTTATTTCCTTATTTCATGAAAAATGTTTATTATTCATGCTAGAATTGTATTAACCGGAAACTTAGTACATGTGTGAATACATAGAAAAAACAGAGTGTCCCTAGTATGCCTCTACTTGACTAGCTCGTTAATCAAAGATGGTTATGTTTCTTGACCATAGACATGTGATGTCATTTGATGAACGGGATCACATCATTAGGAGAATGATGTGATGGAAAAGACCCATCCATTGGCTTAGCATAATGATTGTTTAGTTCTATTGTTATTGCTTTCTTCATGACTTATACATGTTCCTCTGACTATGAGATTATGCAACTCCCGAATACCGGAGGAACACCTTGTGTGCTATCAAATGTCACAACGTAACTGGGTGATTATAAAGTTGCTCTATAGGTGTCTCCGATGGTGTTTGTTGGGTTGGCATAGATCGAGATTAGGATTTATCACTCCGTGTATCGGAGAGGTATCTCTGGGCCCTCTCGGTAATGATCATCACACTAAGACTTGCAAGCAATGTGATTAATGAGTTAGTTGCGGGATGATGCATTACGGAACGAGTAAGGAGACTTGCCGGTAACGATATTGAACTAGGTATGATGATACCGACGATCGAATCTCGGGTAAGTAACATACTGATGACAAAGGGAACAACATATGTTGTTATGCAGATTGACTGATAAAGATATCTTCGTAGAATATGTAGGAGCCAATATGAGCATCCAGGTTCTACTATTGGTTATTGACCGGAGATGTGTCTCGATCATGTCTACATAGTTCTCGAACCCGTAGGGTCCGCACGCTTAATGTTCGATGACGATTTGTATTATGAGTTATGTGATTTGATGTACCGAAGTTTGTTCAGAGTCCCGAATGAGATCACGGACATGACGAGGAGTCTCGAAATGGTCGGGAGGTAAATATTCATATATTGTAAGGTTGCATTCGGACATCGAATGGTTCCGAGTGATTCGGGCATTTTTCCAAAGTATCGGGAGGTTACCGGAACCCCCCGGGGAAAGATATGGGCCTTATGGGCCATAGGAGGGAGGCTAACCAGCCCACAAGGGGCTGGTGCGCCCCCCACAAGGGAGGAGGCCGAATTGGACTTGGAAGGGGGCGCCACCCCCTTTCCTTTTCCTACGCCCTCTCCTTCCCCTTTTCCCCCTCCGGTAGAAGGAAAAAAACAGTGGGGCCGAATCCTACTAGGACTAGAGTCCTAGTAGGACTCCCCCCTCCCTGGCGCTCCCCTTGTTGGCTGGCCTCCTACTCCCCTCCTTTATATACTTTATATACGGGGGTAGGGGGGCACCCCAAAGGTACAACAGACAATCTCTTAGCCGTGTGCGGTGCCCCCTCCATAGTAACACACATCGGTCATTTCGCTGCAGTGCTTAGGCAAAGCCCTGCACCGGTAACTTCATCATCACCGTCACCACGCCGTCGTGCTGACGAAACTCTCCCTCGGCCTCAACTGGATCAAGAGTACAAGGGACGTCATCGAGCTGAACGTGTGGTGAACATGGAGGTGCTGTACGTTCGGTGCCAGGATCGGTCGGATCGTGAAGATGTACGACTACATCAACCGCGTTGATAAAATGCTTCCGCTTTCGGTCTACAAGGGTACGTGGACATACTCTCCCCGCTCGTTGCTATGCTTCTCCTAGATAGATCTTGCGTGATCATAGGAATTTTTTTGAAATTACTACGTTCCCAACAATCACATCATTAGAGAATGATGCGATGGACAAGACCCATCCGTTAGCTTAGCATAATGATCGTTAAGTTTTATTTCTATTGCTTTGTTCATGACTTATACATATTCCTCTGATTATGCAATTATGCAACTGCTGAATACCGGAGGAACACCTTGTGTGCTATCAAACGTCACAATGTAACTGGGTGATTATAAAGGTGCTCTACAGGTGTCTCCGAAGGTGTTTGTTGGGTTGGCATAAATCGAGATTAGGATTTGTCACTCCAAGTATCGGAGAGGTATCTCTGGGCCCTCTCGGTAATGCACATCACTATAAGCCTTGCAAGCAATGTGGCTAATGAGTTAGTTACGGGATGATGCATTACGGAACGAGTAAAGAGACTGTCCAGTAACGAGATTGAACTAGGTATGATTATACCGACAATCGAATCTCGGGCAAGTAACATACCGATGACAAACGGAATAACGTATATTGTTATTGCATTTTGACCGATAAAGATCTTCATAGAATATGTAGGAACCAATATGAGCATCCAGGTTCCGCTATTGGTTATTGACCGGAGATGTGTCTCAGTCATGTCTACATAGTTCTCGAACCCGTAGGGTCCGCACGCTTGACGTTCGATGATGATTTGTATTATGAGTTATGTGTTTTGGTGACCGAAGTTTATCGGGAGTCCCGGATGAGATCACGGACATGACAAGGAGTCTCTAAATGGTCGAGAGGTAAAGATTCATATATTGGAAGGTTGTATCGGACTCTGCAATGGTTCCAAAGAGGTTCGGGGATTTATCGGAGTACCGATAGGCTATCGGAAGCCCCCGGGAAAGTTAATGGGCCTCATGGGACATAGTGGAGAGGAGGAGGCAGGCCACGGGAGGTGGCGCACACCCCCCAAGCCCAATCCTAATTGGACAAGGGGTGGGGCGCCCCCCCTTTCCTTCTCCCTCTCCACCTCTTTGCCCTTCCCCCCTCTTCGTTGGAAGGAAGGGGGGAGCCGACTAGGACTAGGAGTCCTAGTGGGACTCCCCCCACCTGGCGCGCCCCCAAGGGCCGGCGGGCCTCCCCTCTCCTCATTTATTATGGGGGCGGGGGGCACCCCAAAGGCACATCAATTGTTCTTTTAGCCGTGTGCGCCCCCCCCCTCCACAGTTTACTCCTCCGGTCATAGCGTCGTAGTGCTTAGGCGAAGCTCTGCGCGGATCACATCACCATCACCATCACCACACCATCGTGCTGACGGAACTCTCCCTCGACCCTTTGCTAGATCAAGAGTTTGAGGGACTTCATCAAGCTAAACATGTCCTAAACACGGAGGTGCCGTATGTTCAGTACTAAGATCGGTTGGATCGTGAAGACTTTCGACTAAATCAACCGCATTGACCTAACGCTTCCGCTTTCGGTCAACGAGGGTACGTGGACACACTCTCCCCCTCTCGTTGCTATGCATCTCCTAGATAGATCTTGCGTGATCGTAGGATTTTTTTTTTGAAACTACATGCTACATTCCCTAACAATTATGCTTATCGCGCCAGGCTTGATGGCCGTCATCTCGCGTTGGAGCACGCCCCCTTGATCCATAGATTGATCTAGCCTGATCGGCTCTGTTGTCCAGGTCCTGGCGTAAATCGTATGTGTAGCCCAGAGCTGCTACCTCTCTGCCTCAACGGCGAGGTGGCGCGTGCTGGTGTTCGACATAAGCAGCCGCTTTGTCTGATCCACGTGGTGGTCGGCCTGGTTCGTCAGTGTGATTATATCTTGACGGTATTGGCTCAAGGGCCTCGTCGTCAAATTGGGGCAGTAGCCGATGCTTCAGATAACTCTTTGTTGGGCGCTCGAGGCCGTATTCCTCGGCAGCTAGGACCTGGGTCCATCTGTCGTTGAACGTATCCTGTTCGACTTGAAGCTGTTACTGTTTCTTTTTTAGGCTCCTCGCAGTGGCGATTAGCTGTCGCTTGAAGCGCTCTTGCTCGAGGGGTTCCTCTGGCACAATGAAGTCTTTGTTGACAAGGCTGACATCCTCCTCGGAGACCGGTAGATAGTTACTATCCTCCGAATCCTCATTCCCGACAGGTTCGTCGGGGTTAACTTGTCCCTCCTCCCATTCATCCTCCTCGGATGCAGGCTCGACTGGGTCTTTGGGGTCTTCGGCGCCATCCGGAGTGTTGTTGTCTCCGATGCCGCTATTGCTTTCCTTTTCGCGACGTGATTTTGAGCGGCGCCGCTGACGTTGATGTTTTGATGGTGCCTCAACAGGCCTATCCTCAATCGGGTCCTACTTGTCGTCGTCGTCCTTCATAGGTGTATCTACCATATACACGTTGTATGTTGAGGTGGCCGTCCAACACCTGGTGATAGGCGGATTCTGGCCTAGTTTGTCTCCAGCATCGTCGTCCATATACCGTCGATGTCTTCGAAGGCATAATCTAGCATGTTGGTCAAGTCCTCGGTAGTGGCTATTACGTGGGTGGTGGGTGGGATGCAAAATTCCCCGCTCTCAGCCCCGAGTCTGGGCTGGGCATAGTTCGGAGGTGATACTTCCGTAATGGCAAGAGATCACATTAAGTCCAGGGCCTCATTTAGGAGCAAAGGCTGGATGGGGAACTGAGGACTTGGGGAGCTGGGCGTGATAGACTCCACCTGGCCATGCTCACTAGACGCAGACCTCGAGAGTTTGGAGTAGGTGTCCAGAGGTGATTTCGGCTCCCCAATGATAGGGAGAGTCATGTTTGATTCTAGGCTTGCCAAAAATGGTCGCCTCTGGGTCTCCGGCAGAGAGCTTCGTAGTAGGAGAGAGTCCGGTGGGTTTCAAACTCCCATCTTTGGATGAGGTGGTCTGCTCTAGATCTAGAGCCAGGGCAGGGATGATAGTTGGCCTTTGGACGGTGCCTGATGATGGATCCGATGGGTTTCCATCTTGAAGATGAGAAATAGCGGTCGAGGCCATGAACCCTTCGAAGATCAAGTCTCCTCGGATATCAGCGACGTAATTCAGGCTTCTGAACCTGATCTAATGAACGGGGGCGTAGTTGTCGATCTGTTCATGGCGACCAATTGAATTGGCGCGAAGAGCGAAGCCGCCAAAAACAAAAGTTTGAACAGGGAGGAAGGTTTCCCCAGAAACACCGTCGTTGTTGATGATCGAACGAGCCATTGAACCTTCTGCCGATGACACAGTGGACCTCTCAATGAAAGCACCAATGTCGGTGTCAAAACCGGCCGATCTCCGGTAGGGGGTCTCGAACTGTGCGTCTGAGGATCGAAGGTAACAGGAGATAAAGGGGACACAATGTCTACCCAGGTTCGGGCCTCTTGATGGAGGTAAAACCCTACTTCCTACTTGATTGTCTTTGATGAGTATAGGGGTTACAAGAGTTGATCTACCTCGAGATCATAATAGCTAAACCCTAGCAGTCTAACTTATGTGTATTCTGATAGCCTCTACGGACTAAACCCTCCCGTTTATATAAACACTGGAGGGGCCTAGGGTTGTACAAAGTCGGCTTGCAGAGGAAGGAAATTACATATCCGGACACCTATCTTGACATCCACACATAGGAGAGTCCTATTCGGACACGAAGGAAGGTCTTCTGCCTTGCATCTTCACGACCCATCAGTCCGGCCCATATCACACGACCCGGACACCCGAGGACCCCCTAATCTAGGACTCCCTCACCCCCACCCCCGTATATAAAGGAGGGAGAGGGGAGGAGGTCGGCCCTAGGCGTGCCCCAAGTAGAGGAGTCCTACTTGGGCTCCTAGTAGGATTCGGCCCCCCTTCCTTTTATCGGAGGGGAAAGGGGGAAGGAGAGAGAGGAGGAGAACGAAAAGGGGGCGCTGCCCCCTCCCCTAGTCCAATTCGGACTCCTCCCTTGGGGGGAGGGGGTTCCACCCCTTGTGGGCTGGCTCGCCTCCCTCCTATGGCCCATATGTCCCATATCTTCCCTCGGGGGGTTCCGGTAACCCCCCCTCCCCGGTACTCTGATATGTACCCGATACAATCCGAAACACTTCCGGTGTCTGAATACTATCATCCAGTATATCAATCTTTACCTCTCGACCATTTCGAGACTCCTCGTCATGTCCGTGATCTCATCCGGGACTCCGAACAACATTCGGTCACCAAATCACATAACTCATATAATACAAATCGTCATCGAACGTTAAGCGTGCGGACCCTACGGGTTCGAGAACTATGTAGACATGACCGAGACACCTCTTCGGTCAATAACCAATAGCGGAACTTGTATATATGCTCATATTGGTTCCTACCTATTCTACGAAGATCTTTATCGGTCAAACCATAATGACAGCATACGTCATTCCCTTTGTCATCGGTATGTTACTTGCCCAAGATTCGATCGTCGGTATCTTAACACCTAGTTCAATCTCATTACCAGAAAGTATATTTACTCATTGTGTAATGCATCATCCCGCAACTAACTCATTTGTCACATTGCTTGCAAGGCTTATCATGATGTGCATTATCGAGAGGGCCCAGAGATACCTCTTCGATACTCAGATTGTCAAATCCTAATCTCGATCTATGCCAACCTAACAAACACCTTCGGAGATACCTGTAGAGCATCTTTACAATCACCCAGTTAAGTTGTGACGTTTTATAGCACACAAGGTATTCCTTCAGTATTCGTGAGTTGCATAATCTCATAGTCAAAGGAATATGTATAAGTCATGAAGAAAGCAATAGCTATAAAACTTAACGATCATTATGCTAAGCTAACGGATGGGTCTTGTCCATCACATCATTCTTCTAATGATGTGATCCCGTTCATCAAATGACAACACATGTCTATGGTTAGGAAACTTAACCATCTTTGATTAACGAGCTAGTCTAGTAGAGGCATACTAGGGACACTATGTTTTGTCTATGTATCCACACATGTATCAGGGTTCCGATTAATACAATTCTATCATGAATAATAAACATTTATCATGATATAAGGAAATATAAAATAACAACTTTATTATTGCCTCAAGGGCATATTTCCTTCACCCTGGTCTAGGAGACCTAGGTGGGAGGGAAACCTCTAGTGGAACGGATCAACAAGGAGACTCCAAGAAAACTTAGTCGAAAGCTTTACGAAAGTCGAGCTTGAACACCATGGTAGCAGATTTTATTGTATTTGATACGTTTCCAACGTATCTATAATTTTTTATTGTTCCATGCTATTATATTATCTGTTTTGGATGTTTAATGGGCTTTAATATGCTCTTTTATATTATTTTTGGGACTAACCTATTAACCGGAGGCCCGGTGCCAGTTTCTGTTTTTTTTTTGCCTATTTTAGAGTTTTGCAGAAAAGGAATACCAAACGGAGTCCAAACGGAATGAAACCTTCGCAATGATCTTTCTTGGACTGGAAGCAAACCAGAAGACTTGGAGTTGAAGTCTGGAACTCCACGAGGAGGCCACGAGGCAGGAGGGCGCGCCCAGGGGGTAGGCATGCCCCCACCCTCGTGGGCCCCTCGTAGCTCCACCGACGTACTTATTTTGCCTATATATACTCTTATACCCTAGAAACATCAGGGGGAGCCACAAAACCACTTTTCCACCGCCGCAACCTTCTGTACCCGTGAGATCCCATCTTGGGGCCTTTTCCGACGATCTGCTGGAGGGGGAATCAATCACGGAGGGCTTCTACATCAACACCATTGCCTCTCCGATGAAGCGTGAGTAGTTTACCATAGACCTTCGGGTCCATAGTTATTAGCTAGATGGCTTCTTTTCTCTATTTGATTCTCAATACAAAGTTCTCCTTGATGCTCTTGGAGATCTATTCGATGTAATACTCTTTTGCGGTGTGTTTGCCGAGATCCGATGAATTGTGGATTTATGAACAACTTTATCTATGAATATTATTTGGTTATTCTCTGAATTCTTATATGCATGATTTGGTATCTTTGCAAGTCTCTTCGAATTATCTGTTTAGTTTGGCCTACTAGATTGATCTTTCTTGCAATGGGAGAAGTGCTTAGCTTTGGGTTCAATCTTGCGGTGTCCTTTCCCAGTGACAGTAGGGACAGCAAGGCACGTATTGTATTGTTGCCATCGAGGCTAAAAAGATGGGGTTTATATCATATTGCTTGAGTTTATCCCTCTACATCATGTCATCCTGCTTAATGCGTTATCTTTATGAACTGAATACTCTAGATGCATGCTGGATAGCGGTCGATGTGTGGAGTAATAGTAGTAGATGCAGAAACATTTCGGTCTACTTGACACGGGTGAGATGCCTATATTCATGATCATTGCCTTAGATATGTTCATAACTATGCGCTTTTCTATCAATTGCTCGGCAGCAATTTGTTCACCCACCGTAATACATGATATCTTGAGAGAAGCCAGTAGTGAAACCTATGGCACCCGGGCCTCTTTCCTATTATATTGCATCTCTTTTTACATCGCATCTCGTTTACTATTTTGCAATCTTTACTTTCCAATCTATACAACAAAAATATCAAAAATATTTACTTTACTATCTCTATTAGATCTCACTTTTGCGAGTGACCGTGAAGGGATTGACAACCCCTTTATCGCGTTGGTTGCAAGGTTCTTGATTGTTTGTACAGTTACTAGGTGACTTGTGCGTTATCTCCTACTGGATTGATACCTTGGTTCTCAAAACTGAGGGAAATACTTATGCTAGTTTGCTGCATCACCCTTTCCACTTCAAGGGAAAACCAACGCATGCTCAAGAGGTAGCAGTATGGCAGTCACTAAGGAGACCCATCGCATAGATGAAGTTTTTCATGATATTCCTCCCAAAGATGGAGCCCTTGATCCCCTTGGATAAGTAGAGGGATTAGGTGTTTGAGCCTATTTGTTAGGATTTTGGCAATCACTTTGAATTTTGTAGAGAGATAGGACAGAAGGCATCTGTTGATCTAATAGGCTCTTTCTTAGGAAGTAGGATCATGTGGGCCATGTTAAAACGGTCAACGTTAGTAAGGAGGTGGTTGAAATCGTCGAAGACAGGTATTAGAGTACCCTTGATGGAAGTCCAGAACTACAAGTAGAATCTTGATCCGAGGCCATTCGGACCGGGCTAGCATTAGGGTTCATTTAGAAGAGGCACCAATGATACTGTCGTGGATTTGTCACGTCAGATGTCCTTAGTGTCTGGACTTAGTCGCGAGGCCAACGCATCCATGTGGTAGCTTGAGAGGGGTTGAGCGGGATCGAGAGACGCAACACAAGACAGGGATTTAGACAGCTTCGGGCCCCGGGAAACATCATCCAGTAAAAACCCTACATGCTGTTTGAGGCTAGATCTCATTATCATCACGAGGGAGTCGCCGTAAACCGGCTCTCCTCTAATTGTGTCTAGCCCTAGAGATTGTTGTTTGCTTGTAGCTTCTAACTTGTAACTTGTCCCTCTTTGGGGAGCCCTGCCCCTCCTTATATATGTTGAAGGGGCGGTTTACATGTGGAGTCCTATTAGGATTAGGACTAGTCTATCTCTAATACAAACCGGATACAAGTCCTAGTCTTAACTCCTTGTAAGGCAAATATTCCTTTCCTCTTAAACCGGCCCACAATGGTTGAACCGGCCTTCATGAACCGCCAGACAGGCCACCGGGTCTTGTTGCTCCTCTGCCCGCTTTGCGGATTACCAATGAATTATAAATCGTGCAGTGCAGGCAGTCACGGTGAACCGCCAAGTCCGGCCGGTTTATCCTTCCGGCCGGTTTACACCGCGGGGTATATCCCCGACATTAGCCCCCAGTTTAATTTGGATTTATCCATGTTAAACTGATCCTGTAAAATAAACACAAGAACAAACTTGACAGGTTGTGCTCCGGGTTAAGAATTCTTGTAAACCAGCACCTGATCGTCCTTAAGTCCTTGTCATTTCCTCCTTCTAGAAAATCCGGGTCAATAACCAGCTTCATACTCAAATTGCTGATGTTGGCTTCTTATAGAAAAAATATTGTGAAGAATAATCCACTTGAATCAGCTTCCAAAGCGCCGGTTCAAGAAATATTGGTCTTGAAATACTCATCTGATATTCAGCCAGCTTGAAGATGCAGAACTTGCCGGTTTATCATTGCCAAGAACTATCGGGTTATAAAAACTGATAATTCCAGGTCATGATTGTTGCAGACACCGGTTCATGATTGTTGCCAACACCGGTTCACGATTATTAATGACGCCGAGTTGCAGCCACAGGGTCATAATGATTGGTGACGCCGGGTCAACCTAGTTTGCTCAATCAGAGAATTTAAAAATATTTCTTCAATAATAATATAATACCTGTAGCCCCCAAGTCTTGAGCAGAACAAAGTGATGGCTTAAGACTTGCTTCAATATAAATACTGTCACTAGCAAAAACTGAATACTCCATATTAGGTAGCCCCCAAGTGCCGGGTTGTCATGCTTGCAGCGACCTGGGACTTGTAATTTCCTTTTGCTCATAAAAACTTGAATTGTTTAACAGGAGCAATTGGTAGCCCCCAAGGGCCGGCTCATTATAATGTGATGAGTCGGGTCTTCAATAAGATGAACAAAGAATGACTTTGCATTAGCCCCCAAGTGTCACGGTGCATGCTGGCAGCAACATGAGACTTGCATATTTGATGTAATCTCAACCTCAATAATGTAGCCCCCAAGTGCCGGGTTGTAAGCCTGCAGCAACTCGGGACTATTCCTTCAATTGTAGAATAAAAGCCATATTCATCGATAAAATAATATCCATTGCGCTAAAGCGACTTTGAAAACCTCAATCATAATATTAATAACCATAATAAAATTCCAGCCATGTTGGTTATTCAAGATAATATAATCCGGTATGAAAACCTTATTCATCCAATATCATAATGAAATTTCAGCCAAGTTT
Source organism: Aegilops speltoides (assembly GCA_021437245.1). NCBI lineage: Eukaryota > Viridiplantae > Streptophyta > Magnoliopsida > Poales > Poaceae > Aegilops > Aegilops speltoides. Next base: position 21,274,112 of record CM038141.1, read on the forward strand.
GGCTATTTGAATAATATAACCCAATCATTTATAAGCGCATGATTCCAATGGCGCAATCCAAATATATGCTGGCGACTTATAGTCGAAACCAGACCGGGCCGATAGTCTCCGGATTATAACTTGATCGTGTACTGACAACTTGTAGTTGAAAGCCAAGCCGGGTTGATAAACACCGGTCTACTCCATAATAGGATGGTAACAGAAAATCAAACCGGGCAGATAACCTCCGGATTAAGATTTAACCGTGTTCCGTCAATTTGACAGTCGAACCGGATTAAAACATTGTCGGTTTAAAAACGCAACAAAAATCGAATAACAGTTATGAAAAAATATGGCAACAAAGGCAATAACTTTTTGCAAAAGAAAAGCTTTACTGAGCTGGTCAGATGGCATTACCATGGTCAGACGCAACCAAGCTCCCCGAAGGCGTGGCGATGGTGCCAATCGGCGAGTCCCCAAAAGACTCTTGGCGAGTACGCCGGCCAAGTGGCATGACATTGGTTCGGGTTCGACCAAGCCCCCAAATGACTCTGGCCCTATTGGCCGACCAAGAGGCGTGACCGGTTCAGACGTGATCGTGTCCCCAAATGATCTGGTGGCTTTCGCCTATCAAGAGGTGTTGCATTGGTTCGGACACGACCAAGCCCCCAAGTGATAAAAAACAAATGTCAAGGGGTAAACCGGAGGCCGTTTTAAGACAGAACCTCCGTGTAACCACGCATGATGTAAAAAAGAACAGAGACCCCGCTTTATGAAGCAGAAGCCCCCATGTGATCAATAATATATTAGGCCAATAAGGCATGATACCCATGTTTGTGAAGGAAATATGCCCTAGAGGCAATAATAAAGTTATTATTTATTTCCTTATTTCATGATAAATGTTTATCATTCATGCTAGAATTGTATTAACCGGAAACATGATACATGTGTGAATGCATAGACAAAACAAAGATGTCACTAGTATGCCTCTACTAGACTAGCTTGTTAATCAAAGATGGTTATGTTTCCTGATCATGAACAAAGAGTTGTTATTTGATTAACAAGGTCACATCATTAGTAGAATGATCTGATTGACATGACCCATTCCATTAGCTTAGCACACGATCGTTTAGTATGTTGCTACTGCTTTTATCCATGACTTATACATGTTCCTGTAACTATGAGATTATGCAACTCCGTTTACGGAGGAACACTTTGGTGCTACCAAGCGTCACAACGTAATGGGTGATTATAAAGGAGTACTACAGGTGTATCCAAAAGCAGATGTTGGGTTGGCGTATTTGAGATTAGGTTTTGTCACTCCGATTGTCGGAGAGGTATCTCTGGGCCCTCTCGGTAATGCACATCATCAAGCCTTGCAAGCACTACAACTAATGAGTTAGTTGTGAGATGATGTATTACGGACGAGTAAAGAGACTTGCCGTGCGAGATTGAACTAGGTATTGGATACCGACGATCGAATCTCGGGCAAGTAACATACCGATGACAAAGGGAACAACGATGTTGTTATGCGGTCGACCGATAAAGATCTTCGTAGAATATGTAGGAACCAATATGGGCATCCAGGTCCGCTGTTGGTTATTGACCGTGAATAGTTCTAGGTCATGTCTACATTGTTCTCGAACCGTAGGGTCCGCACGCTTAAGGTTTCGATGGCGATGCTTATTATGAGTTTATGTATTTTGATGTACCGAAGGAGTTCGAGTCCCGGATGTGATCACGGACATGACGAGGAGTCTCGAAATGGTCGAGACATAAAGATTGATATATTGGAAGCCTATGTTTGGAGTTGGAATGGTTCCAAGCGAAAACGGAATTTACTGGAGTACAGGAGGTTACGGAACCCCGGGAGGTAAATGGGCCTCGATGGGCCTTAGTGGAAAGGAGAAGGGCAGCCCTAGGAGGCGCGCCCCCCCTTTCCTAGTCCTATTAGGACTAGGAGAAGGGCCGCCCCTCTCTCTCTTTCCCCCCAGGGAATCCTAGTCCAACTAGGATTGGGGGAATCCTACTCCCAGAGGAGTAGGACTCCTGGCGCGCCTCCCTTGGCCGCCGCCCCTCCCCTTGCTCCTTTATATCTGGGGCAGGGGGCACCTTGAACACACAAGTTGATCTTTAGATCGTTCCTTAGCCGTGTCGGTGCCCCCTCCACCATATTCCACCTCGGTTATACTGTCGCAAGCTTAGGCGAAGCCCTGCGCCGTGAAACATCAAGATCGTCACCACGCCGTCGTCTTGTGGAACTCTCCCTCGACACTCGGCTGGATCGAGTACGAGGGCGTCATCGAGCTGTACGTGTGTCAAGAACTGGGGCGCCGGATAACGGCGCGGGATCGGTCGGATCGCGAGGAGAACGTCTGACTACTTCCTCTACGTTGTGATCGCTTCCGCCGGGTCTACAAGGGTATGTAGACAACACTCTCCCCTCTCGTTGCTATACATCACCATGATCTTGCGTGTGCGTGGGAAAATTTTGAAATTACTCGTTACCCAACAAAGTGGCATCCGAGCCTAGGTTTTTCTATGGTTTGATGTTTTGCACGAGTAGAACACAAGTGAGTTGTGGGCGATACAAGTCATACTACCTACCAGCATGTCATACTTTGGTTCAGCGGTATTGTGAGATGAAGCGGCCCGCACCGACATTACGCGACGCTTACGCGAGACTGGTTTCACCGCTCACGAGCACTCATTGCTTAAAGGTGACTGGTGGGTGCTGTCTCTCTCACTTTAGTTGAACTGAGTGTGGCTCGCCCGGTCCTTGAGAAGGTTAAACGGAGTCTATTTGACGAAATATCGTTGTGGTTTTGATGTGGGTGAGACTGGTTCTTGCTTAAGCCCGTAGCAGCCACGTAAAACTTGCAACAACAAAGTAGAGAACGTCTAACTTGTTTTTGCAGGGCATGTTGTGATGTGATATGGTCAAGGCGTGATGCTATATTTTATTGTATGAGATGATCATGTTTTGTAACCGAAGTTATCGGCAATCGGCTGGAGCCATATGGTTGTCGCTTTATTGTATGCAATGCAATCGCTACGTAATGCTTTACTTTATCACTAAGCGGTAGCGATAGTCGAGAAGCATAAGTTTGGCGAGGCGACAACGATGCTACGATGAAGATCAAGGTGTCGCGCGGTGGCGATGGTGATCATGGTGGTGCTGCAAGATGGAGATCATGAAGCACAAGATGATGATGACCATATCATATCACTTATATTGATTTGCATGTGATGTTTATCCTTTTATGCATCTTATCTTGCTTTGATTGGCGGTAGCATTATAAGATGATCTCTCACTAAATTATCAAGAAGTGTTCTCCCGAGTATGCACCGTTGCCAAAGTTAAATCGTGCCCGGACACCACGTGATGATCGGGTGTGATAAGCTCTCGTCCATCTACAACGGGTGCAAGCCAGTTATGCACACGCAGAATACTCGGGTTATACTTGACGAGCCTAGCATATGCAGATATGGCCTCGGAACACGGAGACCGAAAGGTCGGCGTGAATCATATAGTAGATATGATCAACATAAGATGTTCACCATTGAAAACTACTCCATTTCACGTGATGATCGGTTATGGTTTAGTTGATTTGGATCACGTGATCACTTAGATGACTAGAGGATGTCTTTCTAAGTGGGAGTTCTTTAGTAATATGATTAATTGAACTTAAATTTATCATGAACTTAGTACTGATAGTATCTTGCTTGTTTATGTTTGATTGTAGATAGATGGCTCGTCTGTTGTTCCGTTGAATTTTAATGCGTTCCTTGAGAAAGCAAAGTTGAAAGATGATGGTAGCAATTACACGGATCTGGGTCCGTAACGAGGATCATCCTCATTGCTGCACGTAAGAGTTACGTCTGGATGCACCGCTAGGTGACGAGCCCGATCTTGATGTAAATGGACGGCGTTAAGAACGTCTGGCGAGCAAAGTCGATGACTACTCTATAGTTCGATGTGCCATGCTTTACGGCTTAGAACCGGGGCTTCAACGACGTTTTGAGCGTCATGGAGCATATGAGATGTTCTAGGAGTTGAAGTTGATATTCCAAAGAATGCCCGGATTGAGAGATATGAAGTCTCCAATAAGTTCTATAGCTGCAAGATGGAGGAGAACAGTTACATTAGTGAGCATATACTCGTAATGTCCGGGTACTACAATCACTTGACACAATTGGGAGTTAATCTTCCGGACGATTGTGTCATTGACAGAATTCTCCAATCACTGCCACCAAGCTACAAAAGCTTCGTGATGAACTATAATATGCAAGGGTTAGTGAAAACTATACCTGAGCTCTTCGCAATGCTAAAAGCTGCGGAGGTAGAAATCAAGAAGGAGCATCAAGTGTTGATGGTCAATAAGACCACTAGTTTCAAGAAGAAAGGCAAAGGGAAGAAGAAAGGAATCTCAAGAAGAACAACAAGCAAGTTGTTGCTCGGAGAAGAAACCCAAGTCGGCCCTAAACCTGAAATCGAGTGCTTCTCTGCCAAGCGACTAGTCCTTTGAAGCGGAACTGCCCCAAGTATTTGGCGGATAAGAAGGATGGCAAGGTGAACAAAGGTATATGTGATATACATGTTATTGATGTGTACCTTACTAGAGCTCGTAGTAGCACTTGGTATTTGATCTTGGTTACATTGCTAATATTTGCAACTCAAACAGGGACTACGGATTGCGAACTCGGCAAAGGACGAGGTGACGATGCGCGTGGGAAATGGTTCCAAAGTCGATGTGATCGCGGTCGGCACGCTACCTCTACATCTACCTTGGGATTAGTTTTAGACCTAAATAATTGTTATTTGGTGCCTGCGTTGAGCATGAACATTATATCTGGATCTTGTTTGATGCGAGGCGGTTATTCATTTAAATCGAGAGAATAATGGCTGTTCTATTTATATGAGTAATATCTTTTATGGTCATGCACCCTTGAGGAGTGGTCTATTTCGATGAATCTCGATAGTAGTGATACACATATTCATAATGTTGAAACCAAAAGATGCAGAGTTGATAATGAAAGTGCAACTTATTTGTGGCACTTGCCGTTTAGGTCATATCGGTGTAAAGCGCATGAAGAAACTCCATCTTGATGGACTTTTGGAGTCACTTGATTATGAATCACTTGGCACTTAAGAACCGTGCCTCATGGGCAAGATGACTAAAACACCGTTCTCGGTACTATGGAGAGAGCAACAGATTTGTTGGAAATCATACATACTGATGTATGCGATCCAATGAATGTTGAGGCTCGTGGCGGATATCGTTATTTTCTCACCTTCACAGATGACTTAAGCAGATATGGGTATATCTACTTAATGAAACATAAGTCTGAAACGTTTGAAAAGTTCAAAGAATTTCAGAGTGAAGTTGAAAATCATCGTAACAAGAAAATTAAATTTCTACGATCTGATCGTGGAGGTGAATATTTGAGTTATGAGTTTGGTCTACATTTGAAACAATGCGGAATAGTTTCGCAACTCACGCCACCCGGAACACCACAGCGTAATGGTGTGTCCGAACGTCGTAATCGTACTTTACTAGATATGGTACGATCTATGATGTCTCTTACAGATTTACCGCTATCGTTTTGGGGTTATGCTCTAGAGACGGCCGCATTCACACTGAATAGAACACCGTTGAAATCCGTTGAGACGACACCTTATGAACTGTGGTTTGGCAAGAAACCAAAGTTGTCGTTTCTTAAAGTTTGGGGATGCGATGCTTATGTGAAAAAGCTTCAACCTGATAAGCTCGAACCCAAATCGGAGAAATGTGTCTTCATAGGATACCCAAAGGAAACAGTTGGGTACACCTTCTATCACAGATCCGAAGGCAAAACATTCGTTGCTAAGAATGGATCCTTTCTAGAGAAGGAGTTTCTCTCGAAAGAAGTGAGTGGGAGGAAAGTGGAACTTGATGAGGTAATAGTACCTTCTCCCTTACTTGAAAGTAGTTAAATCGCAGAAACCGGTTTACGAGACATCTACACCAAGTAGTGAGGAAGTTGATGATGTTGATCATGAAACTTCAGATCAAGTTACTCTGAACCTCGTAGATCAACCAGAATAAGATCCGCACGAGTGGTGCGGTAATCCTGTTCGGAAGTCATGCTACTAGATCATGATGAACCTCGAACTATGAAGAAGCGATGGTGAGCCCAGATTCCATAAAATGGCTTGAGGCCATGAAATCGAGATGGGATCCATGTATGAAAACAAAGTGTGGACTTTGGTTGACTTGCCCGAGGGTAGGCAAGCAATAGAAAACAAGTGGATCTTCAAGAAGAAGACCGACGCCGACGGTAATGTTATCGTCTATAAAGCTCGACTTGTCGCAAAAGGTTTTCGACAAGTTCAAGGGATTGACTACGATGAGACCTTCTCACCCGTGGCGATGCTTAAGTCCGTCCGAATCATGTTAGCAATTGCCGCATTTTATGATTATGAAATTTGGCAAATGGATGTAAAGACTGCATTCTGAATGGATTTACGGAAGAAGAGTTGTATATGATGCAACGAGAAGGTTTTATCGATCCAAAGGGAGCTAACAAAGTGTGCAAGCTCCAAATGATCCATATATGGACTGGTGCAAGCATCTCGGAGTTGGAATAAACGCTTTGATAGTGTGATCAAAGCATTTGGGTTTGTACTGCACTTTTGGAGAAGCTCAGATTTACAAGAAAGTGAGTGGGAGCTCAGTAGCATTTCGATATTATATGTAGATGACATATTGCTGATCGGAAATGATATAGAATTCTGGATAGCATAAAGGATACTTGAATAAGAGTTTTCAATGAAAGACCTCGGTGAAGCTGCTTACATATTGGGCATTAAGATCTATAGAGATAGATCAAGACGCTTAATTGGACTTTCACAAAGCACATACCTTGACAAAGTTTTGAAGAAGTTCAAAATGGATCAAGCAAAGAAAGGGCTCTTGCCTGTGTTACAAGGTGTGAAGTTGAGTCGACTCAATGCCCGACCACTGCAGAAGATAGAGAGAAATGAAAGATGTTCCTATGCTTCAGCCATAGGCTCTATCATGTATGCAATGCTGTGTACCAGACCTGATGTGTGCCTTGCTATAAGCCTAGCAGGAAGGTACCAAAGTAATCCAGAGTGGATCATCGGACAGCGGTCAAGAACATCTGAAATACGAAAAGGACTAAGGATATGTTTCTCGTATATGGAGGTGACAAAGAGCTCATCGTGGCAGTTACGTTGATGCAAGCTTTGACACGATCCGGACGATTCTAAATCGCAGACCGGATCGTATTTACACTAAGCGGAGGAGCTGTCGGTTGGTGCGTTCTAAACAAAGCGTCGTGGCGGGATCTACATGTGAAGCGGAATACATAGCAGCTTCGGAAGCAGCTAATGAAGGAGTCGGATGAAGGAGTTCATATCCGATCTAGGTGTCATACCTAGTGCATCGGGTCCAATGAAAATCTTCAGTGACAATCTGGAGCCATTGCCTTAGCAAAGGAATCCAGATTTCACAAGAGGACCAAGCACATCAAGAGATGCTTCAATTCCATCCGGACTTAGTCCAGACGGAGACATAGAGATTTGCAAGATACATACGGATCTGAATGTTGCGCACCCATTGACTAAGCCTCTTCCACGAGCAAAACATGATCAGCACCAAGACTCCATGGGTGTTAGAATCATTACTATGTAATCTAGATTATTGACTCTAGTGCAAGTGGGAGACTGAAGGAAATATGCCCTAGAGGCAATAATAAAGTTATTATTTATTTCCTTATTTCATGATAAATGTTTATCATTCATGCTAGAATTGTATTAACCGGAAACATGATACATGTGTGAATGCATAGACAAAACAAAGATGTCACTAGTATGCCTCTACTAGACTAGCTTGTTAATCAAAGATGGTTATGTTTCCGATCATGAACAAAGAGTTGTTATTTGATTAACAAGGTCACATCATTAGTAGAATGATCTGATTGACATGACCCATTCCATTAGCTTAGCACACGATCGTTTAGTATGTTGCTACTGCTTTTATCCATGACTTATACATGTTCCTGTAACTATGAGATTATGCAACTCCGTTTACGGAGGAACACTTTGGGTGCTACCAAACGTCACAACGAATCGGGTGATTATAAAGGAGTACTACAGTGTATCCAAAAGCGTATGTTGGGTTGGCGTATTTGAGATTAGGTTTTGTCACTCCGATTGTCGGAGAGGTATCTCTGGCCCTCTCGGTAATGCACATCACTCAAGCCTTGCAAGCACTACAACTAATGAGTTAGTTGTGAGATGATGTATTACGGAACGAGTAAAGAGACTTGCGGTAATGAGATTGAACTAGGTATTGGATACCGACGATCGAATCTCGGGCAAGTAACATACCGATGACAAAGGGAACAACGTATGTTGTTATGCGGTCCGACCGATAAAGATCTTCGTAGAATATGTAGGAACCAATATGGGCATCCAGGTCCGCTGTTGGTTATTGACCGTGAATAGTTCTAGGTCATGTCTACATTGTTCTCGAACCGTAGGGTCCGCACGCTTAAGGTTTCGATGATGCTTATTATGAGTTTATGTATTTTGATGTACCGAAGGAGTTCGAGTCCCGGATGTGATCACGGACATGACGAGGAGTCTCGAAATGGTCGAGACATAAAGATTGATATATTGGAAGCCTATGTTTGGAGTTGGAATGGTTCCGGCGGCGGAATTCTGAGTACCGGAGGTTACGGAACCCCGGGAGGTAAATGGGCCTCGATGGGCCTTAGTGGAAAGGAGAAGGGCAGCCCTAGGAGGGCGCCTCCCCCCTTCCCTAGTCCTATTAGGACTAGGAGAAGGGCCGCCCCTCTCTCTCTTTCCCCTCCGGAATCCTAGTCCAACTAGGATTGGGGAATCCTACTCCCGAGGGAGTAGGACTCCTGGCGCGCCTCCTTGGCATGCCCCTCCCCTTGCTCCTTTATATACGAGGCAGGGGGCACCTTGAACACACAAGTTGATCTTTAGATCGTTCCTTAGCCGTGTCGGTGCCCCCTCCACCATATTCCACCTCGGTTATACTGTCATGAGCTTAGGCGAAGCCTGCGCCGATGAAACATCAAGATCGTCCTGCACGCCGTCGTCTTGACGGAACTCTCCCTCGACACTCGGCTGGATCGAGTCGAGGGACGCCATCGAGCTGTCGTGTGTCAAGAACTCGGGGCGTCGGAGTAACGGCGCCGGATCGGTCGGATCGCGAGGAGAACGTACGACTACTTCCTCTACGTTGTGATCGCTTCCGCTTTGGGTCTACAAGGGTATGTAGACAACACTCTCCCCTCTCGTTGCTATACATCACCATGATCTTGCGTGTGCGTAGGAAATTTGTTGAAATTACTACGTTACCCAACAGTTTGAACCGCGCATTATAGCAGCAGGTCCTCTTCGGTAATTTTTAACTTTTTTGCAAGAGATAAATTCTTCTTGAACCGGATATGGAGAGCTTCAAAGCATTGTGGGAGACATCTTTCCCTTGAACCGGATTTTAAACCGGAATCCTTATTTTCAGCCGGAAATTTTCTGACGGCCTTTAAACTCGAACTTGCGAGAAGTTAATTCCTTTTTGAACCGGAAATTCTTATACCGGATTTGAGAGCTTCAGTGAGACTGGCTTCCCTTGAACCGGATTTTAAACCGGAATCTTTTCTGATGACCCGGATCTTCTTCATTGAGCCGGGATTTTGTAACTGTCATATACTTTCTAAGCCGGAAATTTTCTGACGGCCTTCAAATAACAGATAGCCTCTGGACGGGTTATCTTTCCCTCCATCGCCACGGGTTCTTAAATTTGCTGAAACTGGCAAGATTTGCTGAGTCATGTCATCGTAGTCCCCGAGTCTCAAGGTGACTCGAGGAGTTGGCTTGAAATTCTCCATATTTGACCGTGATATAAACCGGCATAACTTGTATATCATTGGTGTTGATAGCACGATGTGAATCCACAGAAGGTTGAGGTGACTGCGGCCGGTTATAAATGATCCCGTATGAGCCGTGTCAGCAACTCGGCCAATGGTTCTTTCCAACTGGCTGTTTGAAGTTAACCAAACTGTAGTGGCGGTGCCTTGTGCGCCCTCCCATTGAGCCATCCAGTGCAGACGGCGGCCGATAATACATAATAATTGCCTCCAATTTGTTGAAAGAAAAACTGGGCTTCCCAAGCAGTGACTTGCTCATACTCAACAAACAGCTCATGCAGACAGGTGCGCCTGATGTGTTGATGTAGACCAGGCCGCGAGAGACGGACGGTAAAAATGGTCGCCGCATCAGAGGTGGCTCAAAATAGATGAGTCGGCCGCAGTGCGGTAAACCGGCGCGGGCGAGTCAACCACGTTGTCCTGCATCAACAATAGTGCAGACCAAGGCAAAGATAAACTGCTCTTTGACAACAATAATATATGCCAATAAAATATATCTTAGATGGATGTCACCTAATGTGCCAAGACGGAAATAATCCGCCAAGAAATAGATGATCGCTGGGTGAGGTTGAAGTTGCTCACGAGTGAACCGGCCGCGGCGTGGTAAACCGGTGCAGACGGGTGAGTCGGCCGTGATGTTTGTAAGCCGGCGCGGACAGCGAGTCGACCACGGCGTTATAAACCGGTGCGGGCGGGAGAATCGGCCGCAGGGGCGAACAATAAGTCAATCGCATCTGTTGATGTAGCGGGGGTAGCAACCTGCGCAGGATAAGCGCTAGTGCAAAAAATAATATCTGCTCACGCCCCTTTGCAACACCTTTTTGTGTGGAATAATGGTCCTGCGAAGAAATAACATAGACCAAGTAATTGTTCTTTGATAAAAACAATGTGTTAAGAAAAATAAAGTTAGATGGATATCACCTGATTTGTCTGGACGAAAAAATGATTTGTATATAGCGTCCATAGATCACCTTCAGTCACTTCAACTGTGATTTAACCACTCTCTCATGGCCGCGACGGAGGTGGCGGCTTAAAGCGCGGAACCGGGCGGCTCAAGGTTGATCCTCGGGGTCATGTTGACCCCCTCTTGTTTTTTTTACTGTCAGCCCCTACTTTTCCAATGTAGCGGGCGGCTCAAAGTGAGGCCAAGGCGGGGATGCACCGGCGACTCAAAACGGCGAAGTAGAAGTAGAACTTGACGGGTCATAGCAGCCACAACGCGACATCTCGGGGTGACTCAAGGCGGCGGGTTGCGCGAGAGCCCCGCGGGAGCCAGCAACAGGCGGTTTAAAAGCCAGTGGAGGCTGTACTTGGAGCAACGGCATGGCAGAGATTAATCCAGTATCTTGCTGTCAAAACCAAATTTGATTACGAGCTCTTCAACAACCATGTACTGTCGCTTCTGTATGACTCCTCAATTCTTGTTGACAGCGCTGCACCATGATTCTTTGCAAATTAGCAGCAGCACTCAGGTTTGAAGTATTCCTCCGGATATTATATGCGTATATGGTATTCTCAACAGTGGCCTTTTGGAAAGACAGAACATCTTCTGAACGAGCATGTATAAGACGCCATTGTGAATATCCATTATACAGTAAGCGAGCCAGCAGGTGGATGACGAGCCGGACTGATGTGCGCACGCACGCGCGCGGAGCAAAGGTGAGCCCGGGCGACTCGGGCGCGCGGGCACAGCGGCCGGCGGTCGGGATTAAACCAACGAGCGGGCGGTTCGGGCGCGCGGGCGCGTGAGCCGGAGGCCGGAGGCGTGTGGGCCAGCGGACGGCTTGTCGCGCGGCGGCAAGCGCAGAAAAAGGGCCGACTCAAGGTACGGTGAGAGCGACCCGCAGGCTCAGAGGGAGGCTGTAACGAGAGCACTCCGGCCCCGGTTTTCGAGAGGGGCGCCGGCGACCTGGCAAGGCGGCGAGGGCGGCTTTGATGCGGAGCTGCGGCCCACAGCAGCGGAAGCAAAGACGGAGGCGAGCAGTCCAGCCGGGCCGGCTCAGTGCGGTTGCGGGTGAAGAAGCCCCCGGCGATTTCAACGCGTCCGTCACAGTGGCGGATTGAAAAGGCGCGGCCGTGGTCAATGGTGGAGTCTTGGGCTACAGGTGCTCGAGGCGAACTGATACTGTCGGCGGCTCGAGGCTCCGATGGAGTTGTTCCCTTTTCCTTTTAGGACTCGGTTTGAGAAAAAATAATACGAAAACACCCCATAAGCGCAGAGTCTGTCAGATGGTCTGACACGGAGGTCGCCGAAAAAACCAGCCATGGACGTCCGCTGGTGATTCTGATTGTGATAACCTGAATACTAGCACGAGCATCAAGCACCATATTGATTTGGTAGTATAATGTATTGCCTTTATGGCTTTATCCGTGATCTGGCAAGTGCCTTCACGTCCGCAGATGTAATGAGGTACTAGTACTCAATTAGTACAGTACTAGTCTTGGTCTGGTGCAAGTACTAGTTGATTTTTGGATCTGACTATTCTTCATGTCAAAGGAAAAAGGTAGCAGCAGATGATTGATTCCCGCAGCCTGAGACTTGTGGACGTGGAACAGTAGTAGAGCTCGGCGGATTAGGCTGTAGCCTCGGATGATTTGCGCGCTTTCCCGACGAGATCTATCTCAGTAATGCATATATGACGCGTGGGCAGCAGCTAGCCATCGATCAGCTCCAAACTTCTGACTGTCTCGATTACTTGCAACGCCATAGGTAACTCATCTATGCTGCAGTCCTTATCTTGGACTCGGCGGAACACACGATGCGGCGGTGCGCGCAGCAACCCTAATTTTTCCTTGAACGCAAATCTCACAAATTGCACGTCTTCCAAACCGGCTCTCTTCATCTGAAAATTTGCTAGTTTCTCGAACCCTGGAAAAATCCCTCCCAAGAACTCAACACCACCGTGCGCTGGCCCCACGGTGGGCGCCAACTGTCGTGGATTTGTCACGTCAGATGTCCTTAGTGTCTGGACTTAGTCGCGAGGCCAACGCATCCATGTGGTAGCTTGAGAGGGGTTGAGCGGGATCGAGAGACGCAACACAAGACAGGGATTTAGACAGCTTCGGGCCCCGGGAAACATCATCCGGTAAAAACCCTACATGCTGTTTGAGGCTAGATCTCATTATCATCACGAGGGAGTCGCCGTAAACCGGCTCTCCTCTAATTGTGTCTAGCCCTAGAGATTGTTGTTTGCTTGTAGCTTCTAACTTGTAACTTGTCCCTCTTTGGGGAGCCCTGCCCCTCCTTATATATGTTGAAGGGGCGGTTTACATGTGGAGTCCTATTAGGATTAGGACTAGTCTATCTCTAATACAAACCGGATACAAGTCCTAGTCTTAACTCCTTGTAAGGCAAATATTCCTTTCCTCTTAAACCGCCCACAATGGTTGAACTGGCCTTCATGAACCGCCAGACAGGCCACCGGGTCTTGTTGCTCCTCTGCCCGCCCGCGGATTACCAATGAATTATAAATCGTGCAGTGCATGCAGTCACCGGTGAACCGCCAAGTCCGGCCGGTTTATCCTTCCGGCCGGTTTACACCGCGGGGTATATCCCCGACAGATACCATGGAAGGTTTTTATAGGATCGAAGCTTTTTGGTCGTGGGAGGTGAATTCGACCCCTGGTCCACAAGGATATCGATCTTATTCTTGCAAAACCACTGTGAGGCAGAAATATGAAAGTACTTGGTGTTTTCATCACCGTCAATGGTAGTATTAACTTTAGAGCTTCACTTCCAAAAGAGGATTTTTTTTGTGGGATTGCACGCTGAAGGGACATAATGATGACGAGTCTTGGAGAGGTTTTGGGTCACAAGATATTTCATTTTCCTGAAGGGAATCAATGCGATTAATAATAAGTTGGCAGTCTTGTCTCTCTTGTGAGCCAGTCTAATAGTTTTGGACCAACCCATTAGTCTGTTCCTGGTTTTCTTGATGGTGATGGCAAGGCGACTGTCAGAAGAGAGGGGTTGACGGTCTTGTGAGCCAGACTAAGCAGAGGAGACAAACCTCCTGCAAGTTGGGTGAAGGGCCTAGAAGGTTTCAAAACAAAAAAGGTGGGAGCGAGGGATGAGGGAAGAGACATTGACGACTAGTGGGACATGATCCGGCGTGAACTAGGTTAGGGAGGAGAGGGTGGAGTTCGGGAACTTATCCTCCCACGCGTGGTTGAAAAAAGCACGGTATAGATGTTTGAGGGTCAATCCGAGGAGATAGTTTGCCCAGGTGAAAGTGCGATCGAGAAGCAGTAGCTCAAGCAACGGGAGGTCCGAGATTGTAGTGTTAAACAGGTTTGCTTCCGAGGCGTGGAAATTCGCATTGTTTTACTCATTAGCAAAATGAATTAAGTTGAAATTGCCAATGATTAGCCAAGGCATAGCACCGTCAGGCGCAATGTCTGTAAGTTCCCGAAGGAATGCATGTTTGAGGGGGCATTGAGACGGCAGTAAACATTAGAGGTAAGGAAGGTGATGTCAGATGTCGGACAAAAGAGTTTGAGAGCGGCTGTGAAGAGGCCGTGAGAGTGGTCTAGCAGGGTGAGCACAAGGGAGTTAGTTGACCGAGAAAACCGTGCCCCATCCTAGGAGGTGAAGGAAATATGCCCTAGAGGCAATAATAAAGTTATTATTTATTTCCTCATATCATGATAAATGTTTATTATTCATGCTCGAATTGTATTAACCGGAAACATGATACATGTGTGAATACATAGACAAACATATAGTCACTAGTATGGCTCTACTTGACTAGCTCATTAATCAAAGATGGTTATGTTTCCTAACCATAGACATGTGTTGTCATTTGATTAATGGGATCACATCATTAGGAGAATGATGTGACTGACATGACCCATTCCGTTAGCCTAGCACTTGATGGTTTAGTATATTGCTATTGCTTTCTTCATGACTTATACATGTTCCTGTAACTATGAGAATTATGCAACTCCCGTTTACCGGAGGAACACTTTGGGTACTACCAAACGTCACAAAGTAAATGGGTGATTTCAAAGGAGTACTATAGGTGTCTCTGAAGGTACATGTTGAGTTGGCGTATTTCGAGATTAGGTTTTGTCACTCCGATTGTCGGAGAGGTATCTCTGGGCCCTCTCGGTAATGCACATCACTATAAGCCTTGCAAGCAATGTGACCAATGAGTTGGTTACGGGATGATGCATTACGTAACGAGTAAAGAGACTTGCCGGTAACGAGATTGAACTAGGTATTGGATACCGACGATCAAATCTTGGGTAAGTAACATACCGATGACAAAGGGAACAACGTATGTTGTTATGCGGTTTGACCGATAAATATCTTTGTAGAATATGTAGGAACCAATATGGGCATCCAGGTTCCGCTATTGGTTATTGACCGAGAATAGTTCTAGGTCATGTCTACATAGTTCTCGAACCCGTAGGGTCCGCACGCTTAACGTTACGATGACAGTTTTATTATGAGTTTATAAGTTTTGATGTACCGAACTTTGTTCGGAGTCTCGGCTGTGATCACGGAAATGACGAGGAGTCTCGAAATGGTCGAGACATAAAGATTGATATATTGGACGACTATATTCGGACACCGAAATTGTTCCGGTGATTTCGGAGAAAACCGAGTCTTAGGGGTTAACGGAACCCCCGGGAGAGTTAATGGGTCACATGGGCCTTGGTGAGAAGAGAGAGGGGCGGCCAGGGTGGGCGCCGCCTCTCCTCTCGTCCGGTGGACTAGGAGGCGGCGCCCCCTTTCCTTCCCCTCTCCCCTTCCTTCCCCTCCTAGTAGGAGTAGGAAAGGAGGAGTCCTACTCCTACTAGGAGGAGGATTCCTCCTCCTGGCGCCCCCTAGGGGCGGCCGGCTTCCCCCTTGCTCCTTTATATACGGGGCGGGGGCACCCGAGACACACAAGTTGATCTACGGACCGTTCCTTAGCCGTGTGCGGTGCCCCCTCCACCATATTCCACCTCGGTCATATCGTCGCGGAGTTTAGGCGAAGCCCTGCGCCGGTAGAACATCATCATCGTCACCACGCCGTCGTGCTGACGGAACTCATATCCGGAGCTTTGCTGGATCGGAGCCCGGAGATCGTCATCGAGCTGAACGTGTGCTGAACTCGGAGGTGCCGTACGTTCGGTCCTTGGATCGGTCGGATCGTGAAGACGTATGACTACATCAACCGCGTTGTGCTAACGCTTCGCTTACGGTCTCACGAGTGCGTGGACAACACTCTCCCTCTCGTTGCTATGCCATCACCATGATCTTGCGTGTGCGTAGGAATTTTTGAAATTACTCGTTCCCCAACAGATGGCATCCGAGCCTAGGTTTTATGCGTTGATGTTATATGCACGAGTAGAACACAAGTGAGTTGTGGGCGATACAAGTCATACTGCTTACCAGCATGTCATACTTTGGTTCGGCGGTATTGTGAGATGAAGCGACCCGGACCGACATTACGCGTACGCTTACGCGAGACTGGTTTCACCGTTACGAGCACTCGTGCTTAAAGGTGGCTGGCGGGTGTCTGTCTCTCTCACTTTAGCTGAATCGAGTGTGGCTACGCCCGGTCCTTGCGAAGGTTAAAACGGCACTAACTTGACGAACTATCGTTGTGGTTTTTGATGCGTAGGTAAGAACGGTTCTTGCTAAAGCCCGTAGCAGCCACGTAAAATTTGCAACAACAAAGTAGAGGACGTCTAACTTGTTTTTGCAGGGCATGTTGTGATGTGATATGGTCAAGACATGATGCTATATTTTATTGTATGAGATGATCATGTTTTGTAACCGAAGTTATCGGCAACTGGCAGGAGCCATATGGTTGTCGCTTTATTGTATGAAATACAAACGCCCTGTAATTGCTTTACTTTATCTCTAAGCGGTAGCGATAGTCCTAGAAGCAATAGATGGCGTAACGACAACGATGCTACGATGGAGATCAAGGTGTCGCGCCGGTGACGATGGTGATCACGACGGTGCTTCGAAGATGGAGATCACAAGCACAAGATGATGATGGCCATATCATATCACTTATATTGATTGCATGTGATGTTTATCCTTTATGCATCTTATCTTGCTTTGATTGACGGTAGCATTTTAAGATGATCTCTCACTAATAATCAAGAAGTGTTCTCCTTGAGTATGCACCGTTGCGAAAGTTCTTCGTGCTGAGACACCACGTGATGATCGGGTGTGATAGGCTCTACGTTCAAATACAACGGGTGCAAAACAGTTGCACACGAGGAATACTCAGGTCATACTTGACGAGCCTAGCATATGCAGATATGGCCTCGGAACACGGAGACCGAAAGGTCGAGCGTGAATCATATAGTAGATATGATCAACATAGTGATGTTCACCATTGAAACTACTCCATCTCACGTGATGATCGGACATGGTTTAGTTGATTTGGATCACGTGATCACTTAGATGACTAGAGATGTGTCTGTCTAAGTGGGAGTTCTTAAGTAATATGATTAATTGAACTTAAATTTATCATGAACTTAGTACCGATAGTATTTTGCTTGTCTATGTTTGTTTGTAGATAGATGGCTCGTCTGTTGTTCCGTTGAATTTTAATGCGTTCCTTGAGAAAGCAAAGTTGAAAGATGATGGTAGCAATTACGGATTGGGTCCGTAACTCGAGGATTATCCTCATTGCTGCACGAAAAGTTACATCCTGGAAGCACCGCTGGGTGCCGAACTGCTGCTGATGCAACCGACGGCGTTAAGAACGTCTGGCGAGTAAAGCGATGACTAGTCGATAGTTCGATGTGCCATGCTTTACGGCTTAGAACCGGGTCTTCAACGACGTTTTGAGCGTCATGGAGCATATGAGATGTTCCAGAGTTGAAGTTAATATTTCAAGCAAATGACGGATTGAGAGATATGAAGTCTCCAATAAGTTCTATAGCTGCAAGATGGAGGAGAATAGTTCTGTCAGTGAACACATACTCAAAATGTCTGGGTATAATAATCACTTGATTCAACTGGGAGTTAATCTTCCTGATGATAGTGTCATTGACAGAATTCTTCAATCACTTCCACCAAGCTATAAGAGCTTCGTGATGAACTATAATATGCAAGGGATGAACAAGACTATTCCCGAGCTCTTCGCAATGCTAAAAGCTGCAGAGGTAGAAATCAAGAAGGAGCATCAAGTGTTGATGGTTAACAAGACCACCAGTTTCAAGAAAAAGGGCAAAGGGAAGAAGAAGGGGAACTTCAAAAAGAACGACAAGCAAGTTGCTGCTCAAGAGAAGAAACCCAAGTCTGGACCTAAGCCTGAAACTAAGTGCTTCTACTGCAAGCAGACTGGACACTGGAAGCGGAACTGCCCAAAGTATTTGGCGGATAAGAAGGATGGCAAAGTGAACAAAGGTATATGTGATATACATGTTATTGATGTGTACCTTACTAATGCTCGCAGTAGCACCTGGGTATTTGATACTGGTTCTGTTGCTAATATTTGCAACTCGAAACAGGGACTACGAATTAAGAGAAGATTGGCTAAGGACGAGGTGACGATGCGCGTGGGAAATGGTTCCAAAGTCGATGTGATCGCGGTCGGCACGCTACCTCTACATCTAAAATCGGGATTAGTTTTAGACCTAAATAATTGTTATTTGGTGCCAACGTTGAGCATGAATATTATATCTGGATCTTGTTTGATGCGAGACGGTTATTCATTTAAATCAGAGAATAATGGTTGTTCTATTTATATGAGTAATATCTTTTATGGTCATGCACCCTTGAAGAGTGGTCTATTTTTATTGAATCTTGATAGTAGTGATACACATATTCATAGTGTTGAAACCAAAAGATGCAGAGTTGATAACGATAGTGCAACTTATTTGTGGCACTGCCGTTTAGGTCATGTTGGTGTAAAGCGCATGAAGAAACTCCATACTGATGGGCTTTTGGAATCACTTGATTATGAATCACTTGGTACTTGCGAACCGTGCCTTATGGGCAAGATGACTAAAACGCCATTCTCCGGAACAATGGAGCGAGCAACTGATTTGTTGGAAATCATACATACTGATGTTTGTGGTCCAATGAATGTTGAGGCTCGCGGAGGGTATCGTTATTTTCTCACCTTCACAGATGATTTGAGCAGATATGGTTATATCTACTTAATGAAACACAAGTCTGAAACATTTGAAAAGTTCAAAGAATTTCAGAGTGAAGTGGAAAATCATCGTAACAAGAAAATAAAGTTTCTACGATTTGATCGTGGAGAAGAATATTTGAGTTACGAGTTTGGTCTACACTTGAAACAATGCGGAATAGTTTCGCAACTCACGCCACCCGGAACACCACAATGAAATGGTGTGTCCGAACGTCGTAATCGTACTTTACTAGATATGGTGCGATCTATGATGTCTCTTACTGATTTACCGCTATCGTTTTGGGGTTATGCTTTAGAGACGGCCGCATTCACGTTAAATAGGGCACCATCAAAATCCGTTGAGACGATGCCTTATGAACTGTGGTTTGGCAAGAAACCAAAGTTGTCGTTTCTTAAAGTTCGGGGCTGCTTATGTGAAGAAACTTCAACCAGATAAGCTCAAACCCAAATCGGAGAAATGTGTCTTCATAGGATACCCAAAAGAGACTATTGGGTACACCTTCTATCACAGATCTGAGGGCAAGATTTTCGTTGCTAAAATAGGATCCTTCCTAGAGAAGGAGTTTCTCTCGAAAGAAGTGAGTGGGAGGAAAGTAGAACTTGATGAGATAACTGTATCTACTCCCTTATTGGAAAGTAGGTCATCACAAGAACCGGTTCCTGTGACAACTACACCAATTAGTGAGGAAGCTAATGATATTGATCATGAAACTTTAGATCAAGTTTTCTTGAACCTCGTGGGTCTACCAGAGTAAGATCCGCACAGAGTGGTACTGTAATCCTATTCTCGAAGTCATGTTACTTGACCATGATGAACCTCGAACTATGAGGAAGCGATGATGAGCCCAGATTCCGCAAAATGGCTAGAGGCCATAAAATCTGAGATGGGATCCATGTATGAAAACAAAGTATGGACTTTGGTTGACTTGCCCGATGATCGGCAAGCCATTGAGAATAAGTGGATCTTTAAGAAGAAGACTGACGCTGATGGTAATGTAACTGTCTATAAAGCTCGACTTGTTGCGAAAGGTTTTCGACAAGTTCAAGGAGTTGACTACGATGAGACTTTCTCACCCATAGCGATGCTTAAGTCTGTCCGAATCATGTTAGCTATTGCTGCATTTCATGATTATGAAATTTGGCAAATGGATGTCAAAACTGCATTCTTGAATGGATTTCTGGAAGAAGAGTTGTATATGATGCAACCAGAAGGTTTTGTTGATCCAAAAGGTGCTAACAAAGTATTCAAGCTCCAGCGATCCATTTATGGACTGGTGCAAGCATCTCGGAGTTGGAATAAGCGCTTTGATAGTGTAATCAAGGTATATGGTTTTATACAGACTTTTGGAGAAGCCTGTATTTACAAGAAAGTGAGTGGGAGCTCTGTAGCATTTCTAATATTATATGTAGATGACATATTATTAATTGGAAATGATATAGAATTTCTGGATAGCATAAAGGGATACTTGAATAAAAGTTTTTCAATGAAAGACCTCGGTGAAGCTGCTTACATATTGGGCATCAAGATCTATAGAGATAGATCAAGACGCTTGATAGGACTTTCACAAAGCACATACCTTGATAAAATTTTGAAAAAGTTCAAAATGGATCAGGCTAAGAAAGGTTTCTTGCCCGTGCTTCAAGGTGTGAAGTTGAGTCAAACTCAATGCCCGACCACAATGAGAAGATAGAGAGAAATGAAAGATGTTCCTATGCTTCAGCCATAGGCTCTATCATGTATGCAATGCTGTGTACCGACTGACGTATGCTTAGCAATAAGCTTGGCAGGAAGGTACCAAAGTAATCCAGAGTGGATCATCGACAGCGGTCAAGAACATCTGAAATACGAAAAAAGGACTAAGGATATGTTTCTCGATATGGAGGTAACAAAGAGCTAGTCGTAAATGGTTACGTCGATGCAAGCTTTGACACTGATCCGGACGATTCTAAATCGCAAACCGGATACGTGTTTTTATTAAACGGTGGAGCTGTAAGTTGGTGCAATTCTAAACAAAGCGTCATAGCGGGATCTACATGTGAAGCGGAGTACATAGCTGCTTCTGAAGCAACAAATGAAGGAGTCTGGATGAAGGAGTTCATTTTCGATCTAGGTGTCATACCTAGTGCATCGGGTCCAATGAAAATCTTTTGTGACAATACTGGAGCAATTGCTTTAGCAAAGGAATCCAGATTTCACAAGAGAACCAAACACATCAAGAGACGCTTCAATTCCATCCAGGACTTGGTCCAGGTGGGAGACATAGAGATTTGCAAGATACATACGGATCTGAATGTTGCAGACCCGTTGACTAAGCCTCTCTCACGAGCAAAACATGATCAGCACCAAGACTCCATGGGTGTTAAAATCATTACTATGTAATATAGATTATTGACTCTAGTGCAAGTGGGAGACTGAAGGAAATATGCCCTAGAGGCAATAATAAAGTTATTATTTATTTCCTCATATCATGATAAATGTTTATTATTCATGCTAGAATTGTATTAACCGGAAACATGATACATGTGTGAATACATAGACAAACATATAGTCACTAGTATGCCTCTACTTGACTAGCTCATTAATAAAAGATGGTTATGTTTCCTAACCATAGACATGTGTTGTCATTTGATTAATGGGATCACATCATGAGAATGATGTGATTGACATGACCCATTCCGTTAGCCTAGCACTTGATCGTTTAGTATATTGCTATTGCTTTCTTCATGACTTATACATGTTCCTGTAACTATGAGAATTATGCAACCCCCGTTTACCGGAGGAACACTTTGGGTACTACCAAACGTCAAACTGGGTGATTATAAAGGAGTACTGCATGTGTCTCCGAAGGTACATGTTGAGTTGGCGTATTTCGAGATTAGGTTTTGTCACTCCGATTGTCGGAGAGGTATCTCTGGGCCCTCTCGGTAATGCACATCACTATAAGCCTTGCAAGCAATGTGACCAATGAGTTGGTTACGGATGATGCATTACGTAACGAGTAAAGAGACTTGCCGTAACGAGATTGAACTAGGTATTGATACCGACGATCAAATCTCGGGCAAGTAACATACCGATGACAAAGGGAACAACGTATGTTGTTATGCGGTTTGACCGATAAAGATCTTCGTAGAATATGTAGGAACCAATATGGGCATCCAGGTTCTGCTATTGGTTATTGACCGAGAATAGTACTAGGTCATGTCTACATAGTTCTCGAACCCGTAGGGTCCGCACGCTTAACGTTACGATGACAGTTTTATTATGAGTTTATAAGTTTTGATGTACTGAAGTTTGTTCGGAGTCCCGGATGTGATCACGGACATGACGAGGAGTCTCGAAATGGTCGAGACATAAAGATTTATATATTGGACGACTATATTCGGACACCAGAATTGTTCCGGGTGATTTCGGAGAAAACCGGAGTGCCGGGGGGGTTACCGGAACCCCCCGGGAGAGTTAATGGGCCACATGGGCCTTGGTGGGAAGAGAGAGAGGGGTGGCCAGGGTGGGCCGCGCGCCCCCTCTCCCTCTGGTCTGAATTGACTAGGAGGCGCCCCTTTTCTTTCCCCCTCTTCCCTTCCCTTCCCTCCTAGTAGGAGTAGGAAATGTTGGGGAACGAGTAATTTCAAAAATTTCCTACGCACACGCAAGATCATGGTGATGCATAGCAACGAGAGGGAGAGTGTTGTCTCACGCACTCGTGAGACCAAGCGGAAGAAATCACAACGTAGAGGAAGTAGTCGACGTTCTCCTCGCGATCCAACCGATCCCAGCGCAAGCATCCGGCGCCCGAAGTTCTTGACACACATACAGCTCGGTGACGCTCCTCGGGCTCCGATCCAGCAAAGCTCCGGAAGAGAGAGTTCCGTCATCACGACGGCGTGGTGACGATCTTGATGTTCTATCGACGCAGGCTTCGCCTAAGCACCGCCACGATATGACCGAGGTGGATTATGGTGGAGGGGGCACCGACACGGCTAAGGAACGATCTCAAGGATCAACTTGTGTGTTCTAGGGTGCCCCCTGCCCCGTATATAAAGGAGCAAGGGGAGGGCCGGCCGGCCCTAGGAGGCGCCAAGGAGGGAGTCCTCCTCCTAGTGGGAGTAGGACTCCCTTTCCTAGTCCAACTAGGAAGGAGGAAGGGGAAGGAAGGAGAGGAGAGGAGAGGAAGGGGGCCGTGCCACCCCCTCCTTGTCCTATTTGGACTCCCCATGGGGCGCGCCCACCTCCTGGCGCAGCCCTCTCTCCCCTCTTGGGCCATTAAGGCCCATTACTTCCTCGGGGTTCCGTAACCCTCCCAGCACTCGTTTTCTCCGAAACTTCCGAACCTTTCCGTGTCCGAATATAGCCATCCAATATATCAATCTTTATGTCTCGACCATTTCGAGACTCCTCGTCATGTTCGTGATCACATCCGGACTCAACTCCTTCGGTACATCAAAATACACAAACTCATAATATAACCGCCATCGAAACCTAAAGCGCATGGACCCTACGGTTCGAGAACAATGTAGACATGACCGAGACACGCCTCCGTCAATAACCAATAGCGGACCTGGATGCCCATATTGGTCTTTACATATTCTACGAAGATCTTTATCGGTCGATCGCATAACAACATACGTTGTTCCCTTTGTCATCGGTATGTTACTTGCCCGAGATTCGATCGTCGCTATCAAATACCTAGTTCAATCTCGCACGCAAGTCTCTTTACTCGCTCCGTAATACATCATCTCACAGCTAACTCATTAGTTGTAATGCTTGCAAGGCTTAAGTGATGTGCATTACCGAGAGGGCCCAGAGATACCTCTCCGACAATCGGAGGACAAATCCTAATCTCAAATACGCCAACCCAACATCCGCCTTTGGAGACACCTGTAGTACTCCTTTATAATCACCCGCTTACGCTAGACATTTGGCAGTACCAAAGTGTTCCTCCGGTAAACGGGAGTTGCATAATCTCATAGTTATAGGAACATGTATAAGTCATGGATAAAAGCAATAGCAACATACTAAACGATCGGGTGCTAATGCTAATGGAATGGGTCATGTCAATCACATCATTCAACTAATGATGTGACCTTGTTAATCAAATGACAAGTCCTTTGTCTATGGTTAGGAAACTTAACCATCTTTGATTAACAAGCTAGTCTAGTAGAGGCATACTAGTGACACTGCTTGTCTATGTATTCACGCATGTATTATGTTTCCGTTAATACAATTCTAGCATGAATAATAAACATTTATCATGAAATAAAAAATAAATAATAACTTTATTATTGCCTCTAGGGCATATTTCCTTCAGCCTCCCACTTGCACTAGAGTCAATAATCTAGATTACATAGTAATGGTTCTAACACCCATGGAGTCTTGGTGCCGATCATGTTTTGCTCGTGGAAGAGGCTTAGTCAACGGTCTCGCTACATTCAGATCCGTATGTATCTTGCAAATTTATGTCTCCCACCGACCAAGTCCCGGATGGAATTGAAGCGCCTCTTGATGTGTTTGGTCTCTTGTGAAATCTGGATTCCTTCGCTAAAGCAATTGCTCCAAAGATTGTCACAAAAGATTTTCATTGACCCGATGCACTAGGTATGACACCTAGATCGGATATGAACTCCTTCATCCGCATCCTTCATTAGCTGCTTCCGGTTGCTATGTAATCCGCTTCACATGTAGATCCCGCTATGACGCTTTGTTTAGAACTGCACCAACCGACAGCCCTCCGCTTAGTGTAAATACGATCCGGTCTCATGATTTAGAATCGTCTCGATCAGTGTCAAAGCTTGCATCAACGTAACTGCCATTTGAGCTCTTTGTCACCTCCATATACGTAGAAACATATCCTTAGTCCTTTTCGTGTATTTCAGATGTTCTTGACCGCTGTCCAAAGGATCCACTCGATTACTTTGGTACCTCCCTGCTAAGCTTATAGCAAGGCACACATCAGGTCCGTATACAGATTGCATACATGATAGAGCCTATGGCTGAGGCATAGGAACATCTTTCATTTTCTCTATCTTCTCATGGTGGTCGGGCATTGAGTCTTACTCAACTTCACACCTTGTAACACACGTGCAAGAACCCTTTCTTTGCTTGATCCATTTTGAACTTCTTCAAAATTTTGTCAAGGTATGTGCTTTGTGAAAGTCCAATTAAGCGCCTTGATCTACCTCTATAGATTTTGATGCCCAATATGTAAGCAGCTTCACCGAGGTCCTTCATCGAAAAACTCTTATTCAAGTATCCCTTTATGCTATCCAGAATTCTATATCATTTCCGATTAGTAATATGTCATCTACATATAATATCGTAAATGCTACAGAGCTCCCACTCACTTTCTTGTAAATACAAAGCTTCTCCAAAAGTCTCAGATAAACCCAAATGCTTTGATCACACTATCAAATCGCTTATTCCAACTCCGAGATGCTTGCACCAGTCCATAAATGGATCGCTGAGCTTGCACACTTTGTTAGCTCCCTTTGATCGATAAAACCTTCGTTGCATCATATACAACTCTTCTTCCGTAAATCCATTCAGAATGCGCTTTACATCCATTTGCCAAATTTCATAATCATAAAATGCAGCAATTGCTAACATGATTCGGACAGACTTAAGCATCGCTACGGTGAGAAGGTCTCATCGTAGTCAATCCCTTGAAATTGTCGAAACCCTTTGCATAAGTCGAGCTTTGTAGACAGTAATATTACCGCCGCCATTCCTTCTTCTTGAAGATCCACTTGTTTTCTATTGCTTGTCGAATTCTGCAAGTCAACCAAAGTCCACACTTTGTTTTCATACATGGATCCCATCTCGATTTCATGGCCTCAAGCCATTTTATGGAATCTGGGCTCACCATCGCTTCTTCATAGTTCGTAGGTTCATCATGATCTAGTAGCATGACTTCCGTAACAGGATTACCGCACACTCAAAAGCGGATCTTACTCGTTGATCTATGAGGTTCAGAGTAACTTGATCTCAAGTTTCATGATCAACATCATCAACTTCCTCACTATTTGGTGTAGATGTCGCAGAAACCGTTTTCGTGATAAACTACTTTCAAATAAGGGAGAAGGTACAGCTACCTCATCAAGTTCTACTTTCCTCCCACTCACTTCTTTCGAGAGAAACTCCTTCTAGAAAGGATCCATTCTTAGCAACAAATGTCTTGCCTTCGGATCTGTGATAGAAGGTGTACCCAATCGTCTCCTTTGGGTATCCTATGAAGACACATTCTCGATTTGGGTTCGAGCTTATCAGTTGAAGTTTTTTCACATAAGCATCGCATCCCCAAACTTTAAGAAACGACAACTTTGGTTTCTTGCTAAACCATAGTTCATAAGGTGTCATCTCAACGGATTTTGACGGTGTTCTATTCAGCGTGAATGCGCCGCCTCAAGAGCATAACCCCAAAACGATAGCGGTAAATCTGTAAGAGACATCATAGATCGCACCATATCTAGTAAAGTGCGACACGACGCTCGACACACCATTACGCTGTGGTGTTCCGGTATGGAGTTGCTAAACTATTCCGCATTGTTTCAAATGTAGACCAAACTCAGAACTCAAATATTCGCCTCCACGATCAGATCGAGAAACTTTATTTTCTTATTACGATGATTTTCAACTTCACTCAAATTCTTTGAACTTTTCAAATGTTTCAGACTTATGTTTCATTAAGTAGATATACCCATATCCGCTTAAATCATCTGTGAAGGTGAGAAAATAACGATATCCGCCACGAGCCTCAACATTCATCGACCACATACATCTCAGATGTATGATTTCCAACAAATCTGTTGCTCTCTCCATAGTACCGAGAACGGGTTCTAGTCATCTTGCCCATGAGGCACGGTTCGCAAGTGCCAAGTGATTCATAATCAAGTGACTCTAAAAGTCCATCAGATGGAGTTTCTTCATGCGCTTTATACCGATATGACCTAAACGGCAAAGGCACAAATAAGTTGCACTATCATTATCAACTCTGCATCTTTTGGTTTCAACATTATGAATATGTGTATCACTACTATCGAGATTCATTAAAAATAGACCACTCTTCAAGGGTGCATGACCATAAAAGATATTACTCATATAAATAGAACAACCATTATTCTCTCGATTTAAATGAATAACCGCCTTGCATCAAACAAGATCCAGATATAATGTTCATGCTCAACGCTGCACCAAATAACAATTATTTAGGTCTAAAACTAATCCCGAAGGTAGATGTAGAGGTAGCGTCGACCGCGATCACATCGACTTTGGAACCATTTCCCACGCGCATCGTCACCTCGCCCTTTGCCGTTGTTCGCTAATCCGTAGTCCCTGCTTCGAAGTTGCAAATATTAGCAATGTAACCAGATCAAATACCCAAAAGCTATCATGCGAGCTCTAGTAAGGTACACATCAATAACATGTATATCACATATACCTTTGTTCACCTTGCCATCCTTCTTATCCGCCAAATACTTGGGGCAGTTCCGCTCAAAGGACTACCGCTTGCAAGAGAAGCACTCGCTTCAGGTTTAGGTCCGCACTTGGGTTTTTTCTCCCGAGCAGCAACTTGCTTGCTGTTCTTCTTGAAGTTCCCTTCTTCTTTCCTTTGCCTTTCTTCTTGAAACTAGTGGTCTTATTGACCATCAACACTTGATGCTCCTTCTGATTTCTACCTCCGCAGCCTTTAGCATCATAAGAGCTCGCATAGTCTTTACTAACCCTTGCATATTATAGTTCATCACGAAGCCTTTGTGGCTTGGTGGCAGTGATTGAAGAATTCGACAATCATTCGAAGATTAACTCCCAGCTGAGTCAAGTGATTGTAATACCTGCATATTCTCGAGTATGTGCTCACCGATGCACTCCATTCTCTTCCATCTTGCAGCTATAGAATTTATTGGAGATTTCATATCTCTTAATCCGGCATTCTGTTGAAATATCAACTTCAACTCCCGAACATCTCATATGCTCCATGACGCTCAAAACGCCGTTGAAGACCCGGTTCTAAGCCGTAAAGCATGGCACACCGAACTATAGAGTAGTCATCACTTTGTTTCGCCAGACGCTCTAACGCCGCCGCTAAATCAGCAGCAGTTCGCACCCAGCGTGCATCCAGACGTAACTCTTCTCAGGCAGCAATGAGGATAATCCTCAAGTTACGGACCCAGTCCGTAATTGCTACCATCATCTTTCAACTTTGCTTTCTCAAGGAACGATTAAAATTCAACGGAACAACAAAGACGAGCCATCTATCTACAAACAAACATAGACAAGCAAGATACTATCAGTACTAAGTTCATGATAAATTTAAGTTCAATTAATCATATTACTTAAGAACTCCCACTTAGACAAACATCTCTAGTCATCTAAGTGATCACGTGATCCAAATCAACTAAACCATAACCGATCATCACGTGAGATGGAGTAGTTTTCAATGGTGAACATCTTATGTTGATCATATCTACTATATGATTCACGCCGACCTTTCGGTCTCCGTGTTCCGAGGCCATATCTGCATATGCTAGGCTCGCCAAGTATAACTCGAGTATTCTCGGTGCAAAACTGGCTTGCACCCGCTGTAGATGGACGAGAGCTTATCACACCCGATCATCACGTGGTGTCTCAAGACGATTTAACTTTGGCAACGGTGCATACTCAGGAGAACACTTCTTGATAATTTTAGTGAGAGATCATCTTAAAATGCTACCGCAATCAAAGCAAAATAAGATGCATAAAGGATAAACATCACATGCAATCAATATAAGTGATATGATATGGCCATCATCATCTTGTGCTTGTGATCTCCATCTCAAGCACCGTCGTGATCACCATCGCCACCGCGCGACACCTTGATCTCCATCGTAGCATCGTTGTCGCTTACGCCATCTATTTCTTCTACGACTATCGCTACCGCTTAGTGATAAAGTAAAGCAATTATGTATGCTTGCATTTCATACAATAAAGCGACAACCATATGGCTCCAGCCAGTTGCCGATAACTTCGTTACAAAACATGATCATCTCATACAAAAAAATATAGCATCACGCCTTGACCATATCACATCACAACATGCCCTGCAAAAACAAGTTAGACGCCCTCTACTTTGTTGTTGCAAATTTTACGTGGCTGCTACGGGCTTAAGCAAGAACCAATCTCACCTACGCATCAAAACCACAACGATATTTCACAAATAGACTCCGCTTTAACCTTCTCAAGGACCGGCGAGCCACACTCGGTTC
Source organism: Aegilops speltoides (assembly GCA_021437245.1). Taxonomy (NCBI): domain Eukaryota; kingdom Viridiplantae; phylum Streptophyta; class Magnoliopsida; order Poales; family Poaceae; genus Aegilops; species Aegilops speltoides. The sequence continues at coordinate 21,303,409 of CM038141.1, forward strand.
AACTAAAGTGAGAGAGACAGACACCCGCCAGCCACCATTAAGCACGAGTGCTCGAACGGTGAAACCAGTCTCGCGAAGCGCACGCAGTAATGTCGGTCCGGCCGCTTCATCTCACAATACCGCTGAACCAAAGTATGACATGCTGGTAGGCAGATGACTTGTATCGCCCACAACTCACTTGTGTTCTACTCTGCAAAACATCAAACCATAAAACCTAGGCTCGGATGCCACTGTTGGGGAACGAGTAATTTCAAAAATTTCCTACGCACACGCAAGATCATGGTGATGCATAGCAACGAGAGGGAGAGTGTTGTCTACGCACTCGTGAGACCAAGCGGAAGCAATCACAACGAGAGGAAGTAGTCGACGCTTCTCCTCGCGATCCAACCGATCCCAGCGCCATATCTCGCGCCCGAAGTTCTTGACACACATACAGCTCGGTGACGCCTCGGCTCCGATCCAGCAAAGCTCCGGAAGAGAGAGTTCCACAAGACGACGGCGCAGGACGATCTTGATGTTCTATCGACGCAGGCTTCGCCTAAGCACCGCCACGATATGACCGAGGTGGATTATGGTGGAGGGGGCACCGCACACGGCTAAGGAACGATCTCAAGGATCAACTTGTGTGTTCTAGGGTGCCCCCGCCTCGTGATATAAAGGAGCAAGGGGAGGGCCGGCCGCCTAGGAGGCGCTGCCAAGGGAGGGGAGTCCTTCTCCTAGTGGGAGTAGGACTCCCTTTCCTAGTCCAACTAGGAAGGAGGAAGGGGAAGGAAGGAGAGGAGAGGGAGGGAAGGGGCCGCGCCTCCTTGTCCTATTTGGACTCCCCATGGGGGCGTGCCACCTCCTGGCGCAGCCCTCTCTCTCCCTCTTGGCCCATTAAGGCCCATTACTTCCCGGCGGTTCCGTAACCCTCCGCACTCCGTTTTCTCCGAAACTTCCGAACCTTTCCGTGTCCGAATATAGCCGCCCAATATATCAATCTTTATGTCTCGACCATTTCGAGACTCCTCGTCATGTCCGTGATCACATCCGGACTCAACTCCTTCGTACATCAAAATACACAAACTCATAATATAACCGCTATCAAAACCTTAAGCGCATGGACTCTACGGTTCGAGAACAATAGACATGACCGAGACACGCTCCGTCAATAACCAATAGCGGACCTGGATGCCCATATTGGCTCCTACATATTCTACGAAGATCTTTATCGGTCGACCGCATAACAACATACGTTGTTCCTTTGTCATCGGTATGTTACTTGCCCGAGATTCGATCGCTGGTATCCAATACCTAGTTCAATCTCGCTATCGCAAGTCTCTTTACTCGCTCCGTAATACATCATCTCACAGCTAACTCATTAGTTGTAATGCTTGCAAGGCTTAAGTGATGTGCATTACCGAGAGGGCCCAGAGATACCTCTCCGACAATCGGAGGACAAATCCTAATCTCAAATACGCCAACCCAACATCTGCCTTTGGAGACACCGTAGTACTCCTTTATAATCACCCGCTTACGCTGTGACGCTTACAGTACCCAAAGTGTTCCTCCGTAAATGGGAGTTGCATAATCTCATAGTTATAGGAACATGTATAAGTCATGGATAAAAGCAATAGCAACATACTAAACGATCGGGTGCTAATGCTAATGGAATGTGTCGTGGAATTGTCACGGCAGATGTCCTTAGTGTCGACTTAGTCGCGAGGCCAACGATCTATGTGGTAGCTTGAGAGGGGTTGAGCGGAATCGAGAGACGCAACACAAGACAGGATTTAGACAGCTTTCGGCCCCGGAAACATCATCCCAAAAACCCTACATGCTGTTTGAGGCTAGGTCTCATTATCATCACGAGGAGTCGCCAGAACCGCTCTTTGTGTCTAGCCCTAGATATTATTTCTTGCTTGTAGCTTCTAACTTGTCCCTCTTTAGAGCCCCGCCTCCTTATATATGCTCAAGGGGCGGTTTACATGTGGAGTCCTATTAGGATTAGGACTAGTCTATCTCTAATACAAACCGGATACAAGTCCTAGTATTAACTCCTTGTAAGGCAAATATTCCTTTCTCTTAAACCGCCCACAATGGTTGAACTGCCTTCATGAACCGCCAGACAGCCACCTGGTCTTGTCGCCCTCCCGCCCGTCCGCCGGATTACCAATGAGTCAGAAACCGTCCGGTCTGTGGCTGGTACCCGTGAATCGCCAAGTCCAGCCGGTTTATCCTTCCGCCGGTTTACACCAAGGCATATCCCGATGTAATGGGTCATGTCAATCAGACCATTCAACTAATGATGTGACCTTGTTAATCAAATGACAAGTCCTTTGTCTATGGTTAGAAACTTAACCATCTTTGATTAACAAGCTAGTCTAGTAGAGGGATACTAGTGACACTGCTTGTCTATGTATTCACACATGTATTATGTTTCCTGTTAATACAATTCTAGCATGAATAATAAACATTTATCATGAAATAAGGAAATAAATAATAACTTTATTATTGCCTCTAGGGCATATTTCCTTCAGAAAGGAGGAGTCCTACTCCTACTAGGAGGAGGATTCTCCTCCTTGGCGCGCTCTAAGGGCCGGCCGCCTCCCCTTGCTCCTTTATATACGGGGCGGGGCACACCTAGAGACACACAAGTTGATCTACGGATCGTTCCTTAGCCGTGCGGTGCCCCTCCACCATATTCCACCTCGGTCATATCGTCATGAGTTTAGGCGGCCCCCGCGCCGTAGAACATCATCATCGCCACCACGCCGTCAGGCCGACGAACTCATCTCCGAGCTTTGCTGGATCGGAGCCCGAGATCGCCATCGAGCTGAACTTGTGCTGAACTCGGAGGTGCCGTGACGCTCGGTGCTTGGATTGGTCGGATCGTGAAGACGACGACTACATCAACCGCTACAGTTAACGCTCGCCACGGTCTACGAGGGTACGTGGACAACACTCTCCTCTCGCTGCTATGCCATCACCATGATCTTGCGTGTGCGTAGGAATTTTTTGAAATTACTACGCTCCCCAACAGGAGGGACACAGATTTGTCAAGGAAGCGGAAGAAACGAGTTTAACTTGGCAATGGATAATGTTTATGTCTTAGATTCTTGGATGAGAGCAACATACAGGTTTAAGGAGATAATCTCAGAGAGAATGCCACTGCACTTGTCACCGCCGCCTAAACCTCTCACATTCCCTGATAAGATAGAGAATGAGGTTCGATTCATAACGAAACCACGCCACACCGGAGTAGCAATGTTCCTACAAACACATTTGATGGTCCTCTTCAAACCCCTGAAAATCTCGCCAACTGTAAAACACATTGAGCAAAGGCCTCCAAACAATAGCCATGCAAACACCTTGAAACTACTACCAGAATTTTGTAGTCACAAACCATGAATGTTCTGATCCAACATATGTATTTGTTAAAAGTGAATGCAGACAATTCTTAGAAGTTTGAGAATACATGATGATAATTGAATTTCACTGATGACCGCTCTCCATGGCAAGCCCGGTAGTTGATCCTGAAACAAACACATTTGGGGTGAAATACGAGCCTTTTCAACCATGAAGAATTACCGCAAATTTGGGCATATGACACTCAGAAATTCCAGTAAGAAACTCTTCAAAGGAGAAAAAGGTTGTTTTTAAGGAAGGAGAAAAAAGGTATAAACACACATGCAACATTACCACACACGGGTAAAATAAAACAGAAACCTTCTGGCCGGCCGCGCTGGATGCAGCAGCTCGACGGTGAATGATGGGTCGCGCATCCACCCTATCACACGAACATTCGCGCTTGAGTGCGTTTCTATTTTAAAGAAAACCTCGCTTAATATGTCCACCTCCTAATCCACCGCCCACAAGACCAAATAGCCGCCGCCGCCGCCGCCGCCGCCTCGCTCCTACCTACGCCGGCCGCCGCCGCCGCCGCAACCCTCGTTCCAGTACCTTCTCTCTATTCCTCGCGGCTGCACCGGTTCCCTCCCCGCAGGGGGTCCACCGTGTGGCTGCGGGTGGCTGTCTACGTCGCCTGCTCGGCCTCCCACGTTCTACCCCGAGCGACCACCTCCGTTGGCTCCATCTTTGCTGGCGTCGCTGTCCATGTCTGGCTGGGATCCAGATTTCTCCTCCAAGCCGGATAGGGATGGAGTCGGAGATGCTCTGAATTTCAAGGACGCATTTTTCTGTGGGCAGAGCACACACATGCTGTCACGAGATAGAAATTCAGGGCGCTGGTCTCCATGTAGTAACCATTGCAGAAATCAACTATTTTTCACTACTCACATTTAGTCTCTTCTGCTGCTAGAGTGACTAATAGTATTCCTTCGTTCGAATTACTTGTCACAAAATGAATGTATCTACAACCAAAATACATCTAGATACATTTTTTTGGACGAGTAATTCGACGGAGGAGTAATGATATCTTAAGACTACTTAACTTCAAGTGGAGACAGTGGCTGCATTTTTCTATGAGCACACACATGCTTTCACATGGCGGCCTCCGCAAAGTTTCTCATATGATGAAGGAATGCTTTATGAATACTGAAATGGCCGACCAACAGCATCGAGGTGGGCGGAAAGTGAGCACGCTCTTGTCCACTTGCACTGGATCTGAATCTGCTCAAACTCACACCATTTCTCCTCTGCATAGCACTTGTGTTTCTTGTGGCTGTGTGTGTGTGTTCTTGTGAGCTGAGAGCTGTCACATTGGCTAGAGATCTCCCTGACTAATCCTACCGCTCACGAGATTGAAATGGATGCTCCTCCTCATCCCGAGCCGCCCCGCTTGCACCGGAGGCCCCAGATCCCGCCGGCCAGACCTCCTCCACCTCCTCCTCGCCGCCAAAGGGCGCGGCTAGGCGGCCTTGCTGCCGCCGGGCGGCGGGGGGACTCGGCCTCGCGCCAGCGGGCTGGCGCGGCGGTGCCCCTGCGTGAGTGTGGCGGCGGGCCGGACGCCACGGCGGGTGGTGGCGGCGCCTCAGCGACTTCGCTTACCCGCGGCAGGAGGCCTCGCGATTTGGTGTGTCGCGGCCGCCAGGGACGGCGGCGGCGTGACCGGATAGATTCGCGGCGGCGCGGCCGGATCTATGCCTGCTGCGTGGCCTTGATCGCTGGTTTGCCATCAGCAAGGTGGTGGGTGCGACTGTCGGCAGCTGGGCAGATCCGCGGATTCTACCCTTGTCCGGTCCTTGTCGCCACGGCAACTCCGGAAACCCTAGATCTCCTTGGGATCGAGATGGCGGCGCTTTTGCGTCGTAATCCTCTTTAGGGCATTGTTTTGGAGTTTGCTCCGCTGAAGGGACCAGTGATGTCGGCGCGACGCCCGGTGGAGCAATCGCCGATGAAAATCGCGCCGACTACGGTCATGGCGGACGATGGCGGCGCTTTGATGTCGCCCCTTGTTGAGGCATCGCCGCTGCAAAGATGCGCCATCGCTCGGATACTCCGGGAAACCCTAGTTTTGGTTCTTCCGGACGGACGATGATGGCGTTTATCGCTTTCTCCCGGGGCATCGCTTTTGGAGTAAGTGATGGCTGGGGATGGTGGAGCGGTGCTTCATCTCACACATTGATGGCGGCGGATATCGGCGGCATGGCGCTGTGGAGGCTCGGCGTCCGATGCACGGAGATGGACTCGCGCAGAAGGAGGTTTCTGTCTGGCATCATGGTGACATCGATGGCGATCGCCGCATAAGGTAGAAGCCTCAATATGATCTCAAGACGGCCTGTGGAAGATGGCGGCGACGACACACGAGCGCGCTCGACCGGATTGTGCCCTGCACCGGTATGTGGCTCGGCTGGGCTTCCGAATGAGTGTTTCGGATTCCGCTTTTGATGTTAGGCTTAGGTGAGTGGTCTGGTAGTGACCTGTCCGAATATAGCCGTCAATATATCAATCTTTATGTCTCGACCATTTCGAGACTCCTCGTCATGTCCGTGATCACATCCGAGACTCTGAACTCCTTCGGTACTTCAAAATGCACAAACTCATAATATAACCGTCATCAAAACCTTAAGCGTGCGGACCCTACGGTTCGAGAACAATGTAGACATGACCGAGACACGTCTCCAGTCAATAACCAATAGCGGGACCTGGATGCCCATATTGGCTCCTACATATTCTATGAAGATCTTTATCGGTCAGACCGCATAACAACATACGTTGTTCCCTTTGTCATCGGTATGTTACTTGCCCGAGATTCGATCGTCGGTATCCAATACCTAGTTCAATCTCGCACCGCAAGTCTCTTTACTCGTTCCGTAATACATCATCTCACAGCTAACTCATTAGTTGTAATGCTTGCAAGGCTTAAGTGATGTGCATTACTGAGAGGGCCCAGAGATACCTCTCCGACAATCGGAGTGACAAATCCTAATCTCGAAATACGCCAACCCAACATCTGCCTTTGGAGACACCTGTAGTACTCCTTTATAATCACCCAGTTACGTTGTGACGTTTGGCAGTACCCAAAGTGTTCCTCCGGTAAATGGGAGTTGCATAATCTCATAGTTATAGGAACATGTATAAGTCATGGATAAAAGCAATAGCAACATACTAAACGATCGGGTGCTAATGCTAATGGAATGTGTCGTGGAATTGTCACGGCAGATGTCCTTAGTGTCAGGACTTAGTCGCGAGGCCAACGCATCTATGTGGTAGCTTGAGAGGGGTTGAGCGGAATCGAGAGACGCAACACAAGACAGGGATTTAGACAGCTTCGGGCCCCGGGAAACATCATCCGGTAAAAACCCTACATGCTGTTTGAGGCTAGGTCTCATTATCATCACGAGGGAGTCGCCGTAAACCGGCTCTTTGTGTCTAGCCCTAGATATTATTTCTTGCTTGTAGCTTCTAACTTGTCCCTCTTTGGGGAGCCCTGCCCCTCCTTATATATGCTGAAGGGGCGGTTTACATGTGGAGTCCTATTAGGATTAGGACTAGTCTATCTCTAATACAAACCGGATACAAGTCCTAGTATTAACTCCTTGTAAGGCAAATATTCCTTTCCTCTTAAACCGGCCCACAATGGTTGAACCGGCCTTCATGAACCGCCAGACAGGCCACCTGGTCTTGTCGCTCCTCTGGCCCGTCCGCCGGATTACCAATGAGCTGTAAACCGTCTGGTCTGTGCTGGTACCCGGTGAATCGCCAAGTCCAGCCGGTTTATCCTTCCGGCCGGTTTACACCGCGGGGCATATCCCCGACAGAATGGGTCATGTCAATCAGACCATTCAACTAATGATGTGACCTTGTTAATCAAATGACAAGTCCTTTGTCTATGGTTAGGAAACTTAACCATCTTTGATTAACAAGCTAGTCTAGTAGAGGGATACTAGTGACACTCTGTTTGTCTATGTATTCACACATGTATTATGTTTCCGGTTAATACAATTCTAGCATGAATAATAAACATTTATCATGAAATAAGGAAATAAATAATAACTTTATTATTGCCTCTAGGGCATATTTCCTTCAGGAAAGGAGGAGTCCTACTCCTACTAGGAGGAGGATTCCTCCTCCTTGGCGCGCCCCAAGGGCCGGCCGGCCTCCCCCTTGCTCCTTTATATACGGGGGCGGGGGGCACCCTAGAGACACACAAGTTGATCTACGGATCGTTCCTTAGCCGTGTCGGTGCCCCCTCCACCATATTCCACCTCGGTCATATCGTCGCGAGTTTAGGCGAAGCCTGCGCGATAGAACATCATCATCGTCACCACGCCGTCGTGCTGACGGAACTCATCTCCGGAGCTTTGCTGGATCGGAGCCCTGAGATCGTCATCGAGCTGAACTTGTGCTGAACTCGGAGGTGCCGTACGTTCGGTGCTTGGATTGGTCGGATCGTGAAGACGTACGACTACATCAACCGCGTTGTGCTAACGCTTCCGCTTACGGTCTACGAGGGTACGTGGACAACACTCTCCTCTCTCGTTGCTATGCCATCACCATGATCTTGCGTGTGCGTAGGAATTTTTTTGAAATTACTACGTTCCCCAACAGGAGGGACACAGATTTGTCAAGGAAGCGGGGAAGAAACGAGTTTAACTTGGCAATGGATAATGTTTATGTCTTAGATTCTTGGATGAGAGCAACATACAGGTTTAAGGAGATAATCTCAGAGAGAATGCCACTGCACTTGTCACCGTCGCCTAAACCTCTCACATTCCCTGATAAGATAGAGAATGAGGTTCGATTCATAACGAAACCACGTCACACCGGGAGTAGCAATGTTCCTACAAACACATTTGATGGTCCTCTTTCAAACCCCTGAAAATCTCGTCAACTGTAAAACACATTGAGCAAAGGCCTCCAAACAATAGCCATGCAAACACCTTGAAACTACTACCAGAATTTTGTAGTCACAAACCATGAATGTTCTGATCCAACATATGTATTTGTTAAAAGTGAATGCAGACAATTCTTAGAAGTTTGAGAATACATGATGATAATTGAATTTCACTGATGACCGTTCTCCATGGCAAGCCCGGTAGTTGATCCTGAAACAAACACATTTGGGGTGAAATACGAGCCTTTTCAACCATGAAGAATTACCGCAAATTTGGGCATATGACACTCAGAAATTCCAGTAAGAAACTCTTCAAAGGAGAAAAAAGGTTGTTTTTTAAGGGAAGGAGAAAAAAAAGGTATAAACACACATGCAACATTACCACACACGGGTAAAATAAAAACAGAAACCTTCTGGCCGGCCGCGCTGGATGCAGCAGCTCGACGGTGAATGATGGGTCGCGCATCCACCCTATCACACGAACATTCGCGCTTGAGTGCGTTTCTATTTTAAAGAAAAACCTCGCTTAATATGTCCACCTCCTAATCCACCGCCCACAAGACCAAATAGCCGCCGCCGCCGCCGCCGCCGCCTCGCTCCTACCTACGCCGGCCGCCGCCGCCGCCGCAACCCTCGTTCCAGTACCTTCTCTCTATTCCTCGCGGCTGCACCGGTTCCCTCCCCCGCAGGGGGGTCCACCGTGTGGCTGCGGGGTGGCCGTCTACGTCGCCTGCTCGGCCTCCCACGTTCTACCCCGAGCGACCACCTCCGTTGGCTCCATCTTTTGCTGGCGTCGCTGTCCATGTCTGGCTGGGATCCAGATTTCTCCTCCAAGCCGGATAGGGATGGAGTCGGAGATGCTCTGAATTTCAAGGACGCATTTTTCTGTGGGCAGAGCACACACATGCTGTCACGAGATAGAAATTCAGGGCGCTGGTCTCCATGTAGTAACCATTGCAGAAATCAACTATTTTTCACTACTCACATTTAGTCTCTTCTGCTGCTAGAGTGACTAAATAGTATTCCCTCCGTTCGGAATTACTTGTCACAAAAATGAATGTATCTACAACCAAAATACATCTAGATACATTTTTTTTGGACGAGTAATTCCGGACGGAGGGAGTAATGATATCTTAAGACTACTTAACTTCAAGTGGAGACAGTGGCTGCATTTTTCTATGAGCACACACATGCTTTCACATGGCGGCCTCCGCAAAGTTTCTCATATGATGAAGGAATGCTTTATGAATACTGAAATGGCCGACCAACAGCATCGAGGTGGGCGGAAAGTGAGCACGCTCTTGTCCACTTGCACTGGATCTGAATCTGCTCAAACTCACACCATTTCTCCTCTGCATAGCACTTGTGTTTCTTGTGGCTGTGTGTGTGTGTGTTCTTGTGAGCTGAGAGCTGTCACATTGGCTAGAGATCTCTCCCTGACTAATCCTACCGCTCACGAGATTGAAATGGATGCTCCTCCCCATCCCGAGCCGCCCCCGCTTGGGCGGCAGAGGCCCCAGATCCCGTCGGCGGACCTCCCACCTCCCTCCTCCTCCCCGCCAAAGGCGCGGCTAAGCTACTTGCTGCCGCCGCGGCGGCGACTCAGCCCCAGCTCGGGTGGGGCTGGCGGGCAGTGCCCCGTGCGAGTGTGGCGGCGGGCGGACGCCACGGCGGTGGTGGCGGCGCCTCGGCGACCGCTTACCAGCGGCGGGAGGCCTCGCGATTTGGTGTGTCGCGCCGCCCGAGGGCGGCGGGCGTGACCGGATAGATTCGCGGCGGCGCGGCCGGATCTATGCCCAAGCGTGGGCCTTGATCGCTGGTTTGCCATCAGCAAGGTGGTGGGTGCGACTCGTCGGCAGCTGGGCAGATCCGCGGGATTCTACCCTTGTCTGGTCCTTGTCAGCGCGGGCAACTCCGGGGGAAACCCTAGATCTCCTTGGGATCGAGAGATGGCGGCGCTTTTGCGTCGTAATCCCTCTTTAGGGCATTGTTTTGGAGTTTGCTCCGGTTGAAGGGACCAGTGATGTCAGCGGCGCACGTCTGGTGGAGCAACTGCCGATGAAAATCGCGCCGACTACGGTCATGGCGGACGATGGCGGCGTCTTTGATGTCGTTCCCTTGTTGAGGCATCGTCGTTGCAGTATGCGTCATCAGGCTCGGGATACTCCGGGGGAAACCCTAGTTTTGGTTCTTCCGGATCGGACGATGATGGCGTTTTATCGCTTTCCCTCCTGGGGGCATCGTTTTGGAGTAAGTGATGGCTGGGGGGATGGTGGAGCGGTGCTTCATCTCACACATTGATGGCGGCGGATATCGGCGGCATGGCGCTGTGGAGGCTCGGCGTCCGATGCACGGAGATGGACTCGCGCAGAAGGAGGTTTCTGTCTGGCATCATGGTGACATCGATGGCAGACTGGCCAGACAAGGTAGAAGCCTCAATATGATCTGAAGACGGGCCTGTGGAAGATGGCGGCGACGACACACGAGTGCGTCTGACCGGATTGTGCCCCAGACCCGGTATGTGGCTCGGCTGGGGCTTCCGAATGAGTGTTTCGGATTCCGGCTTTTGATGTTAGGCTTAGGTGAGTGGTCTGGGTAGTGACCCAGCTAGCACCCCTTCATCATTTGGATAGGAGTAGCGGCATATATTGCCAAGATGGTGGATTCAGGCACATTGTTGTAATATTTTGTAAGGTCCTCGAGAATAATCAATAAAGTGGCCATATGCATTTTCCAGATGCAGAGGCCGGGGCATCCTCCTTTTCAAAAAAAAGAGTATCTTTTACAGAAATCAATTAATTTTTACTGCTCATATTTAGTCTCTTTTGCTGCTAGAGTGACTAAATAGTAATGATATCTTAAGAATACTTAACTTCAAGAGGAGTCAGTGGGTGCAATTTTCTGTTAGCGCATGGCGGCCTCGGCAAAGTTTCTGATAAGATGAAGGAATGGTTTATGAATTGAAGTGGCCGACCAACAGCATCGAGGTGGGTGGAAAGTGAACACGCTCTCGTCCACTTGCCTTAGATCTGAATTTGCACAACCCCACACCATTTCTCCTCCGCATAGCACTTGTTTTTCCTGTGGTTGTGCGCGTGCGTGTGTGTTCTTGTGAGCTGGGAGCTGAGAGAGCAAAAATGGCGGAGTTTGTAGTCCGGCCACTGGTGTCCATGTTGACAAACAAGGCGTCCAGCTACCTGCTGGACCAGTACAAGGTGATGCATGGCATGGAGGAGCAGCGTGAGACCCTCGAGCGCAAGCTTTTTGCGATCTTGGATGTCATCCAAGATGCGGAGGAGAAAGGAGCTTCCCGGCCCGGAGTGAGTGCTTGGCTTGAAGCGCTCAAGAAGGCATCGTATGAGGCGAAGGATGTCTTTGACGAGTTCAAGTACGAGGCCCTCCGGCGTGACGCCAAGAAGAAGGGACACTACAAGAAGCTTGGCTTTGACATCGTAAGCCTCTTCCCTGCTCACAACCCCATTGTATTTCGTTACAGGATGGGCAAGAAGTTGTGCAGGATTGTGCAAAAAATTGAGGGCCTTGTCAGAGAGATGAATGACTTTGGATTCAACCAAACTCAGCAAGCACCACCATCCAACCAGTGGCGCAACACAGATTCCATAATAATTGACTCTGAGAAGGATATTGTCAGCAGGTCCAGAAATGAAGAGAAGAAGAAGATCGTGGATATATTGATTGATCAAGCTGGCGATAGGGATATCATCGTCCTTCCCATTGTTGGAATGGGTGGGCTCGGCAAGACCACTTTTGCTCAGCTTGTCTACAATGACCCTGCAATAAAGGAGCATTTCCAGCTACAGAGGTGGTGTTGTGTGTCAGATGATTTTGATGTTGTGAAGATTGCAAACAACATCTGTGAGACCAATGAGATCCATCGTGAAAAGGCATTGCGGAACCTTCAAAATGAAGTAAGGGGAAAGAGATACCTTATTGTGTTGGATGATGTATGGAATGAAGTTGCTGATAAGTGGGAAAAACTCAAGACCTGCATGAAGCACGGTGCCAAGGGTAGTGTAATATTGACAACCACTCGCAATGTGCAAGTAGCACAAATTATGAAGATGTGTATTGATGATAGCCATAATCTTGGAAATCTAGATAAAGTATTTCTTAAGGAAATATTTGAGAATAGAGCATTCCGTTTGGAAAAGCCAAAGGCTGCTGAGCTAAGCAAATTGGTTGATAAGATTATGGACAGATGTGGAGGCTCACCTTTAGCTGCCAAAGCCTTTGGATCTATGTTGAGTAACAAGACTAGCATGAAAGAATGGACAGACATACTAGCCAGAAGCAACACTTGCAATGAGGGCACAGAAACTTTTCTTGTACTCAAGCTCAGCTATGATGACTTGCCATCACACTTGAAACAATGCTTTGCTTTTTGTGCTGTATTTCCCAAAGATTATGAGATTGATGTTGAAACATTAATTCAGCTATGGATGGCACATGATTTCATACCACTGAAAGAAGGTGACAATCTTGAGAAGGCAGGTAGAGAAATTTTTGATGAGTTAACTTGGAGGTCATTCTTTCAAGATGTCAAGCGAATCCCTCGAAGAGAATGGCGGGGAGAGCTCTGTCCTAGAACAATATGCAAGATACATGATCTTATGCATGACATTGCCTTGTCTGTTATGGGAAAAGATTGTCTTACTATAGTTGATAGGCCTAATGAAAAGGAGTTACTGTCCGCTGGTCCTACACGTTACTTGTTCTCATCTTATTACTATATCGGAACTCTGTTGGATGATTATCTGAAGAAACACTCTTCCGCTCTCCAGACACTGCTGTATCCGAATCCCTTCAGCAATGGCTCAGCACCACACTTGTCGAAGTACAGTAATTTGCGAGCACTGCAACTCTTCAGATTGAGAAAACTTTCATTCAGACCAAGGCACTTACAACATCTGAGGTATCTTGATCTCTCATGCAATGTGTCGATTGAAGAGCTTCCTAAGGAAATAAGTATTCTGTATAATCTACAGACTCTTAACCTTTGTAACTGCTCAAGTCTTTGTCGACTTCCAGAGGATATGAAGTGTATGGAAAATCTCCGTCACCTCTATACAAATGGTTGCTCATCATTGAAGTATATGCCTCCAGGCCTCGGGCAACTCACTTCTCTACAGACTCTAACATATTTTGTGGTGAGCTCTAGTCCTGGTTGCAGTACTATTAGAGAACTACATGACTTAAATCTTGGTGGTGATTTAGAGCTATCTCATCTTCAGTTTGCAACTGAAGTAGATGCTAAAGCATGCAGCCTTGGAAATAAAGAGAAACTTACACATTTATCTCTTAAATGGGGTGATGACAGCAGTGATGAATTGGGCCACCACAGGAATGTGCTTGATGCTCTTAAACCTCATGCTGCCCTGGAGTTTCTAAGAATACGCTCCTATAGAGGTACTGGCTTCCCGGCATGGGTGGTAAGTATTAATTTTCTGCAGCATTTGGCCGAGCTCAAGCTAGATGGTTGTACAAGGTGTGAGGAATTTCCCCAATTTGGTCAATTTAAGTCCCTTGAAGTTCTTGTTTTGAAAAGGTTGAACAAACTTCAAAGCCTATGCAATCACAGTTCATCTGCAATATTTCCAGCATTAAAAGATCTCAGATTAAAAAAATTGGAGATTTTTGAGAGATGGGTGGCAACAGAAGGAGAAGAATTAGTATTTCCTCAGCTTGAGAATGTTAAAATTATGGACTGCCCAAAGCTAGCAATTCTGCCTGAAGCACCAAAACTCAAGTTTATAACTCTAAAAGAAGAAAAGGCACAGCTATCCTTATCAATATTTAAGTCCAGGTATATGTCTTGCTTGTCTGGGGTATTCCTGTCCGTCCGTGATACAGAAGCAGCACCAATAACAGAGCTTGATCAGGATTGTGAAGTATCTGTTTCGAAGTTGCTGTTGGATGGTTGCAACTTTTTGTTCTGCTCAACTCCATTGCAGCCAACTGTTGGGGTCTGGAAATGGTTTGGTCAGCTTGTGAATTTGACTATCAAATCTTGTGATATGCTCATCTACTGGCCTGAAGAAGAGTTCCGTTGCTTGGTATCATTGAATAGTTTATCCATTTATTCCTGCAGCAAGCTAGTAGGCCGCACCCAGGGGAAAGGATGCCGTACTCAAGTAAGGGATCAACTCCTGCCAAATCTTAAAGAACTAACAATAGGTCATTGTGGAAGTTTGACAGAGCTTTTCGTTCTCCCGCCGTCTCTCACAAGTATTGATATGATGGATTGCAATAGTCTTGAGTCCATACTGGGGCAGGATGATACAGAGTTGGAGACTATACTACACTTTGATACAGCATCATCATCAGAACACTTCAATGACTTTGAGTCCACATGTTTGCTAGAGCATTCACCTTCACCCAGAATTCATCCTTTGCCATGTCTTGATTATTTGCGTATACTTAGCTGTAAGAAGCTTCGTTTCATGCCAGCGCAGTTAGATGCCCTCCAATTTTTGGATATTGATGATTGCAATGGGCTGGAGTCGCTGGATTGTTTGGGAGACCTGCCCTTACTGGAAGCTCTATACCTTATGAGCTGCAAACATCTGGCATCCGTACCTGCAAGTCTTGGGAGTTACTCCGCCCTTCAGAAGCTCCGCATTGAAAACTGCCCAGCTTTAAATATGAAGCCACTTTATGGACATCTCCAACAACGGCTTGATAGCCTTGAATTGAAGGATCTATCTAATGCTGGTTCAAGCTATCGTAATGAAGGTACCTTTCAATTTCATTTACCCCATTTTGTATCTTTTTTTCTATCTGTATAGTTTATAGATGTACATCCGGCAGCCTGTAGTTTCAAGTTTGTCCAACTCTCCTCGTATTTCCACATTTGTATGTAGTGACCGTGTACACAGTTTCTCTGATATGGCTATTCCAATATCATTTATTTGTATAGTTCCGTAAGTTTGACTTGGATTGACCTCATGTGTGGCCAATCTGTACTATCTATAATTTTGGTAAACGTTAATACACCATGGATGTGTAGTGACCGTAGACAGTTTATTCTCTTATGTCTATCCCACTACCATTTATTTGTACATCTCTGTAAGTTTGATTTGCTATTAATGTTCATAGAGATATTGTGACATTGTTTTCCATGTACAGGGCCTAAAATATGGGAACCAAAATCCTGGAAATATATTGTTCCTTCACTGTGCAAGTGCAAGTCTGAATAGAGGTACAGATACCATCTACGTTCCTGTTTTTTTCTTTTATCTTTTTGCATCTTTGATTCTAAAAGTTTGTAGGCTAAAAGCTCTGTTTTGGTATTCTTGGGCTGAATGTGTGTAATTTCCTCGCAGGGTCGCTCCTGCACATACAAGTGATGAACACAATTGGTAATTAACTGCCCTCCTCAAGGGAGTCGAGTCCTTTTATTTGCCTCCTCCGTAAACTCTGATGGAAATAATTAAGCTGCTCGAAGGGCTGAAGCACGGAGAAAATGAACGACAACTTGCAGAATTCTAGAGAGAAGGTCGTGCTGAATTGTACTCCCTTCGTTCCTAAATATAAGTCTTTCTAGAGATTCCACTGCGGACTACATACGGAGCAAAATGAGTGAATCTACACTCTAAAGTATGTCTATATACATCCGTATGTAGTCCGCATTGAAATCCCTAAAAAGACTTATATTTAGGAACGAAGGGAGTAGTATTTACTTTGTGCGGAACAAACAAGCATGTCCTTGGCAAATCGTGTCTGACTATAACTGCACTTGCAGTCGTGTGCTGGCGAGCCTTTAGTTTTCCTTGTGTAGGTACAGTCCACCGTAGTAATACGGTGTGCTATTTCACATCTTTTTCATAATATTTAGAGCAGAGCACGATCCTGGTTAAGTCAGACAGCTGATTAATGCAGACATCTGGTTAGTTCAGAGTTAGAGACAGCTGCTTAGTTGTCCGTCTGTTTATGGCTGCTTCAGAGAGCTGATTGTGTGCGTGTTTTTGTGTGCCTGCGCGCGTGTTAGTCGATGCTTGCCAATTCGCCATGTACACAAAAGTCTGCAACCAAACTTGGAAGATCGCAAATTACCAGTGCCTTTTAGGATGGACATACAGTACATGATTTCAGAAGAGTAGAATGCAGGTGCGAGCTTCCACCATTTTGTTCTACCGCAAACCAGAGCTGACCACAGCAAAGAAATTATGTAGACAACCATGGTAGTATGGTAAGCTCACTCTAGTTCTTCAGTTCCAGCAGGCACACATGTCCCCTGAACAGAACAGAAGGGAACAGCCCCACAACGCAGGCTGTAGTCACCGACTCACCGTGGATTTTTTTTTTGAAACTATGATGATTTTTGTAGCAAATTCGGAAACTATACATCCTAATGGAGAAAAATCAAAAGTATCACCCTGTCGGCCTCCTATTGGCGAAAAGGACTTTCGACCTCGATGGCGAAGAGGACTTTCGACCAACCACCGCCAAAGAGTCCCTCTTCGGCCAACACCTGCTCTACTTTTTAGAAAATTCATATCAAATAGGATTTTTAGTATTTTAATTTGATTATTTTTGCATTAGATTAGAAATTTTATGAAGTTTCTGTAGATATCAAGTTTGACTAGATTTGAAAGTTTGAATTTGAATTTTCATGAATTATCTCAAATCTCTAGATTGCCTATAACTTGAGCTAGGAGTATTATTTTTAGATGATTCTTTTTGCTACTGGTTCTTTGTGACTTTGTTTATCAGTAGTAATTAATTGGTGAATTGTAGGATTATTTAAAATTAGGTTTTTACGCCATTCTCTCCCTCCCTTTTCTCCCGCCATTTTATTTCCCGCCATTCTCTCCCTCCATTTTCTTTCCCGCCATTCTCTCCCGCCATCTTCTTTCCCGCCATCTTCTTTCTCACCATCTTCACTTCTCAACTTATAAAATGACCCTCATGGTGTCCACGATCGTAGATAACATCGTCTGACATGGTCTGTGTCTCCTGTGTCGGTGTTGCTGGTGGAGTGTGAAACACTGTCTGAGAGAAGTCATAAGTGTTTGCAGCTCCGTCATCATCATCAGAGAGTGTTTCACACTTATGACTTCTCTCACACAGTGTTTCACACTCCACATGAAGGCATCATCGTCATTCTCCGTCGATGCAACACTCCTTAGTGTGGCGGGAGAGAATGGCGGCAAAGAAAATGGTGGGAAAAAGATTGCGGGAAAGTATTTTTTTTTCATGTATAAAACGGCAATGGTTGTACAGGATTTACAAGGCACTTTTAAATATAAACTCCTATGAAGCTCAAAACAAGTTTTCTAGTAGGATAAAAGGAATAAAATACAAAACAAATACTACAAATAAAATAGCTACTGATAACTAAACAAAAACAAAAAGAATATGTCAAAAAACTAAAGAAAAAAATAAAGCAATTAAAATTAAAAGAAATAGCATAAAACCTATAAAACACTAAAACAGAACTGTTTTCATAAAAACCTAATTTTAAATAATTATAAAATTCGCCAATTAATTACTACTGATAAACAAATTCACAAAGAACCAGTAGCAAAAAGAATCATCTTAAAAAATACTCCTAGCTCAAATTATAGGCAATCTAGTTATTTGAGCAAATTCATGAAAAATTCAAATTCAAACTTTCATATCTAGTGAAACTTGATATCTACAGAAACTTCATAAAATTTCTAACCTAATGCAAAAAGAACCAAATTAAAATACTAAAAATCCTAATTGATATGAATTTTCTAAAACAGTAGAGCAGGTGTTGGCCGAAGAGGGACTCTTTGGCCAACTGTTGGCCGAAAAGTACTTTTTGGCCAACGGTTGGCCGAAAAGTCCATTTTGGCCAACCGTTGGCCGAAAAGTCCATCTTCGGCCAACAGGAGGCCGAAAAGTCCCTTTTCGGCCAACAGGAGGCCGACGGGGTGATACTTTTGATTTTTCTTCATTAGGGTGTATAGTTTCCGAATTTGCTATAAAAATCATCATAGTTTCAAAAAAAATCCTCACCGTGCATAAACCTGCTTCCGTCCATTTTACACCCCGACCAGGTCCCTCGCTTGCCATCCCTAGCTTCCCTACCGACCAGGGAATCACGGCTCATGCTACCCCTTTTAGCACCCCGGCGAGGAGTAGCTTCTGCACGGATTATAGTGGGGAAGAAAATGTATGACTAGGATGCAGGAATTTCAGAGAAGCCAAATTCAGGAAACAACCAATCCCCTTATTTTACAAAGCCGTCCATAAACGTTTTTTCTATAAAACACGGTAGTAAGGGGATTTTATTTTACAAAGCTGTCCATAAACAACCAATCCTTTTTTTTTTTACCTGGTATTATGATTTTATCCATTCCCCAATAACCAACATAATTTCTTCTACAAAAAAAAACAACAACCCTTAGTAATGAATTTATTCAGCATAATGAGAAGAACATGTATAACTGCAATGCAACAGGAATTTCAGTGAAATTTTCCAACATCTTTATGAAATAGCCGGTCCCCTTATATATAAATTAAAAAGCATTTATCGGCATTCCATATGGAGCCCTTTCGGGTTTACAGTTTCTCTTCTATGTACCACCTGTCCTAAACTAAATGTTCAGAGAGAAGAGTATCTCGTTGTTTAAGCTTGATTCGTAAAATAAGCTTGATTGAAATCAGCAAATCGCTACTAAGTTTTTTTTAGAGAGAATGTCGGTCCTTTTTTTTAATTATAAGCAACAAATGGGACTTCATTTAATTTGAGCACCGACGGCCTCCTCTAGCGTCGACGGCGTGTACTTTTGCTGTGGCGGAGGGGAGGCCTCCAGAGTGACCCGATACGACTTGGAAGGCAAGCTAGGGCCATCTATCGTATTCTCCGATGAGATCTTGAACGCTTGTTTGTCCGGGACACCTATGCGTCGTGATTAGCCTTCTGGAGCTTTTGACTTTGAGCACTTATAAAATATAGGAATTTCACGTACAATAAAAAGACGCTAGTGTGAGTGGAACTCCCGACTTGGGGATATATAGTAACGCTACTAGCCAGCCAAACTGCTAACAACTAATGAGTAAAATGCACTGGCTTGGTGGCAATCAGTGGCATCCGCTTGGGACAACTTCCGCACAGTCAAACAACAATGGTGGAAAGCGGGCGAGGGGCAGCCCGGATACTCTAGGAAGGCGATACAGTCGCTACAAATGCTTGTATGCTGGGAGATCTGAAATGAAAGAAATGCTCGTGTCTTCCATAATAAGGCATCGTTACCTTCTAGTGTTGTGGCGAAGGTGAGGGAATAAGTCAAAACTTGGGTAGTAGCAGGAGCTAGTTTTCTGGGCAACATTCTACCGGGAGAGTGACTCTGGGCAACATTCTAACCGCCAAAAACTTTGTTCTTATCCTTATTTAATGAGACGAGGCAAAGTTTTTTGCCTCCGTTTAACAAAATGCACCTTTAATGAGAAAGTACTAACTACGGTGGCAGATCCATTAAAAAACATTTCTTGGAAAAAACGTTGAGAAAATTTCTTAGAAAACGCGAACAATATTTGAAAATGGTGAAACTTTTTCGAAATTCTTATAAATTTTAAAACGTGAACACAATTTTAGAAAAGGGAACAAACTTGAACACAGGATTTTTTTTAAATTGTGAACAATTTATGAATTCTGAACCTTTTTTTGAATTGTCATTTTTAGAATTTGAATTTAAAATACATACTAAACATTTTTTAAACTACACGGTGAACTTTATTTTTCAAATGTACGCTGAACAATTTTCGATACATGATGAACATTTCTTTATGTACAGTAAACATTTCATCGATGTACTGTCAACATTTTACTTAAATATGGTGAGCTTTTCTTGAACCGTGAACAATTATTGAATGCCTGATAATTTTTTTGAAAACAATGAACATTTATATAATACACGATGAACATTTTTTCCGAGATAATGCTTTTTCTTTATATCAGTTGGATGTCCTCAATTTTTTTCATGGCCTTGTATGACCAATTCAAGGCACCATGCCAAGTTGCTTGTGTTTTCGACAAGTATTGCATTTTTTGGAGTTTTCTCGCTCAAAAAATACCGATGAATAGCCGGATGTGTCACAACTTGCACAGGGTGTCGGAAGTTATTCAGAACTGACATGGACGCTTATCATAGGCATTCCCACCTGGTGAAAAAAGTTGAGGTCATTTTAGTTATGTCCATAAAAATACCTTGTTCAATGAGGGTGTCGAGGTAGGCGAGAAGTGTTTGTCTGAGAGCAAGTTGTTTTTCCACATCCTTGAAATGGCATCAATTTTTTTCATGGCCTTGTATGATTGGTACCATGCCAAATTGATTTGGTTTTCGACTAAATTTACATTTTCTGGAGTTTTCCCGGTCAAGAAAAGTCAATAAATGGTCGGACGTGTCGTAACTTGCATACGATGTCAGAAATCATTCAAACCTGACATGGATGTCTAACGTAGGCATGCCCACCTGTTTGCAAAAGTTGGGGTCATGTACAAAGGTAGACCATGTTGAATGAAGGGTATTCCTTGAAATGGCCTCCATTTTTTCCATGGCCTTGTATGACCAATTCAAGGCTCATGACAAATTGTTTGGTTTTTGATAAGTTTTGCATTTTATTGAATTTTCTCGGTCTATTGTTGGCCGTGTCGCAACATGCAGACGATGTCGGGATTCGTACAAACCTAGTATGTATGCCTAGCATGGGCATGCCTACCTTCTTGTAAAAATTGGAATCATTTGAAGAATGTCAAAAAATAGACCATGTTCAACGATGGGTGTTCAGGTAGGCCAGAAGGGTCCGTCTCAAAGCACGTTGTTCTTTTACGTCCTTCAAATGACCAGACAGGTGCATCCGTGAGCATGTAGATTTTTTAAATTTGAATGCTTCTGTTATTTGCAATTTCCATCATTATCGATGAACATGAACATTTTCTTGTGTCCTAACCATTTCTTGAAATTTGTTAACAATTTTAAATTTCAAAGAGTGTATGAATTTTTTACAAACTTTAACATTTTTTTCGAAATTGCTAACAATTTCCCAACAATTTTCTTAAAAAATTGAATACAAATTGTAAATCACTTTTAAAATTCTTCAACTCTTTTTAAACGAAAACATTTCTTCAATTTGTGAACAAAATATTTGAAACAAAAGTCTTTTTAAAAATTGTAACCAATATTTGGAAGCAAGTTTTTTTTGGTGTTCAATTTTTTTTCAAAATTCTGAACATGTTTCGAAAAGAATAATAAAGTTCAAAAAGGAGAAACATGAATTAACGAAAAAACGGAGAATAAATAGAATAATCACTCATGCCTTGGCCCAGCTAGGCGACGATATCGCTCCTGTTGGCCCGGCACCAGTAGCACATTCAAATACAAAAAAATGGTTTCAAACTTTTATTATATTTTCTGTTTTTTTCTTAAATTCTGAACACGTTAGTGTTTCTAAAAATAAAATGTGCAACATTGAAAGCAACGAACATTATTTTTAAAAGTTTTGTACAGTTTTGTAAAATGTGAATATTTGTATGTTTTGTACAAAATTTGTAAATATGAAATGTTCTGAGTTTATAAATAAATTTTTATAAGGGCGAGTATTTTCTGAAAACAATACAAAAGGAAAAGAAACAAAAAATGAACAGAAAAAAAGAAAATTGAAATAGCACGAAAAGACCTGTTCGCTACATTAAACCGGTCACTATCAGCAATTCACTTTTGTTTCCAAATATTTTGGTAAAAGAAAGTTTATGAAAATTGGAAGGAGGTTGTGGATTTGAAAAAAGGTTCACGGATTTGAAAATGTTCAATAATTTTAGAAGAATCATGAATATTAATAAAAGGAAAAGAAAATGGAAGTGTAAAAAGAAGGAGACAAAAAGAAGTAAAACTTGCCAAACAAAACCAGGAAGAGGAAAAGAAAGAAGTAAACTGCATTGTCGGCCAAATGAAACCAGAAAAAAAGGTTAACCCGCGAGTTTCTCGTTTCGTGGGACACGAACAGAAGAACGAAAAAAAGAAAAGAAAAATGTAAGTGTTCACATTAGGTGAGTTGCTTGGTTGGATAGCGTGGCATACACTTAATGCGGCATACACTTATGGTCAATACGTGCCACTAGTGCATGTGTTGAACTATTAACATCCATGGAGATGCCATAGTAAGATTTTTTACTATTACGACATTTGTGCATCTTTTGCTTAAATTCATCCTAAAACTAAACTACATTGCTAACTACGAAGTTATTATTATGTTTTTCAACAGAAAATCCCGAAGGATTGTGTGCCTCATGTGATGTTTCCGAAAGGTCGCCTTGATGTTATGAGCTTACGGCCAGGTCATCCTACGCATCACTGATGTTCATACCGGATTTCTAAAACCGATGAAGACATGACAATCAAAGATTGGAAATAATGTATGGTCAGTCGTAGGGAGGTACTTGGAAGCAACATTGTGCGACGCGCAAGAATTGGAGACATGATAATCTCCATTCTCTATAATGGAGAGTCAGGGTCTATCTTGTTTTATGCTATTTCACCTACGCGAGGGTAGTAGGTCCTATTAGAGAGGAGTAGGTCCTAGGTACAATGTGTTATTATGTGGTACAATGTGTTAGAGTTGATGATGATGAGGAGGAGGAGGAGTTGTGATTATGACTAGTGACCAACTTGCTATATGATGTCTCATTGACGAAAATGATGATCATGAGGAGTTGTTACATGTCAATGATGTATTATGATGATAAGTTGTTAATGATATGATGATGATAATGTTTTAAGTGGATGGATCCATCCACTTGAAACTAATCCACGGTACTTCCACCATTTTCTTGTGCCACAAACTAAAGCCGATCTCGGGAAAGAAATGATACAAACAACCATGCTAGTAAGCTCGCTCTCCTTCTTCCGTTCAAACTAAACAGGCACACATGTTCCCAGAACAGAACAAAAGAGAACAGCCCCATGAGGCAGGCTGTTGCCACCGCGCACAAACCTGCTTCCGTCCATTTTACGACCGTCCGCCGCTTGCCATCCCTAGCTTTCGCCGCCGACCACAGAATCACGGATAGAGTTACCGCTTTCAGCACTCTGACAGTAAGCAGCTTCTACATGGATTATATAGTGGGTAAGAACATGTATGGCTGCAATGCAGGGATTTCAGAGAAGATTTGCAACAAATTCAGGAAACAACAAATTCCCTTATATTACAAAGCCGTCCATAAGCCTTTTTTTATAGACATGGTAGTAACTAAGTACAGTAGTAACTAGGAACCATCTATCGGATTTTATCTATTCCCCCCAAGGTCCATAAGGTCCAATAACCAACATAATTCCTTAGAAAAACTTCGTAATGAATTTATTCAGCAAAGTGAGAAGAACATGTGAAAGGATCGATATGGTTGACTAGAGGGGGGGGGGGCGGGTGAATAGGCAACTAACAATTTTTAAGCTTTTCTTTACCAATTTAAACTTTGCAACAAAATAGGTTGTCTAGATATGCAACTATGTGAGCAACCTATATGATGCAATAACAACTAGCACATAAGCAAGCAAGGGATACAACACAAGTAGGCTTGCAAAAGTAAAGGCACGAAATAACCAAGAGTGAAGCCGGTGGAGACGAGGATGTGTTACCGAAGTTCCTTCCTTTTAAAGGGAAGTACGTCTCCGTTAGAGCGGTGTGGAGGCACAATGCTCCCCAAGAATCCATTAGGGCCACTCATGCCCTCACACAATGCGAGATGCCGTGATTCCACTATTGGTGCCCTTGAAGGCGGCGACCGAACCTTTACAAACAAGGTTGGGGCTATCTCCACAACAATTGGAGGCTCCCAACAACACCACGAAGCTTCACCACAATGGAGTATGGCTTCGAGATGACCTCAACCGTTTAGGGTGCTCAAACACCCAAGAGTAACAAGATCCGCTAGGGATAAGAGGGGGAATCAAATTTCTCTTGGTGGAAGTGTAGATCGGGGCCTTCTCGACCAATCCCGAGCAAATCAACAAGTTTGATTGGCTAGGGAGAGAGATCGGGTGAAAATGGAGCTTGGAGTAACAATGGAGCTTTTGGGGGAAGAGGTAGGTCAACTATGGGGAAGAAGACACCTTTATATAGTGGGGGAAACAATCCAACCATTACCCCCCAACCAGCCACGCACAGAGCGGTACTACCGCTTGGGCAGGGCGGTACTACCGTTGATGAGAGGTACTACCGCTGCCTCCCAGCGGTACTGCCGCGCTGACGAGAGATGCAGGGTCCTGGCCCCAGAGCAGTACTACCGCGGGAGTATGGGCGGTACTACCGCCACTACTGCCGCTACTAGTACCGTAAAACCCGACACGAAAAACAGTGGTCTCGAGTGGAGGCGGTAGTAGCCCGGAACCGCTGCGGTACTACGGCCGAAGACCGCAAGCGGTACTACCGCTCGTGGAGCGGTACTACCGCTCGGGGAGCGGTACTACCGCTTGACGAGCTTCCGCGGTACTACCGATGAGGACCGCGGTACTACAGCTGGGATAGGGCAGGGCAGGCACAGATAGGAAAGGTAGCTCCAATGAAGCGGAAAGAAACATCGGGTGTGATAAGGATGTGTACGTGTTGATTCCACCCTAACCTTACCAAAGCGGATCCCCTCTTAATAGTACGGTGACTCCTACGAAACTAGTCCACCAACAGAGAAATGAAGGAGCTACACTGTCTTGAATAAAACACCGAAGGGAGGTAATCATCTCGTGCCAAAGGATGAATCTCTGAAAGAACTCAACGCACACGATTAGTCCGCAAAAGCATTGTCATCAATCACCAAAACATCTTGGGGATAAATATGCCCTTACAATCTCTCCCTTTTTGGTGGATTGATGACAATACGGGATTTGCTCAAACAGGAAAGATATAGGACAAGCGCAAAACCCCACCGCCCTAAAATGTAGATGGGCTCCCCTAGATGTGTGCTATCTAGATAAGTGCTTTGGACTGCACGGCACACATACTAGGATCAACGCTCCCCCTACATTTTAGAGACCAACCACCTAAGCAGGGTAAGTGAGAGCAATAAAGATAACAGGATAAGCATGCAACTCATAAGCTAGATAGTGGCATAGATAATGATACTCAAAGGATAAGGTAGCATATGTCTCACACCATATTACTGGAACTTAGGTTTCACTGACACAAAGCAAACTGCGTGAGAACACAAACACATAAGACGGAAGACACAGAAAGCGGAAGACACAAACAAAAATCCCTAAACTCTCTCCCCTTTTGGCATCGAGACACCAAAAAGGAGAGGGAGTGTTGCTACGGCTCCAGGTGATAGCAAGAGATCAGATCTCAGCGGGATCGTCTGCGCCACCGTCGTCGGTCGGGAAGTGCTCGGCATCAGAATCGGTCCACGGGCAGTGCTGCTGAATCCACTCCTCCTCCTTAGTAAGCTGGTCCTCAGATCCACTGTTAACTGTGGCACTCAACTGATGCATGAGCTCCTTGTGACGACCGCGAGCCTTCTTCTCAGCCACATGAGTCATGTACTGACCGTGAGACTCCATGCAGAACAGCTTCTTCATCTTGAGCTTGAGCTTCTTTGCCCAAGAGGGCTCTGCCGCAGAAGGCACATAGTCATCATCATCATCCTCAGCCTCAGCCTCCTCCTCGGTCTCCATGGCAGTAGCAGACGAAGGACCTCCAGATTTAGGGACCTGAGTGCCCCAGTTGTTCTTCTTCCTCAGACGCTTGACGTCGTGAGAAACCAACTCTACAGTCTCTAGCATCACCTTGGGATAGACACGATCCCAGGCCTTCTCAATAAGCAGCATGATGAACGGACCATAAATCGGGCACTTGTGCTCGGAGATAGCAGATAATAGCTCAGACCACATAACATGAGAGATATCCAGGGACTCTCCGGTGTTTTGTTCCTTCTCACGCTGACAGAAGAGAAGCATGTCCACGAGATAAGAATGAACCATATCCAGATTCCCGATGCAAGGGAAAAGGGTCTCACAGAAGACACGGTGAAGAATGTCCAGAAAAGCAGGCAGCTCATACGTTTCCTTCTTTGTCTCAGGGTTGATCTTCAAAGTGCAATAGGGCCATAGAGATTGCTTGTGAGTGGTGGGGGTGTTGCGGTGTGGGCGAAAGCCGACAGGAGACGCAAGCCCTTGATCTTCCACCCCAATCAACTCCATGAACGCCTTCCACTTGACTAAAAGCAACTTGCCATTGGTCATCCAAGTCAGTGTCCTATCCTGATCAGTCCCAAGATGAACCGTGGCATAGAATTGGGCCACCATATCAGCATCATAATCTTTGTTGAATTGCATGACCCCAAGAATGTTCAGTTGACTGCACATCTGAAGAGCTTCACCACAGTATTCAGGATCCTTCTCCATATGGTCGGTGTCGATGGAGTGCATGTTAACAAAGAGGTTCTTCTTGGCTTTGAGTACATCAAAGAAGATGGCAAATTGAAACCTGTTCTAGAACGGACGGTTGACCAAAGTGCGATCTTGGTCTGCCTCATAGGGGTTGCGGCGACGCCTTGCCCAGAACTCCTTGGCTTGCATTTCTGGAACGGTTTTGCCAGATTGCTTCGGCTTGACAGCAGACTTCTTCTTGAGTTGAGGTGGAGGTGGAGCACTTGAGGAACCTCCTGCAGACTCAGTTGTGTGGTAACGCTTGGACGTGGCACGACCACGGTTGATACGCCGAGCCTGATGCTCAGGAAGCTCATCACCTGGAACCACACACAAGAACACGCAAACAACCAGAAAGAACGAGCATAAGCCACAAAACACAAGCAAAAAGATCACTGAGAGGTAAGAGTATGGTGGAATCTGGTAGAGGGCGGTAGTACCGCGACCTGTGAGCGGCAGTACCGCTCCAAGCGGTAGTACCGCTCCAGAGAGAGCGGTAGTACCGCTTGAGATGGGGAAACAACAGTTTCCTACTGCCGTGGTCAGATCCGGCACTACCGTCCTACCAAATTCAAAAATACTTCTACCAACCACCAATCCAAACTGCCTAGATGCCTTCTCCATCCTACTCAAGCCTAGATTTGGCCAAAAATCTAGAGATGCAACCACTATTGCCCCTAAGATACTAGATTGGAAATCTAGACAAGAAGAGAGAGGGAACGGAGGCAATACCGGCATTCATGGCAAGAGGACAAGGTGGGGATCGTCTCCACCGAAGGAAATGGAGAGGAACGCCCCGGAGAGGGAGATCCGCCGGAGCCCTCCCACGGCGCCGGTTGCTGGAGAGACGAACAGAGCGAGGGGGCGAGCGAATGGGTATGGGGGAGAAGAAAACTCCCCCTGCCCCCGCCTCGCAGCGGTAGTACCACGCTAGTGGGCGGTAGTACCGCTTAGAGCGGTAGTACCGCGCACTACCAGCGGTAGTACCGCTCAGCAACCAACATGCCTATAGACATACGGCTAAAGCTCAAAAAGAAATGAGAAAACACACCCACGATGGAGGAAAGACCAACACGGCCACAAACACACTAACAATGGTCCAGAATCCACCTCTTCAAAACAACCACACGAAAGCGGAGCGAGCTGTGGCCTCTCTCAAGAGAGGGCGGTGGCCGGAGCCACCTATGTTTGAGTCAATTGGTATGGCACCGTGAAGAATTATCCTTGGGCCCATGACCAAAACTCGTCTTTGAAGCACAAGTACCATCAAAAATGGCTAATGTGAAAGAGTTGATCATTTTATGCATAATGGGGGGAGGGAGAGTTCATTGAGAGAACAACGCTCCCCCTATGTCCATGCCTACATCTAAACTAGACAACAAGTTGAGTGAGGTGGGGTGTGCAAGGGTTCAAGTCACATTTCTCGAATCAATGATATTTAGCTCATGCCTTAACTCGCGAAATCTTGCTTCATCCAAGGGCTTCGTGAAAATATCTGCAAGGTTATCATGAGTGTTGACATACTTGAGCTCGATCTCCCCTCATCTAATGTGATCTCGGATGAAATGATACCGAATCTCAATATGCTTCGTCTTGAAGTGTTGCACCGGGTTGAGAGAAATCTTGATGGCACTTTCGTTATCACACCAAAGAGGCACTTTGTCACAAATGACACCGTATTTCTTTAAAGTTTGCCTCATCCATAAGAGTTGTGCACAGCAACTACCGGCCGCCACATATTCTGCTTCGGTGGACGAGAGAGACACACAACTTTGCTTCTTGGAAGACCAACTCACCAAAGAGCACCCAAGAAACTGGCACCCTCCGGAAGTGGACTTCCTATCCACTTTGTCTCCCGCCCAATCAGAATCCGTAAATCCTTCAAGCTTGAAGTTTGCCCCTCTTGGGTACCATAAGGCAAAGTTTGGGGTATGAGCCAAAAATCAAAAGATTCGCTTGACCGCCACATAGTGACTTTCCTTCGGTGCGGCTTGAAACCGTGCACACATTCCCACACTCAACATGATATCCGGTTTAGATGCACAAAGGTAAAGCAAGGAGCCAATCATGGAGCGATATACTTTTTGATCCACCCTTTACCATTGGGATCAATGTCAAGTTGGCACTTGGTAGGCATTGGAGTAGAAGCCGGCTTGACATCACTTAGCTTGAATCTTTTCAGCATATCTTGAGTATATTTGGCTTGGTTGATGAAGGTTCCTTCTCTTCTTTGTTTGATATCAAAACCAAGGAAGAACTTCAACTCTCCCATTGAAGACATCTTGAACTTGGAGGTCATGAGAGCGGCAAATTCCTCATTGAATGCTTTGTTAGGGGAACCAAAGATAATATCATCAACATATAGTTGGCATACAAACAACTCCCCTTTGACCTTCTTAGTAAAAAGAGTGGGATCGATTAGCCCCACCTCAAATCCACGATCTTGTAAAAACTCGGTAAGGTGGTCATACCACGCACGTGGGGCTTGTTGAAGGCCATAGAGTGCCTTATCAAGTTGATACACATGATCCGGAAAGTAGGGATCCTCGAACCCGGGGGGTTGCTTGACATAGACCAACTCATTAATAGGACCATTAGGAAAAGCACTTTTCACATCCATTTGTTGCAACTTAAAGTTGTGATGGGAAGCATAGGCAATCAACAAACGTATGGATTCAAGACGAGCAACGGGAGCAAAGGTTTCATCTTAGTCGATACCCTCGACTTGGGAGTAGCCTTGTGCTACCAATCTTGCCTTGTTGCGAATGATGTTCCTGGAGGAAATATGCCCTAGAGGCAATAATAAAGTTATTATTTATTTCCTTATTTCATGATAAATGTTTATTATTCATGCTAGAATTGTATTAACCGGAAACATAATACATGTGTGAATACATAGACAAACATAGTGTCACTAGTATGCCTCTACTTGACTAGCTCGTGAATCAAAGATGGTTAAGTTTCCTAGCCATGGACAAAAGAGTTGTCATTTGATTAACGGGATCACATCATTAGGAGAATGATGTGATTGACATGACCCATTCCGTTAGCCTAGCACTTGATCGTTTAGTATGTTGCTATTGCTTTCTTCATGACTTATACATGTTCCTGTAACTATGAGATTATGCAACTCCCGTTTGCCGGAGGAACACTTTGGGTGCTACCAAACGTCACAATGTAACTGGGTGATTATAAAGGAGTACTACAGGTGTCTCCAAAGGTACATGTTGGGTTGGCGTATTTCGAGATTAGGTTTTGTCACTCCGATTGTCGGAGAGGTATCTCTGGGCCCTCTCGGTATGTTGCTAGCTAATGAGTAAGTTACGAAATGATGCATTACGTAACGAGTAAAGAGACTTGGCGGTAACGAGATTGAACTAGGTATTGGATACCGACGATCGAATCTCGGGCAAGTAACATACCGATGACAAAGGGAACAACGTATGTTGTTATGCGGTTTGACCGATAAAGAACTTCGTAGAATATGTGGGACCCGATATGAGCATCCAGGTTCCTCTATTGGTTATTGACCGAGAATAGTTCTAGGTCATGTCTACATTGTTCTCGAACCCGTAGGGTCCGCACGCTTTAGGTTTCGATGACAGTTATATTATGAGTTTTTATGTACCGAAGGAGTTCGGAGAGTTCGGAGTCCCGGATGAGATCGGGGACATGGCGAGGAGTCTCGAAATGGTCGAGACGTAAAGATCGATATATTGGACGACTATATTCGGAGTTCGGAAAGGTTCCGAGTGATTCGGGTATTTTTAGGAGTACCGGAGAGTTACGGGAATTCGCAGGGGAGTATATGGGCCTTATTGGGCCATACGGGAATAGAGGAGAGAGGCCAAAAGGAAGGAGGCCTGCGCCCCCCCTCTGGTCCGAATTGGACAAGGGGCGCAGCCCCCCCTTTTACTTCTCCCTCTCCCCCTCTTTCCCCTTCTCCTACTCCAACAAGGGAGGTGGAATCCTACTAGGACTAGGGAGTCCTAGTAGGACTCCACATTTGGCGCGCCCCCTCCTAGGGTCGGCCTCCTCCCCTCTTGCTCCTTTATATACGGGGGCAGGGGGCACCCCATGACACACAAGTTGATCTACGGATCGTTCCTTAGCCGTGTGCGGTGCCCCCCTCCACCATATTCCACCTCGGTCATATCGTCACGGAGTTTAGGCGAAGCCCTGCGCCGGTAGAACATCATAATCGTCACCACACCGTCGTGCTGACGGAACTCATCCCCGACGCTTTGCTGGATCGGAGCCCGGGGATCGTCATCAAGCTGAACGTGTGCTGAACTCGGAGGTGCCGTACGTTCGGTACTTGGATCGGTCGGATAGTGAAGATGTACGACTACATCAACCGCGTTGTCATAACGCTTCCGCTTACGGTCTATGAGGGTACGTGGACAATACTCTCCCCTCTCGTTGTTATGCCATCACCATGATCTTGCGTGTGCGTAGGATTTTTTTTTGAAACTATTACGTTCCCCAACAGTGGCACCCGAGCCTAGGTTTTATGCGTTGATGTTATATGCACGAGTAGAACACAAGTGAGTTGTGGGCGATACAAGTCATACTGCTTACCAGCATGTCATACTTTGGTTCAGCGGTATTGTTGGATGAAGCGGCCTGGACCGACATTACGCGTACGCTTATGCGAGACTGGTTTTACCGCCGTGCTTTGCACACAGGTGACTAGCGGGTGTCTGTTTCTCCAACTTTAGTTGAACCGAGTATGGCTACGCCCGGTCCTGGCGAAGGTTAAAACAGCACTAACTTGACGAACTATCGTTGTGGTTTTGATGCGTAGGTAAGAACGGTTCTTGCTCAGCCCGTAGCAGCCACGTAAAATTTGCAACAACAAAGTAGAGGACGTCTAACTTGTTTTTGCAGGGCATGTTGTGATGTGATATGGTCAAGACGTGATGAGATATAAGTTGTTGTATGAGATGATCATGTTTTGTTGAAGTTATCGACAACTGGCAGAAGCTCTATGGTTGTCTCTTTGTTGCATAAGATGCAAGTGCCAAATAATTGCTTTACTTTATCGCTATGCGATAGCAATAGTTGCAAGAGCAATAGTTGGCGAGACGACCATGTGACGACACATTGATATAGATCAAGATGATGAAGATCATGGTGTCGTGCCGGTGACGATAGAGATCATGACAGTACTTTGGAGATGGAGATCAAAGGCGCAAGATGATCATGGCCATATCATGTCACATATTTTGATTGCATATGATGTTTATCTGTTATACATCTTATTCTGCTTTGATTGACGGTAGCATTATAAGATGATCTCTCACTAAATTTCAAGATAAAAGTGTTCTCCCTGAGTATGCACCGTTGCCAAAGTTCGTCGTGCCCAGACACCACGTGATGATCGGGTGTGATAAGCTCTACGTCCATCTACAATGGGTGCAAGCCAGTTTTGCACACGCGGAATACTCAGGTTAAACTTGACGAGCCTAGCATATGCAGATATGGCCTCGGAACACTAGAGACTGAAAGGTCGAGCGTGAATCATATAGCAGATATGATCAACATAGTGATGTTCACCATTGAAAACTACTCCATCTCACGTGATGATCGGTTATGGTTTAGTTGATTTGGATCACGTGATCACTTAGATGACTAGAGGGATGTCTATCTAAGTGGGAGTTCTTAAGTAATATGATTAATTGAACTTAAATTTATCATGAACTTAGTCCTGGTAGTATTTTGCAAATTATGTTGTAGATCAATAGCTCACGTTGTTGCTTTCATATGTTTATTTTGATATGTTCCTAGAGAAAACTATGTTGAAAAATGTTAGTAGCAATGATGCGGATTGGATCCGTGATCTGAGGATTGTCCTCATTGCTGCACAGAAGAATTATGTCCTTGATGCACCGCTAGGTGACGGACCTATTACAGGAGCAGATGCAGACGTTATGAACGTTTGGCTAGCTCAATATGATGTCTACTTGATAGTTTAGTGCACCATGCTTAACGGCTTAGAATCGGGACTTCAAAGACGTTATGAACGTCATGGACCATATGAGATGTTCCAGGAATTGGAGTTAATATTTCAAGCAAATAGCCGAGTTGAGAGATATGAAGTCTCCAACAAGTTCTATAGCTAAAAGATGGAGTAGAATCGCTCAACTAGTGAGCATTTGCTCAGATTGTCTGGGTACTAAAATCGCTTGAATCAAGTGAGAGTTAATCTTCCAGATAAGATAGTGATTGACAGAGTTCTCTAGTCACCATCACCAAGTTAGTAGAACTTCGTGTTAAACTATAGTATGCAAGGGATGACGAAAACGATTCCCGAGCTCTTCGTGATATTGAAATTGACGAAGGTAGAAATCAAGAAAGAGCATCAACTGTTGATGATTGTCAAGAACACTAGTTTCAAGAAAAGGGCAAAAGGAAAGAAAGGGAATTTCAAGTAGAATGACAAGCAAGTTGTCACTCCTGCGAAGAAGCCCAAAGCTGGACCAAAGCCTGAAACTAAGTGCTTCCACTGTAATGGAAATGGTCACTGGAAACGGAAATGCCCTGAATATTTGGTGGATAAGAAGGATGGCAAAGTGAACAAGGGTATATTTGATATACAGGTTATTGATGTGTGCCTTACTAGTGTTTATAGTAGCCCCTGATTATTTGATACTTGTTCGGTTACTAAGATTAGTAACTGGAAACAGGAGTTACAGAATAAACAGAGACTAGTTGAGGGTGAAGTGACGATGTGTGTTGGAAGTGGTTCCAAGATTGATATGATCATCATCGCACACTCCCTTACTTTTGGGATTAGTGTTGAACCTAAATAAATGTTATTTGGCATTTGCGTTGAGCATGAATATGATTTGATCATGTTTATTGCAATACGATTATTCATTTAAAGTCAGAGAATAATTGTTGTTCTGTTTACATGAATAAAACCTTCAATGGTCATACACCCAATGAAAATAGTTTGTTGGATCTCGATCGTAGTGATACACATATTCATAATAGTAATGCCAAAAGATGCAAAGTTAATAATGATAGTGCAACTTATTTGTGGCACTGCTGTTTGGGTCATATCGGTGTAAAGCGCATGAAGAAACTCCATAAATATGGATTTTCGGAATCACTTGGTTATGAATCATTTGATGCTTGCGAACCGTGCCTTTTGGGCAAGATGACTAAAACTTCGTTCTCCGAAACAATGGAACGAGCTACTGACTTATTGGAAATAATACATGCCGATGTATGCGATCCAATGAGTGTTGATGCTCGTGGCAAGTATCATTATTTTCTGACCTTCACAAGATGATTTGAGCAGATATGGATATATCTACTTGATGAAACATAAGTCTGAAACAGTTGAAAGGTTCAAAGAATTTCAGAGTGAAGTGGAGAATCATCGTAACAAGAAAATAATGTTTCTACGATCTGATCGTGGAAGATAATATTTGAGTTACAAGTTTGGCCTTCATATAAAACAATGTGGAATAGTTTCACAGCTCACGCCACATGGAACACCATAGCGTAATGGTGTGTCCGGGTGTGTCCGAATGTCATAACCGCACTTTATTGGATATGGTGTGATCTATGATGTATCTTACCGATTTACCACTATCGTTTTGGGGTTATGCATTAGAGATAGCTACATTCACTTTAAACAGGGCACCATCAAAATCCGTTGAAACGACACCGTATGAACTATGGTTTAGCAATAAACCTAAGTTGTCGTTTCTTAAAGTTAGGAGTTGCGATGCTTATATGAAAAAGGTTTTCAACTTGATAAAGCTCGAACCCAAATCTGATAAGTGTGTCTTCATAGAATACCCAAAGGAAACTGTTGGGTACACCTTCTGTCACAGATCCAAAGGCAAAACATTCGTTGCTAAGAATGGACCCTTTCTAGAGAAGGAGTTTCTCTCGAAAGAAGTGAGTGGGAGAAAAGTAGAGCTTGATAAGGTAATTTGTACCTTCTTCCGAATAGGAAAATAGTTCATTACAGAAATCAGTTCCAGTGATTCCTACACCAATTAGTGAGGAAGCTAATGATGATGATCATGAAACTTCAGATCAAGTTACTACAAAACCTCGTAGGTCTTCCAAAGTACAGTCCACACCAGAGTGATACGGTAATCCTGTTCTGGAAGTCATGTTACTAGACCATGATGAACCTACGAACTACGAGGAAGCGATGATGAGCCCAGATTCCACGAAATGGCTTGAGGCCATGAAATCTGAGATGGGATCCATGTATGAGAACAAAGTGTGGACTTTGGTGGAGTTGCCCGTTGATCGACAAGCCATATTGTATAAATGGATCTTCAAGAGGAAGACAGATGCTGATAGTAGTGTCACTATCTACAAAGCTCGACTTGTCGCAAAAAGGTTTTCGACAAGTTCAAGGTGTTGACTACAATGAGATTTTCTCAACTGTAGCGATGCTTAAGTCTGTCTGAATCATGTTAGCAATTGCCACATTTTATGAAATCTGGCAAATGGATGTCAAAACTGCATTCCTTAATGGTTTTCTTAAAGAAGAGTTGTATATGATGCAAACAGAAGGTTTTGTTAATCCTAAAGGTGCTAACAAAATGTGCGAGCTCCAGCGATCCATCTATGGCTGGTAGCATCTAAGAGTTGGAATATACGCTTTGATAAAGTTGATCAAAGCATATAGTTTTATACAGACTTGCGGTGAAGCATGTATTTACAATAAAGTGAGTGGGAGCACTACAACCTTTCTGATTAGTAAATGTGATTGACATATTGTTGATCAGAAATGATGTAGAATTTTTCTGGAAAGCATAAAGGAGTGTTTGAAAGGAGTTCTTTAAAAGAAAGACCTCAGTAAAGCTACTTACATATTGAGCATCAAGATCTATTGAGATAGATCAAGATGCTTGATAAGATTTTCAATGAGTACATACCTTGACAAGATTTTGAAATAGTTCAAAATGGAACAGTCAAAGAAAGAGTTATTGCCTGTGTTGCAAAGGTGTGAAATTGAGTAAGACTCAAATCCCGACCACGGCAGAAAATAGAAAAGAGAATGAAAGTCATTCCCTATGCCTCAGTCATAGGTTCTGTAAAGTATGTTATGCTATGTACCAGACCTATTGTATACCTTGTTCTGAATTTGGTAAGGGAATACAATAGTGATCTAGGAGTAGATCATTGGACATTGGTCAAGAATATCCTTAGTAAGGACTAAGGAAATATTTCTCGATTATGGAGGTGATAAAAGAGCCCATCGTAAAGAGTTACATCGGTGCAAGCTTTTACACCGATCCAGATGACTCTAAGTCTCAATCTGGATACATATTAAAAGTGGGAGCAATTAGCTAGAGTAGCTCCGTGCAGAACATTGTAGACATAGAATATTTGCAAAATACATACGGCTCTGAATATGACAGACCCGTTGACTAAGCTTCTCTCACGAGCAAAACATGATCACACCTTAGTACTCTTTGGGTGTTAATCACATAGCGATGTGAACTAGATTATTCACTCTAGTAAACCCTTTGGGTGTTGGTCACATGAAGATGTAACTATGGGTGTTAATCATATACAGATATGAATATTGGTGTTAAATCACATGGCGATGTGAACTAGATTATTGACTCTAGTGCAAGTGGGAGACTGAAGGAAATATGCCCTAGAGGCAATAATAAAGTTATTATTTATTTCCTTATTTCATGATAAATGTTTATTATTCATGCTAGAATTGTATTAACCGGAAACATAATACATGTGTGAATACATAGACAAACATAGTGTCACTAGTATGCCTCTACTTGACTAGCTCGTGAATCAAAGATGGTTAAGTTTCCTAGCCATAGACAAAAGAGTTGTCATTTGATTAATGGGATCACATCATTAGGAGAATGATGTGATTGACATGACCCATTCTGTTAGCCTAGCACTTGATCGTTTAGTATGTTGCTATTGCTTTCTTCATGACTTATACATGTTCCTGTAACTATGAGATTATGCAACTCCCGTTTGCTGGAGGAACACTTTGGGTGCTACCAAACGTCACAACGTAACTGGGTGATTATAAAGGAGTACTACAGGTGTCTCCAAAGGTACATGTTGGGTTGGCGTATTTCGAGATTAGGTTTTGTCACTCTGATTGTCGGAGAGGTATCTCTGGGCCCTCTCGGTAATGCACATCACTATAAGCCTCCGTATGTTGCTAGCTAATGAGTTAGTTACGAAATGATGCATTACGTAACAAGTAAAGAGACTTGCCGGTAACGAGATTGAACTAGGTATTGGATACCGACGATCGAATCTCGGGCAAGTAACATACCGATGACAAAGGGAACAACGTATGTTGTTATGCGGTTTGACCGATAAAGATCTTCGTAGAATATGTGGGACCCAATATGAGCATCCAGGTTCCCCTATTGGTTATTGACCGAGAATAGTTCTAGGTCATGTCTACATTGTTCTCGAACCCGTAGGGTCCGCACGCTTAAGGTTTCGATGACAGTTATATTATGAGTTTATGAGTTTTGATGTACCAAAGGAGTTCGGAGTCCCGGATGAGATCGGGGACATGACGAGGAGTCTCGAAATGGTCGAGACGTAAAGATCGATATATTGGACGACTATATTCGGAGTTCGGAAAGGTTCCGAGTGATTCGGGTATTTTTTGGAGTACCGGAGAGTTACGGGAATTCGCCGGGGAGTATATGGGCCTTATTGGGCCATACAGGAATAGAGGAGAGAGGCCAAAAGGAAGGAGGCCTGCGCCCCCCCTCTGGCCCGAATTGGACAAGGGGCGCAACCCCCCTTTCCTTCTCCCTCTCCCCCTCTTTCCCCTTCTCCTACTCCAACAAGGGAGGTGGAATCCTACTAGGACTAGGGAGTCCTAGTAGGACTCCACACTTGGCGCGCCCCCTCCTAGGGCCGGCCTCCTCCCCTCTTGCTCCTTTATATACGGGGGCAGGGGGCACCCCATGACACACAAGTTGATCTACGGATCGTTCCTTAGTCGTGTGCGGTGCCCCCCTCCACCATATTCCACCTCGGTCATATCGTCGCGGAGTTTAGGCGAAGCCCTATGCCGGTAGAACATCATCATCGTCACCACGCAGTCGTGCTGACGGAACTCATCCCCGATGCTTTGCTAGATCGGAGCCCGGGGTTCATCATCAAGCTGAACGTGTGCTGAACTCGGAGGTGCCGTACGTTCGGTACTTGGATCGGTCGGATCGTGAAGACGTACGACTACATCAACCGCGTTGTCATAACGCTTCCACTTACGGTCTACGAGGGTACATGGACAATACTCTCCCCTCTCGTTGCTATGCCATCACCATGATCTTGCATGTGCGTAGGATTTTTTTGAAATTACTACGTTCCCCAACAGTTCCCATGAGCATCTTGCTTGTTCTTGAAAATCCACTTGGTTCCAATGACGTTGTGGTTCCCCGATGGCCTAGGCACCAATCTCCACACCTTGTTGTACTCGAAGTTGTTGAGTTCTTCATGCATAGCATTGAGCCAATCCGAGTCTTCAAGCGCCTAATAGACCTTTTGGGGTTCAACACAAGAGACAAACGCGTGATGTTCACAATAGTTTGCTAATTGTCTACGAGTGCTTACCCCCTTTCTTAGGCTTCCAACCACATTTTCCATGAGATGGCCTTGGGCGGTGAGCTTGGAAGCAATCTTCGCAGCACGACGCTCTAATTCCTCCTCGGATGTGGAAGGAGGAGGGTTAACTTGATTATCTTGAGCGTCGTCTTGAGCTTGTTCTTGATCTTGAGCTTGCTCATGATCTTGAACTTGCTCGAGGGGGAGAAGTTGACCTTGGGCATCATTTAGAGGTTCACCACCATCTTGAGGTTGATCTTGCCCTTGGTCTTGTTCACGAGGTTGAGGGCCTTCACTTTGTTCTTCGGAAGCGTGTGGGTCTTGGGGAGGTGATGGCTCCACTTGAGTGGAGCACTGTCCTTCTCCTTCGGCCACAAGGGGTTCCTCAATGGGTAGAATATGACCAATACCCATTCTTCTTATGGCTTGGGGAGGAATTTCATCACCTACATCACAAGTACCACTTTGCTCCACTTGGGAGCCGTTATTTTCGTCAAACTCCACGTTATACGTCTCCTCAATGAGTCCGGTGGACTTGTTGAGAACATGGTAAGCATGAGAGTTTGTAGCATAACCAACAAATATGCCCTCATAAGCTCTAGCCTCAAATTTAGACAAGCGAACACCTTTCTTGAGAATGAAACACTTACAACCGAACACCCGGAAGTACTTGAGGTTGGGCTTGTTGCCGGTGAGTATATCATAAGGAGTCTTGTTCAAACCTTTGCGGAGATAGAGCCTATTGGATGCATGACATGCGGTGTTGATGGCTTCGGCCCAAAAGTTGTATGGAGACTTGAACTCCGCCATCATGGTCCTTGCCGCATCCATCAACGTCCGGTTCTTCCTCTCCGCAACACCATTTAGTTGAGGGGTATATGGAGTAGCATATTGATGCTTGATCCCCTCATCACTAAGGAACTCAACCAAGGTGTAGTTCTTGAACTCGGTGCCGTTGTCACTTCTGATTATCAAGATCTTTGCATTATGTTGACGTTGGGCTTCATTTGCAAAGTCGATGACGGTTTGTTGAGTCTCACTCTTCCTCTTGAAGAAGTATACCCAAGTGTATCTTGAATAATCATCCACAATCACCAAGCAATACTTTCTACCTCCAAGACTATCAAAAGATGGAGGCCCAAAGAGATACATGTGGAGGATCTCCAAGGGTCTCTTCGAGTAGATGATGGTCGTGGGAGGGTGAGCCTTCTCGTGGAGATTTCCTTCAATACAAGCACTGCAAGCACAATCTTTGGCAAAACTAACATTTGTTAGTCCACGGACATGGTCCCCCTTGAGAAGACTTTGCAAAGATCTCATATTGACGTGGGCCAAACGGCGATGCCAAAGTCATCCCACGTCAACTTTAGCCATTAGGCATGTCGCGGTCTTAGTGGGTCGCTCCAAAAAGTTAATCACATAGAGACCATTCTCGACATGCCCAACAAAGGCTACTTTAAGAGTCTTGCTCCACAAGAGGGCCACGGTATCAATGTCAAAGAAAGTAGCAAAACCCATGAGTGCAAATTGACGAACGAAAAGCAAATTGTATGCAAGGGACTCAACAAGCATGACTTTCTCGATCGTTAGATCATGAGAAATGACAACCTTGCCAAGACCCAATACCTTAGAATGTGAGGCATCACCCCACTCGACATTGGTGGGCATAGATGGAATCTTTTGCACGTCAACCACCAAGTCCTTGCTTCGGTCATATGATTTGTTGCTCCACTATCGAGCAACCATGATCCCCCACCGAAAGCAAACACCTACAAGAGATCAATGCTTGGTTTTAGGTACCCATTTAGTAATGGGTCCTTTGATGTTAGTAACAAGGATCTTAGGAACCCAAATAGACCATTCAATGTACTCATAAGGAGAACCAACAAATTTAGCATAAACATGTCCATCACTAGCACGGCACAACACATATGACGGGTTAAAGTCAGCGGCTTTGTTGGAGAAAATGCTTTTGCCCTTTTGGACATCACCTCCCTTCACTTTTTTCCTTCTTCTCCTTAGGAGCACCCTCTCCCTCTTTCACAAAGGTTTGCTTAAGAGGAGGAGGACGTTTGGTCTTGTCGTTCTTCTTCTTGCTCTTGGACTTGGGTGCAAACGCAATTCCCTCCTTGGCCACTACTTCCTTCTGATTGCTCAAAAGGTCGTTGAGGTTCTTCTCACCTTGAATGCATGTCACAAGGCCTTTCTCAAGTTGATCCTTCAATTTGGCATTCTCCTCCACAAGATGCACATGCTCACAACACGGGTTAGTAGCACATGCATTATCAATTAATACCATATGAGGGAAGGTGGCCTTTTCCTTGGTTAGCTTAACTTGGAGTTGAGCATGAGACTCCCTGAGGTTAGCGTGAGCACCCTTCAAGACCTTGTGGGCCTTGTCAAGTATCTCAAACTCCTCCTTGAGTCTAGCATGATCAACCCCAAGTTTAGCCTTCTCGGAAGTTAGCACACGAGACATGACAAGAGCATGATCAAGATCTTTCTTTAACTTAGCATGGTCATCGTTGTATGACTCCTCAAAAGTCAAACGATGCACACGCTCTTCCTCAAGAGCATTAGAGAGATCCGATATCTCATCGGCATAGTCACGACTATGACCTTCCATCTTAGAGATGGTTTCTTTGTGAGTCTCGATCATGTCATTGGCCTCACCAAGTTGTTCCAAGAGAGCAACAAAATGCTTCTTGGACTTGCCCTTGAGCTTACTCATAAAAGACTCAAATTCATTCACTTCCTCATTAGAACCATCATGTTCATCAATGCAATCCTCCAAGGAGGGATTAGTAATTATGGTGGTTTTGATGTTGGGAGTTACCTTGTTTGAAGCTTTAGCCATGAGGCACTTGACGGTGATGTTCTCGTTGGGTGAATCAAAGAGAGACAACCGGGGAGTACTAGCAATGGCAACGGACGCCATGGCCATCACTTCTCCATTTTCATCATCATCGTCATCCTCTTGGTATTCTTCTTGAACCACCAACCCACGAGTGGGAGTCTTCTTGGCGAAGTTGTTCTTGTTTGGGAAGGACTTGGCTTTGTCTTTTCGGATGAACTTGCCACCATTGTCTTCCCGCTTCTCGTAAGGACAATCCGCAACAAAATGGCTCACATTGCCACAGTTGAAGCAAGTTCTAACTCGTTGCTTGCCCTTGACGCCACTTGAGTTGTTCTTGTTGAAGTTGGGTCTTGTATTCTTCTTGCTCCAAAATTGTCTTGAAGCAAGGGCCATGTGCTCATGATAATCATATTTGGTGTCTTCGGGGTTGCTCTCCTCATCTTCCACTTCTTCCTCTTCTTCCATATTAACCTTGGCCTTCAAAGCAAGGTTGGGCTTCTTTGCCCTTTGAGAACGGAGCACCGCATTGTCGGCGGTCTTGTCCAAGATGCTCATTGCAACGAACTCATCCAACACTTCACTTGAGGTCATGGAGTGGAAGTCCAGTCTTTGATGGATGACGGAGGACATGGCCTTGTTGTAGGGCATCATGGCCTTGAGGAACTTGCGCTTGATCCAATTGTCATCCGTGTCCTTGTTTCCATGATCTCGGAGTGAGACCGCGAGTTTGGTCACTCTTCGAAAGAGCTCACGATGTTCTTCATCTTCTTTCATTGCAAACTCATCGGCTTCATCTTGCACCACTTCATAGTTGGAGCGTTGAATGCTAGCACTTCCTCGATAGAGAGACACAACACATTGCCATGCGTCTTTAGCCACGGCATGAGGTCAAAGATGAGGGAGATCTTCGGGAAGGATTGCATCTTGGATGATGAAGAGAGCACTCTCATTGAATTGATTATCCACGGCTTCTTGAGGGGTGAAGTTGCTTGGGTCATGAGGATAGAAACCTTCTTCAATGATTCTCCAAAGATTAGTATTCACATGTTTTAAATGACGCTTGAAACGATAAACCCAAGAATCAAAATCTTCATTTTTTCATACTTAGGAGGAGGACCGGCATGATCCAAATGATGCCGGTGCCATTTCTACCACTAGTAGAAGGACTCTTTTCACTGTTAGCTTCCCCCTTGTCGGAGGTAGCATCCGTCACCTTGTTAGTGGGATCACCCACTTTCATTAGCGAGGTGGACAGTTCAAGCCCTTCAAGAAATTTAGTAAGCATGCTTTCAACCTTGGTCGTCATGGAGTCTCTCAATGTGTCTAGAGCCACATGGAATTCCTCACGAGAGACCGAGGTTCCCCCATCGGCCGTAGACGAGATAGGATTCACACCGGAGTGCTCCTCCGCACCGTCTGTGGTGTCAACCATACTCTTCAGACGACAAAGTCCTTAATAAAGAGACGAGGCTCTGATACCAATTGAAAGGATCGATATGGTTGACTAGAGGGGGGGTGAATAGGCAACTAACAATTTTTAAGCTTTTCTTTACCAATTTAAACTTTGCAACAAAATAGGTTGTCTAGATATGCAACTATGTGAGCAACCTGTATGATGCAATAACAACTAGCACATAAGCAAGCAAGGGATACAACACAAGAAGGCTTGCAAAAGTAAAGGCACGAAATAACCAAGAGTGGAGCTGGTGGAGACGAGGATGTGTTACCGAAGTTCCTTCCTTTTAAAAGGAAGTACGTCTCCGTTAGAGCGGTGTGGAGGCACAATGCTCCCCAAGAAGCCACTAGATCCACCGTATTCTCCTCACGCCCTCACGCAATACGAGATGCCGTGATTCCACTATTGATGCCCTTG
This sequence comes from Aegilops speltoides, assembly GCA_021437245.1. Classification (NCBI taxonomy): domain Eukaryota; kingdom Viridiplantae; phylum Streptophyta; class Magnoliopsida; order Poales; family Poaceae; genus Aegilops; species Aegilops speltoides. Next base: position 21,346,413 of record CM038141.1, read on the forward strand.
AAGACGGTGACCGAACCTTTACAAACAAGGTTGGAGCTATCTCCACAACAATTGGATCCCAACAACACCACGAAGCTTCACCACAATGGAGTATGGCTTCGAGATGACCTCAACCGTCTAGAGTGCTCAAACATCCAAGAGTAACAAGATCCGCTCGGGATAAGAGGGGGAATCAAATTTCTCTTGGTGGAAGTGTAGATCGGGGCCTTCTCGACCAATCCCGAGCAAATCAACAAGTTTGATTGGCTAGGGAGAGAGATCGGGCGAAAATGGAGCTTGGAGCAACAATGGAGCTTTTGGGGGAAGAGGTAGGTCAACTATGGGGAAGAAGACACCTTTATATAGTGGGCGAAACAAACCAACCGTTACACCCCCAACCAGCCACGCACAGAGCGGTACTACTGCTTGGGCAGGGCGGTACTACCGCTGCCTCCCAGCGGCACTGCCGCGCCGACGAGAGATGCAGGGTCCTGGCCCCAGAGCGGTACTACCGCGAGAGTATGGGCGGTACTACCGCTTGGAGCGGTACTACCGCCACTACTGCCGCTACTAGTACCATAAAACCCGACACGAAAAACAGCGGTCTCGAGTCGAGGCGGTAGTAGCCCGGAACCGCTGCGGTACTACGGCCGAAGACCGCAAGAGGTACTACCGCTCGTGGAGCGGTACTACCGCTTGGGGAGCGGTACTACCGCTCGGGGAGCGGTACTACCGCCTGACGAGCTTCGGCGGTACTACTGCTGAGGACCGCGGTACTACCGCTGGGACAGGGCAGGATAGGCACAGATAAGAAAGGTAGCTCCAATGAAGCGGAAAGAAACATCGGGTGTGATAAATATGCCCTTACAACATGTACAACTCGAATGCAGCAGGAATTTCACTGAAATTTTCCAACAACTTCCGGAAATAGCCAATCTCCTTATGTATATAAGCAAAAATAAAATTTCTCAGCATTCCATAAAGAACCCTTTCGGGTTTATAGTTTTTCTTCTACGTACCACCTGTCCCAAACTAAATGTTCAGAGACAAGAATATATCGCCGTTTAAGCTTGATTCATCAAATAAACTTCACTGAAATCAGCATATCGTCACTATGTTTTTTGTACAACAGATCGTTACTAAGTTCTTTTGAAAGAGAATGTCGGTAAATTATAATTATAAGCAACAATTGGGATTTCATTTAATTTGAGCACCGGCGGCCTCCTCTAGCGTCGACGGCGACTACTTTTGCTGTGGCGGCGGGGAGGCCGCCGGAGTCGCCCGGTGCGACCAGGAAGGCTAGGGCTATCGTATTCTCCTATGGGATTTTGAACGCTTGCTTTGCCAGGACACCTATGCTATGCATCGTGATTAGCCTGCTGGAGCTTTTGACCTTGTGGACTTTTATGTGCAGCCAGAGACTGGGTAGCGGCATGGATGCCAATGAGAGAAAACAATAGCACAAGCTCGTCCTTTTTGTAGCCCGTCGAGGAGAAGCTCCGCCCACCATCTCAAAGAGCGTCTCAGGCCAACCCCATCGCACGATCCTTAATGGACGATCCGTTTTGTCCGGAGTTCGTCCGTTTGGGACGGCAATGGGGACAAAAACGGACATGCCTGTCCAGCATCTATTCGAGGCGCCCAGCGCGATGGAGCGACCCAAAAACGTCTGCCCCCCTGCATCTCGTCGCCGCGACGCGCTCGCCATGGCCGTTCGCGCTCGCTCGCCGGGGCCGCCCGTGCGTGCCTTGCTCCGGTCCTGCCGCTGCGCCCGCGTGGCTGCAGTCGCGCCAGCAGCCGTCGCCGTTGCTCACATCAACCGCCTGCGCCCCGCCGCCGGTCGCTGCGCCTCGCACCGCATGGCCAAACGGCCCAGCGCGTGCTAGCTAGCTACTCCCTCCGTTCCAAAATAGATGACCCAACTTTGTACTAAAGTTAATACAAAGTTGAGTCATCTATTTTGGAACGGAGGGAGTAGCTAGCAAGCAAGTTCGCCGGCGGGCTAGATTACTTGCTAGCTAGCTAGCACGCAGCGGTTCTCTACGCGTATCAGATGCGTGCTCGGGAGCACTGGCCATGGCCTCGAGCACCGGTGTGCATGCGCCCCGCCCGCGCACGCCCGTCCACGAGCCCCGCCGGGCCGCGCCTCCGCCACCCCGTTCGTACGCGGCAGTACTACATGTACATGCGACGCAGCTGAGCTCGGTGAGCATGCCCGTGGACGTGGACGCCGAGGGGTGCGTCCTGCTGGCCCTCCGCGACGTGGCCGCTGTGGACGCCTCCGTGCCGGAGCGCGGCGACGAGGCGGCCACCGCCGCCGCCGCGACCGCAACCGAGCGCAAAGCCGACGCCACCGAACCGCTTCCTCGCCGGGACGCCGTGGATCATCCCCTCGCGCGCGTGTCGCTCCCGGTCACTCACAGCTGCCGACGCCACGGGGATCTTGGACGGTGGCCGGCCGGCCGGTGCTCCTCCTCTCACGCGAGCTTGCCGCCGCCGCGTCCTGCCAGCCGCGCCGGCTCGCCGCCGCCTGCGCACGCCACGCCCTCGCCTGCGTGCCGTGGCCCCGCCTCACCAGCGTCCACGCGCTCCCGCTCCAGCGAGACCAGGGAAGGAGACGCGGCTCCAGCTTCCAGCAGAGGAGAGAGGGGAAGGGGAGAAAAGCGGGGTAGGTGGTTGCCATGCGAGCCATGCACGGACGCCAGGACGCAGCCGGGCTGTGCGTGGCCGTCCGTTTTGACCCAAATCCATCTCAACTTTGCTCCGGATAAACCAAACGGACAAAAAAACAAGATGGGGTTGCGCGTTGTGTCGTTGCCTTTGTCTGTTTATACCCAAACAAATGCATCTGGACAAAACGGGGTCGCGCGATGGAGTTGGCCTCATCCCTTGTTTGATATGGCAAAGTTCTGCCAGCCCGCTGTAGAGACAAACTCCATCGTCCCATCAGAGATTGGTCTGCCGTCACAAGGAACCCAGACTTGCATCTACAATTAACCTCCAACTCAAATTTCCAATGTATCCTATCTAACAGATGTCCCCTTCAACTGCATGTGCCACAAATTACGTTGGCAATTTTCACTAGCTTATATTGTTGGGTTGCACACCTTGTTGTAGTTTCAAGCATTGCTACTAGTGTTAAATTATGATTCAAATATCTACTACCGTGTTGGACTAGACGTAGTACACACGATGTGGGCCTTTACGTTGGCACTGACGCGTGCAAGTACAACTTGTTAGTTGTCCTACAAAGACTCTTATGTGTTGCCCCTTATATATATATACTAGTGTTTGGGGCGCCACCTGGTGGCGCCGCTTGAGAGGAAGTTAGGCGGTGCCAGGTGGGAGGCGCCCCTATCACTCACCTGTTTATACTATGTAGCGTTATTGCTTTAGACTCAAAATATAATAAGCCACAGGTATGCAACACATTCAAGAAATAGATCAGCCTTAAAAGGAAAATAGTGACATCATAGATATTAAGAGGCTTATATGAACACAGAAGCAGCAGTTTTAGTTCATACTAATTACATATAGTACCAATGGCTCAAAAGTGACAGAATGTTAGTACTTCTAATATAAACCACCAACTAATTCAAAAAATACAACAGCACAAAGGATATGTCAAGAACAAATCAATAAGATCAGCATGTTGAACAGCCCATCAAATGGTTCACCTGATGTGCAACATCCTAATCCGTGAGAGCCGTCTCTCCTCCTGTGCTGCCTGATCTTAGATTAGCCCCCAAAGAGGCCCCCATTAGGCAATGGAGATGAACAACATCGGACGAGGCAAGCAAAGGAAACATGAATGTAGAAAGAAGCAGAAGCAAGGAGGAGAGGAGAGGGACCAAACGGCAGTGGCACTTACCTTTTATCTACTGACCATTGTATCATCCGTCGTCATCGCCTCTTGCCACCTCGCCCAGCACCGTCTTGCACCGCACTATCCTATTCATATCGGTACTCTATTAAAGTGGATTTTATCCATATAGGGATGTGCTTGTGCAGGTAGCATGCATCGACAAAAGTCCCTATATTACTATATGTGATCAATTTTATTCCTCTCTGATGTCCATAATCACCATCTACTCCCTCAGTTCCAAAACCTCTTATATTCTGACATGAACATGATACTATGCTGACTTTTGGTGTAAGTGGTATTGTTTTAGAATGATAAATAGATTGCTCTTGGTTGTTGTCCTGCACACTGCACTCGATTACATTATAACCCACATGATCAAGCATTCATTCATTTACTACTCTTGTACTTCTCATCACCCATGCTTTATCGAACTTGTAATTGTCACTTGTATAGCTATATGCTCATAATATTACCGTTTGTATTTATATAACCTACAAGAAACCTCGCAGCAGCAACCTAAAGCTGACAAAATACAAAACTGTAGAAACTAAAATAAAAACATATCTACAAGCCTAGTAACTTTGAAAAATTGAGTCCTTCTACAGTAGTTCAAATAGTCAAGAGTGAGAATAAGTCAACTAAAGGTTATCAGGTACTTATCTGGGCGTATATAGGCTTAAAGAATTTGGATTAAGAGAAGAGCACAAGACACAAGTAGAGAACTGAAGGTGATGTACCGTGGGATCTATCATATGATTCTTATTAACTCTGTATGCCACAACAACCATTGCAACCACAAATAGATCTAATGCAGTTGCAAAGGGCAGCAAAGGTTGATGGCATCACAACTGGAAGTACTAAGTAAACCCGCAAGCAAGCATCTACTTATTTTGTAACTAAAAGTAAGCTGACCTCATTGCTCATTTTGCTGGCCACAGCCAGTTGGGTAGGTGACACGCTTTTGGTCATATACACAACTGATAGAGGCAAACTGTGTGAGATTTGTAATCGAGCTAAAAAAAGAAGGGATGTTTTGTAAAAGAAAGGAAGTGTTGGCGGCGGGGGAGGGGGAGGGGGACCATGGGGTGTTGCTAGCGGGGTTGGGGGCGTCACCGGTGTCGGGAGAGAGGAAGGAGAGGGGGGGGCTGAGGGTTATGTCGGGGAAAACTCGAGGTTTTTTTTTAGCTCACTACTAATGCAATCCTACCGCAACGATGCCATGCAATACAAAATAAACATGACCTAGACCTATACAACAAGGTTAACTCTAACAGAAACAAGGGATCATTTAGTAACAATCAATCTCACTAGTAATGCATTCAGATAACAATGAAATTTACATTTTGTGATATATGAAAAACATGACTGGTCAAAACAAACCATCTGCAGTGCAGCACCAAACACACAAATCGACTATAACAAGAAGCTAGAAGATAGTTCACAACACTAATCAACTATACTGCTAGACTTGCATGTGTCCCATGATAACAAAATTTACTCATATAAGATGGATAAAAAACAATTTTCAGAATATACTTGTGCCAGTTGTGTAGTACCTGCCTCCTGGCTTCGATGATGTTGAGGTCGTTTTCGAATGAGCCGGTGAGGACCCAAATCTGGAATAGATTGAACTCCAAAGTTGAAAAAAACTGAACCCGCCACATGTTTAGGCTTGCCTTCGCGCCGCAGAATTACCCGCCAGTCATTCATCGACAATGACAGTGGCAGAACATCAAGTTAGCTGATGGCAAGGACACAAAATCTAAAGCCTAAACATTGAAACAATATTGGACCACTATGGATAGGAGAATGTACCTATAACTTTGTAACAAATTGGAGATAATGCTGAGTTTTTTAAGGAAAGGTCCAACCAACAGTATGCGGTGACACTTCAAACCGAGCCATGTCTTCCTCACCCGCTTCCAGTACCAGCAATCCCACCCGTCTCGGAAAATGGATCATGCATGTCTATATAATCTGAAGATTAAAAGCATCGTATGAATTTGAAGTTGCATTCCCAGATCAAATAATTGATGTGCAAATTTCCCTAAATACTGACAAAAAATGGTTAAGCAAGGTAGACAGAGGAATAAAGCATTCCATGTGTTGACGAAAGGAACATACCTGACTGACCCACACAACAATGGTATGAACTTTGTTGTTGCAAATTAGAGTCCATGCCCCGGTAACTTCAAACATCAAGGATGCTGCATTTACTCGATACATTCCCCGCAACCGTACAGGACATAAGTCATGGTACATATCACGTAAATCTCCAAAAATATAAAACCTACATAAGGATTAAAAAAAGAGTTTGTTCAAAGAATTAGCACACAACAATTATGATCTATCTCCTTAGAACTAAAATACATTGCTCATCTTAGTTCCTCCTATTTAGTACAGAACGTGATGAAAAAAAAAATCAGATTTTGTATACTGCAAGCTCATGCTAAAACCAGCTTAATCAATTGCGATATATAGATCAATCACCTGAGCCGCCGTCGACGACGAGGGGACGCTAGTGACATGGCAGAACCCACGATTATTAACAAATAAGCACTAAAGCTTGCTGAGTTAAGACGATGGGAGTACTTCTCATATTACTCGCATATGAAATTAGAGAACCACCCCATAGCAGGTTGTCACCCTTTGAGCAAGCAATTGAAGGAAAAAAGAAAACAGTGGCCAGTTTAGGCAGTGTGAAATCAGTAAGACTTGGATTCAAAATATGTAACAATATATACCATAACGTGCTATAGCATTGCTCTAGAAAACAACATCAGGAATGTCAAGAATAGGAACCTGCTAATAATTATTAGTCCTTTGCTCGCTCACTCACAGTATATTGAATTAATTTGTGATGCAGCAGCAGGAGGAAGACTTGCCGTGCGGCTGCAGAGCATGGAAGCTTTCCACGGCGGCGCCACCAGTCGATTTCGCAGCAATATCCACCACCAGCCCCGCAACTCCACCGCTGCCGCAGCCGCTCTTTGCCGTATGCGCCAGCTTGGCCCACCTCGCCGAGGCATGGGGAACGTCGTGGCTGCGGTCGGCCTTGAGTGGAAGAAGGCCTTTGTCTCCGCGGCCATGATGCTGATCCCAGGATCTATTATGGATCGCCGCCTCGTGCTCCTCATGGATCTACAACCATCTTCCTTGCTCCTCGTATCCCTGCTTGAGGGCCCGTCGCTACCGCCAAATCCCACATCAATCAGCCGCCGCCATCGCGGGTTTCGCACAAAATGGGGAGAGCGGATGGGTGGAGCGCCGGCCAAGGGAAGGAGGTGGGGTGAGGCAGGGCGGCGGCGGCGGCGGAGGAGAGCACAGGGGAGAGAGGAGAGGTCAGACGGTTGTGTGTGGGCGAGGAAGAGGAAAAGGAATCTGAATGCAGAGCGCCCTTCTCCTTGCCTGTTAAGCTTCCGCTGCCTTTTTTTCCTTCTAATTGTTCTCCCCATTAAACGCTCAACATGCGGCCCACCCAAAACAAGCAGGTTGCGGTTTTGCCCAACCCACGCGCTCGCTTCAATCCGACGTGGCGCCCTTGAGAGTTCGCCCATGCTGCGCACGTTAATGCGTTTAATATCCCAGGTAGTCGCACCTAAAGACGTTATGTCGTCTCGTGCTTGTAATACTTTTCATAGTGATTGCGCCTTCCTTATGTGGTTTTCTCCCGCAAAAATTTTCACGTAAAAATCTGTGTCTTCGTGTCTTGTTTTATTTAACAAATGATATACAAAGCCAAGTTCATAGATACGACATCTAACATGAGAGATTAGGCTTGCTGTGCGCGCCGCTGGCGCCGTCCTGCAGTCCGTCAAATCGCAGGTTCCGCCGTAATCGCCGATCGGATTTCTGCTACAGTCGTCGTCGTCTGATCCGCCGAATCTACCGAAGCCGATCCGGTTTGCTCCGCTCAGGTTTCTAGGCGCTTCAAGTCCCGAGGAATCCACAGCGGCGGCAGCAGGCAAAACCAAAAGGACGAAATCACTGTTTTGACCTTGTCAGAGTTTTTAGTCGCAAACTGAACCCGAAGTGAAAGTATTTCACGTTTTGACCCATTTAGCAACGCCAGAGCCCGCGGCGTTTCTGATGAACATGGAAACGCCGACCAAGCTAGCGTTTCTTCCCTGGCCCACTGCCAGGCCGAGTTGGCGTTGCTTGCTGACCTGGCGGGATTGAAACGCCGAGCCAGCTAGTGTTTCTAGAAACGCCAGCACCAATGGCGTTTCTGGTGCAGATATTTTAGGTGGCCGTGGGGCTTGCACCCACCACTCACTCCTCAACCTCTTCTCCCTCATTGGCCGATCCCGAGCTCTTGCCCTTTTCCCCCTTTGTGTCCCTCACTTAGCCCCTATCAAATCCTTGCAAATCGATTGGGTTGGTCCGTGGATCCGGTGTCATTTTTGTTCGTTGAGGTAACCTCCTTCATCTCACAAATTTTTATTGGCTGGATTTTCCCATTTGGATTGATTTGGTCTTGTTGTTCCTAACCCTAGTTTTGAACATGGATATCTAATGTGATGTTTTTAGTATTGTTGTTCCAATGGTGTGTTGCATTGTGATGTTGTTGAGCATACCTTATTGTTTGGTTTATGACTAATGTTAAGATTTAGGGTTAGGGTTATGCCTAATGTTAAGATTTATGGTTAGGGTTAGTGGTTTTGTTAGCAATGTGGTATATTTAGCATTGTACATTTTTAATCTTATGTTCCCCTTTTTTAGATGGACAAGATTGTGAATATTCATTATGTTGACAAAGAGGCATTCATGAATGTGGATGTTGTTGACAAGTATGAGAAAGTATTGATATTTCTTGAGACTCCTAGTTATGAAGAGGTTGTGGAAGAAACATAGATAATATTAAAGTGGGTGGATGCAAGTGACCGAGTTGAATTAGTAGGAAGATATGATGTTGGGTCGGCACACAAGTGTCGAATGAAGACAATGCCTATCAAGTCCAATTTGCATTGGGTGGCTCTTAGGACAAGACATTGCAGTTGTGAGCGGCCTAGTAAGTACCACTGGCCATGCTCACACATGATGTCGAGGGCCCGAATCAGGAACGTGGATATCTCCGATGGAGTAGTTGTAAGGTTGCTTGAATTCAACCTGCAAACTCATAAGTTAACATGGGCGTCTAGATTTCAGCCTTTTCTGGATGCATCGCAGTGGCCAGAGTATCACGGTCCTAACATTAGGCCCGATCCGGAGATGATGGTACAACCCAAGGGTAGAAGGAGAACAAAGCGATACAGGAATGATATGGATGACCTCATGAGCACCAGAGAGTTTGGTAATGGACATTTCATGGAGCCACGTGATAGGAACCAATGCGGTGGTTGCAATGAAACGACACACAACAAAAGGACTTGCAAAACAAACAAAAACTTCAAAAGGGCACAATGCTTCTTCAAGTGGTGGCCTTGGTGGTGGCCAAGGTTCCGGTGGTGGTCTTGGTGGTGGCCGAGGTTCCGGTGGTGGCCAAGGATCCGGTGGTGGTCTTGGTGGTGGCCGAGGTGGTGGCCGAGGTTCCGGTGGTGGCCTTGGTGGTGGCCAAGGTTCTGGTGGTGGTCGTGGTCGAGGACGAGTTACCGGTGATGGTGCTCGTGGTAGGGGTAGAAGTTCTGGTGGTGGCCGAGGATCCAGGGGTGGTCGTGGTCGAGGACGAGTTACCGGTGATGGTGCTCATGGTAGGGGTAGAGGTTCTGGTGGTGGTAGAGGAGGTTTCATGGGTTGAGGCCGTGGTAAACGCTAGCTGGCTCGGCGTTTCAATCCCGCCAGGTCAGCAAGCAACGCCAACTTGGCCTGGCAGTGGGCCAGGGAAGAAACGCTAGCTTGATCGGCGTTTCCACGTTCATTAGAAACGGCGCGGGCTCTGGCATTGCTAAAAGGGTCAAAACGTGAAATACTTTCACGTCGGGTTCAGTTTACGACTAAAAACTCTGACAAGGTCAAAACAATGATTTCGTCCAAACCAAAAGCGATATGTTTCGTGGCTGCTACAGGCACACTTGAAGACCAAAACAAATCCAACCGAGGGAGTACTAGTTTTCCACGTGAAGCCACCAGGTCCAAGATTCGTTTTCTTCAATCCTCTCTGATCAAGAGCTAGTACTGACTAGTACTATTTGTCACGTGAAGCTACGGTTTGATTTTTCAATTGCTACATTCACGTCAGTGAGCTACCAGGTGCTATCTGTTTATTCTGGTTCTTTGCTCGCATATTAAGGGCGTGTTTGAAGCTCCTTCCACTCCACGCTTCATAAATTTTTTAAGTAGATCTGAGCCGAACGAAGTATCTGTGAGAAGCTAGCTTCAGGAAGCTACGATCGATTGCAGTGCAAAAACGCGAAGCAGCGTCGGCCCAGCTCCACGGATTGGAGAATCGGAAGTTTGCTCAATTACAAGGTGTTGCCACCGCCAAAGAAAACGGTTCGCTGCCCCCTCGCTCGAACAAAAGAATCTAGCGATCTCCAGCGAATCGGTACACCTCTTCCCACGTGAATCGATGCACTGGGCCTGAATTCGCTGCCTCTAGCCGGCCCAGTCGGTGCCAAATGGGCCACAACCCTCCCACCTGGGCTCCAACGCTACGAGAAGCTGCCGATTCAAGCAGAACGGTTTTTGGATTGCTAGGAGGAGATCCGAACACGCCCTAAACTCTGTTCAGAATTATTCTACTTCGACTTGTACTACTTTGTGCAAATTTTATTAACTCATGACATCCATGAAGTACGACCTTCCGCTGCTGGACCGCGACACAAGGTTTACCTATGGCAAGTCAAGATGCGGGCGTTGTTGGCACATGTCGACTATGATGAAGCACTGGATAGTTTTGGAAAGAACCAAATTCAGGACTGGACTGATGAGGAGAAAAGAAGAGATCATAAGGCTTTGTCACAAATTTAACTTCATTTGCATAATACACCTCGAATTCTACAAGCTTGATGTGTTTGAAAGATTGATTTCTTATTTTCGTCTTTCTTGGACTGAATGTGTGAGTTCCTTATAGGATAGTGGCTCCTCGGCATACAAATACAAATGATCACCATAATTGATACAAGTTGTACTAAAGCCGAGACATTTATTTTAAAATGGGAAAGTAATTATCATATTCAGGGGAATCTTTAATGTGGAGTTCTCTTATTTTCCTCGTTCATAAGTTGTTGTGAAAATAATCCGCTCCCAGAAGACTTGAAGGTTTGAAAAAAAATTAATTCCAAGCTGCAGAACTGCAGCCCTAAAGATTGAAGACCTAGGTGAAAATTATGTCTCACACTGCTATGGTGGTGGCCGGACGTACCAGGAGAAAAAGTCCACTGCAACATATATTTTGTGCTGCTATTTTGAATCTCCTTTCTAACATACTGTGACCTGAACCGAGGCATAACTAATCGGTGATTCGTGTTGTTTCCTCAGATCAACCATGGTGACAATTTCAGCATGACGTCAAATTTGCAGGTGTTCCTGGTTTTTCAAAACAAAAAAAAGGTTAGTTTTGCCATGTCACAACGGCAGGGTGTGCCACCGCCGTGTGACTACCAGGGACCAGGTACAAGTGCAGCGAGTGCGTTGGGTCCACTTGTAAGGCCAGCTGGCCAGGGGCAGCGTGAGTTCGTCGTGAACTTAAGCCCAGGGTGGGCGCGTGTGTTGAGCAGGCTGTGTAAACTGAATCTGAAATCCTCACCTAACTTGTTCCCTCATGGAGAGCATCATCTGGGACCAAGCCCAAGTGGGAGACATAGAAATTTGCAAGATACATACGGATCTGAATGCTGCAGATCCGTTGACTAAGCCCCTCTCACGAGCAAAACATGATCAACACCAAGACTCCATGGGTGTTATAATCATTACTATGTAATCTAGATTATTGACTCTAGTGCAAGTGGGAGACTGAAGGAAATATGCCCTAGAGGCAATAATAAAGTTATTATTTATTTCCTCATATCATGATAAATGTTTATTATTCATGCTAGAATTGTATTAACCGGAAACATAATACATGTGTGAATACATAGACAAACAGAGTGTCACTAGTATGCCTCTACTTGACTAGCTCGTTTATCAAAGATGGTTATGTTTCCTAGCCATGGACAAAAGAGTTGTCATTTGATTAACGGGATCACATCATTGGGAGAATGATGTGATTGACTTGACCCATTCCGTTAGCTTAGCACTTGATCGCTTAGTATGTTGCTATTGCTTTCTTCATGACTTATACAAAGTTCCTACAACTATGAGATTGTGCAACTCCGCCATCGGAGGAACACTTTGTGTGCTACCAAACGTCACAACGAATCGGGTGTTTATAAAGGTGCTCTCAGGTGTCTCCAAAGGTACATGTTGAGTTGGCATAATTCGAGATTAGGTTTTGTCACTCCGATTGTCGGAGAGGTATCTCTGGGCCCTCTCGGTAATACTCATCACTTAAGCCTTGCAAGCATTGTAACAAATGAGTTAGTTACGAAATGATGTATTACAGAACGAGTAAAGAGACTTGCCAGTAACGAGATTGAACTTGGTATTGGATACCGACGATCGAATCTCGGGCAAGTAACATACCGATGACAAAGGGAACAACGTATGTTGTTATGCGGTTTGACCGATAATGATCTTCGTAGAATATGTAGGAACCAATATGAACATCCAGGTTCCACTATTGGTTATTGATCGAAAACTGTTGTAGGTCATGTCTACATAGTTCTCGAACCCGTAGGGTCCGCACGCTTAACGTTACGATGACAGTTTTGTTATGAGTTTATAAGTTTTGATGTGCCGAAGTTTGTTCGGAGTCCTAGATGTGATCACGGACATGACGAGGAGTCTCGAAATGGTCGAGACATAAAGATTGATATATTGGACGGATATATATATTTTGATACCGGAAAGGTTCTGGATGAGATTGGGACTATACTGGAGGTCCGGGAGGTTACCGGAACCCCTCGGTAAGTATATGGGCCTTATTGGGCCTTAGTGGAAAGGAGGGAGAAGGAAGAAAGGAGGCCCCCCCAAGCCCAATCCGACTGGGAGGGGGCCGCCCCTTCCTTCTTCCTCCCTCTCTTCCTTCCTCTCCTACTCCTAATAGGAAAGGGGGCCAAACCTACTTGGAGTAGGATTGCCCCCTGTATGCCGCCTCCCTTGGCGGCCCCTCCTCCTCTCCCCTTTATATACGGGAGGGGCACCCTAACACACACACGCTGATCTACGGATCGTTCCTTAGCCGTGTGCGGTGCCCCCTCCACCATATTCCACCTCGGTCATATCGTCATGAGTTTAGGCGAAGCCTGCATCGGTAGAACATCATCATCGCCACCACGCCGTCGTGCTGACGGAACTCATCCCTGACGCTTTGCTGGATTGGAGCCCGGGGAACGTCATCGAGCTGAACGTGTGCTGAACACGGAGGTGCCATACGTTCGGTGCTTGGATCAGTCGGATCGTGAAGACGTACGACTACATCAACCGCATTGTCATAACGCTTCCGCTTAACGGTCTACGAGGGTACGTAGACAACACTCTCCCCTCTCGTTGCTATGCCATCACCATGATCTTGCGTGTGCGTAGGAATTTTTTGAAATTACTACGTTACCTAACACCTGCGTCCTGCTTCCATACCACAGCATCATCCACAAGGGCCACCGCCATCACCTCGCCTCGAGGACCAGCGACCCCCGCTGCTGCATACGCCGCATCACCAACCAGCGGAGGCGCATCACTACCAACATACCGACGACTACATCAAGCCCGCCAAGCACGACTTCCCCCGGTTCGACGAGAGCGCCCCCTACTTGTGGTTGGACCGTTGCCGCGCCTACTTCGACCTTTACCGCGTCCCACCGTCCACATGGGTGACCACGGCGACATTGTACATCGAGGGGCAGGCGGCGCATTGGCCGCAAGCATTTCGACAAACACATAGCGGCCGGGCGTGGGGGGCGTTCTGCGCAGCAATCACCGAGGAGTTCGGCGTCGACGAGTTCGAGCTCGAGATGCACAAGCTCCTCCAGCTGTGTCAGAGCGGCATCGTGGGCTAATATCGCCAGGTGTTTGACACACACATGCATCATCTGCTCGCGCTCGACCCATCGCTCTCCACCAAGTTCTTCGTTACACAGTTCCTTTTGGGACTCAAGGACGAGCTGCGAGCGGCAGTTCGACTCCAGGCACCGACAAGCATCACACGGGCGTTGGTCCCTGCGCGGATTCAAGAGGAGGAGTTGAACACACCACGGGCGCATCCATGCCCACAACCTCAAGGTCGCCCTCCGCCAGCACCCCCGGCGCGCCCTGGAGCGGCACCGCGACAACAACCGGACGATTACAACCGCGAATGGCAACTGAAGGAATTTCGCCGCGCCAACGGTCTCTACTTCAAGTGTGGCGATCGGTACAGCCGCGAGCATCGCTGCAGCCAACAGGTGCAGCTGCTCACGATCCAAGTGGGAGCCTATGGAGAAGTGCTCTTCGACGACACCGTCCACGCGCTCGACCTGCTCGACGCCCCGAAGCAACCAGTTCCGCCACCAGAGTGTTGTTCAATCTCCGCGCACACATTGGACAGCTCCGAGGCGCCCAGTACCATCCGCCTTCGGGCCCTGGTGGGCAACCAGATCATGCTGCTGCTGCTCGACTCCGGCGGCACGCATAGCTTTGTCAGCAAATCCTTCGTGGACAGGGTTGGCGCATCCACCCAGGAGATCGCGCCACTCGATGTGCGTGTGGCCAACGGGGATCGCCACAACTGCTCGCGTCAAGTTCCAGAGCTCAAATGGTGGATGCAAAGGCACACGTTCTCCATGCCCATGTATGAGCTCGACACCGGTGCGTATGAAGGCATTCTCGGCATGGACCGGCTTGCCAAGCACAGCCCTATGACGTGCCACTGGCAGGACAAGTTCATCTCATTCATCTACGACGGCGAAATGGTGACTCTACAAGGTGTTCGACCCAAGACGACGACCACCCTTGCCGCAGTGCAACCAGCCGAGCTATGCAAGCTCATCGCCGACAATGACATCTGGGCCATGGCCATGGTCGAGATGCAATCAACGGCACCCAAGTCTCGCAAGCCATCCCTAACACCAATCAGCGATCTTCTGGAAGAGTTCACCGACGTCTTCGCCGCGCCAAAGGGCCTACCTCCGCATCGATAGTATGACCACGCGGTCACCCTGGAGGACGGGGCGCAGCCAACGAACGCTCGTCCGTACCGTTACTCACCTCTCCAGAAGGAAGAAATCGAGCGGCAAGTTAAAGAGATGCTTGATGCCGGCGTGATCACTCATTCGGTCAGCCCGTACGCCGTGCCGGTGCTGCTCGTGAAGAAGAAGGACGGTACTTGGCGATTCTGTGTCGACTACAGACACCTCAATGACGTCACAGTGAAAAACAAGTTTCCCTTGCCGGTCGTCGATGAGCTTCTGGATGAACTGGCTGGCGCCGCCTATTTCTCCAAACTGGACTTGCGAGCATGCTACCATCAAATTCGCATGCATGAGGAGGACGAACACAAGACAACGTTCAAGACGCACCACGGCCATTTTCAGTTTCGCGTCATGCCGTTCGGGTTAACCAATGCCCCGGCAACATTCCAGTGCTTGATGAATGCCATCTTCGCCAAGTATACGCGTAAGTTTGTCATCATATTCCTTGACGACATTCTCGTTTTCAGTGAGACCCTGGAAGAACACATCGAGCACCTCTGCCTCGTCCTCAACCTGCTCCGCGAGCATCAGCTGTACACCAAGTTGTCCAAGTGCTCGTTTGCCCAGGACCACATCGACTACCTGGGTCACATCATCTCCAAGCAGGGTGTGGCTACCGATCCGGAGAAGACCGATGCCATGGCACAGTTGCCCACGCCAGCCAACGCCACTAAGCTCCGCGGCTTCTTGGGGCTTACTGGCTACTACCGCAAGTTCGTCCCCCATTACGGGATCATCGTCAAGCCCCTCATGCAGCAGCTCACCAAGAAGGGCTTCGTGTGGCCTGAGTCTGCACAGCTCGCATTCGACACGCTCAAGAAGGCGATGGTGACCACGCTGGTGCTGGCACTTCCCAATTTCGACAAGCCATTCTCCATCGAGACAGATGCTTGCGACACGGGCATTGGGGCAGTGCTCGTCCAAGAAGGCCACCCCATTGCTTACTGCAGCAAGGCGTTGGGCGTGAAGAATCAGAAGCTATCGACCTATGAGAAGGAATTCTCGGCCGTGATGATGGTGGTGGACAAATGGCACTCTTATCTTCAAGGCGGACCATTTACCATCGTCACGGACCACAAGATCTTGTGCACGCTCGGTGATCAGCAGCTCGCGACCGATGTCCAGCGTCGAGCCATGTCCAAGCTCGTCGGATTGCAGTTCAAGTTTCAGTACAAGCGTGGCATCGACAACGGCGCCGCGGATGCCATGTCCCGTGTGGGTAGCCATTTCAGCGCCAAGGCCCTGTCCCTCAGCCAGTCGGCGTGGATCCAGGAGGTGGCCAACTCCTACGCAACGGATCCTGATGCCCAGGAACACCTGCAGCAGCTCGCCCTACACAGCCCCGACGACGCGGGGTACGAACTGTACCGCGGGGTGATCCGGCGCAACGGGCGGCTGTGGACCGGCGCCAACACAGCGCTCCGTACCAAGTTGATCAGTGGCATGCACGACAGCGCAATTGGGGGCATTCCGACGCAACGGCCACCTATCACCGCATCAAGAAGCTCTTCGAGTGGAAAGGGCTGAAGCTGGCTGTTGACGACTATGTACGGCAGTGCCAAGTCTGCCAACAGGCCAAGCACAAGCTGCGCAAGCCCGCGGGCAGGTTGGCACCCCTGCCCATCCCCACGGCACCATGGCAGGACCTGACGATGGATTTCGTCGAGGGACTACCCAAATCTGAAGGTCACGATACGATCATGGTGGTGGTAGATCGATTCACCAAGTTTGCGCACTTTGTTCCTTTGCGGCATCCGTTCACAGCCG
Source organism: Aegilops speltoides (assembly GCA_021437245.1). NCBI lineage: Eukaryota > Viridiplantae > Streptophyta > Magnoliopsida > Poales > Poaceae > Aegilops > Aegilops speltoides. Next base: position 21,363,228 of record CM038141.1, read on the forward strand.
CGCGGGTGGACAAGCCATTCTGGGACAACATCGTCAAACTCCACGGCATACCCTCCTCCATCGTCTCCGATTGCGACAAGGTGTTCACCAGCGTGCTCTGGCGCGAGCTGCTGGCCGGCTGGGCACCAAGCTCCTCTACTCCACGGCCTACCACCCGCAGACGGACGGACAAAGTGAGCGCGTCAACCAGTGCATGGAAATGTACCTGCGTTGCGCTGTCCATGACACTCCGCAGCAATGGCATCGCTAGCTGCCTGCAGCCAAGTTCTGGTACAATTCCTCTTTCCATTCCTCGCTGGGCTGTTCTCCTTTCAATGCTCTGTATGGTGTTGAAGCAAATGAGGGGAACATGGCGGCCTGGCAAGCAGCCCCTCCCACCATGCCGGACGGCGAGCAATGGGACTGAGCAATTCACAAGGACAACCTCCGAGCTCAACTGACGCGGGCTCAAACCAAGTACAAGAAATTTGCAGACTTGCAGCGAACTGAGCGCAGTTTCTAGGTGGGGGAGCAAGTTCTTGTGAAACTACAACCCTACGTGCAGAAATCAGTGGCCAGTCGCCAATGCCCCAAGTTGGCTTTCAAGTTCTTCGGGCCCTTACCGATCCTCGCCAAGATTGGCCCTGCGGCCTACAAGTTGGATCTGCCAGCGGACAGCCGCATTCACCCGGTCTTTCATGTGTCACAGCTGAAGCCATTTACACCCAATTACAGTCCAGTCTTCTCGGAGTTACCTGCTATCACCGATTTGACGACCGTCGACACCATGCCAGTGAAGATTCTGAACAGAAACATGTCGAAGCGCGGCGATGCACCCGTGATTCAGATACAAGTGGCTTGGGACACAACACCACCATCAACTACCTGGGAAGATTATGAAGTGCTCCGGCAGCGCTATCCCCAGGCAGCCATCTGGGAAGAAGACGCTGCAGAAGAGAAGGCTCAGTCTCAAGAAGGGGAGAATGTCACAACGGCAGGGTGTGCCACCGCCATGTGACTACCAGGGACCAGGTCCAAGTGTAGCGAGTGCGTTGGGTCCACTTGTAAGGCCAGCTGGCCAGGGGCAGCGTGAGTGTGTCGTGTACTTAAGCCCAGGGTGGGCGCGTGTGTTGAGCAGGCTGTGTAAACTGAATCTGAAATCCTCACCTAACTTGTTCCCTTTGCTCATCCCCTTCCTCATGCAACTCATCCCCTCTCCCTGCAACTCCACCTACTCTGGATCGGCCTCCGATCGAGGTCGGGGTGTGACATGCCAGTAGCGCACCAAGGATAGGTCATACCTCTAGATCAGAGCGCAACAGTTGATCAGTGTGGCCACCCAACAGCTGCAGAAGCAGTCGTCCAAGGGTGCCTGGTAGCAGCGAACGGCCAGCCAGCCAAACACAATGCCCCCTACATAGTTTACGAGAAGCTCGAGAAATGACCAACCAAACTTTTTTTTGTGCCGAAATAGGCATGAGTTCTGCTTGCCAATTTGCAGTCTACACAAAGCTTATTTTGTGAATACGTAAATTTTACGTATCATTTCATTGATAGAAGGAATAGAATGAGTACAACGAGGGATACAAGACATGACATTAGGTAGGCAGCCGCGTACATGGTGCTCGGAGCAGATAAACAAGGGATGGTCTGTCCGAACAAAGGAAACAACACAGGTAGGACCAACCAATGCCCTCTACACAAAGCTGCTATTCCTCGTTCGAAACATGTTTGGCAAGTCAAAGTGTCTTTAAAAATCAAAGTGTTTATGTGGTGTGTCGACAAACAAGTTATACTAACTAAGGACAATTTGACGAAACACAACTAGACTGGATCTAAAAGATGTAGTTTCTGTCATAGTGATGAATCAATCAAACACCTCTTTCTTGACTGCCCATTTCTTTTAGATTATTTTCCGGGCCACTACACTCATCCGTATGTGATCGCTACTCACTCCGACGGAGGCCAGGGAGCATTTGGTTACTGGATCTATCCGGTGGGAGACGATAGCACGGGCTATCTTCAACCGGTTAGGATGACGGTCATGTAATAGGATAGGTGTTTAGTTTCCTATCTTTTGTTTTGCTTGCCGGTTGTGGCTATCCTGCTTTTGCATTCGTGCTCTTTGTGAGCATTTTTCCTTTTGTTTGAGACCTCGAGACTTATGTTGGACCTTTTGATTATCAATTATATGGTTGTATGCATCGTTCTGATGCATAGGCCGGGGCAAACCCCCCTTTTCGAAAGAAAAACAAAGCTGCTTCCGTATTTTGAAGATTTCAAATTACCAGTGCCTTTCAGTTTCAGGATGGACACATGTCACATGATTTCAGAGTAGAGCACAAAAGCATCCCAAGACAAGACAAGGGTATTCTAGTTATAGCTCCCATCATCCTGTTCGCCTGCAGTTCCTAAAGAATTCCCCACCGACGGAGAATCATGGCTTCAACGAAACCTTTTGGCACCCCAACTATGAGCAGCTTCTCCATGGATTATAGCGGAGAAGAACGTATATGGTTGGGATGCAGGAACTTCAGAGAAGCTTTGCAACAAACTCAGGATGCAAGTATGAAACGGATCCCCTTATTTTACACGGCCGTCCATGGTAACTAGGAATCATCTTGGTTGCTTTTATGCATTCTGCACTAAGTCCACCAGGCCCAGAAGTAATACTCAATGTAACAAGTGGTCAATACATGGTTTTGTTACACCCTTCCAACGCACGGGGTCCTTTTGTTAGTGCCAAAGAAAGAGAGGGGGTGGAGAAAAAAGACGACTAAGTCAACATACCTGCACGCCTTTTTTTGCTAGATGAGCCTAACATGCCACTAGTAGAAAAAAGGCCATTTGTCCCGGTTCATAAAGGAACCGGGACTAAAGAGTCATTACTAAAGCCTCCTCCCTTTAGTCCCGGTTCTTACACGAACCGGTACTAAAGGCCGTCCACGTGACCGCTGTCTGGAGCTCCACCTTTAGTCCCGATTGGTAACACCAACCGGGACTTTTTACGATTTTTTTATTTTTTTTAATTTTTTCGATTTTCAAATTCCTGAATTATTTTTTAATTTAATCTTTAATCACCCTTCATCACTGCTCAATTTAACCTTTAATCTCTAATCACCCATCATCATTCCAAATCATCTAACTTCCCGGCCGGTCACCCATCCTCTCACTACTCCAGCCTGAGGACGCTTAACTTTCGGCTTTTATTCCACCTCGTTTCCAAGTCTGCACTTGTTTTCCTGACAATAGTAAGATGTCAATCCTATTAACCCTCAGGAGTTTAGCTTGAGCATGAAGTCACACGTTTCACTGTTTGAGTTTGAAACTATTATTCTAAAAAACAATAATTATTTAGTAACACTAATATTTCTTCAATAAGTAGTTTGACCATAGTTTGACCACAGTTTGACCAGATTTGACCAAAATTCAAAAAATTGAAATAATAATTTAGTAACACTAATATTCTTGAATAATTATGTAGTAACACTAATATTTCTTGAATAAGTAGTTTGACCATCGTTTGACCAGATTTGACCACAGTTTGACCAAAATTCTAAAAAACTGTAATAATTATTTAGTAACACTAATATTATTGAAAGATTATTTAGTAACACTAATACTTCTTGAATAAGTAGTTTGAGCAAAGTTTGACCTGATTTAACCAAAATTAAAAAAAAAATGAAATTTGAGCATAACTTTTTTTCTTTTAGAATTTGAGGATTCTAAAAATTTGCAAACAGGCCGTAGGCTGTCAAAATCGGATGTGGATTTTCGTGCTGAACATTTTGATATATTATACTTTTTTTGACATGCAAAAGTTATAGCCATTTTACATTTTACCTACATTTTCTGTAAAACATGTCCAAATTTAAGTTTTTAAATTTTTCTAACTAGTACATGTAGTAACATAACTACATCTGGAAGGATTTTAATTTTTGAAATTTTTATCATTTTCTTTTGCTTTTTACAAAACTGAAAAGGCGAACCAGGGGGGTAGAGTTTGAAAATGGGATCTTTAGTACCGGTCCGTGCCACGAACCGGTACTAATGCCTCAAACCCCATTAGTACCGGTTCGAGCCAGCAACCGGGACTAAGGGTCTAACCTTTAGTACCGCTTGGTGCCACGAACCGGTACTAATGGCATCGCACCCTTTAGTCCCGGTTCATGGCACCAACTGAGACTAAAGGTCCCATTTGAATCGGGACTAATGCCTGTACGGTGCCCTAGCCGCTCCAACCGGGACCAATGCTCAAATTAGTCCCGGTTCGTAATGCAACCGGGATTAATGCTCTTTTCTGGTCGAACCAAAGCCCTGTTTTCTACTAGTGTGCGGCCCCCATCTGTCATACACAGGGTTAAGCAAGCAATCAATATGGTTCTGTAAAGTTAAGCATAGTGTGGTTGAAAACATGTGAAGTGCTGGTAAAGGGCTATTTAGTAACTAGATGATACCCCGTGCGTTGCTGCGGGAATTTGTAGTGGTATATTAGAGGAGGATTATGGTGTGACAGACACTAAATATCGAAAATATTTATTTGAGCCGTTGGTGGTGTGATGAAAAGTCAAAATGATAATATATTGCAGATTATCTCAGTATATGCACAACTATAACTTAGAGCTTTTTCCGGGGAAATTAAAATGAATTGTTAATATAAGAAAACACTAAAAACATGTCCAAGCTTGCTCTGAAACTGATTCTATTTTTTATAACAGATTCGAAACTGATATTCCACGACAAAAAGCCAAGCTCTGCCCAACAGAAAAGCCCGGAATCCCCAAGTCTATCTCTTTTTTCTTTTTAGGGGAATCCTGAAGTCTATCTCGAGACCCGGTAAAAGAACTAAAATGAATGTTTGCCGAGTTTTCTGACAGAACACGAAGCCCTTCAAAAGTGAAAGCACAAAAATATACACAAATTTAGCAGCAACGCATCCATACATCTTAGAATTTGTACATGGCCACGAGCCACATGAAAACCGCTAATTTCTTTTGAAAAAAGAACATGCATAAACAGTGATACACATCAAGGACGGACAAGACGCATGCATCTCTTCCGTAAAAAAATTACATAGGCATCTAGTTCCCTGTCAGATGTCGTGATGTCATGCCTTCAGGGTAACAACGCTGACATGAAGTTCTGGGCGAATAAACGACAGGAGCGACCTCAGTCCTCACCTTCCTGCTCCTACGTCTGCGGCAGAAGTGCTACTTCAATTGGGATGCTGCAGACTTGACCATATACTGCATCGGCATGGCCTCCACCAGCGCTGTCAAACTACACCTTGGGGCCAGCCGGCGGCGCCCTCATCTTTGCCGGCTACTCTGACTCTGGAACATGAGCTCCCAACCAAGCCAACTACAAAACCATTCAGATCTGAGTATCTAGAGAGGAAAGGGAGCCTCACCTTTGATGCATGTGATGTTGAAGGAGTACGCCGATGGTGGCACACATCGTTCGCCGAAAGGTCGGGCCGATGCCAGGGCATATGGGCTTGGGCCGGCATAGCCCCTACTAGCGGCGATCATGTGGCTCCCGTCCGGCGTACGCGCGCAGGCCCCTGGCGGCGACAACCAACGAAGGATTAGCTGTGGGTGGCACGGATAAATCGGAGATGAGAAGAATGGGTAAGGTTCCGGTGGAGATTTATTGATGGGCAGAAGATGAAGTGAACTGAGAACATATCCTGTACTCCCGATGATGTAGTACTCCGGCTGCACCGTGTGCTGCACAACTGTCGGATTGAAAATCTAGGTACAGGATGTAATGCGGAGTACTCAGCTTGTCAAATTTGCAGAAAGCCCCCCATATAGATACAGAATCACCAACGTTTAATACATTATCTTCAAAAGCTGTGCCACCCAGTTTGGAACAGAATGAACAGAGACATCATGTGCCTCTGTATCTTGTTGTCTCATGATGATGCATTCATCCAACACGTATAAATACGACAACAGCCCCATGGTACAGAGAGAATCATGACTTTTCAAGATGGAAAACATATGTATATATATATATATATATATATATATATATATATATATATATATATATATATATATATATATATTTTTTACATAATGGTGCACAACATGAACCTCATTCAGCAAGTTTATTTGAGAAGGTACAGCTAGTTCTAAGAAAATAAAGAGATAGGAAGTCCATGAACCAAGATTTGGTTTCATAAATCCTGCACCAAAGATGGAAAGACCAGAACATCAGGTGTGTTGAACACCTTTCTGAACTCAGAAGGCAACACATCAACAACCATCTCGACATTTCGTAGCTCATAGTAGGACATTTTGAATGCTTTGTGAACGACATTCATGACAATACACATTAGTCTCATGCACATAACTAGAGTTGCAGCCAGCAGTTACAAGCAATGTATAGAAGATTAGTAGGTACACATATATTGCGACAGATTCAACATGGTGTACTTGAACTAGGTCCATATATCACATTAACAAACACATTTTTCATCCATTATTTAACGCAAAGTAAAGGTTGTCCGCTCCCTTTGGTGGGTTGTGCTGCAAAATATTAAACAAGTAAAAGTCAAAGGTTTGCACACATACTAAACATGTTTTAACCGATGAGGAGCAAAATATAAATACCCCTGTCATGTTTGCCTCGTTAAGTAGAACAATATGCTGATGTTGAACCTTCTTGGATGCTACTTGCTCTGCAAACAAGAAGGAAATCAGATTATGAAAACATGACAGAAGATATACTACTTAGATTATGGTTTATTGACCTTTTTCCTTTTGTTAATGGCCTCCTCTGAACCCCTCTTCAATCTCTTGCCACTGCCCTTTGTATTTGCAATATCAGGGGGATGAATATTGATGATGCTTGGGAATGTCGTTCCAATAAAGGATTCAAACTCTTGAACTTTACTTTGTTCGTCAAGTGGCGCCGTCTACCTCAAGTGTGCAAGAGCATCAGCAACAACTTTGTTTAAGTATTCCATCTTGTCCTCACAATGTTTAGCTTCATGCAATGCCAAGCTGAACCGCGAGCATGTTTGTGAGTACAATTTCTTGATGATAGGTGAAAGAGAAGTAGATGACCCTTCCATCTCATGTCCATTGGCATCATAGCAAAGATGTCGTGCAGCCATTTTAGTCCACCTATGCAGCACATATTGGCTAGGAATTTCATTACACCCATCATTCTTTAAGACAACAATGATGTGAGAGCAAAGGATGCCCAATGATTCAAACATTCGACAGGTACATTGTGCAGCCTTTGTATTAGTGTTGAAGCAGACTGTTCTTATCCTTCCACTAAGGTCACCAATGCTCGTGGTTCGGACATCACCAACCTGCTCAATGGTTTTGACATGACGACGATCCCTAGCAGCCACCACCTCACGTTGGAAAGCAACAAAAATATTGTGAGTATACACTTCTCTGGCATGAGCCTCAATTCCCCAGCAAGTCTCGAGTACTGGCAAGGTATGAAGTGCACAATTATCCTCTTGCAACTCCTTTTGTCGTTGCTCTTCCAAAGCGGTTTCAAATCTTACCCAAAACTCGATCAAAGTAAGCTTTCGGTTAGTGAAGTGTCGAAAAAATGCATTCTCACTCTCAGATCTAGATGTTGTACGTAATATTCCACCAAGGGAGAACTCCATAAAGTACGCTGGAATCCATGATTCCCGTAAACCATACTTCTCTTTCAACCATTCATTATCCTCTAGGCCAAACTCAGAAATTATTGAGGACCACCGTGATTCAAACTCATCTGGAGTCTCTGATCCCCAGACACATGCCATGAATCGTGGTTTAAAATCTTCATTGTCTCTCAAGGTGGGTCCAACCTTTTCAGGGAGTTTCATCAGAATATGCCACATACAAAGTCGATGCTTTGTGTTCGGAAATATAGATTCTATTCCTCTTCTCATGCTTTGATCCTCATCGGTTATGATTAGCTTTGGTGCAACCCCACACATTGCTTTCAAGAAAGTCTGAAATAACCATTTGTATGATGCAATCTTCTCGTTTGACAAAAATGCAGCACCGAATGTAACACAAGATTTGTGATGGTTAACTCCAGTAAAAGGGGCAAATACCAGGTCATACTTGTTAAACCGATATGTAGAATCGAAGGATACAACGTCACCAAATAATGAATAGTTCTTTCTACATATACTATCAGCCCAGAAAATATTTGTCAGTTTATTGTTCTCATCTACCTGGTAATCAAAATAGAATGCTGGATTGGCCTTTTTTTATTTTCCCTTATATCTACTATAAGTTGTCCATCTGCTCCCTTAATCGCTGCCTTGAAATCACGCTGACAGTTTTGTAAGTCACGTTTTGTGCAACCGATATTTTCTGGCCCACCCTTCTCTATGCTAAGCAAGCGAAAAGTTTTTGAAGTGCCAAGCAATGCCTTACTGCATGTAAATAATTTGTTTCTCAAATCACTAGTTACCTCTCTATTTGACCTGATGAGATGCCTCTTACTTGGTGAGACAAGTTGGTGCGTGTGCGATTGAACAAACTGGACGACCTCGTACTTGTTGTCATCTTGCCTCTTCAATCCCATCATAGCCTCGCAACCGCATCTGCTTATCTTGATATTTCTTTTAGCCTTTTTTCTCCCCACTTCTTGAGTAACTTGACCTAGATCCACTGATTTTCTCTTCCTCCAACCTTGTCTTGCGCAAACAAACTTCTTCCAGATTATTACACCACCCTCTCCTTTGTGTTGTGTCCATATGCGTACAGAGAAGCCAACCTCATGAGCATACATTCTATAGAATGCCAAACCTGCCTCCCAGCTATCAAATCGCATTCCAATTGAGGGTTGTAGGCTGTCATCACACTCTGGCTCGTAAGTTGACCCCTGCATAAGTTAACACAATGGATTAGCTCCAGAACTGAAACCCATGAAACTAGTAAATGAAATCACTAAGTAATAAACTTACACACGCGGGTAGGCTACTGGTTCTTTTCGGTGTGCTGTAACGATCTTCATCGTTTATGCCGAATCTCGTTTGGACCTATCAATGTTGTTTGAACTTAAGTCAAGTGTGACACGCACAGATGAAACATGAGTAATATGACAAAGAAATACCATGGAAAAATTGTTGGCATCATCTTCAAGTCCCATCGCTGTAGTTGACCCGACACTTGGAGCAATACTAGTCATTGACTCCATCATTCCCTGCTTGACGCAGCAAAAAGTGTAAGATATTACATGCAGATGCCCCTAATTAGCTTGTCAATGAGGTCTAAAAAGTAAGCAGCGATGAAAGAAAATGTCTAATGCAACATTTAGATGTACTAAGGAAAAAGAGAGAAAACGGTGCTAATGAAGAACATTCCTGAGTACACCAGCATATATTTCCCCGCACGAGTTCTTTGTCCACTTACATGGACCCAACGACCGTACGCCACTAAAACCATCTCATGTGCTGCTTAATTTGCTCCTTCTAGTTAATTAAGTGCAGATTCATTGCTTATCTGCCGGTTACTAACTCCATCCTAACTGGAATGGTGGTCGGTCCTTGAGAGAGAGATAGTAGCAGAGGATGAAATGAAATTAACTGTTGTATGATTGCTTGCATCCACTGATTTCAGAACAAACAAACATAAATGTTCAAGCAGTAGCTTATATTTTTCGGACTATTCAGTCTTCAACCACACATAGGATTAGGATGGACATGAAGAAAATGAAAGAAATCGGAACCAAAACTTGCAGAAATATGGATTATGCTGCATCTAACTTGTCTTTTCTTATTGTTTCCTTTCCTTCTAATGAAAACTATCTTGCTTATCCATACTGCATTTTCTCTCTTGGTTGTGTCAGCATGATTGATTCTACAATATAACCAACGATTCAACCACATCCAGATGATCTGACTAGATGTGTATGGACTTGCTACTATTAACCTCCATTAATTTGTACAAGTTCTACGTGCTTCATCCACAGCACACACAAAACTAAATGTTCTAAGTTGCTGAAATTTTTCTGTACGTAAATTGCTGACATTTTTACTCCGAACTCAGTTAAAATTACTTCAAACTCATTTCAGGCCATAAGTTGCAGACATTTTTTCTATTTATAATTTCTCGAATATGTAGTCTAAGCAAAATATAGCAAGTTATTTCAGTGATATATTGCCTGCGCCCTGATACAGAGAGAGATCACCACATTTTACTCAAATAAGATTAGCTACATCTAACACAATCAGCATAAAGGGTTGATGGATTAGAACCAAAATACACGTATAAGAATGCAGGTCTGTAACATCTAAAAAGATACCTGAAGGCTGGAGTTCTCTTCTCCGGCGACGACGGATCTAGCCGCCGGCGGATGGCGGTGGTAGGCGCCGGGTGTGGTGGGGGGTGGCGCGGAGGTGGAGAATGGAGGCACGGGGATGGGGCGGCTGTCCGTTGTACGTCGGACCACGGTGAGGTCGCAGGGCAGCCGCCGGTGAGGTCGCAGTACAGCACACAGCCAGGTCCGCCGCCGGAGCCCTGGATCCTATCTGTTCGTGTTCGCTCAGCTTGGGGCAGCACAGGTTGGATAAAGTTACGCCTATTCTGTTCTTAGCTGGGGTGTTTTTTGCAAAAACTTAAGGCTGGGGCGTTCTGGTCCCATCCCGTCCCTTAATTCCGTACCCAACGTTTGGGATGTGCAGGGTGCAGCCGGAGCATGGAATCCCTCGGAGCACAGGATATTTTCCCGAAGTGAACTATCATATGAAGAGGCAAGAATAGGAACGGGCGGAAGAGACACACAATGTCACGGAAACAAAATGATAAAGGATGAAAATACTATTTTTCTTCTGAAAATTTTGAATAGATTAATTGCTGAACACAACATGACGTGGCAACATGCAAGTGGGGAGTTGCTGATTTGTCTAGATTGATGATGTGGAGGGGCTGCATGTTAAGATAAATCAAAGTAGTGGGGATCAATCTCTTAGGTATATAGGATTACAATGCAATTGTGGTGGTTTTACGCTTTTTTACTATATGCAATTTACAAGTGACTAGATAATTGCCCGTGCGTCTTTTTGGCCACAATGCAATCAAAGCCCCTCACATACACGAGCATAAACTCATCCCTATGAACGCACACATGCACACCCTACCCCTATGAGCACATCCGAGAGGCTGAGCCGACACATCATCATCAGAAGCATAGACGTTCTAGCAGATTAGCCCGTGGCTATACGTCCATTATTATGTTGGTGCGCTAAAACCTTGGCAATTTTTATACACAATCACCATGATTTACCTGTCATCTTATTGTTAAGCATTTATTTTGTAAGAACTTATTTAGCAATATTTTATACACAATCACCAGGATTTATCTATCATCTTACTGTTAAGCATTTATTTTGTAAGAACTTATTTAGCAAACTTTCATACACAATCATCATGATTTACCTACCATATTATTGTTAATCACTTATTATTTGGTTAGAATTTAATGATTTACGACAGAAAGTATCATTTTATTTCGTAAAGTTAATAAAACATGGGATAGTTGAGTCGATTTTAGGGAAAACGCAAAAGATGTAAGAGAAAAGAAAGGAGGAAGAAGAGAACATACATAGAAAGGATGCACCAAAGAAAAGTGAAACGGAAACTTACGTTAAGAGGTAAATAGAATATAGATTAAGGCTGCTTCTCTCACATAAACCCCGTTCTAGTGCCTTTCAGGATGGACATACACAAACTGAGTCTGATTACAAGGAGTATTTAACAAAAAACCACCACATTTCATGGAACTGTGCCTACAAACTACCACTTTACAAATTTGTACCGAAAACTATCATTTTTTGACTAAAAACTACCATGTCGGGAAAGTGCCCGATTCGCCTCTTCTAAACGCCTTTCTGACAGGATGGGTCCACCTGTCAGCATCAATCTTCTTCCTCCTCCTCCTCTCTCCCTGTCATTTTCTCGAACACCTCATGTGCGCTCCGCACTCTTCTCCATGGCGACGCCCCGGACGCACCTCTCCGGTGCTGGTCTCCCAGTCGAGGCCATGGTAGCCTGCCAGGCCGCTCAGCCGTCGGCCCCGTGCGGTGGTGCGGCCTTGGCGTGTTTGGCGTCCACCGCCGACCACTGCCGGGGCTCACTCACGCACGACGACGCGCATGCTCGCGGCGGTGGTGGCTACGCGCACGGCTGCGCACACACACAAGCTAGCATGCAAAGCCAGCACAGTGCACGCGAGGTGAAGGAAATATGCCCTAGAGGCAATAATAAAGTTATTATTTATTTCCTCATATCATGATAAATGTTTATTATTCATTCTAGAATTGTATTAACCGGAAACATGATACGTGTGTGAATACATAGACAAACATATAGTCACTAGTATGCCTCTAGTTGACTAGCTCATTAATCAAAGATGGTTATGTTTCCTAACCATAGACATGTGTTGTCATTTGATTAATGGGATCACATCATTAGGAGAATGATGTGATTGACATGACCCATTCCGTTAGCCTAGCACTTGATCGTTTAGTATATTGCTATTGCTTTCTTCATGGCTTATACATGTTCCTGTAACTATGAGATTATGCAACTCCCGTTTACCGGAGGAACACTTTGGGTGCTACCAAACGTCACAACGTAACTGGGTGATTATAAAGGAGTACTACAGGTGTCTCCGAAGGTACATGTTGAGTTGGCTTATTTCAAGATTAGGTTTTGTCACTCCGATTGTCGGAGAGGTATCTCTAGGCCCTCTCGGTAATGCACATCACTATAAGCCTTGCAAGCAATGTGACCAATGAGTTGGTTATGGAATGATGCATTACGTAACGAGTAATGAGACTTGCCGGTAACGAGATTGAACTAGGTATTGGATACCGACGACTGAATCTCGGGCAAGTAACATACCGATGACAAAGGGAACAACGTATGTTGTTATGCGGTTTGACCGATAAAGATCTTCGTAGAATATGTAGGAACCAATATGGGCATCCAGGTTCCGCTATTGGTTATTGACCGAGAATAGTTCTAGGTATGTCTACATAGTTCTCGAACCCGTAGGGTCTGCACGCTTAACATTACGATGACAGTTTTATTATGAGTTTATAAGTTTTGATGTACCGAAGTTTCTTCGGAGTCCCGGATGTGATCAAGGACATGACGAGGAGTCTCAAAATGGTCGAGACATAAAGATTGCTATATTGGACGACTATATTCGGACACCGGAAGTGTTTCGGACGTTTTCGGAGAAAACCGGAGTGCCGGAGGGTTACCGGAACCCCCCCGGGAGAAGTAATGGGCCCTATGAGCCTTAGTGGAGAGAGAGGGGCAGCCAGCATGGAGTAGGAGGGGGGCGGCGCCCCCCTCTTTCCCTCTCCCTCTCCCCTTTCCTTTCCCCCTCCTAGTAGGAGTAGGAAAGAGGGAGTCCTACTCCTACTAGGAGGAGGACTCCTCCTCCTGGCACGCCCTCTAGGGCCGGCCGGACTCCCCCCTTGCTCCTTTATATACGGGGGCAGGGGGCACCCTAGGACACACAAGTTGATCTACGGATCATTCCTTAGCCGTGTGCGGTGCCCCCCTCCACCATATTCCACCTCGATCATATCGTCGCGGAGTTTAGGCGAAGCCTGCGCCGTAGAACATCATCATCGCCACCACGCCGTCGTCTTGATGGAACTCATCCCCAAGCTTTGCTGGATCGGAGCCCGGGATCGCCATCGAGCTGAACGTGTCTGAACTCGGAGGTGCCGTACGTTTGGTGCTTAGATCGGTCGGATCGTGAAGACATACGACTACATCAACCGCGTTGTCATAACGCTTCCGCTTACGGTCTACGAGGGTACCTGGACAACACTCTCCCCTCTCGTTGCTATGTCATCACCATGATCTTGCGTGTGCGTAGGAATTTTTTTTAAATTACTACGTTACCCAACAGTGGCATCCGAGCCAGATTTTATGCGTAGATGTCATATGCACGAGTAGAACACAAGTGAGTTGTGGGCGATACAAGTCATACTACTTACCAACATGTCATACTTTGGTTCGGCGGTATTGTGAGATGAAGCGGCCCGGACCGACATTACGCGTACGCTTACGCGAGACTGGTTTCACCGTTACGAGCACTCGTGCTTAAAGGTGGCTGGCGGGTGTCTGTGTCTCTCACTTTAGCTGAATCGAGTGTGGCTACGCCCGGTCCTTGCGAAGGTTAAAACAACACTAACTTGACGAAGTATCGTTGTGGTTTTGATGCGTAGGTAAGAACGGTTCTTGCTAAGCCCGTAGCAGCCACGTAAAACTTGCAACAACAAAGTAGAGGATGTCTAACTTGTTTTTGTAGGGCATGTTGTGATGTGATATGGTCAAGACGTGATGCTATATTTTATTGTATGAGATGATCATGTTTTGTAACCTAAGTTATTGGCAACTGGCAGGAGCCATATGGTTGTCGCTTTATTGTATGAAATGCAAACGCCCTATAATTGCTTTACTTTATCACTAAGCGGTAGTGATAGTCGTAGAAGCAATAGATGGCGTAAACGACTACGATTCTACGATGGAGATCAAGGTGTCGCGCCGGTGACGATGGTGATCATGACGGTGCTTCGGAGATGGAGATCACAAGCACAAGATGATGATGGCCATATCATATCACTTATATTGATTGCATGTGATGCTTATCCTTTATGCATCTTATCTTGCTTTGATTGACGGTAGCATTTTAAGATGATCTCTCACTAAAAACTATCAAGAAGTGTTCTCCCTGAGTATGCACCGTTGCCAAAGTTCGTCGTGCCCAGACACCACGTGATGATCGGGTGTGATAAGCTCTACGTTCATCTACAACGGGTGCAAGCCAGTTTTGCACACGCAGAATACTCAGGTTAAACTTGACGAGCCTAGCATATGCAGATATGGCCTCGAAACACGGAGACCGAAAGGTCGAGCGTGAATCATATAGAAGATATGATCAACATAGTGATGTTTACCATTGAAAACTACTCCATCTCACGTGATGATCGGTTATGGTTTAGTTGATTTGGATCACGTGATCACTTAGATGACTACAGAGATGTCTGTCTAAGTGGGAGTTCTTAAATAATATGATTAATTGAACTTAAATTTATCATGAACTTAGTACCTGATAGTATTTTGCTTGTCTATGTTTGTTGTAGATAGATGGCTCGTGCTGTTGTTCCGTTGAATTTTAATGCGTTCCTTGAGAAAGCAAAGTTCAAAGATGATGCTAGCAATTACACGGACTGGGTCCGTAACTTTGAGGATTATCCTCATTGCTGCACGAAAGAATTACGCCCCGGAAGCACCGCTGGGTGCCAACTGCTTCTGATGCAACCGACGGCGTTAAGAATGTCCGCGAGCAAAGCTGATGACTATTCGATAGTTCAATGTGCCATGCTTTACGGCTTAGAACCGGGTCTTCAACGACGTTTTGAACATCATGGAGCATATGAGATGTTCGAGGAGTTGAAGTTAATATTTCAAGCAAATGCCCTGATTGAGAGATATGAAGTCTCCAATAAGTTCTACAGCTGCAAGATGGAGGAGAATAGTTCTGTCAGTGAGCATATACTCAAAATGTCTGGGTATAATAATCACTTGATTCAACTAGGAGTTAATCTTCCGGATGATAGCGTCATTGACAGAATTCTCCAATCACTGCCACCAAGCTACAAGAGCTTCGTGATGAACTATAATATGCAAGGATGAACAAGACAATTCCCGAGCTCTTTGCAATGCTAAAAGCTGCGAAGGTAGAAATCAAGAAGGAGCATCAAGTGTTGATGGTCAACAAGACCACTAGTTTCAAGAAAAAGGGCAAAGGGAAGAAGAAGGGGAACTTCAAAAAAAAAACAGCAAGCAAGTTGCTGCTCAAGAGAAGAAACCCAAGTCTGGACCTAAGCCTGAAATTGAGTGCTTCTACTGCAAGCAGACTGGTCACTGGAAGCGAAACTGCCCCAAGTATTTGGCGGATAAGAAGGATGGCAAGGTGAACAAAGGTATATGTGATATACATGTTATTGATGTGTACCTTACTAGAGCTCGCCGTAGCACCTGGGTATTTCATACTGGTTCTATTGCTAATATTTGCAACTCGAAACAGGGACTACGGAATAAGCGAGCACTGGCCAAGGACGAGGTGACGATGCGCGTGGGAAACGGTTCCAAACTCGATGTGATCGCGGTCGGCACGCTACCGCTACATCTACCTTCGCGATTAGTTTTAGACCTGAATAATTGTTATTTGGTGCCAGCGTTGAGCATGAACATTATATCTGGATCTTGTTTGATGCGAGACGGTTATTCATTTAAATCAGAGAATAATGGTTGTTCTATTTATATGAGTAATATCTTTTATGGTCATGCACCCTTGAAGAGTGGTCTATTTTTATTGAATCTCGATAGTAGTGATACACTTATTCATAATGTCGAAGGCAAAAGATGCAGAGTTGATAATGATAGGGCAACTTATTTGTGGCACTGCCGTTTAGGTCATATCGGTGTAAAGCGCATGAAGAAACTCTATACTGATGGAATTTTGGAATCACTTGATTATGAATCACTTGGTACTTGCGAATCGTGCCTCATGGGCAAAATGACTAAAACACCGTTCTCCGGTACTATGGAGAGAGCAACAGATTTGTTGGAAATCATACATACAGATGTATGTGGTCCGATGAATGTTGAAGCTCGTGGCGGATATCGTTATTTTCTCACCTTCACAGATGATTTGAGCAGATATGGGTATATCTACTTAATGAAACACAAGTCTGAAACATTTGAAAAGTTCAAAGAATTTCAGAGTGAAGTGGAAAATCATAGTAACAAGAAAATAAAATTTCTACGATCTGATCGGGGAGGAGAATATATGAGTTACGAGTTTGGTTTACATTTGAAACAATGCGGAATAGTTTCGCAACTCACGCCACCCGGAACACCACAACGAAATGGTGTGTCCGATCGTCGTAATCGTACTTCACTAGATATGGTGCGATCTATGATGTCTCTTACTGATTTACCGCTATCGTTCTGGGGTTATGCTTTAGAGACGGCCGCATTCACGTTAAATAGGGCACCATCATAATCCGTTGAGACGACGCCTTATGAACTGTGGTTTGGCAAGAAACCAAAGTTGTCGTTTCTTAAAGTTTGGGGCTGCGATGCTTATGTGAAGAAACTTCAACCAGATAAGCTCGAATCTAAATCGGAGAAATGTGTCTTCATAGGATACCCAAAGGAGACAGTTGGGTACACCTTCTATCACAGATCCGAAGGCAAGACATTCATTGCTAAGAATGGATCCTTTCTAGAGAAGGAGTTTCTCTCGAAAGAAGTGAGTGGGAGGAAAGTAGAACTTGATGAGGTAACTGTACCTGCTCCCTTATTGGAAAGTAGTTCATCACAGAAATCGGTTCCTATGACACCTACACCAATTAGTGAGGAAGCTAATGATATTGATCATGAAACTTCAGATCAAGTTTCTATTGTACCTCGTAGGTCTACCAGAGTAAGATCCGCACCAGAGTGGTACGGTAATCCTATTCTGGAAGTCATGTTACTTGACAATGATGAACCTACGAACTATGAGGAAGCGATGATGAGCCCAGATTCCGCAAAATGGCTAGAGGCCATGAAATCTGAGATGGGATCCATGTATGCGAACAAAGTATGGACTTTGGTTGAATTGCCCGATGATCGGCAAGCCATTGAGAATAAATGGATCTTTAAGAAGAAGACTGACGCTGATGGTAATGTAACTGTCTATAAAGCTCGACTTGTTGCGAAAGGTTTTCGACAAGTTCAAGGGGTTGACTACGATGAGACTTTCTCACCCGTAGCGATGCTTAAGTCTGTCCGAATCATGTTAGCTATTGCTGCATTTCATGGTTATGAAATTTGGCAAATGGATGTCAAAACTGCATTCTTGAATGGATTTCTGGAAGAAGAGTTGTATATGATGCAGCCAAAAGGTTTTGTTGATCCAAAAGGTGCTAACAAAGTGTGCAAGCTCCAGCGATCCATTTATGGACTGGTGCAAGCATCTCGGAGTTGGAATAAATGCTTTGATAGTGTGATCAAAGCATATGGTTTTATCTGCACTTTTGGAGAAGCTTTGTATTTACAAGAAAGTGAGTGGGAGCTCAGAGCATTTCGATATTATATGTAGATGACATATTATTAATTGGCAATGATATAGAATTTCTGGATAGCATAAAGGGATACTTGAATAAAAGTTTTTCAATGAAAGACCTCGGTGAAGCTGCTTACATATTGGGCATCAAGATTTATAGAGATAGATCAAAACGCTTAATAGGACTTTCACAAAGCACATACCTTGATAAAATTTTGAAAAGTTCAAAATGGATCGAGCAAAGAAAGGGTTCTTGCCCGTGCTACAAGGTGTGAAGTTGAGTCGACTCAATGCCCGACCACAAAGCAGAAGATAGAGAGAAAATGAAAGATGTTCCTATGCTTCAGCCATAGGCTCTATCATGTATGCAATGCTGTGTACCGGACCGACGTATGCTTAGCAATAAGCTTGGCAGGAAGGTACCAAAGTAATCCAGAGTAGATCATCGGACAGCGGTCAAGAACATCCCAAATACCGAAAAGGACTAAGGATATGTTTCTCGATATGGAGGTGACAAAGAGCTAGTCGTAAATGGTTACGTCGATGCAAGCTTTGACACTGATTCGGACGATTCTAAATCGCAAACCGGATACGTATTTTTATTAAACGGTGGAGCTGTAAGTTGGTGCAGTTCTAAACAAAGCGTCGTGGCGGGATCTACATGTGAAGCGGAGTACATAGCTGCTTCGGAAGCAACAAATGAAGGAGTCTGGATGAAGGAGTTCATTTCCGATTTAGGTGTCATACCTAGTGCATCGGGACCAATGAAGATCTTCTGTGACAATACTGGTGCAATTGCCTTGGCAAAGGAATCCAGATTTCACAAGAGGACCAAGCACATCAAGAGACGCTTCAATTCCATCCGGGATCAAGTCCAAGTGGGAGACATAGAGATTTGCAAGATACATACGGATCTGAATGTTGCAGACCCGTTGACTAAGCCTCTCTCACGAGCAAAACATGATCAGCACCAAGACTCCATGGGTGTTAGAATCATTACTATGTAATCTAGATTATTGACTCTAGTGCAAGTGGGAGACTGAAGGAAATATGCCCTAGAGGCAATAATAAAGTTATTATTTATTTCCTCATATCATGATAAATGTTTATTATTCATGCTAGAATTGTATTAACCGGAAACATGATACAGGTGTGAATACATAGACAAACATATAGTCACTTGTATGCCTCTACTTGACTAGCTCATTAATCAAAGATGGTTATGTTTCCTAACCATAGACATGTGTTGTCATTTGATTAATGGGATCACATCATTAGGAGAATGATGTGATTGACCCATTCCGTTAGCCTAGCACTTGATCGTTTAGTATATTGCTATTGCTTTCTTCATGACTGATACATGTTGCTGTAACTATGAGATTATGCAACTCCGCTTTACGGAGGAACACTTTGGTGCTACCAAACGTCACAACGTAATCGGGTGATTATAAAGGAGTACTATAGGTGTCTCCGAAGGTACATGTTGAGTTGGCGTATTTCGAGATTAGGTTTTGTCACTCCGATTGTCGGAGAGGTATCTCTGGGCCCTCTCGGTAATGCACATCACTATAAGCCTTGCAAGCAATGTGACCAATGAGTTGGTTACGGAATGATGCATTATGTAACGAGTAAAGAGACTTGCCGGTAACGAGATTGAACTAGGTATTGGATACCGACGATCGAATCTCAGGCAAGTAACATACCGATGACAAAGGGAACAACGTATTATGCGGTTTGACTGATAAAGATCTTCGTAGAATATGTAGGAACCAATATGGGCATCCAGGTTCCGCTATTGGTTATTGACCGAGAATAGTTCTAGGTCATGTCTACACAGTTCTCGAACCCGTAGGGTCCGCACGCTTAACGTTACGATGACAGTTTTATTATGAGTTTATAAGTTTTGATGTACCGAAGTTTCTTCGGAGTCCCGGATGTCACCACGGACATGACGAGGAGTCTCGAAATGGTCGAGACACAAAGATTGATATATTGGATGACTATATTCGGACAACGGAAGTGTTCCGGACGTTTTCGGAGAAAACCTGAGTGCCGGAGGGTTACCGGAACCCCCCTGGGAGAAGTAATGGGCCCTATGGGCCTTAGTGGAGAGAGAGAGGGGCAGCCAGCATGGGCCGCGCGCCCCCTCCCCCTCTGGTCCGTATTGGACTAGGAGGGGGCGGCGCCTCTTCCCTCTCGCTCTCCCCTTCCTTTCCCCCTCCTAGTAGGAGTAGGAAAGAGGGAGTCCTACTCCTACTAGGAGGAGGACTCCTCCTCCTGGCACGCCCTCTAGGGCCGGCCGGCCTCCCCCCTTGCTCCTTTATATACGGGGGCAGGGGGGCACCCTAGGACACACAAGTTGATCTAAGGATCGTTTCATAGCGTGTGCGGTGCCCCCCTCCACCATATTCCACCTCGGTCATATCGTCGCGGAGTTTAGGCGAAGCCCTGCGCCGGTAGAACATCATCATCGTCACCACGCCGTCGTGCTGACGGAACTCATCCCCGAAGCTTTGCTGGATCGGAGCCCGGGGATCGTCATCGAGCTGAACGTGTGCTGAACTCGGAGGTGTCGTACGTTCGGTGCTTAGATCGGTCGGATCGTGAAGACGTACGACCACATCAACCGCGTTGTCATAACGCTTCCGCTTACGGTCTACGAGGGTACGTGGACAACACTCTCCCCTCTCGTTGCTATGTCATCACCATGATTTTGCGTGTGCGTAGAATTTTTTTTGAAATTACTACGTTACCCAACACGAGGCTACGGCTGCATGCTAGCACGCCCGCAACGCTCCATTGGCCGGCTACCATGCCCGCGACGCTGGCTTCGACCGATGCCTCGCCGACGCCCAACACGCCTTCGCCGGCATCCACCCCTACCAGCTCGCGGACGCGTTCGCGCACCTCCGCTCGGCCCTCCGAGGCCCCCTCTCAATTGTCCCCCGCTGCGTGCCCTCACCGCCGGCGCGAGTTCACGTAGACTCTGCGCTGCGAGCTGCTGGTCTGGAAGGTGCTGGCGAGCGGGCGGCTGGGTCATTCCAGCGGAGCTCGGCTAGGAGGGAGGAGGACGGCGCAGGTGGCGTTGCTCGCCGACCAACGGTTGGGGCGGGCGCGGCGCGCGGCTCACGTGCATCTCCCTTGCGGCACGGCCTGGGAGTTTGACTACTGTGCCATTTCAACGCCTACGTGTGGGACAACCTTGTCATTATCATGTTTAATTTCAGCAAACTACCATCAGGCAGAAATTAGTGTTTTTAGGAAAATTAGTCAAAAAATGATAACTTTCGGCACAAATTTGTAAAATGGTAGTTTGTAGGCACGGTTTCACGAAATGTGGTAGTTTCCTTTTAAATAATCGATTACAAAGCATCCTAAAGACAGGAAGTACCAACAAAAATTACCCCGCAAAGTAAAGTACCAACAGAAATTACACGCAGGTGCTAGTTCTCATTAGTCTGTTCGCAGGTGCCATTCCTAATTTACGACATCTGGATTTGCTATTCCTTCCACACGAAGCGGTAAGTCATGGCTCGAGCGACCCCTTTTAGTAACCCTTGCCATGAGTGCACGGATTATAGTGTGCGAGAACAGGTATGACTGGGATACATGAATTTCAAAGAAGCTTTGCAACAACTTCAGGAAACAAACCCGCCTCCTTATTTTACAAACCCGTCCATGGTAGCTAGGAACCAGTTACCTGCTTTTCTCCGTTAGGCCCAATAACCAACATAATTCCGTTTAAAAAAAACCTTAGTCGCTGCAAAACAAACAAAACACGTAGTCATGAAATTATTCCGCATAATGTGGAAGAACATGTATAAGTGGAATGAATCAGGAATCTAGCAAAAATTTTGCATCAACTTCAGGAAAAAACATGATCTTCATACCGTGCCTTTTGGGTTTACAAATTTTCCCCTGTATGTACTACCAGAAGTCCAAAACAAAAACAATCAGATATACTCCCTTTTGTTCCAAAATATAAGACGTTTTGGCAGTTCAATTTGAACTGGCAAAACGTCTTATATTTAGGAACGGAGGGAGCAGAAAAGAAGAAAAATTACGAAGAATATTCCTTTAGGGAGTGTCTATCTAGCATTTGACTGATTTCCAATTGGATAACATTCAAATTTCCTGTTGACACATGTATGTCCAATTACCAATGGGTCGGGCTAACATCGTGACCCAGTTCTCAATTAATCGAAACAGAAACTCAAAGACGCGGCTAAAAGGACCCCCACCCCCGCCTCACAAGACATACCCTGTATCACAGCACCTGACAACTAAAAGAAGAGGAAAAGACCCAAACACACATCCCAGATCTCACCTCGTACTACCCCTCCCATTCACAGATCCCAGCTAATACACAACCCCAGCGCATAACACAACCAGGAGACAATGTAGACTAATGAAAATTACACTGAAGAACCGCAAAAATTACAGTGTAAACCTGACACAAATTACAGAGTAATCAAAGGCATACAACCAAGAAAGCACATGACTTACAGTGAAAATCAGAAATGGGAGATTACAGTGCCAAAATTAGACGAATTACATAGTAATTACAGGGCAATTATTTAGTTTACTTTAGGGAAATTACACTGGCAAAAATCTGAGGGAAATTACGGTGAAAATATCATGCATATTACAGTGTAAATATCATGCATATTACGGTGTAAATACTATAGGAAAAGTAAAGAGAAATCTGAGGGAAATTACAGTGTAAATACCATGCATATTACAGTGTGCATTGAGGGAAATTACAGTGTAAAAACTATACAGAAATTACAGTGTACATTGAGGGAAATTATAGTCTAAGTACTATATGGAAATTACAGTGTACATTTAGGAAATACAATGTAATTACCACGAATATTACAGTGTATAGTGAGGGAAATTACAGTGTAATTACCATGAATATTACAGTGTACATAGAGGAAAATTATAGTGTAATTACTTACAGACTACTTTCAGTGAAATTACAATGCAAAGTGCAGTGTAATTGCCATGGTTGATGCAGAGTACAGTGCAAAACTGATGAAAACTAGAGTACGCTACTACAGTCAGAAAGCACATGAATTACAAAGCAAAGATACACAATTACAGTGCAAACATAGGTCTAAACTAGGGGATTACAGCAAACAATTCAGACGGGAATTACAAACAAATGCTAGAGAACAATACAATGCAAAACTAGGTGACTACATTACATGGAAATTCAAGGAAAACATATAGAAAGGAAATTGACACACACACACACACACACTAGCAGACCTAGTTGCAGTGCTAGAACGCTAAAAAAGCACTGCTACCTAAAACCTGACCCTACCAGATGGTTGAAACTGCAACTGCAGGGGACGATCCAGGGTAGCACGCGGGAAGTGAGAGAGACAAGAACTAACCAGGGAAGTAGGAAATCGAAGAGGAGAATCAAGCTTCGGCAGAGAGGGATCTCGGAAACGCCATGAACCCGACGAAATCGCCTCGACTCCTTTGCTGCTCGAGTGCCTCCTCCTATTGCTCCCCCTCTACCCTTTCAAAACAGTACCAACAAATGAAATGAGGAAAAATTCAGAAGGGCGAAAAGGAAAAGGAAACCACAGACACAGGGGAGATGATAACGGGCAGACCCATAATAAAACCAATCCCGGCAAAAGAAAACCGCACCTGACCGCGCCCAACAAAAGAAATCCGCGACAAAAACAACAACTCTCAGCGCGTGATCAGACGGACACAAATTCGAGTGACAGCGAATTGAAAAACAGTCGACTGTTAAATAGCAAAACCGTTCCTTTAACTCTCAAGGCAGCTGCCACCCTGAAAAGCTCGCGAGATGAATGTCTTGTTGCTCAGTCTCAGAGTAAAAACTGTTGCCGGCTCCATGGCCAGATGGCGAACAATCATGAGCAGCACACTAGGTGGTGCACACACGACCAGGCTCCCCCCTGTTTTAAATATCCGGAAGCCGCGACAGGGGATTTGCCCCAACACCGCGCCGTCTGCCTTTTGAAGCTCCTCTCCTTTCCGATGTTCACCTATAGGTAGAACATGTCAGAATCTCGATGACTGGAGGCACTAGCAGCACGCCTTGCCAGTGGCCAGTAGGCGGATGGTGAAAAGGAAGTCGAAGGTACGGCGGTAGGAGAAGCGTGACTCGCTGCGATTGTATTACACCTGCTTCATCCCCTAGTGGCGCCATATAATCATGATCAGAATGCGTTTCTCTTCTAGTCAGAAGCTCTGGGTGTGTCTTGATGAGGTGTGGGTTCTCCAGATTCCTCGTATTAATGATTGACCTTCTTTGTAAGAGGTTTGCCTCATCACTTCGTATTTGCTTGGCCTTGTGACTTTATTTATAAAACGGGGCGCGTGCCTTTTTCAGTAATGCGGTCTCACCTGCAAAGTAGAATGCAGGTTCGCCGAAGAAGCTTGGTTACAATCTCAAACGATTCAGAGACAAGATGATGAAATTAGTAGTAGATTCATTACTTCATTTTCTGGCGCTGTGATACAATAATACGAAATTGAGAAATTGTACCTATGGAATCGAGAAACATGGTGTTTTGTGTCGCTCCGAATACAAGATCGGCCGCGCCTCTCGTGCAGCACCAGCAACCGTATGTCTAGCTACACCGTATACTCGTGAGAAACGGCCTGTCGAGGATAAGCTCGGCTCGCCATCTCAAAGTTAGACACCTTCTCTCATCACTTGCGCCACAGCTCTGCCAGGCTGCCACAAAGACGAGTCCCACGATCCAGTCGAGACTCTATCTGTCATTGCAAGGAACCAGGACATGACTCTAAAAGATGTTCGCATTTAACTATCGGTGCTACTCATCATGTTGACCTTTTTTGCTCTCTTCATAGACTTGTCCATACTGTGCACAGTTGGCTTACACATTTCTGTTGTAGTTTGGAGCACTACTTGGGCTATATGACGAAAATATCTATATAAAGACAGGTCGTATGTGCAGAATTAAAGTGCTACACCAAACATCACGTATTTATTTTCTTTCAAATGTAGAAAACCTTAATTGTCCAGGAACTAAAATTTCGAAGGTGCATTTAACACTTCCAAGGTTCTAGGCAGAGAACACCCAATCTAGGCTAGAGCAACAATGGCTCGTGGGAACCCAGTCGCGCCGGCCGTCTGCCCTCCACTCCAACTCCTCGCCGCCGTCAAGGGTGTCTACCGGGCGAAGTCTTCACCCGAGCAGTGCCGGCGGCGGCGGGGCCTTCCATCAGCGTGGCTTCCCCCTTCCTGGCGGCGGTGTGGCTCCGATTTTGGCGTTCATGATCAACCCCTGAACTTAACTGAAGAAAAGAGACTAATCTCTGAAGAAAATCTACATTCGACTTGAACACTCTGCTTTTCGCTCTATCCTGAGCTCCTAGTGGGCACCGGATCACCATGCAACGGCGGAGGTTGCAACTTATTGCTTCCTGGCGGCGGCTCCGATTTGGCATTCATGATAAACCCCTAAACTTAACTGAAGAATAAGACACCCAAAACATCCCATGATTTCAGAGTGCAAAACACCCAAAGACAAGAAACACCAATGCAGGTGGACAGAAAACCCCAGAAAGATCTCCTGTTCATGATCAACCCCTGAACTTAACTACAGAACAGAGACAAATTTCCGAAGAAAATCTACATTCGACCTGAACACTCTGCTTTTCGCTCTATCGTGAGCTCCTAGTGGGCACCGGATCACCATGCCGACGGCGGAGGTTTTATGTAACGCCAGCCGTCCTGGAACGTTGATCGTTCCATCTGACGGCTCCAGCGGCATGCCCGTCGAAAGAATTCGTTCATCAGATTTTGCTATTGTATATGGGTATCACGTGAGGAGAGTTCAGTTAAATTTTCGCCGGTTCAGCCGTACGAAGAACCATGTCACCAATGGTTGTCACGTTTGGGGTAGAGAAGTTCATTAGACCTGAAAACTTTGGGTAATGGCAAGTGAAAGATTTGTTGGTATAATAGAGATGCTTGAAAGATTTTTTGTGAAAAGTCATGTCAGCTAAGATGAAAATTATCATGTGATGGATGGAAATTCATAGAAGATGATTTGTGCCTAATGTCACGTGTTTATTATGTCCACCTAGTGTCCTGGATCATTGATCATTCCAAGCGAGCCTGCAGATGGAATGAAAGATGATCTAGGAGAACAGATGGTCATACTTAAAGTGAAGCGGTAAGTTGCAGCCTCCGATGTCGGAATGGTGATTTGATGTACCCAACCCCACTGCTTCGTCGTCGGCGCAACTGTTGGCTACTATCAACCGCCTCCGTCGTTACCTCGCCGCCTCCCTTGGCCCTTCCTGCCATTCTGCTTGAGTTCGAGCCTGCCACCGACTGTCGTCGTCATCGAAGTCGAGCTAAAAAGGCGCCGCCCCTTATTGAACAATTCGATGGAACCGCCTCGGATCTTCTTCCTCATTGGATAACCGACATCTCACCATGCTTACGGACATTTGCGGTCATCTCCATGCCGTGCCGCCCGCTAATATTGGCTCAGCGTCGCAAACCGTCCGTAACACTTCCACCGCTTTGCAAGTGTTCGACGGTTTGTCTAGGTGAGCCTTTTGTTTTTCTCTCCTTTTGTTTTTTCCTATTGGATTCAACAAAATCATTTCAATTGAATTTTAAGAGGTTGACAGAGATAATATTCGTCGACATATCGTCATTCGAAGAGGAAGAAGAAGATGATGACTTCAAAATTATCTTTGGCATGATTTTCAATGATGATATTCAGCAACCGCGGAGTGGATCTCAGTTTGGCCGGATACAACCTGACTGTGATAGTGCTGATGAGGGCGATGTCAATATTATGAGAGATTATATTGACCCTAATCCGACCTATCCAGAGAAATATATTGCCACTACTTTCAGGCTTAATGATTGGTTCAAGCTTAATTCGAAGGAATGCATGTGGAGAGATAAGTGTGAGCCCTTTAATGAAGTGTATTGAGGTTATTCGAGTTTTGACATATGGGTATTTGGCAGATGCAATTGACAGCTATGTCCACATTGGAGAAGATATAATCATGGAAGCCATTAAAAGATACACAAAAGTTGTGATTTATATCTTTGGGCATGAGTACTTGAGGGCACCCAACGGGGAAGATATCGAGAGGGTTAGGTAGCGAGTGAAGGAAGACAATGGCCAGGGATGCTAGGATCAGTTGACTGCATGCATTGGACATTGAAGAACTGTCCTTTATGGTGGAAAGGTCAGTACAAAGACCATTGCAATAGTACAACAATCATTCTTGAGGCTATTGCGTCGGAGGATCTGTGGGTCTGGCATTCATTCTTTGGATTTCCTTTCTCACACAATGACCTGAATGTCCTTTCGAGATCACCACTATTTACTATTACATGCAACTCTACTATAAATGGTTGTGAGTACACGATGGGTTACTACCTTGCGGACATCTATCCTTCATGGGCCACATTTGTTAAAAAAAATCCGTGTCCAAAGGGTAACAAAAAAGTCGACTAGGAAGGACGTGTAGAGACCTTTGGGTGTGCTTCAAGAGCATTTTGTAATTGTTTCCGGCCCTGCCTAGTTATGGAACTCCAAGGTTGTATGAAAAATTATGACGTGTTGCATCACCTTGCATAACCTGATCATCAAAGATAAGAGAGGCATGCCTGAGAACTATCCGTACTTCTTCAATGAGAATCCTGTCGAGCCAAAGCACGATGCAATTAGGATCCAGAGATTCCTTGAAGCACATCATAAGATCTAGAGCTAAGAAGTTCAAACCCAGCTCCAAGATGATCTTGTTAAGCATCACTAACTTCACCATAGCACTTCATAGTTGTGCTTTTTACTTCATTTGAACCCTTTGTTGTGTTTGAATTTGAATAATTTTGTCTATGAACTAGGAATACGTAATATTCTTTAGTTATGTAAACCTTAATTATTATGTTTGGTATTTACATGTGTGCTAATATGTAGTTCCAATGGATTGGGTAAATAAGAATTGGAATCATTTGGCAAAAACAAAATTGTACTCCACTAAGTTAGAGATTGGCTAGAAAAGACAAAAATTTAGAGTAAAAATTTCTAGACGACGCATGCCCGCAGAGTTAATCTCCGTGGCAAATAATGATGTGCATGCACGACACTCGGCTAGAGCACGCACGCACGCACACACAGTTATGCTAGCCTCTGTTTCAAGGAAAGACGGCCAGCCACCATTTTTTGGCTTCTACCGTTGTTGTCCTAGTCGATAATCACCTCCACAACGTGTCAAAATACCAGGGAGTGGCTGCACTGGTGGCAGTCCCGCCACGGTGATAGGACGAGCATGGCCTCAACTCCTCGGCCTCGATCACTTGGGCGGTGGCCTGCCTTGTTGGCACCACGCCTTAGCGGTCGCCTATCGTCTGCTGCTGTATACGCCGAGACAGAATCAGGTAGACGACCAGTTGAGCTGTTGCGTGATCCTGTGCTCGATCCTTGGAAAAAGACAACACTCC
The DNA here is from genome assembly GCA_021437245.1 of Aegilops speltoides. Taxonomy (NCBI): domain Eukaryota; kingdom Viridiplantae; phylum Streptophyta; class Magnoliopsida; order Poales; family Poaceae; genus Aegilops; species Aegilops speltoides. Next base: position 21,391,822 of record CM038141.1, read on the forward strand.
TTCCATCGCCTGCTAAGCTGAAGCTGTGCGTTCTTCCCACTGAGACGAACTCCACCGCCTAGTTGGAGATCCGGTTGCCCTAGAAAGGAATCGTAGCTGCTTCCTTCCATTGATCTCCAACTCCAATTTCCAATGTATCCCATTTCTAAAAGATGTCACTATTAAACTGTTGGTGTCACTCATCTTGTTGACCAATTTTTGCTCTCTGTATACTTAGTCCGTACTCTATGTGATTGCATCTACAACTCTATCATAGCATTAGGCTGTTCTTCTGCTACATACATGTGAAAACTAGTTACTTATAGACATGATGGAAGTGCAGACTTCATTGCTTCACCAAACTTCACATGTCTACCTTTGTAATGTTATTCCTTCAAGCCTAGCCACATCTGTCATCAAGGAACAAACAATTGTAAGGTGCACCCAATATATGCAGCCTTGACATGCCACAAGTTGGGCTTCATCTTGGTTATGAAAATAGTGTTCTTGGTCTTGGAAACAAAACTTCAATGTCTCACAGTGCTTCTCTCCCTAGTGCCTACCTATAAATTCTCATTCTACTTGACAAGCTCGTTTTCTTGTTCAAAAAATATGATACACCGTGCTCTTCCATACTTAGTTTTCAGCAGCCTAGCATGTGTCAGGTAAACAGAAAAAAGGATAACTTTTGCAACTGAAAGTTCGTAGCGTTTATTAATTTTCATCTTGGGATGCCCATCACACCAAAATGTGTAGAAACTCACAAACAAATATCTGATCCAAATAATTGTGAAACTATCAATTCATCGTTGATAGGAAATTGCTTCCTTGGATTTGATTCTGATTGATTGCTTATTTTGTTTAATATAAAATGTAGTAACCGCATGTCTGTACAAATGGCTTGTGAGACATCCCTGCCAAGTAAACCAGGATAGGGTGAAGAAGCATGTTCTTTCTTTCTAATCATATTTATCCTTATCTTTCTGTATTATAAAAGCCTTTGAGCACGCAAACTTTCAATACTATAGGAACCAAAGTTTTCCATCAAATATAGAAAATAAAACATATCACAGTCCCTCACGTAGCAGAATTAGCATTAGCTCACCAGACCACAAGAAGAACATACGTACACATTTTTTAGGCGAAGAACATATGTAGTTGTAAGTACCACAGAGGAAAAAATGGACAATTACCAAGTAATCTCTCTCCACACAATGTCGTAACTATTAGGATCTTTCTGTCCATAAACTTCCGAGAGAAATACCACCTGTCTGCATCACCATCCTCAGTGGAAAGACCTACATCTTCTACTCCCTCCGTTCCGAATTACTTGTCGCTGAAGTGGATGTATCTAGAATTAAAGTACATCTAGATACATCCACTTCAGCGACAAGTAATTCAGAACGGAGGGAGTAGTAGTGTAAAAGTTCTCCCATGCAACCATTCTGAATGGCTTAGCCTCAAACTTGATTAGATTTCGCTTTACCTCCTTCATCTATAATACCATGGTCCACCGACGTAATTCCCATAGGCAAATATTAGTAACGGTGTGCATGAATTTAATATAAATATGTACTCCCTCCGTTCCGAATTACTTGTCGCACGTATGGATGTATCTAGATGTATTTTTGTTCTAGATACATCCATTTCGGCGACAAGTAATTTGGGACGGAGGGAGTATCAGGGAACTGTATTTGGCGGTTTTTCGCCTCATATATTGAGCGATTGGATTCCGACAACAACTTTGAAGGTTATAATGCATTATGCCACGACTTCCCACCTTTAGCCCACAGAAATTTACACGAAATTACTGTTGATACCACACTAAGGGTCTTAGAAGTTCCGTGACATACACTTGACATTCAGCATTGAACTTCAAAACAAATCCCTTTGTAAATTATTGTTTGTTAAGGTGTCAAAACAACAGCAATATAAACATGTCTTTCCTACAGATACATTTGGCATTCACCGTTCAACCTCGTGAAAGTCCCGTGCAGTGTAAAATCCAGTTTGTTAAGGCCTCAAGATAATAACCACACAAACACCTTGAGACAAAAACAATTAATAGTTACAGCCCATGCATGGCATGCTCTTCATATCCGTCAATGTCTAAGCTCCCTAGGAATTAATTCGGACAACTAAATGTGGGTGCCTTTTGCCATTATGGTAATGATTGAAAAGCAAATTAAAACTGTCTCTTGAAGATCCACGGCCTCTCAAGAGCTGCTGAAGTACTCATCGGAGGGTGGTGCAGCAGCAACTAGGCAAGCACAATGTCCGCATGTCATCCCATACAATGACCATGACGAAACTTTCTTTCTTGCTGAACCTGGCAAGAGCTCCGCCTGCTGAACCACCGGCGCATTTCAAATCACCAAACCAACAAGTACACTCGCCTAGTAACACATTTTTTTGGTAGTGTCGGTTCCGCTCCCGCTCACTAGTTGCATGATCCCAAACATCCGTCCGCGTCCCAGCGGCGAGGGTGGGCTTTACTACTGTTACGTCACCAGAATTGCTTGAGGAGATCTCCGAATGAACGGTCTAGTGGGTGTTTGTGCATGTTGCAACATGGCAAGCACCAGTGGGTGATAATTACGATGCAACATCTATATAATGCATGCCAAGTAAGTAATAACTAAAACATACAGGATGGATGGTATGATTTTGTCTTATGATGTTCAGATCACATGGCTTGATTCATACGAACATGGTATACAAGAGTCTGCTAGCAGTGGAAGTTGGGCACGAAATTAAACATTGTAGTATCCCTGGTTGACTATTCTACCTCTCTATGCATGTAAGGCTTGTTTGGCTGCTGTCCTGGCCATGTACAGCTTCTTCTGGAGTGAGTATATGTGCCACGTGCTTGTTTCATTGTTGCCCTGAAGAAGATGAACACTTTCTTGGCCAGGGAAACCAGGCCTCGTGAGTAGGGCTGCAAACGAGTCGAGTTCGAGCGAGTTGGAGTTGGCTCAGCTCAACTCATATTAAAATTTGAGCGAGCTCAAACTGAGTGAAGCTCAAGATCGAGCTCTAGAACATGACTCGTGCTCAGCTTGTAACGATCTCGAGTCGATCTCGAGCTAGTTTCGAGCTGAATGAGACGGTAAAAATTATAAATCTTTGGTGATTATACCAACTACATAAGGACACAACACGATACAACTTTGTACGGCAAGAGCTCATCTTGATCTCTTGGGCAAACTAGCAATAGATGGTGGTCTTCGTGGACGAAAAACAAGGAAACAAAGGTGCATATGCTGGGAAATTTTTGTCCAAAACAATAGAAAATTTAAGACGTAGTCGACCACGTACCATAATTAAACCTAAATCTTCTCTACACTTAATTAAGCTTCCATGTTTGCTGGTAAATAAAATGGAGAAAAATCACGCACATCATATATGATAGTAACAAATTATTTTATTTACATTTAATATATGGCGTGATCATTTAACATAATGGTATTATGTCGAGCTATCGAGCTAAAATCGAGCAAGCCAGTATTGGCTCAAGAACGGCACGTTTCTCGGTCGAGCTACATAAAGTGTTCAAACTCAGTTCATTTCTTTTCGAGTCAATCTTGAGTCGAGCCAAAAAATGAGTCGATCTCGAGTGGCTCACGAGCCTCGAGCTTTTCTTGCAGCCCTACTCGTGAGTAACCTTCCCGAGGTTTTGATTTCGAGCGGCATTATGTGCGGCCTGCGGTTGGGAAGCGGCAAGGATGCCGAATGGAGAAAATAGTAGCACAACCCCATCGATGCTGCATACCTTCCTGGAGAAGCTCTTCGTGCAATCTCAAACTATATCTCGTCGCTCGTCTACTATGTTGAAGCTGTGCCTTCCTGGCACTGAGACGAACTCCACTTCCCAATTGGATCCCCTTTTGCCACAGAACGGGATCATGGCTTGATGATAACACTAATCTACAAGTCAAATTTCCGATGTATCTCATTTCTATAAGATGTCCCCATTCAACAGTCGGTGCCACTCATCTTCACTAGTCCCGGTTCGTAAGGCCCTGGAACCGGCACTAAAGGGTGGGGACTAAAGCCCCCTCCCCCCCCCTAAATCCCGGTTCAGCACGAACCGGCACTAATGGCCTACCACATGGCATGAGCCCCCGCCGGGGGCTGGGAGACCTTTAGTCCTGGTTGGTAACATCAACCGGGACTAAAAGGTTTAGGAGTTTTTGGTTTTATGATTTTTTTTCCTTTTAATTTTGTGTTTTCCATTTGAAACATATTTTACGCTACTACATATTGTATGTATATATATATATATATATATATATATATATATATATATATATATATAGAGAGAGAGAGAGAGAGAGAGAGAGAGAGAGAATCCATCCTACCACCCGTGATAGTTACCCCACATATCTCATATACTACCATGTGATGCTATATATACTATTTTATTATTTTAAATATGTTCATATACTATATTTAAGATATTTCAAATCAAGTTACATGAAAAAATTGCATATGAGCCCATAGTTTTTGTTACATTTGTGAAATACGTACATATTTGTACGAAAAAAGAGCATACTCAAAAAATGGTACATACTACCTAAAATATAGTATATATACTACCTAATCATTGTTATATACTACATACTACATGTACATACTCTCGGTTTCGACAGATACTACATACAACATACAAAACGCAAGTGATGGTAACTACCACTGCTTGTAGGAAATATATATATATATATAGACACACACACACACAAGTCGGTATATACAATTTCTCCTACAATTTGCAGATCATTACATGGAGGCATTACTGCGGTAGTGGGTAATGGAATTCTCCCTTGGGATTTATGACCTGGTCGAGCAAAAATCCCGCTATTTTCTCTTGAATCGCTCGTACGCGATTCTCTAGTAGGAGCTGATCCCGCTTGTCCTTCATCTTTAAAGGAGATCAATATGCATGTATTAGTTGTGTGTGAGTATATTAGATAATGATGTAAAAATTGTGAAGAGTGTTCTGGCAAACGTACCAATTGCTCTCTATGAATTCTGCTCCTTTCGCACGTCATCATGCGAATGTTCTCGCAAATGTAGTATGCACATAAATCAGTCCCCGGCGCCTCGCACCTGCTTCAGGGCCTTTAATTGAATATAATTCAATCAGATAATAATTAATCAAGCATGCTAATTGAAGGAAATATGCCCTAGAGGCAATAATAAAGTTATTATTTATTTCCTTATTTTATGATAAATATTTATCATTCATGCTAGAATTATATTAACCAGAAACATAATATATGTGTGAATGCATAGACAAACAGAGTGTCACTAGTATGCCTCTACTAGACTAGCTTGTTAATCAAAGATGGTTATGTTTCCTAACCATGAACAAAGGGTTGTTATTTGATTAACAAGGTCACATCATTAGTTAAATGATCTGATTGACATGACCCATTCCATTAGCTTAGCACACGATCGTTTAGTATGTTGCTGCTGCTTTTATCCATGACTTATACATGTTCCTATAACTATGAGATTATGCAACTCCCGTTTACCGGAGGAACACTTTGGGTGCTACCAAACGTCACAACGTAATCGGGTGATTATAAAGGAGTACTACAGTGTCTCCAAAGGCAGATGTTGGGTTGGCGTATTTCGAGATTAGGTTTTGTCACTCCGATAGTCGGAGAGGTATCTCTGGGCCCTCTCGGTAATACACATCACTTAAGCCTTGCAAGCATTACAACTAATGATTTAGCTGTGAGATGATGTATTACGAACGAGTAAAGAGACTTGCCGTAACGAGATTGAACTAGGTATTGGATACCGACGATCGAATCTTGGGCAAGTAACATACCGATGACAAAGGAACAACGATGTTGTTATGCGGTCCGACCGATAAAGATCTTCGTAGAATATGTAGGAGCCAATATGGGCATCCAGGCCCCGCTATTGGTTATTGACCGGAGACGTGTCTCGGTCATGTCTACATTGTTCTCAAACCGTAGGGTCCGCACGCTTAAGGTTTCGATGACGGTTATATTATGAGTTTGTGTATTTTGATGTACCGAAGAAGTTCGGAGTCCCGGATGTGATCACGGACATGACGAGGAGTCTCGAAATGGTCGAGACATAAAGATTAATATACTGGACGTCTATATTCGGACACTGGAAAGGTTCCGGAAGTTTCCGGAGAAAACCGGAGTGCCGGAGGGGTTACCGGAACCCCCCCGGGGAAGTTATGGGCCTTAGTGGGCAAAGAGGGGAGAGAGAGGGCCGCACCAGGAGGTGGCGCGCCTCCCCTGGGGAGTCCGAATAGGACAGGAGGGGGCGCGCCCCTTTCCCTCTCCTCTCCTCTCCTTCCTTCCCCTTCCTCCTTCCTAGATGGACTAGGAAAGGGAGTCCTACTCCCACTAGGAGGAGGACTCCCGCTCCTTGGCGCGCCTCCTAGGGCCGGCCGGCCCTCCCCCTTGCTCCTTTATATACGGGGCAGGGGGCACCCTAGGACACACAAGTTGATCCTTGAGATCGCTCCTTAGCCGTGTGCGGTGCCCCTTCCACCATAATCCACCTCGGTCATATCGTAGCGGTGCTTAGGCGAAGCCCTGTGTCGGTAGAACATCAAGATCGTCACCACGCCGTCGTGCTGACGGAACTCTCCTCCCCAAGCTCTGCTGGATTGGAGCCCGAGGAGCGCCACCGAGCTGTCGTGTGTCAAGAACTCGGAGGCGCCGGAGTAACGGCGCTGGATCGGTTGGATCGCGAGGAGAACGTCGACTACTTCCTCTACGCCAGATCGCTTCGCTTGGTCTCACGAGGGCGTAGACAACACTCTTCCCTCTCGTTGCTATGCATCACCATGATCTTGCGTGTGCGTAGGAATTTTTTTGAAATTACTACGTTCCCCAACAGTGGTATCAGAGCCAGGTTTTTATGGTTTGATGTTTTGCACGAGTAGAACACAAGTGAGTTGTGGGCGATACAAGTCATACTACCTACCAGCATGTCATATTTTGGTTCAGCGGTATTGTGAGATGAAGCGGCCCGGACCGACATTACGCCAGACGCTTACGCGAGACTGGTTTCACCGCTACGAGCACTTGTGCTTAAAGGTGACCGGCGGGTGTCTGTCTCTCTCACTTTAGTTGAACCGAGTATGGCTACGCCCGGTCCTTGAGAAGGTTAAAACGAGTCTATTTGACGAAGTATCGTTGTGGTTTTGATGCGTGGGTGAGATTGGTTCTTGCTTAAGCCCGTAGCAGCCACGTAAAATTTGCAACAACAAAGTAGAGGACGTCTAACTTGTTTTTGCAGGGCATGTTGTGATGTGATATGGTCAAGACATGATGCTATATTTTATTGTATGAGATGATCATGTTTTGTAACCGGTTATCGGCAATCGGCTGGAGCCATATGGTTGTCGCTTTATTGTATGAAATGCAACGCATCTGTAATTGCTTTACTTTATCACTAAGCGGTAGCGATAGTCGAGAAGCAATAGATGGCGTAACGACAACGATGCTACGATGGAGATCAAGGTGTCGCGCCGTAACGATGGTGATCACGACGGTGCTTGGAGATGGAGATCACAAGCACAACATGATGATGGCCATATCATATCACTTATATTGATTGCATCGATGTTTATCCTTTATGCATCTTATCTTGCTTTGATTGACGGTAGCATTTTAAGATGATCTCTCACTAAAATTATCAAGTAGTGTTCTCCCTGAGTATGCACCGTTGCCAAAGTTCGTCGTGCCGAGACACCACGTGATGATCGGGTGTGATAAGCTCTACGTCCATCTACAACGGGTGCAAGCCAGTTTTGCACACGCAGAATACTCAGGTTATACTTGACGAGCCTAGCATATGCAGATATGGCCTCGGAACACGGAGACCGAAAGGTCGAGCGTGAATCATATAGTAGATATGATCAACATAAGATGTTCACCATTGAAAACTACTCCATCTCACGTGATGATCGGTTATGGTTTAGTTGATTTGGATCACGTGATCGCTTAGATGACTAGAGGGATGTCTGTCTAAGTGGGAGTTCTTAAGTAATATGATTAATTGAACTTAAATTATCACGAACTTAGTACCTGATAGTATCTTGCTTGTCTATGTTTGTTTGTAGATAGATGGCTCGTGCTGTTGTTCCGTTGAATTTTAATGCGTTCCTTGAGAAAGCAAAGTTGAAAGATGATGGTAGCAATTACACGGATCGGGTCCGTAACTCGAGGATTATCCTCATTGCTGCACGTAAGAGTTACGTCCTTGATGCACCGCTAGGTGCCGAGCTCTTCTTGATGCAACCGACGACGTTAAGAACGTCTGGCGAGCAAAGCTGATGACTACTCTATAGTTCAGTGTGCCATGATTTACGGCTTAGAACCGGGTCTTCAACGACGTTTTGAACGTCATGGAGCATATGAGATGTTCCAGGAGTTGAAGTTGATATTCCAACAGAATGCCCGGATTGAGAGATACGAAGTCTCCAACAAGTTCTATAGCTGCAAGATGGAGGAAAATAGTTCTGTCAGTGAGCACATACTCAGAATGTCTGGGTATTACAATCACTTGACTCAACTGGGAGTTAATCTTCTGGATGATTGTGTCATTGACAGAATTCTTCAATCACTGCCACCAAGCTACAAAGGCTTCGTGATGAACTATAATATGCAAGGGTTAGTAAAGACTATGCTCGAGCTCTTTGCAATGCTAAAGGCTGCGGAGGTAGAAATCAAGAAGGAGCATCAAGTGTTGATGGTCAATAAGACCACTAGTTTCAAGAAGAAAGGCAAAGGGAAGAAGAAGGAACTTCAAGAAGAACAGCAAGCAAGTTGCTGCTCAGAGAAGAAACCCAAGTCTGGACCTAAACCTGAAACGAGTGCTTCTCACCGCAAGCGATCGTCATTGGAAGCGGAACTGCCCCAAGTATTTGGCGGATAAGAAGGATGGCAAGGTGAACAAAGGTATATGTGATATACATGTTATTGATGTGTACCTTACTAGAGCTCGCAGAGCACTGGTATTTGATACTGGTTCATTGCTAATATTTGCAACTCAAAGCAGGACTACGGATTGCGAACACCGGCAAAGGACGAGGTGACGATGCGCGTGGGAAATGGTTCCAAAGTCGATGTGATCGCGGTCGACACGCTACCTCTACATCTACCTTCGGGATTAGTTTTAGACCTAAATAATTGTTATTTGGTGCTGCGTTGAGCATGAACATTATATCTGGATCTTGTTTGATGCAAGACGGTTATTCATTTAAATCGAGAGAATAATGGTTGTTCTATTTATATGAGTAATATCTTTTATGGTCATGCACCCTTGAAGAGTGGTCTATTTTTGATGAATCTCGATAGTAGTGATACACATATTCATAATGTTGAAGCCAAAAGATGCAGAGTTGATAATGATAGTGCAACTTATTTGTGGCACTGCCGTTTAGGTCATATCGGTATAAAGCGCATGAAGAAACTCCATACTGATGGACTTTTGGAGTCACTTGATTATGAATCACTTGGCACTTGCGAACCGTGCCTCATGGGCAAGATGACTAAAACCTCGTTCTCCGGCACTATGAAGAGAGCAACAGATTTGTTGGAAATCATACATACAGATGTATGTGGTCCAATGAATGTTGAGGCTCGTGGCGGATATCGTTATTTTCTCACCTTCACAGATGATTTAAGCAGATATGGGTATATCTATTTAATGAAACATAAGTCTGAAACATTTGAAAAGTTCAAAGAATTTCAGAGTGAAGTTGAAAATCATCGTAACAAGAAAATTAAGTTTCTACGATCGATCGTGGAGGCGAATATTTGAGTTACGAGTTTGGTCTACATTTGAAACAATCCGGAATAGTTTAGCAACTCACGCCACCGGAACACCACAACGTAATGGTGTGTCCGAGCGTCGTGTCGCACTTTACTAGATATGGTGCGATCTATGATGTCTCTTCAGATTTACCGCTATCGTTTTGGGGTTATGCTCTTGAGACGGCCGCATTCACACTGAATAGAACACCATCAAAATCCGTTGAGACGACACCTTATGAACTATGGTTTAGCAAGAAACCAAAGTTTTCGTTTCTCAAAGTTTGGGGATGCGATGCTTATGTGAAAAAGCTTCAACCTGATAAGCTCGAACCCAAATCGGAGAAATGTGTCTTCATAGGATACCCAAAGGAGACAGTTGGGTACACCTTCTATCACAGATCCGAAGGCAAGACATTTGTTGCCAAAAATGGATCCTTTCCAGAGAAGGAGTTTCTCTCGAAAGAAGTGAGTGGGAGGAAAGTAGAACTTGATGAGGTAATTGTACCTTCTCCCGTATTGGAAAGTAGTTTGTCGCACAAACCGGTTTCTGAGACATCTACACCAAATAGTGAGGAAGTTGATAATGTTGATCATGAAACTTCAGATCAAGTTACTACAAAACCTCGTAGATCAACCAGAGTAAGATCCGCACCAGAGTGGTACGGTAATCCTGTTCTGGAAGTCATGCTACTAGATCATGATGAACCTACAAACTATGAAGAAGCGATGGTGAGCCCAGATTCCGCAAAATGGCTTGAGGCCATGAAATCTGAGATGGGATCCATGTATGAAAACAAAGTATGGACTTTGGTTGACTTGCCCGAGGGTCGGCAAGCAATAGAAAACAAGTGGATCTTCAAGAAGAAGACCGACGCCGACGGTAATGTAATCGTCTACAAAGCTCGACTTGTCGCAAAGGGTTTCCGACAAGTTCAAGGGATTGAATACGATGAGACCTTCTCACCCGTAGCGATGCTTAAGTCTGTCCGAATCATGTTAGCAATTGCCGCATTTTATGATTATGAAATTTGGCAAATGGATGTAAAGACTGCATTCTGAATGGATTTACGGAAGAAGAGTTGTATATGATGCAACCGAAGGTTTTATCGATCCAAAGGAGCTAACAAAGTGTGCAGGCTCCAGCGATCCATTTATGGACTGGTGCAAGCATCTCGGAGTTGGAATAAACGCTTTGATAGTGTGATCAAAGCATTTGGGTTCATCTGAGACTTTTGGAGAAGCTTGTATTTACAAAAAAGTGAGTGGGAGCTCAGTAGCATTTCGATATTATATGTAGATGACATATTACTAATCGGAAATGATATAGAATTTCTGGATAGCATAAAGGGATACTTGAATAAGAGTTTTTCAATGAAAGACCTCGGTGAAGCTGCATACATATTGGGCATCAAAATCTATAGAGATAGATCAAGACGCTTAATTGGACTTTCACAAAGCACATACCTTGACAAAATTTTGAAGAAGTTCAAAATGGATCAAGCAAAGAAAGGGTTCTTGCCTGTGTTGCAAGGTGTGAAGTTGAGTAAGACTCAATGCCCGACCACTGCAGAAGATAGAGAGAAAATAAAAGATGTTCCTATGCTTCAGCCATAGGCTCTATCATGTATGCAATGCTGTGTACCGAGACCTGATGTGTGCCTTGCTATAAGCTTAGCAGGAGGTACCAAAGTAATCCAGAGTGGATCATCGGACAGCGGTCAAGAACATCCTGAAATACCGAAAAGGACTAAGGATATGTTTCTCGATATGGAGGTGACAAAGAGCTCATCGTGAACGGTTACGTTGATGCAAGCTTTGACACGATCCGGACGATTCTAAATCGCAGACCGGATACGTATTTACACTAAACGGAGGAGCTGTCGGTTGGTGCAGTTCTAAACAAAGCGTCGTGCAGGATCTACATGTGAAGCGGAGTACATAGCAGCTTCGGAAGCAGCTAATGAAGGAGTCGGATGAAGGAGTTCATATCCGATCTAGGTGTCATACCTAGTGCATCGGGTCCAATGAAAATCTTCGTGACAATCTCGAGCAATTGCCTTAGCGAAGGAATCCAGATTTCACAAGAGGACCAAGCACATCAAGAGACGCTTCAATTCCATCCGGATTTAGTCCGTGGGAGACATAGAGATTTGCAAGATACATACGGATCTGAATGTAGCGCACCGTTGACTAAGCCTCTTCCACGAGCAAAACATGATCAACACCAAGACTCCATGGGTGTTAGAATCATTACTATGTAATCTAGATTATTGACTCTAGTGCAAGTGGGAGACTGAAGGAAATATGCCCTAGAGGCAATAATAAAGTTATTATTTATTTCCTTATTTTATGATAAATGTTTATCATTCATGCTAGAATTATATTAACCGGAAACATAATATAGGTGTGAATGCATAGACAAACAGAGTGTCACTAGTATGCCTCTACTAGACTAGTTTGTTAATCAAAGATGGTTATGTTTCCTAACCATGAACAAAGGGTTGTTATTTGATTAACAAGGTCACATCATTAGTTGAATGATCTGATTGACATGACCCATTCCATTAGCTTAGCACACGATCGTTTAGTATGTTGCTGTTGCTTTTATCCATGACTTATACATGTTCCTATAACTATGAGATTATGCAACTCCCGTTTACCGGAGGAACACTTTGGGTGCTACCAAACGTCACAATGTAACTGGGTGATTATAAAGGAGTACTACAGGTGTCTCCAAAGGCAGATGTTGGGTTGGCGTATTTCGAGATTAGGTTTTGTCACTCCGATAGTCGGAGAGGTATCTCTGGGCCCTCTCGGTAATACACATCACTTAAGCCTTGCAAGCATTACAACTAATGAGTTAGCTGTGAGATGATGTATTACGGAACAAGTAAAGAGACTTGCCGGTAACGAGATTGAACTAGGTATTGGATACCGACGATCGAATCTCGGGCAAGTAACATACCGATGACAAAGGAACAACGTATGTTGTTATGCGGTCGACCGATAAAGATCTTCGTAGAATATGTAGGAGCCAATATGGGCATCCAGGTCCCGCTATTGGTTATTGACCGGAGACGTGTCTCGGTCATGTCTACATTGTTCTCGAACCGTAGGGTCCGCACGCTTAAGGTTTCGATGACGGTTATATTATGAGTTTGTGTATTTTGATGTACCGAAGAAGTTCGGAGTCCCGGATGTGATCACGGACATGACGAGGAGTCTCGAAATGGTCGAGACATAAAGATTAATATATTGGACGGCTATATTCGGACACCGGAAAGGTTCCGGAAGTTTCCGGAGAAAACCGGAGTGCCGGAGGGGTTACCGGAACCCCGGGAAGTTATGGGCCTTAGTGGGCAAGAGGGAGAGAGGGGCCGCACCAGAGGTGGCGCCCCAGTCCGAATAGGACAGGAGGGGCGGCCCCCTCCCTCTCCCTCTCCTCTCCTTCCTTCCCCTTCCTCCTTCCTAGTTGGACTAGGAAAGGGAGTCCTACTCCCACTAGGAGGAGGACTCCCCCCCTTGGCGCGCCCTCCTAGGGCCGGCCGGCCCTCCCCTTGCTCCTTTATATACGGGGCAGGGGCACCCTAGGACACACAAGTTGATCCTTGAGATCGTTCCTTAGCCGTGTCGGTGCCCCTCCACCATAATCCACCTCGGTCATATCGTGGCGGTGCTTAGGCGAAGCCTGCGTCGATAGAACATCAATATCGTCCACGCCGTCGTCTTGTGGAACTCTCCTCCCCGAAGCTCTGCTGGATTGGAGCCGAGGAGCGTCACCGAGCTGTCGTGTGTCAAGAACTCGGAGCGCCGAGTAACGGCGCTGGGATCGGTTGGATCGCGAGGAGAACGTCGACTACTTCCTCTACGTTGTGATCGCTTCCGCTTCGGTCTACGAGGGTACGTAGACAACACTCTTCCCTCTCGTTGCTATGCATCACCATGATCTTGCGTGTGCGTAGGAAATTTTTTGAAATTACTACGTTCCCCAACACTAATGGTATTGAAACTAGAATTAAAGAGATGTTAGCTAGCTAGCCAGTACTACTTAATTAATTACCTTGGGTCGATACCATTTCAGCTTTTGTTTCCATTGGCCATCAACCTTTTTGATGAACTTTTCCCAAACCCTGCCCGCCGCCAAAGAAAATGAATAAAGGAGTTATTAATTAGTTGATATCAAGAAATGACGAACTTAAAGAGGCCGACGTATAGTTTGATGATGATTGAAATTACCTGTTGACCATCTCCTTTATGATTGCGTAGTCACTAGTTTCTTTAAGTAGTGAGTCCAATACTTCAACTATTCCCTCGTCAACTTTAATAATTAACAAGATCCAGTGGAAACTACATGGTCACATGTTTGCATGTATAATTAAGCGGGCATGTGCATAACTCATCAACTACCCTAAACCCCTTATACACTTATTAACATCTAGCTAGTAAGCAAAAACAGAATTTGTAGTACAAGACAGTGTGACTCACCTGAAGTTGTAAGGAAGTAGTATATATGGACATGTATTTAGGCGCTTCAAGAACTCTAGCAAGCTTTTCTCTGTGTACATTCTCGACCATTCTTGTGAACATGTTTCTTCATTAATGGTATTTGGGTCAATGAACCCAGTGCCATAGCGTCCAACTTTTTTCACTTCATACATCTTCATTCTGCATAATACCACAAAAAAGAACATAATGAGGATAATTATAGGTAATGATCACCGAGCACTACAGCTAGCTAGAGAATTAATTATTAAATTACAGAAATAAACCACTTCCAGACATTAGTGTCGGTTCAGTTACAAACCGGGACTAATGAGCTGAACATTAGGCCCTTTTTCTACTAGTGTTTGTTTACCATTTTCACTCTTCATACACTTAGTCCATACTGTATGTAATTGCCTCCAAACCTCCATTGTTGTTTCAAGTGTTTCTTGTGCTACATGAGGAAACTAGTTATTTATAGGCATGGTGGAAGTGCATACTTCATTACTTCATCAAACTTCATGTGCCTTTTAACATTCTTCCTTCAAGTGTATCCATAACTATCACAACAAACAACCGTAAAGTACATGCCACAGGTTGGGCATCATCTTGGTATGAAATTAGTGTTCTAGCTTTAGAAAAAAATATAATGTCCATGACCGCTTCTCTCCCTAGTGCCCACCTGTAAATTCTCTTTCTACTTGACATTCTCATTTTCTTGTTAAATATATTTCATTGCATTGTGGGCACTCTTACATCCTTACTTTTCAGCAATCTAGCAAGAATGGTGTTAGCTAAAACGAAAAAGATTAAAAAATTGCGACTGAAAATTCTTAGGGGTTTATTAACTTTTTAGTTTCAGATGCCCACAACAAAATATTTGGATCCAAATGATTGTGGAAATATCAATTCATCATAGACACATAATTGGTTCCTTCGATTTGATTTTGAATGATTTTGTATTCTTTTTAATTATTAACAATATTGTATGTAGTAACCGCATGTGCACAAGGCTTGTGAGACACCCCCGCGAAGTTAATCAACAGAGGTTAAGAAGCATTGTCTTTCTTTCTAATAATTTCCATCCTTATCTTTTTGTATTATATAAAAAGTGTTTGTCCCCGTAAACTTTCAATACCATAGCAATATTTTTTTATATCCAATATAGAAAAAGAAAACCTATCAAACCCTCTTGCATAGCACAATTAGCATTAGCTCCCCACACTCCAAGAAAGAACATAGGTACTTGTAAGTACCACAAAGTAAGCAATGTACAACTACCAAATAACTTCTCTTCGCACAGTGTCATAACTATTTGGACCTTCTCTCCATATGCACGAAAGAGATATACCACCTTCCGACATCACCATCCTTAGTTGGTTAAGGTGTCAAAACAACAACCATAGAAACACGTCGTTGCTACACATACATTTGTCATTCGCCAGTCAACCTCGTGAAAGTCCGGTACACTGTAAAATTCAGTTGGTGAAGGCCTTCAAGAATAATCACACAAACAGCTTGAGACCAAAAGAATTAATAGTTAGAGCCCATGGGTGGCATGCTCTTCCTATCATTCGTTCTCTAAGCTCCCTGGGAGTAGTGACATGTTGTTACTTAGCTTTTTTCGTTGTGTTAGACCCCGTCTGTCAGCTAACATCATTGCCACTAGAAAACCATGTGTGTGGCAGCTTCATATAGGCAAGGAGATAAAGCGGAGAACATGTCAAAGGTAAAAATGCTCATTGGGTCATTATTTTCGAGTCGAAAACAATAGGAAAAATTGCTAGTGTAACTTCTTATTAATAATAAGAATATGTACACTAAAAGAATAAAAGACAATAGAGATCTCAAAGATTACTGTCTATCCATTTCATGAAGCAATCTGATTTCCCTTTTTGACTCCATGGCCAACCAAAGACATATCTTGCTTTGAGCGAAAGCACTAGGAAGAAATCCTTGATTCAGAGGGAGAAGAAGAGTCATAAATTAGAACAGAAACATCATTTGATTCGTCAATCTTAAGAAAAAGATAAGAAGAAAAGTTCCTCCCTTGATTTTGAGCGAAGAATAAAAATGCGAGAAAATTGCAATCCCTGTGTCGTAATAGTGCACCTACAAGTCTTCATTGACGTAGTTTTTTTTACTAAAAGACCTAGACCTAACTATCGACATTTTAGGTTACCTGGACATTCGTTCTATTTTTTTTTCCTATTCAGAGACTCACACATTTATCTCTTGAATGGAGTGATGCTAGCAATGAGGAACCGGACTAGCACATGAATGTGTTTGATGCTGTTAAACCTCGTGCTGTGTTGGAGTTTCTAAACATACACTCCTATAGAGGTACTGCCGTCCAAACATGGGTGACAAGTCTTACTTTTCTGGAGCATTTAACTGTGCTCCAACTATATGGTTGTACAATGTGTGATGAATTCCCCCTATACGGTGAATTTAAGGCCCTTGACGTTCTTGTTTTGAAAATTTTGAGCAAACTGCAAAGCCTATGCAGTCACAATTCGTTTGCAACATTTCCAGCATTAAAAGGCCTCAAGCTAAAAAACTTGGAGATTTTTGAGAGATGTGTGTCAGTAGAAGGTTTCTGCACCAAGGAAATATGTTCACTGGTGTAGTAATTTGACTTGGAAATGCACACATAATTATATTTTGACACAACAAATGTGCGTATAAACTATACAGTACTATTGACCACGTATGTGGCTGGAGGCTGGTCTGTATTTTCTATGGTCGTAAAGGATAATACACCATGGAAGTATGCTCTCTTATGTAGTGTACAGTTCTGTTAATTTGACTTGGATACACAGTTAATTTTCATAGAGATTTCCTGACATCATTTTCCATATACATAGCCTAAACTATGGGAACGAAAATCTTGGAAATATGCGATTCTAGGACGTTTGTGGGATGCTTAACTCGACTGAACAGAGATATGCACAGGATGTATGTCTACAGAATTAATATTTGCATCTTGAATTCTACTCCCTCCGTTCGGAGAAATGGATGTATCTTAGAAGTATTTTTGTTCTAGATACACCCATTTCTATCAATTTCTGCGACAAGTAATTGGGTTGGAGGGAGTATAATTTTGATACGCTAAAGACTGATTTTGTTATGTTGATCTTGCATCAAAATAAGCAGTTCGAAGACCTGAAGCTTGAATGAAATGAATTCCAAGCTGCGGAACTGGAGAGAGAAGCTCGTGCAGAAACTGTTTACTTTGTGCCAAGCAAACAAGCATGTCCTTAATCAAATCATTAAAAAACAGTATAACACAGCTAGTTACGAGCTTCCACAGCGATTTGAATCTCTGAACCGTCGGATCTCGAATCTACGATCTAGATCAGCTCTGGACGTCCCTTGTCGCCCGGGCGACGTACATACTGCTTCGTGGGCCGCTTCTCCGCAGAATGATCTGGGTTTCCCCTCCTTAATCCGGCCGTGGAAGGCCCACTTGCCCACTTCTTTGCAGTTGGATGCTACCAGCCCATGTCGTACAGGTTCCGTAACTAGCCTAGCAGTTTCGCTTTTCCTCCCGCCGCCGCCGCAGTTCTCTGTTCGCCCTCGATGCGTCGGCGTTCCGCCGTGGGCGAGCTGCTGCGCGACTGCCTCCGAGCGTCCGGTCTACACCCGCCATTACTCTTCCTCCGTATCCCCTTGCATGCTACTTTTTTCATTTCCGAATGGTGTTAGGCTTGATAACAGATCCATTGGCACTCCGCCAGTCCGCCTCGACCAGCGACTGGAGCGCCGGCTCACCCTGCTCCCAGGAACACCAGCAACTGCGATGGGGTGTAGTGAGGGCGAATGTGTGGTGCAAACCCTTGGTCCAATGCGACGGGCAGACAACTGCAATGGCGCATGGCAGTGTTTGCTTATAGAAAACACAATAGTTTTGCCCTCTTCCAACTTGGTTTCACTCTTTCGTTTCAGTCAAAATATAATTGTCACTAGCAGCGCCCTGTGTAAAATCTTTTTTTCAATCTCGTGCATGCACTGTCTTGCTGTTGATTCCGTACTGTCATGGGTATTATTTTAGGGGTTTGCCGCTGATGCTTAATTGGGGAAGAAAAACACTACTCTATGTCATTGTTCCAGTCCAAGAGCTGGTAAACCGGACTGTTGTTTTCTGCTCATGCTCCAAAATATCCATTGGGGGCAAGAGTTACATAAGGTTCTCTTTGTACACACATTTCTTTCAATTTATTGTCAACTTGTTTCATGTTCGGACACAAATGCCCTATTGGTTTTGAGATATGAGTGCCTCCTCCTAGATCGCAGTTTGCAAAACTAGATAATTTTATGTATAAATGTAAATGTTACGATTGCTGACTTACAGAGTACAGTTCATGATCTTTTTATTTCTTGCTATTTCTTCCACACTCAGTTTCAGGTATGTCGTCCTACGGAACCATGGCAGTATGGCACCAATGAAAGTTTTCTGAACGATGCATTCTTGCAGCATGGACATGTTACCGAAGGTAATCTATATGTTTTGACTCTATTTGGATCCATGATTTGTGTTGATTAGAGGTTCTTCTCTAACTGATGGATCAGTGGTACAGTGAAAGTAATATACCATCATCTTCTCTCACCATTGACCGTTTAAATAATTTCCTTGCTTGTCTTCTATCGTACGGATCTGCCAATGATTTATAAAACCTCATGCTTTGACTATTTGAACCACTCTTCTATATATGGTTAAATATACTCACTCCGTTTCAAAATATAAGTCTTTTTTAGAGATTCTAACAATTGACTACATACGGAGTAAAATGAGTGAATCTACACTCTAAAATATGTCTACATACATTCATACATTGTAGTCCATTTAAAATGTCTAAAAAGACTTATATTTAGGAACGGAGGGAGTATATTGTAGTTCATGCTACAATCTGAGGCACTGGAACTCGAATGTTCAATTATATTATAATATACTTCCATTTTTGTTTCATAACTATTTATATTATCTTATTATTGTTTCCTCAAGATAGGCGGGCGCGGAAACGTGCGCCTTGATGTTCTAGTGTCTGAGTATAATAAGTACACATGCAGTGGAGTGCGAGCGAGCCTTTTGTTGTATGTCCTGTGTTGTACTGGTACGGCACTGGTAGTTATGGTATGGTGGCAGCACGTACAGTGCGCTGTAAAATATACTGTGTGCTATTTCATCTCTTTTTCATGATGATGGGTTGAAACACTGTGTGTGGCATATGCATGGTTAATTCTGATAGTTGGTTGCCTTGGTCAGGCTAAATTTGCCCATTCCTACCATGGCAGCGATCTCAGCCATCACATTAAATCTGCAGGTAGTGCACCAAGTAGAAGCCGACGACCAGCTCAATGGTTCCCCGGTGTGGCTTCCCAACAGCTGCAGAAGCACTCGTCGAAGGGTGTTGCAGCAAACACCGTCGCAAAAAAGAAAAAAAAAAACACAGTGCTCCTGCAACAGCCCGGCATAGTGCCGCCAGTGAGCTCGGGCGACGAGCGCGATCTCACGTCAACAAATGTTTCCCTTTACGCCGAAACAGGCAGGAGCTATGCTTGCCTATTTGCTATGTACACAACACAAGGCTGCCACCAAAGCAAGAAAATTTCAAATCATTAGTGCCTTTCACGATTGACACCACAATACATGATTCAGAGCACAAGAAAGAGCACGGACATGCTAGTTCCCATCATGGTTCTGTTCTACGAACTAGGGCTGATCTCTGGAAAGAAATGGTGTGAACAAACATTACCATGGTAGTAAGCTCTCTTTCGTTTCACTTCAGTTGGCACAGGCACACTTGTCCCCAGAACACAGACGGTCACCAAGCACAAACTTTCTTGCCACCATTTCCGAGCATCCGTCGTCTGATATTTCTGAATTTATAGAAACTTTGCAACAATGTCAGGAAACAACCGATCTTATATATAAATTGAAGAAAATTTGGCCGCGTTTCATGCGGGACCTTCTGGGATTACCATTCTGTTTATTATACTGAGTTTCATTCGGATGGCTGTCGGCGAACTGAAGTCTCTACTGAGTTTCTACGTTGCTCAGTTTTGTTCTTGGCAAACAGTGTGTTTGCTGGGAGCCGCTGAAACGGAGGTTGGCAAAGACTGTCAAACTCAGCAACGGCCGACATTCCCATAGTGCTACTCCCTTCGATGAGGGGTACGAGAAAAGAAACGATCGCGACGTTCTCGCGAGCGGCATCGGTGCGAACCCTAGAACCACCACCTGCGGGCTGCTCCTTTCCTCCCCTTCCGCCTGCCACCGCCGTAGGGTACCCCGTCGGTGTCGTACGTCGGCGGCAAGGCTCCTCCTTCCTCCCTAGAGTGAGTGCAGTGGAGCACGAGACGCGGCAGATCGGCAGGGGCGCGACACTGGTGTAGGGCATAGCGGTCGCGATGCGCATAACCCGGCGATGGTGCCATGTTGGCTGCAGGGGCGTGCGAGATGGGTGTTAACGGTGCGATTCTGGCTTTGGTGAGGCAGCATGATTGCAGATCACGTGTGGATCTGGCATTGAGGGTACTGCTCTGGCCTGGTTGGCTGCGTTGGCGTGTGCGCAAACAGTGGTGAGCTGGGTAGGGTGGTGCTCGCCTCTATGGTGGCACTGCCTTGCTCAGGCTCGTCAATGGCGCAGTTGAAGTTGCTCGAGTAACCGTGGCTGGTGGTTTTTCGTGGGGTGCAAGCGATGGTGGCGTCTTCCCCTCTCCTAGGTCCGAGCCAGCTGCCTGCGGGTAGCTAGAGCGACGGAGGGTGGTTGGGTCCTAGGGTTCGTGCTCGGGCAGGCCAGATCCGGGTCTGAGTTGGGTCGGGGCTCTTGCTCCGGGTAGGTGAGGATGTGCTCAGTCCTGGTGTCGGTCAGCGGCGGCATTGCCCGGGATCTTCTGGTTGGCGATTGGGCGGTGCAACTGCTGTGATTTGGTAGTAGCGCAATCCGGGTTGTGGACATCTTCGGTGAGCAATGTGGATCTCGGCGAGGTGTTGTTGTGAAGCATAGGAGTCGTTGGTTGGGCTTCGGTGAGGTGTAGGCTTGTTCTATGTTCATGTTATATCGTTTCATCAGCTTTTTAAGAGGGCCTTCTCACTATAATGTATCGTTTGACCGTGTACTATTTTCTGTTATGTTGCATATATATTAAACGGGGCAAAAGCCTATTTGGCGAGAGATCTGCTTGATGCATTTTACTAGATGCAAAGTTTTATGACTTTATTGGTGGTGATTGCCTTTCACGTTTACTCATTGAGTTGTTTCGACGTATTAGATATCAGTCATTTCGTTCAACTATCATCGCCTTCTCGCTTACAGGCCATGTGGAAAGATCATCTCTACTTGCAAGGACCATCTTACTTGTTTCATCATCACCATCTGCGTTTATGAAGCGCTTTACTAACCAGAATACATGTTTAGTCGCCATATGTAGTATTACGCAAAGTGTTTACAACACGTACTGTATAAAAGAACTGGAAAAGACGGTGTGGGTGACATTGTTTTACTCCACATGTTCACGTACCATGGTTTAACTTGTATGTGCGCGGTACACAAGGGACTCCTATCTGCTGCTAGTATTTGAAGTTGGCAGCAAATTAACTATCGTGCTATCCCCGTCCGGTTAACTACTCTACCTCTCGACGCATGTAGGCTTGTGTTGCGCCAGGCCTAAAGCATCATTGAAATCTGTATGGAAGTTGTTCAGTTGCTGCCCGGAAGAAAAGTAAAGCTTGCTTGGACGGGGCACTCAGACATCGTGATTTGGTTGGCATGGGTTCAATTTTGAGATCCTTAGAGTGCGGCCAGAACACTGACAACAGCCAGGATAGTGATTAGAGGAAACAAAGGCGCATCAGCATTGATGTTTCAGCCGGTCCAGCAGAACCTACACCCACCGTTTGAAACTCAGACGCCCTCGCTTGTTTGATTTGCTAGAGCTCTACCTGTCTGCCGTCGAGATAAGCCCCACTAGCTCATTGGCAGTACGTTTGCCGCTGCAAGAACTCAAGACTGGACTTTACTGTGTTTGTCATGCTCGAATTTCTAATGTCTCCCATTTCTAAACTATGTCCCTATTCAACTGCCGGTGCCACTCAACTTTTTGGCCATTTTCACTCTGTCCATGGAGTTGTCCATATTGTGCATGATTATCACACCTTTGTTTTAGCATCGAGCATTGCTTCTATTACACAAGTTAGTTATTTATAGAAATTGGGTAAGAGCGGACTTCATTGCTTCACCAAACCTTTTCAATTTTCTCCCTTTAAGTGTAACCACAGCTGTCTTGACATGCCACAAGTTGGGCCTTGTTTTGTCCATGAAAATAGGGCTCTCGGTCATAAAAATAAAACATAAATGTCCCCAAAGAGCTTCTCTCCCTATTGCTGACCCATAAATTCCTCTTCCTACCTGACAGGTTTTCTTGTTACAATATTTCATTATACGCAGGGTGCTCTTACACGTGGTGTTCGCTAAATGAAAAGAACGGCATTTGTGGCTTAACTAATAAGCACAACTTCTTAGGGTTCCTTAATAATCATCTTTGGACTCCCACAAACAAATAGCCATAAAACCAAGCATGTGTATAAATAAAAAAATGAATCAAATGTTTGTCGAAATATCAATCCATCATAGACACAAAATTGGTTCGTTCGATTTGATTCTTAATATCGCTTACTCCATTTAATTACTGACAATATTATATGTAGTAACCACACGTCCCTGCGCAAGGCTTGTGAGGCACCCCCACCAAGTTCGTCTGGTGGGGGGTGAAGCAGCATGTTCTTTGTTTCTGAGCATGTTCATCCAAGTAAGAGTTTGAGCCCAGCAAATTTCATTACTATAGCAGTCGAAGTTCTTACATCAAATATAAAAACATAAGGCCTATCAAACACTCGGGCATATTGCAACTAGCATTAGGCCAACTCCAACGCGCGCCAATCTGGGCCATTTGGGTCGGCTGTACAGGCGGCGTCCGCCCCTTGTCCGTGCCAGTCTGGCCGGTGCGCCATATCCAGCAGACTCATTTGGTTCGGTTCCATCGCTAGAATGTCTGTAAATGCATGCCGCAAATAGGCAAGCTTTATAGCGTGCTTGTGTCTATTCCATCGCTTGGCCACAAGCACCATGTCGTAGCGCGTCACCTCACACATCATCATCATCGTACTTGGTGGTGGCCCGTTTTGCTGGCAGTACACCTTGCATCCTGTCAATGATTGACTTTCCAACTATTTCATTTTAGCACCTAAGTGTGCATCTGGAACATTGACAGCGGACGAGATTGAAAGACGAATTAGAGTGGAGAGATAATTGGGGTAATGCTGTGTGAATTGTATTGAGCTTGTCGGGTAGTTTTGATAGACTACAAGGCTTGGAGGGAAGAGGCCTCTGGTAGAGATAAGTTAGGAGATGATTGTCGAGAGAGAAAAAATCCGATCAACGGATGAGGAAAAAAGACTCTCTACAGCAGCAGATCAACATGATCGGCAGACGAACCGTACGTACGGCCACTACGGTCCCCTATGGTGATCATTGAGATCGACCACCCCCGGGGCGACGCAGTGCGGAAGTGGTGGCGGCCAAGATTTTGGACCAGGGTTACGTTGATACCATGTCAGAGGAGATAGAGGGGAGAGATAATTGGCGTAGTGCCGTGTTTTTTGTAATGAGCGTCTTCGACAATTTATATAGAGTACAAGGATTGGATGACAAAGAAGCTTTCCTAGAGATAAGGTAGAAGATGATTACAAATCATAATCTACCATCCCCGCAAAAAATATTCATAATCTACCAAATACAAGAGACACGCGACTAGCAGAGATATCAGAGGAAACATGAACTCAACCATGCCTCGGTGCTACAATCCATGATGGATAAGCACCTATTTCCATCACAAAGTGGTTTGCTTGTTTACCGTGCCAAGGCTTGGTACCCCGCCACGAAGACGAGCTCCACCATTCCGTCGAAGATCTACTCAACGCTGCAACGAATTAGGAATTGACTCCCTGACTCAAATTTCTAATGTATCCCATTTCTAAAAGTTTTTTCCATTCAATTTGCCATTGCCACTCATCGTGTCGCTCATTTTTACTCTGGTCATAGACTGTTCCATATTGTTCCTTGTTGGTCAGGCATTTCTGTTGTAGTTTTGAGCACTACTTCTGCAACATGAGGAAACCATATTGTTAAACACTATTGTTTGCTTTGGGGGTTTTCCTTTTTATTTTCACTAAGGCATAGCTTTAGTCTTGTATGGCTATGCTATATGCCGTTGTGTTTATTTGTGTGTGTGTTCGTGTTGGCTGTGTGCATCCTAGCTATATAGAGATAGGGTGTGTATTCATTGTGCTTTTTCCTCTTCATGCTTCATCTTGAGTTTATAAAATCCACCATTTTTAAAGACAGGGTGTGAAAGCAGATTTAATTGCTTCACCAAACTTCATGTGCATGCCACTTTGTTTTTCTTCCTTGAAGTGTAGCTAGCCATTATTGTTTAGGAACTAACAAGTCTAAGATGCATAAAAAATGTCAATGTACGCAACCTTACCATGCCACGGTTTGGGCTTCATTTTGGTTATGAATAATAGACTTCAAGAGTTTAGAATCAAAGCTGTAATTTCTTCGGGCATTTCTGTCTGCATTGCCTGCCCTTAAAACCAGTTTCTCCATGTCATGTACTGATGTTTGTTTTCTCATTAAAATATTTCACTACAACATGGATGCTCTCAAACGATTACCTTTATATGCAACCGAGCCCGAATGTTGTTGGCTAAAAGAACAGAAAAGTAACCTTTACGATTGAACTAACCAGTGGAGACTTCATAGAGTTATCCATGGAATGATGTAAACAAAAATATATACATCACCAAACATATGTATAGATCAACAAAATATCTTAATCCAACCGACTGTAGAAATGTCAATTCATCATTCACACTAATCATCATATGCGTAAAAATGGTTCCGTCGATTTGATTATGAAAGATCACTTATCCTCTATAACACTAAACTTCCTAATTTTAAAGAGCGCATGTTCAGTTGAGGCCTTCAATTAGAATTGGGTCACCCGATATTGTCCCGGTAAAAAATTTCTCAAAGCTCCATCATTCAATTCTTCTTATATTATACATCATGCTTCCCAATTTTCAAGGCCTAACAACTAATTGAGGTATTTAATTTAGAATTGGGTATCCGATTTTGACAGGGTGAACAATTTCTCAAGCTCTCCCGTTTAATTCTTGTAATTTCACTATGTTCCTAAATTTTGAAGCTCTTTGATACAATTGAGGTATTTAAGTTTGATTTGCTTGACGACTGTGACTGGGCCAATGATTTTTCAAATCAATCAGCAGCAATGAACCTATAAAAGCATATCAATCCCGCGCACCCTCTAACCACCAAGAAAAAAGAAGTGCCACCATGTGATTTTGTAGCATCAATATACTACAAGCAACCATCGGCACGAAAATTTTCCTACATAAATATAGGTTAGTTTGTTGATAACACATTATCACACCACAAAAGCTGAAATCACCGTATTATAAATAAAAATAACAAACACTCTATCATCTCCCCCGCCCGCCAAACTAAATATTCCATCAGTTATAAAACATAAGGGTCAACGTCTTGTCTGAGTTAGTAAGTACACTTGCAGTCAATAAGTCTGCTGTCGAGTCGTTTGTTTTCTGTCTTGCGTTGTACTGGACACCAATGGTAGCTAGGGTATGGTGGTGGTAGCACGGACAGTTCACTGTAATAATAGTCCTGTCGAGTAGAATACGATCGAGGATATCAATTGGCTGAAGCATTGCGTGTGGCATATTGTACATGGTTAATTCAGACCACTGAATGTGTATATGTTTTGCCAAATAAAAAACTGGTGCTTGAAGCTCAACGGCTTCCCAACAGCTGCAGAAGAACTAATCCAGGCATCAACCAGCATAAAGGCTCCGGTGAGCTCAGGTAACCAGGCAAACACAATGCCCGTCCAGCTCAGTATAATGTCTCCGGTGAGCTCGAGCGACGACCACTGAAACTTAAGCAGGCATGAGCTCTGCTTGCCGATTCACCATGTACACCAAGCTGCCACCAAACTAATCAAATTACCAGTGCCTTTCAGGATGGACATACTTCCCATGATTTCAGAGCACAAAACGCCCCAAAGACAAGAAACAAAATTGCAGGTGCTAGCTCCCATCATTTTGTTCTACCACAAACTAGAGCTGATCTCGGGAAAGAAATGACATGTAAAACCATTGCAGTAAGCTCCCTCTCCTTCTTCAGTTCCAACAGGCACACATGCCCCACAACACAGACTGTTGTCACCGTGGACAAACTTGCTTCCAACCATTTACAAGAGTCCGTCGCCTGCCATTCCTAAACGGCAGAAAAACCCTGGCTCAAGCAAACCCTTTTAACACACTGACGATGAGTAGCTTCTGTATGAATTATAGGTTTTTTTGAAAGATCCAAAAAATTACTGGCTTGATTCAGATTTAATAGGAAGCAACGGAAGAACAACATGAGGAAATTCCAAAGATAAAAGAATGATAAATAAAACAGCATCCCTATTGTCTACTAAATAGCACTACACTCTCATGGCGGATCGTCATCCACTGCGGCAAGACAATCCAACTCCGACTCTGATGGAGAACCATGAAGGAGAACTAAGCAACGCCGGCACCACGGAAGATCACTGGACCGACCACCTGTCGCCCGTCATTGTATGCCATCGGGACCATGCCTCCATAGCTTCAGCTTCATAGCATCAAATAGCCGTGGCAGTCCCATGGACACGCCGGAGAAGAGCTGACTACCCAAACCAATACCATGCCCCCGACATCGCTCACACTCGTCATCGTTTCCACATAAGCCTAAACTACCCACATCCCAAATAGACCCAACCGATCACAATGTCGTGCATGTCTAGACCGTAGGAAGAACGAATGGAACCAAGATCTTCAAGACGGTGCCGCCACCGCCCGACCCTACAGCACGATCTGAGCTTTTGCCCGAAGATCTTGATCTAGGAGTAGATGATGTGCGATCTCCCAAACGATGCGTCCAAGGAGGATAATGATGCCCATGGGCACCATTGACGCCGACAGCCGAGCACCGCACATGCTTTCACCCAAAGCAACCACTCACACAGAGTCGGCCAAGCCCGACAAGTACCTGCACTAGACCGCGCACCCCAACACAGCGAGCACGCCAAAGCTGGCCACAACCCTCCTGGTCGAGACTAGTCATATATGCCGCTCGACACTGCTGAATAAAAGTGAGCCATCACAAGACGTCGGTCCTGCAAAAACCAGATCGGGCAGTGCACCCCACACATCAACCCCGGTGGGGGCGTCCTTGCTCTAGCAAGCGCCATCGAGACACCACCAACCGCCGACAGCACCCCTCCTGGGCCGCCAGCCCACAGGTTGCAGATTGAGAGCAGAAACTTGCCAGATCCAGATCCCCGCGCTGGAGGCCGAAGCCGCGCCCCACTGATGCCATGCACCGACGCCTAGCGACCAGCCAAGTCGCCGCGCCGCGGTCCACCGGCGCCACAAACTTACGCCTAGTGACCAGCCACTGCTAGGGAAATGCCTAGTAGTGGCACGGGTTAAACGGCTATTACTATCCCATGTGCCCGCCCTACTACTACCATGCTACAGCTAACAATGTAGTAGTAGCACAGGGCCACCTACGCTACTAATACTTTGTTGTAGCCCGGGTATGGCCCCCGCGCTACTGTTACCTCTGTGTAGTAGTAGTGTGTGCCGTGCGCTACTACTGCTTTAAAAAGTGCGCTACTACTATCAATTTTAACAAATTTTTTCTTATGCGGATTTCTGCATTTATGCAGCAATAATACATGGTTTTATACAATCCGACATATAGATACAACATTGAAGCTATATGATACAACAATGTCTCATCATCATAATAGTGATACAACAAGATCTCATAATCATCGAAATAGTGATACATATTATTACAAGTCTCAGATACAACTACATGATAACATACACATGTTTTATCATCAATTAAACTATGATCTCATTCAATAGAAAGCGATGACGATGAGCAAGAAACAAATTATGAAGTAGGTCCTCAACCGGTTCTTCTTCCTCTCTCGATGGGGTGGGGGAACGGTGTGGTCCACCTCTTAGAGCATCTCCACTCGTTTGCCCCCCCATCCAGGATGCATTTTTTCGCAGCTCGGGGGGCTGCCGGCGAAAAATTTGGCCTGGGGGGCAAAAAATTTCCACTCATTGCGCCCCCAGCAAGGCCGGGGGAAGCATGGATCGAGCATGGAGGCGGAGCAGTGGCTCGCTGAACGCACGCGCGGGTGGAGCGGAGCGGAGGTGAGCCAGCACGGTGGAGCGCCCGCGCGGGCGGAGAATATCGAAAGAGGAGGCGAGCCAACACGGTGACGGGTGCGCGCGACGGTGACGGGCCGCCCCACGCCCCCGACGAGAAGCCGCACCCCATAGCAGTCAAGCCAGCGCGCGGACGGTGGCGTGGCGCATGGTGTGGACTCCGTCGCGCGTGCTCACGTCCAAGCCCGCGGCCTACTCGGCCATAGAGCTGTACGAGGCCGACATCATCTGGGGCGCAGGAGTCGTCTCCGCCGGCCGACCCATTCGGGCGGGACGCGGCAGCAGCCGACGCGGGGCAGGCGGCCCAGGCGTGAGCGAGCAGGGCTGGCTCACGGGCGCGCGGGGATGGAGTGGCGTGGTCAGAGCAGGACGGAGGAGTGCTCGGGAGCGACTGGAGCGGCGGGGCAGTGCGCGGGGGTGGAGTGGCCTGGTGCGAGCGAGGCCGCACGTAGGGGTGGAGCGGCCAGGTGCGTGCGAGGCCGTGTGCGGGGGAGCAGAGGCAGAGTGTGGGCGTGCATCCGGGGGAGCGGAGGCACCGACACCGGGGCAGCCGGGACGGAGCAGCACAACGGGGTGGAGGCGGAGTCGGGGCGCAGACGGAGGCGGGAGGAGGGAGCTGGGGCGGAGGAGCACGCGGGAGACCGGAGCGGCGGGTCAATGCATGGGGGTGCCGGGGCTGAGGCGGTGTAGCGGCCGGAACAGGAGATGGAGGCGGCGGAGGCTCGTGCGGGCGAGTGGGAGCATGGTTGCGGTGGCGGCCCGGGGGCGGCGGCGGGGGAAAGAAGGGTGGCAGCAGGGGCGAGAAGGGCGGTGGCTTAGCGGTGGAGAGAGTGGGGCGACGAGGATGCAGGCGGCGCGACGAGCTCTGGCCAGAGTGAGGAGCAGCATGCGGCGGGAGGGAGAGAAAGAAGGAGGCGGAGCGGGGCGGGGCAGATCTTTTTGCATGCACGGTTGACCTAGCAGAGAAAGGAGGAGAGAGAGAGAGAGAGAGAGAGAGAGAGAGAGAGAGAGAGAGAGAGAGAGAGAGAGAGAGAGAGGCTGACTCGTGGGGTTTAGCCATGCAAAAAGTAATGTCGGTGGCCCCAAATGCCCTCGATGGGCTGGGTGTGGCCTGAGGTCGCTGGGTGTATTTTTGCCCAAATCAGGCGAAAAATAAAGACTTGGGGGCATGAGTGGGTCATTTTTTACCCGCCGGCGCCCAAAAAATGGCTTGGGGGGCCTAGTGGAGATGCTCTTAGTAGTGCGTGCCTACTGCATATGTGCTACTACTACTCCCTACCAGCAGTGCATGTTTTTTACCCACGCTACTACTAAGTGGCAGTAGCGCATGCGAAATAAGCAGCGCCACTACTAAGTTGTTACCTATAGGGTTTTCCCTAGTAGTGAGCCAAGCCGCCGCTTAACACAGCCTCCACCTTTGGTGGGATGGGTCAGGCTGCAGCCACCGCCGGCTTCGGCAATAGGAGATCTGACATAATTAAGTCCTTTTCTTTTTCCTCTTCAAAAAAAGAAATGGAAAATCCTTAGTAGTAAGAAATTTATTTAATATAATGAGGAAGGACTTGTATAACTGGACTGCAGTCGGAATCTCACAGAAATTTGGCAAATATTTCAGAAAACAGCCGATCACCTTAAGTATGGATTGAAGAAAAATTGCCCG
Source organism: Aegilops speltoides (assembly GCA_021437245.1). NCBI lineage: Eukaryota > Viridiplantae > Streptophyta > Magnoliopsida > Poales > Poaceae > Aegilops > Aegilops speltoides. The sequence continues at coordinate 21,422,135 of CM038141.1, forward strand.
CGTTTCTTAAGATAGCCTTTTCGGATTACAATTTTTCTTATGTATGTACCTCCTGTCCAAAACAAAACACTCAGGGAGAAAAAGTAGAAAAGGCCTTCCTGATTTCTATCTTATACTACTAGTCTACACACTGTTATGTTCAGACATGGAGAAAACTAATAAGACGATTCAACAGGAACCTTTGAAAGCTTGCACGTTCCCCACAAGAATATCTTGTCAATCTGAGAGTAAACATTGTTGTGCCTGTCTGCCGTGGAGATAAGATAGCTCTACCACCCTGTGAGAGCTATGCCTGCAGTTGCAAGGAACAAAGGACTTGCCACTAGCTACTTTCATCAACACAAATTTCCAGTGTTTCCCATTCTCCGAATAATGACCTCATGCATCCATTGTGGTGCCGCTCCTCGTGTTGACCATTTTCGCTCCCTTTCATAGACTTCTTCATGTTGTATGCAAATGCCCCATCCATCCATTGTAGTTTTGAGCATTGCTTCTTCTACACGAGGAAGCTAGTTATCTATAGACATGGTGTAAGCATACACTTCATTTCTTCACCAAACTTTACATGTCTGCGTTCAAAGTTCTTGCATCAAATGTAAAAAAAACCAAAATAACTATCACACCCTCTCGCCTAAGGAAACTAACATTAGCTCACCACACCCCAAGAAAGAGCATAGGTACTTGTAAGTACCACAAAGTAACAAATGTATAACTACAAAATAACCTCTCTTCACACTATGGTACAACTATTTGGGTATTCTTTCCTTAAACTCCAGAGAGAAAGGCCACCTGCCTGCATCACCATCCTCAATTGAAAAACTTACATATTCATGCAGTGGAAAAGTCCTGCCTTGCAACCGATTTTGAATAGCTTGGTCGCACAATTGATTACATTTTGCTTCGCCTCCTACATCTATAATATCATGGCCCACCGACATGATGGTCTGGAGGCAAATATCACTGATGGCGTGCATGAATTTAATAGAAATAGGTACCATGGATCTGTATTTGGTGGTCGTTTGCCCCATAGGCCGTGCAATTGTATCCCGACAACAACTTTGAAGGTTATGGTGCACTCTTGGAGCCCTTCTCCCCTTTAGCCAACATAAATGTATACAAAATTACTGTTGATGTTATACTAAGGGTCTTAGAAGTTCTGAGACATTCATTTGACATTCACCATTAAATCTCGTGAAAATTCTGTGTACTCTAAAATCCAGTTGGTTAATGCCTCAAAACAACAGCCGTTCAAACACACAATTCCTACACATATTTGGAATACTAACTTTCATCCAATAAACTGGCTATGTGTCATTTCCAGTGGCACGATACTATTCACCACATAGTTTGGAAGTTCAATCTCTTGTCTAGTGTGTGCACAATTTATCCTGATTTGTATTCCAATACCATTTATCTGTATAGTTAATTTTCATAAAGATATCCTCACATTATTTTCTATGTACAGCAGGGCCTTAACCAAAACTACGGGATCCAAAATCTTGGAAGTATGCTATTCATCGACGTCGCTGCGCCCACTGCATCAGTCAGGTACTGAAAATAGGTACCGATACAATGAAAGGCCCCTTCTACTCCCGAGGTCATTTGAGCTCGGGATGAACAGTAATTCCTAAAATAAATTTAAAATACATTTGAAAAATTCTGAATTTTTTTGGGTGCAAACATTCACAAATGTTCTCAGCGCTTGTTAATTTTCATCCCGAAATAACAGTTGAGGAAGTCATGGCAAAAAAAAAACAGCACTCCAAAATGCTTCCGAAAATAGCATTTTTGCTGTCGATGTTGTTTTTTTGTTACCACAACTTCCAAGATTGTTATTCCGGAATGAAAACTTCCAAGAACTGAGAACATTAGTCAAAGTTTGCACCCAAAAAAAAATTCACAATTTTTTATCTTTACTATTTTTTCTATTTTGCTGTTCATTGGGGAGTATATGAGCTCGAGCTGAGAATAGCTGCGTCCCGGATAGAATATTCTGTGTAATTAATTATTGCACCTTGAATTCTACAAGTGTGATGTGCTAAAATATTCCTTTTGGTATGCTTGTCTTGGGCTGACTGGGTGAACTCCTTGCAGACTTGCTCCTGCACATGCAGATTATCAGCATAATTGGTAACTGCCCTCTTCATGAGAATCTTCAGTGTGATGTCTTCCTGTTTTGCTACGCTCTGTTGAAAATAAGCTGCCAGAAGACCTGAAACTTTAGCAACATGAATTCAATGTTGCAGAGCTGGAGAGAAATGGTCGTCCTGAAACCTGATCACGTTTTGCAGAACAGGCAAGCATGTCATTGAACAAATTATGTGTGAGTACGGGTGTACTTCAGTGGTAGATATCTGTCTGTTCAGTGCGATGGCGAGCCGTTTGTTTTCTTTCTACAGTTCACTGCAATAATATACTCTCTGCTACTATTTCGTATGTTTTTCATATCGTGTAGAGTAGAGAACCATCAGGTGATATGAATTGGCTGAAACATTTTTTGCGGCAATAATATACATAGTGAATTAAGACCGCTGATTTTGTGTGTGTGCGCGCGCGCGCAAGCGCGTGCGTGTTGTGTTCTTATTGTTAAGATTGCAACGAAAATTAATAAACGGGTTCTCGGAGCTCAGCAGCTTCCCAAGAGCTGCAGCACTCATCGAAGGGTGGAAACATTGCTGGAAAGAGAATTAAGGAGAGCGCCTGTCAGAGAGAACAGAGAGAGCCAGTAAAACATTTTTCTTTGAGAAGCTGGAGAGAGAAATACGTATGGATTTAAGGAAAGAGGGAAGTAGGTTCCTTTTTGCTGCGAGTGAAATATGTTCCTCTTTGAGAGCAGTGAGATCGAGAGTGGAAAAGCATTCTTTACAGGAGAGAACTTGGCTGCTGCTAGCACTGGGAGTAGCGCAGGAAATTAAGCATTGTACTTCAGCATCCACCGTCTGGTTAACTACTCTACTACTCGACGCATGTAGGGTTTGTTTTGCTGGTGTCCTGGCCGTGTAACGCTTGTTCTGTAGCAGGTATGGAATGTGCAGAGAGTTTGTTTCATTGTTGCCCTGAAGAAGATGAGCACCAGTGCTTGGCCGGGGCAACCACGCCTCATGAGTCGTGAGTAACCTTCTCGAGCTATCGATTACGAGCGGCGCTATGTGTCGCCTGAGGTTGTACAGCGGCAAGGATGCTGAATGGCGAAAACAGTAGCACAACCCCATCGATGTTGCATCCCATCCTGGAGAAGTTCTACTCGCCGTCTCAAAATATACCCCGTCGCTCGTCTACTATGATGAAGCTTTGCCTTCCTGCCGCTGAGACGAACTCCACTGCCCAATTGGAGTTCTATCTACCACAGTAAGGAATCGTGGCTTGAGGATAGCACTAAACTAGAACTCAAATTTCTGATGTATCCCATTTCTATAAGATGCCCCCATTCAACTCTCGTTGCCACTCGTCTTGGTTATTAGATAACTTTTGGCAATGCAACTCAATGTATTGATCGGTCCATTACGCACGTATATATGGGTGTACAACGTTGGCCTCGACCTCTACTATACAAGGACTAGAAGGTGGGCTAGGATATACAAAGTACATGCAAAACCATATATTCAACCCCCCCCCCCCGCGGTAGTCTCAGCGTCGCCGGAGACGCAAAGACTGGACTTGAACTCCTCAAAGACGGAAGTAGGCAATCCCTTCGTCATCACATCGGCGAACTGTTGCGCTGCTGGGACGTGAGGGACCCGGATGCGCCCAAGAACCACCTGCTCGTGAACAAAGTGAATGTCAAACTCAATATGCTTCGTTCCACAATGATGGACTGGGTTGGCGGAGAGGTACACGGCGATGTCGCAGTAGATGAGCGTGGCCTTCTGAACGTCACAAAGCAACTCCTGGAGCAGCGGAAGAAGCTAGGAGCACTCTGCCTCGACACTCGAGCGGGATACCATGGGCTGTCGCTTGGACGACCACGAGATCAGCGAAGGCCCAAGATAAACACAGTAGCCCGAGGTGGAGCGACATGTGTCCGGGCAACTTGCCCAATCCGCATCAGAGTAGGCGACGAGGTCGGTAGAGGCGAAGGGCGTCAGCATGAGTCCCAAGGACGGAGTGTCGCATATGTAACGAAGGATGCGCTTCACCAAGGACCAATTAGAGTCACATGGAGAGTGCATGTGAAGGCAAACCTGCTGAACAGCATACTTCAAATCTAGACGCGTCAGGGTGAGGTACTACAGAGCACCCACGATAGAGTGATAGAAGGCCGCATCGGATGCGGGAGAGCCCTCGAGAGCAGAGACCTTGGCCTTCGTGTCGACAGGCATGGCGGCGGGCTTGCAGTTAAGCATGCCAGCACGCTCAAGAAGATCATGAGCAAACCTCTACTGGTGCAGGAAAAACCCATCTGGCCGTCGAACCATCTCGATGCCAAGGAAGTAGTGCAGGGGGCCCATGTCCTTGAGGGCAAACTCATCGCGAAGACGAGCAGTGAGCCGGTAAAGGAGCTCGGCGGTGGATGTTGTGAGGATGATTTCTTCGACATAGAGAAATAGATAGGTAGGGCAGCTCCATGATGGTAAACAAAGAGGGACGCGTCGGAGCGAGTGAATGTGAATCCAAGCAACTGTAGGAATCTAGCGATACATTGGTACCTTGCCCGTGGCGCATGCTTCAACCCGTAAAGGGAACGGGAGAGCAAGCACACGTGGTCGAGATGCGCGGCATCGACGAAGCGAGTGGGCTGCTCACAAAACACCTTCTCAGCGAGGTGGCCATGCAAAAAGGCGTTGCAAATGTCGAACTGATGCACATGAGATGGCTAACTGGAGCACGGTGTGTTTCGTGCCCGGTTTGACAACTGGGGCAAAGGTGTCGGTGAAGTCCACACCCGCGCATTGTCGAAATCCCTGAACAACCCAGCGAGCTTTGTAATGATCGAGAGTGCCGTCCGGACGAGTCTTGTGCCAAAAGAACCACTTGCCCGTGATGATGTTGGCATGAGGCGGCCGAGGAACAAGCTGCCAGGTGCGGTTCTGCTGTAGAGCGTCGAACTCTTCCTGCATTGCAATGAGCCAATGAGTATCCCGTACGGCGGCTCGAGCTGACGATGGGAGAGGGGACGACTCAGAGATGGAGGCAGTGAGAAGGTACTCATCGCCGGTATACCGGGTGCTCTGGCGAAGGGTGCCAGCCCGAGAGCGAGTCATCGGCCGGGGCAGCGGGTCCAGGACGGCGACATGTCATGATGATGAACCCATTGCCACCAAGACGCTGTGCGAGTCTGGCGTGCGGGACACCGAGGGCGCCAAGGACGGCAGGGACGCCAGGGGTGTCGAGGACGCCCGAGATACCTGGGGCACCGGGGACACCGAGGGTGCCGGGGACGCGGTGTGGGCTGGGGTCGGCGGGACCGACCCGAGGAGGGGCAAGACCCCTGAGGTAGCCGGGCGGGGAGAAACTCAACATGCGGCGCGAGGAGGGCCGTCGAAGCCGGGAGGAGGCCCGAGAGATGCTCTCGAGCGTCCGTTACCGAAGGAGCTAACCATAGGGCCACTGGGAGCGGGCAAATACCGCAACATCCAAAGGTACCTGCTGAAACGGAAAAACCTTCTCATCGAAGTAAAGCTGTCGGGAAGTGATCACCCGATGTGAGATAGGATCATAGCAGCGGTAGCCTTTGGTGTTGGGTGGATAGCCAAGAAAAATGCAGGCCAAGGACCTAGGAGCTAGATTATGTGGAGTAGTGAAAGCGATGCTAGGGTAGCATAGACAACCGAAGATGCGGAGCTCATCGTAGGATGGTGGCGTGCCGAACAAGAGGTGGTGAGGTGCAAAGTTCCCGCGAGTGCGACAAGGGCGAATGTTAAGAAGAAGTGATGCGGTGGAGAGAACGTCGGGCCAAAAACGTGGTGGCATGTTGCCGTGAAAGAGGAGCGTGCGGATGCAGTCATTAAGAGTGTGAAGCATGCGCTCGGCGCGCCGTTCTGTTGCGAAGTATATGGGCAAGTGAGAAGAAAAATCGTGCCGTGTGTGGTGAGAAGTTTGCGGATGGCCATATTGTCAAACTCCTTCCCGTTGTCTGTTTGCAACGCATGGATGGGCTGTCCAAACTGTGTGAAGACATAAGAGTAAAAGGCGGTGAGAGTGGCAAGTGCATCCGACTTTCGCCGCAACGAGAAGCTTCACACATAATGCGAAAATAATTATCTAGAATGACAAGATAGTAAAGTTAGCCCGTATTGCTTGCAACAGGAAAAGTCCAAACATCACTATGTATTAACTCAAACGGGTATAATGCGACATGCGTTGAAGTGCTAAATGGAAGATGGACAAGTTTGCCGAGACGACATGCATGACAAGTGTGATCATCGATCTTATTACACGTGAAAGAAAAACTCTGAAGAATACGACAAAGGGTGGCTGGGTTGGGATGTCCTAGTCGAGCATGCCAGAGGTCCACTCCGGTGGAGAGCGCCATGGGTGCGGCGGTGGAGGAGGTGGAATAGTGGACCAGGTAGAGCTCGTCGGGGCTGTCACATCGGTGCAGCACCATCCGGGGTATAGGCATCCTTAATAGAACAGGCAAACATGTCAAATTCAACAGTGATGGGATTTTCACGTGTAAAGGAACAAACAGAAACATGATTTTTAATAAGATCAGGGGGGACAAGGATGTTAGAAAGCGATAAAGTTACGGAGTTAGATGGAAAAGCAGCATGACCAACATGAGTAATGGGCATGGAAGAACCGTCACCCACGGTAATGCGAGCAGCTGTGTGAACGGGGTGAGCGGTGAGGATATTACCTGGGTTTTGGCGGCCATACGAGCCGTAGCTCCAGTATGCATGTACCAGTTACCACCACCGGCGTACCGCTACGGCGTGGGAGCGGAGTGCAGAGCCTCTAGCAGCGCGAGATCCCAGGCCGCCAGGGGAAGCACCGGAGCCGATGGCTGTGGCTGCGGTGGAGGCGTCGCAAACCCGCCGGCCGGAGGGGGTGCCCCATAGGGCTTAGAGTAGCCGTAGGGCAGCACGGGCGAGTACGGATGAAGAGCCACATGCAACGCCTGATGAGCGGCCGGACGGGCGCCAAAGAAACCAGGGAAGGGGGCATGCGGAATTGGCATTGAGTACGCGTGAACGAGCCCATTTATTGGTTCTGGACGGTTTGCCAGGGCGCCGGCTGGTGCCGCCAGCTTTAGAGTCGGCTGCTGCGGGGGGCGGCGCCTGGTAAAGCCCCGTGCCAGGCCACGGTTGAGGAGCCGGGGCGGCGGGCAGGGTCGTCGTTCAGGGCGGCAGTGAGCGTACTGAGAAGAAGGTCGTCGGAGACCTTCTCACGGAGGTCACAGAGCTTATCGAAAAGCTTCTTGAGGTGCAATGATAATCATGCTGCTGGCACCCAAAAAGCTCGTCGTGCAAGAAAACCTTTCACTGAAGCTTGTTGTCGGTGAAGAGGCCATTTAGCTTGGTCCAGACGGCATGAGCATCATCCTCGGTGGAGACCACCGTGTGAAAGAGGTCCTTTGAGATGGTGGAGTAGAACCAGCGGATAAGAGAGGCGTCGATGGTCATCCACTCGCCATCATTCACCATGAAGCGGGAGTCCACGGAGCCATCGATGTGATCCTGAAGATTGTACTCACGGAACACAAGGAAGAAGTACGTCTTCCAGGCATAGTAGGTGGAGGTGTGGTGATCAAGGATGACGGGAACCCGACCGAGGATGTGGAGATCAAGGATGAGGACGGGGTCGGGACCAGCGAACGGATTGGTGCGGGTGGTGCGGGTTGAAATGGAAGAACCGGGGGAGTCCATGGCGGCGCAGGAGAAGGGGAGGTGTGGCGGCGGCGGCTGTGATGCAGATGACAATGACGGCGGCTAGGGTGAGAGGGGGGAGGCGGAAGCGAGTGTAGAGGTGGGATAAGGCGGCTGGGACACAGAGCGGCGGCGCGGCGGCGTGGGAGATGCGGCGACAGTGGCGGGTGAGGGCGGCGGCGGCGGCGAGAAAGATCGCGGCGGCGGCGGGTTAGGGTTAGGATCAAAGGTACGATACATGTTATTAGATAACTTTTGGCAACGCAACTCAATGTATTGATCGGTGCATAATGCACATATATATGGGTGTACAACGTGGGTCTCGACCTCTACTATACAAGGGCTAGGAGGTGGGCCAGGATATACAAAGTACATGCAAAACCATTTATTAAACAATCTTGTTGACCATTTTCACTCTTCATAGACTTAGTCCATACTGTATGTAGTTGCCTCCACTCCTCCATTGTTGTTTCAAGTGTTTCTTCTCCTACATGATGAAACTAGTTATAATAGAAATGGTAGAAGTGCAGATTTCATTACTTCATCAATCTTCACGTGCCTTTTAATTTTCTTCCTTCAAGTGTACCATAACTGTCACAAGAAACAACTGTAAAGTGCATCCAATCTACGTAGGCTTGACATGTCACACGTTGGGCTTCATCTTTGTTATTAAATTAGTGTTCTGTCTTTAGATAAAATTATAATGTCCCCAACCGCTTCTCTCTCTAGTGCTCACCTGCAAGTTCTCTTTCTATTTGACAAGCTCGTTTTCATGTTAAATATATTTTGTTACATCGTGGGCGCTCTTACTTACTTTTCAGCAACCTAGCACGAATAGTGTTAACTAAAATGAAAAAAAACTTTGTGACTGAAAATTCTTAGGGTTTATTAAGTTTTCAATTTTAGATGCCCACAAATAAAAAGCCATCAGTTCTAATATCTGTATAAACCAACAAAATATCTGAATCCAAATGATTGTGGAAATATCAATTCATCACAGGCACATAATTGGTTCCTTCGATTTAATACTGAATGATTGCTTATTATTTTTAAGTATTGACAATATTATATGTATTAACCGCATGTCTCTACACAAGGCTTGTGAGACACCCCCGCCAAGTTAATCAAGAGAGGTGAAAAATCATGTTCTTTCTTTCTAATCATGTTCATCTTTACCTTTTTGTATTATTAAAAAAGAGTTTGACCCCGAAAAAATTCAATACCATAGCAATAAATCTATTGCATCCAATACTGAAAAAGAAAACCTATCACACCCTCTTGCGTAGCACAGTTAGCACTAGCTCCCCAGACCCCAAGAAAGAAGATAGGTACTTGTAAGTACCACAAAGTAGGCAATGTACAACTACCAAATAACCTCTCTTCACAGAATGAAATAACTATTGGGATCTTCTCTCCATATACTCGAGAGAGAAATACTACCTGCCTACATCACCATCCTTAGTTGAAAGACCTAAAACTTCAACCCATTTTGAATAGCTTAGTCTCACACTTGATTAGATTTCGCTTTAGCTCCTCATCTATGATATCATGGCCCGCCGATGTAATGCCTGTAAGAAAATATTAGTGATGAAATGTGTGAATGTAATAGAAATATGTATCATAGAACTGTATTTGGCGGTCATTCGACTCATAGAATGAGCAATTGGGTTCCAACATCAACTTTGAATGTTACGCGCACTCTGCGAGCACTTCCCCCCTTTGCCCAAAATTTATATAAAATTACTGTTGATGCCACACTAAGGGTCTTGGAAGTTCTGAGACATATGCTTGACATTCACCATTCGACCTCATAGAAATCCTTGTGAAAGTGTCAAAACAACAACCATATAAACTTGTCGTTCCGACACATACATTTGGCATTCAGCGTTCAACCTTGTGAAAGTCCAGCACACTGTAAAATCCAGTTGGCGAAGGTCTCCAATGATAACCACACAAACACCTTGAGACAAAAAAAATAGTAGTTACAGAACATGGGTGGCATGCTGTTCGTATCCTTGAATCTCTAAGCTCCATAGGAAAAGTGATATGTGGTTACTTAGCTTTTTTCGTGGTGGTAGACCCCGTCTCTCAGCTAACACAAACATTGCGACTAGAAAACCATGTGCATTGAGTTCTCATCATGGCATCTTCGTATTGGCCAGGAGATAAGGTGGAGAACATGTGAAAGGTAAAAATGCTCGGTGGGTCATTCTTCTTTTTTTAAGTCGAACACAATAGGAAAAATTACTAGTGTAAATTTTTTTAGTAATAAGAATATGTACACCAAAAGAATAAACAAAAATAGAGATCTTTAAGATTACTGCCGACCCATTTCATGAAGCAATCTGATTTCCCTGTTGACTCTATGGACAACCAAAGGCATACCTTCCTTCGAGCATAACCGCTGGGAAGAAATCCTTGATTCAAAGGGAGAAGAAGAGGCATATATTAGAACATATCATTTGATTCATCGAATGAACTTCACTGAAATCAACATATCGTCACTATGTTTTTTGTACAACAGATCATTACTAAGTTCTTTTGAGAGAGAATGTCGACAATTTATAATTATAAGCAACAATTGGGATTTCATTTAATTTGAGCACCGGCGGCCTCCTCTAGCGTCGACTGTGACTACTTTTGCTGTGGTGGTGGGGAGGCCTCCGTAATTGCCCGATGCGACCGGGAAGGCTAGGGCTATCGTATTCTCCGATGGGATCTTGAACGCTTGCTTGGCCGGGACACCTATACCAATGAGAGAAAACAATAGCACAACCTCGTCCTTTTTGTACGCCGTCGAGGGGAAGCTCCGTCCACCATCTCAAAGTGGGTCTCATCGCTTATTTGAGATGGAAAAGTTCTTCTAGCCCGCTGCAGAGACAAACTCCATCGTCCCATCGGAGATTGGTCTGCCGTCACAAGGAACCAAAACTTGCAACTACTACTGACCTCCAACTCAAATTTCCAATGTATCCCATTTCTAATAGATGTCCCCATTCAACTGCATGTGCCACTATTACCTTGGCATTTTTCACTCGCTTGCGTTGTTGCCTTGCACACCTTCTTGTAGTTTCAAGCATGGCTTCTACTGCATGAGAAAACTAATTATTTATAGACAGGTTGTAAGTTAGAGTTCATTGCTTCACCAAATTTTATGTGCCTAGCTCTGAATGTTTCTCCCTTCAAGTGTGGCCACAGCTGTCGAGGAACTAATGTGTTTTTTTGAGAACTTAAATTACTTTCTTCAGATAAGAATGGTACACTGCAATTTTTCAAAAAAAAACTTTGAAGGACAGAAAAAAGAAAAGCCGGCCCCCTAGTTGTATCCATGACAAGAACCACCCACACCAAACAGAGTATCGCTGCAGCAGGAAAGCATCTACGCCGTCACGAGGACTGCACCAAAGGAATCCTCCTTGAGGCTTTTAAGACCCTAGAGCCACCCGGGTTGTCCAGGGTCTAAAACCGATGAATGCACCTTGGCCCTGTAGGCAAAGTTAGATCAGTGAGATCTCCGTTAGCAAAGTAAGAAACTGTCGTATGCAATTGTTGGAAAGAAAAAAAATTGTTAACCATCTTGCAAAGGAACTGCACACCAACAGAGCTTGTATGAGGACATCTGAGCTTCTTTACAAATATCAACACACCTGTGAGCTTCTGTCAACATACTTGTGGCAAGCCACTACCAGCATCTATCAAGGCATCTGAGCTTCTTTACAAATATCAGGCCATCTGAGCTTCTATCAACATACTTGTCGCAAGCTAGTGCCAGCATCTATCAAGCCAGTGCCTACTTGCTCTTAAGCTACCGCAGTTTTAGGAATTTGCTGCTCATCTTGCATGAAACCTTCTTCTCCTTTGGCAGGTGAAGATGCAGTTCTTGTTGTAGGTCAAATTCCGTCACAAGCGTTGATTGGGAACCTAGGAGAGTAGAGTTGGAGTGTTAGTTGAAGAATCTTCTTTGGTGTCAGTACTCAGTAGCTAGTCTGCACTGTTGCATATGCAATGGCATTGGTGAACTATTCCGCAGCTTACGGTAGGTTGTGTCGCTCTCGCATTTGATCCATTTTGGGAATATGGCATGGGCATTGGGTGTGAGTGGCGTGAGTAACCCCCCGCATTGTTGTCCCCTGTTGATGATGGATGCTCAATCCTTAGGAACTGCTGCTTTTCCTGCTGTCACATCTCAACTGTTGATGTTCTGTATTATGCTTTGCACGTACTTATATTTGAATTTAAATTGATGTTGTACTATTAGAGGAAGAGTGCAGCTTTCCTTCAGAGTCTTCGTTGTCTGATCATCGACACTCTAGAGTGCGGCTTACTGGTCTGGTTATGACAAGCACCCTCGTTGTGAGTCTGCCTAAGGGCCCTCGAGTCTAAAATTCGGGCAAGAATTTTCCTTTCTGAACCAAATAAGGATACTCCCAAATCTGGAAGGTTGCAACATGGTTGGGCCATGGTGCTAACCACTTGTTGTTGTTCCCCTCCTCACAACCCTGCTCTGTCAAGTCTTCAGTCTTCGAACACCCTGGAGCGCCGGCACAGTTTGGTGCCTTAATAGTGCCTTAATAGTGGCATTAATTTGGGTCGTGTAAAACTATATATGAAAAAGTTTAAAGTTCATCACCTCGAGTATAAATTGTTTTTTTTGAACCTCGCTCATCTCATCGCAACCTTCACGTCAGCAGGAGCACATGCTTGTTGATCTCCCCTCCTTGATCCGCGTCGCGGTGGTATTCATCGAAATGCTGAGGAGGAAATGACTTTATCTGTTTTTAGTTTTTTCGGGAGAAGGAGATGGTCAGACTGAGAGAAAAAAAAGGTCATGTGATACGTGACACATGCTAGGAGAATGGATGGTAGCACCGAAGCTGAGCAGGCAAGCCGCGTCTGCTGACTAGAAGGGTGCGCTTTACTGCTCGGTATACACATTGTCTCGCCACAGTTGGTGTGACCAAGCAACCACATCGTAATGTGGACAACAGCCTAAATATAGATAGAACAACATCGCTACCACATGGATGTTGCTTGGATGTTGCAGCTAATAGAGGAGCATTTGGTTTTGTTCTCTCAAAGTCAACCCCTCACTTGTTTGATTTGCTAAAGCTTTGCTTGCGTACAGCGAAGGTGAGCTCCACCGTTCAGCCATAGTTCTGCCTGCCGCTGTAAGGAACTAGGATGACTTCTTGAACTTCAATTGTAACTTAAATTTCCAATGTATCCCATTTCTTAAAGATGTTCCCGTTCAGTTGCTGGCGCCACTCATTGTATTGTTCATTTTCACTCTCTCCATAGACTCGTCCTTATTGTATGTAATTGTCATACATCTACTGTAGTTTTGAGCATTGCTTATGCTACACGAGGGAGCTAGTTATTTATAGATATGGTGTAAGTGAGACTTCATTGCTTCACCAAATTTCACATGTTTGCCTTTTTCATTTTTTCCTTCAAGTGTAGCCATAGTTGTGGAGGAATTAATATCTCTAAGGCTCATCAAATATATGCAGCTTTGAAATGCCACAAGTTGGGATCCATCTTGGTGATGAACGTAGGGTCCATGTGTCTACAAACAAAACTATGATGTCCAGAGTCGCTTCTCTCTCCGTTGCCTGCCTACAAAAATCTTTTTCTCCTGCAGAAGCTCATTTTTTTCTATCAAAATATTTCTCTACACCGTCGGTGCTCTTAGACTGTTACATACTGGCAACCTAGCCTGGACAAGGTTTGCTAAAAGGAAAATAAATAAATAGCCTTTGTGATTGAACTAAGTGCCACATACTTCTTGGGGCTTATTTGTTTTCTGCTTGGAACGCCCACAAACAAATAGGTGTTGCACCAAACACATGCATATAAATTAACAAAATATTTGAATCCAAATGATGTGAAATATCAATTTATTGTTGATACAAATCATCATAGACCCAAAACCGGTTCCTTCGGTTTGATTATGAATTTTCACGTATTCTATTTAATCATTCACGACTATATGCAAGGCTTGTGAGATGCGCCCCACTATACTATCAGGTGAGGGTGAACAATGATGTTCTTGCTTTCTAACTACGTTTATCACTGATGGTGTGTTTGAATTAAATAGACATATATTTGGCATTGTTCACCGTTCAAAGGTGGAACAATCGGACTCCGAAAACTACCTGAACGTTGGAATGTCAATGAGGTCCTCCCCTCTTTTGCCCACACAAGCACATATATACTATTGTATTGATGTCCCACCTAGAAGCAAAAGTGTTATTACACATAAATATGTCAATCACCATTCTCAGCCTCCTAACAATCTCGTTGAATGTAAAATCCAATCAATTAAGGCCTCAAACCTGTTAGAATTATTCGGACAAGCTCATTTATTATTTTCCAATTATTCCAAGGATAAATTCTCAATGGCCACATGGTCCATTCATGGATGAAAATGGGGTGTGGAAGTTTAGTGTCCCTCACCCTCCAGTAACGGGCGGCAGTAGTGGAGGAGGACCCCTGTTTATTTGATCTCTTCTCATGCTTTTAGTGGTGTGTGAAAGAACAATACCTGTTCAAAAAACTTGAGATGATAGAAATTTAGCAGTCAAAGGCCATGAGTCGAAAACTTAAACATAGATGACATAAACAATTTGAAAACTCAATGTTCAATTGATTTGAATAGTGTCCAGTAATGGCTAGGTTATGTATCATCCTATTACCGACCAGTTATTGGGTTTTGTTATCACTTTGTAAAACATTTCAAATGTTTGTTATAATACAATAATGAAGATAGTTGTGTGCATCGAGTGATGCAGATGACTACCGGGGTCACCCTCATTGTGAAAAAGAAATTTCACATCACAAGAGGAAATATAATTGTCGCTACATTATGGAGCAGTAATGATGATTTCGGTCGATTGAATTATTGATGTCGAGCCCAGGACGAATACATCGTGCCATTATGGTATAATAAATATTGGACTACCTACCAAATAAAGAAACAAGATACTTCATGTGGATCGAGGCTGAATCCCAGGATTGGTCTATGGCTCCTGCACGCCAGCTTGGTTTCTCCTCACATATATACTTGCCATATGCTCACTTTTTCATGTCTTAGAGAGGCGCCTACTTTCATGAATGGAAGTGGTTACAACTCGATGTAGTTATAAAAAAGTCATGCTGCAACCAATGTCCGGATTCAGTTGATTACTCTACCTCTAGTTGCACGTCTCGAACTATTCATTGATGCTTGGAAGAAACATTGACTTTTACAAAAATAGGGGCCGCTATTAATTGGGTCAAAACGAGAATGATCCAGTAGCGTACTACCTATTATGTGGCATGTGTATACAATACAAAATAAGCTAGGAATACTGAAAAATATGATATAGGTCGACAGTTTTACTTTATGTGTTCATATCCCATGTTTTGACTCGTACATGCACAATGCACTAGCACCTGCTCTGTTCTTGTTGGTAGCAAACCTCATGAAATAAATTAAGTACCACAGTATCCCTCGTTCGGATGACTCGCAAGGATCTGCCGGGAGTTTTTTTGGGGAGGATTTTTTTTGAGACCTTTTACGGTACATCAAAATAATATGAGCCGTCCATTTCAAGTTGTTCAATGGACTAGATCCACTAATACTACTAGGAAAAATCAGTAGTATATCTTGTTTAAGGGGTAAAATTGGAAGACTTACAAAGTAAATACCGAAACTCTACACGCATTGAGAAATCAGTGTGTTTTCTTCTCGGGTTATCCTGCTCCCACTGGACTGCAGGGACCGGTCCGTCCCAATACTTTCCGGCGGTTCCTTGCCAGACGGTATTTTTGCCAAGGAAATCACCATGCACAAAAGTTGATTGATCAGTGTCATGAGGCACTAGTACGTCGATGATTAGCTGATTGTCTTCCGCCGATCAAGCGGCGGCTGCGCGCGGCGCTGCACGCAAGCGAAGAAGGCAAAAGCAGCGGAGGCACCTCGTAGAGAGCTGCAGCAACGACGGCGCCACTGATAAGGACGCTGCACCGGCGGCTCCGCGGCCTGCTGGTTGATTCGATGCCCGGCCGGCGACTTGGATCTCCCGCTCAATGGCACGGAGGCTACCTCCTGATCGATTGTTGGACATGCGCGTTGATGACCGGCGATGGCAACGACACCGACACCGCTAATCAACGGCTAAGATGATTCAATACTACTCGGTTCCATAGGTAGTATGATGCACCGACGGTGGGGATGGTTAATTATAGGCTGTCCAATCAGCAGATCCAATGGTCCAATTTAATCAATAATGCATGATTAAGGAGCAGTATTTTTTCAACCAAAGGCAAATAGATAGATCAGAAAAGATACACATCACACCGAAGAGTATGTCCCATTGAGCTAAGCGGTTATCCAGGCCGCTAGGTTGACCTTCTGGAGACCGGGTGACCAAACAGAGGCTTACGCGCCAGATGAGGCTTACGCGCAGCCCGCGATGGTGGTGGAAGTGGAAGTGTTGTAGGTGAGGTGAGCATTGCTCCTTGAATCTCTTGCGCTAATAAATGCCAAAAGCGAAATGTCCAGAATACGCATGCAATGAGCGATCAGGATAAATCAATACTACTAGTCTGTAGGACTAGTAAGTTGAATTGTAGGACTCCATTTTTTTTATATTCTTGCCATCAAATGAATACTTGCTTTCCCAGGCATCTGCTCATCTTGGTAATCCTGGAAGTATTCGATTTGGAGCTCACAGATGTATGACTGGAACGTTTGCATTGATCTAGATAGTGATGGGAAGAGGCAGCGACGCGACCCCATGGATACTGCAAATGGTGGAGGAGAAGCTCTGCCCTTTGAGATGACACCCTCACTTGTTAACTTTGCGGAAGCTTCGACTGCCCGCCACAGAGATGGGCTCCAGTGCCTTGTCGTAGCTCTACCTGCCGCTGCAAGGAGTCATGACATGTTCTCGTGATTGATCTCTGACTCAAATTTCCAATGTATCCCATTTCTAAAACATGTCCACATTAAATCACAGGTGCCACTCATCTTGTCGGTCATTTTCGGTGTCTCCATATATAGACTTGTCCATATTGTATGCAACGGTCACACACCACTGTTGTAGTTTTAAGCATGACTTCTTCTACATGAGGTGACTAGTTATTTATATACAGGGTGCAAGTACAAACTTCATTGCTTCATCAAACATCATGTGCCTACCTCTTTATTTCCACTCCTTCAAGTGTAGTCATAGTTTTCACGGAACTAACATCTCCAAGATATATTACTACATCAAATGTATCCAACGTTGACAAGCCATAAGTTGGGCTCCTCCTTGGTAATGAAAATAAGGTCGACATGGTTAAAAATGTCTCCCTGCAACTACTAGTGCCTCTCATCGTATGAGCAATTTTTGCCCTCTCCATATACTTCTCCTTATGCGGTTTCCTGACACAACTCTGTTATTGTTTCGAGCATGGATTTTACATAAATAAATTAGTTATCTATAGATAGGGTGTAAGTGTAAACTTCGTTGCTTCACCAAACTTCACATGTATGCCTTTTATTTATTGTTATTCATCCAACTTTACCCATAGTTCTCGCTAAACTAACATCTGTATGGTGCATTAGCACATTCAGTATATGTAAGACTAACACTCCATAAGTTGGAATCCATCTCAATTAAGAAAAAAAGGTCCATGGGCTCAGAAAAAAACTCTGAAGTCATCAGGCACTTCTCTCTCCATCGTCAACCCATAAAACTCCACTCTTCTTGACAAGCTTGTATTGCTGTCATTTTTTTGTTTGCTACAGTGTGGATGCTCTTGCACACTTGCAGTTTAGCAACCTAGCATGACTAGTGATGGCTAGAAGGAAGAGGAAACAACCTTAGTGACCCAACTAACTGCCCCAAAATTTCTTAGAGTTTATTAATTTTTACTTGAGGCAATCAGAAACAGAAATATACATCACAACAAACATGTGCATAAATAATAGAAAACCTCAAGCCCAAACTATTGTGAAAATGTCATTCATCATTGACACTAATAATTATGTACACGAAATGGTTCCCTTGGTTTTATTCCGAATAACCGGTTACACGGTTTAATTAAATATGGCATCATATGTAATCACCATGTACCTTTATACAAGGCTCGCGAGATGCCCCCGCCCGGACGATCAAGTGCATAAGGATGTTTTTCATTCTAATGAATTTGCATCCAAATGTCTTTGTACTATATAAGAAGAAAGAGTTCAAACTCTCCAATTTTCATTACAATAGCAATCAAAGTTCTCAAATTCTCCAATTTTCATTACAATAGCAATCAAAGTTCTTTCATCAATATCAGACAACAAATTGTAGCACACACTCAGACATAGCATAACTAGCTAGGCCCCATGGCAAAACTTAGGTACCCATAAATAACGCAAAATAAGAGAACCAAAACTACCAAATAACCTCTCTTCTCACAATGACATAACTATTAGGATCTTCTCCCTATAAAATCCACAAAGAAAGACCACCTACCTGCATCATTATGCTTAAGCAAAAGAACTCCATCCTCGAGCTGCTGAGAATTCATCCTTTACTACCTGCTTGAATATCTTTGTCCCATACTTTATTGGGTTTCTCTTTGCTTCCTTCACCTGTAATATCATAGCCTGTCAACATAATGGCTCATAGACTAATAGTCATGGCGTGCCTTGATTCAGTAAAAGAAGGTATCATCGACCTGCATTTGTCAGTAGTCCGCCTTAGAAGCTAAGCTATCGGATTTCGACAACAACCTCGAAGACAAGAACAAGTACATAAGGCCCTCCCCTTTTGCCCACGGGAACACATATCAAACTACTTTTGATGTGACAGTAAGATGCAGCAGTGTTCGTACACACATATTTGGCGGTGGCCGTTCAACCTCCTGAAAATCTCGTCGGCTAGAAAACCCAATGAGCAAAGACCTCTAAAAAATAGCCATGCAAGCACCTCAAGACTACCAGAATTTCGTAGTCACACCCATGAATGTTCTGCATATATATTGTTAAACAGTGAAATGCAAACAGTTTTAACATTTCAAAAACACAAGATGAAAGTTGAATGGCGCTTGTGATGATAAACCTGGTAGTTGATGCTGAAACACATTTGGGGTGAAATGTGATCCTTTTCAACCATGAAGAATTACCGCAAATTTGGGCATGTCACACTCAGAAATTCCAGTAAGAAACGCTTCAAAGTAGAAAAAAAAAGAGGTATACACACATGCAACATTCCCACACATGGGTAAAATAAAAACGGAAACCCTCTGGTCTGGCTGTCTGATCTGCAGGCTGCGTTGGATGCAACAGTAGGAGGTGGACGGTGAATGATGAGCTGCGCATCTCCACCCTATCACGCATGTTCGCGCTTGAGTGCATTTTAAAACAAAAAAAACCTCGTATAGTATGTATGGTCTCCGTCCACCTCCCTCAGCAATTGTCAACCAGCCCAAATCGCTGCCGCCTCGCTCTTCCCAACACTGGCCACCGCCCCTAACGACGACCACGCTTCGCTGCTTCCCCCACCCCATCCCCTCCAATACCACATCTTTATTCCTTGCCGCTGCATCAGTACCCTCCCCTAAAGGCGGCCCCACCGTGTGGCTGTGGGGTGGCCGCCGACGTCGCCGGCTGGGCCTCATGCTCGCTTCCCTGACCACCACCTCTGTCGGCCCCACAGTACGGTTGCGGGGTGGCAGTCGACACCGCCGGCTGGGCCTCCTGCCCGCTTCACCGACCGGCGGCTCGAAGTGCTGGCAGCGTCCGATCGGCTTGTTGCACGGATATGTGTGGCGGTAGCGTAGCGGTCGGGCCACCCATCACCAGCAGTGGTTCCAGTTGCCGATGGGGTCCGCTTCCGCTTCAATTCATCTCTGGCCTGGTGGCTCCCTGGTCGATCTCGCTGGCGGTTCTATCGGCAGTCGTTGCATGGCGGTCGGTTGATCGCCTGCACCCATGTACGGCATACGGGACGTCTGATGTCCTAGGCAGCGGTCTGGATGGGAGGAGTGGCGGTGGTCATCAGCGGAGCTCGCATCTCATGTGCGGGCGGCTAGCGGCCATAGTTGCGCGGGCGGTGTGGTGGCTGGCGGTTTGACAGTCTGTGGCATGTGCAATTACACATTATGGGCGAAGGTGGATCATGCTTGCCAGGTGAAAACCCTATTTGGACGTTGTCATATTTCTGAAGTCTCCGTTGTGGTTGCTCCCTTTCCCTTTGTCGTGCTCTGGAAGAAAATCTAGATCTTTGGATCGGGCGGCGGCGGCGCTTCGGTCCTATGTCCTTCCTGAAGGGACCGCCTTGGAGTCCATGGTTTCGTCGACTATAAAATTTACGTCTTCGCAGTATCTCCGAAAGGGTTCCAGTGGCTCCATAGTCCATAGGGATGCTTACTGTCATTTTGTAGCCTACTACAAGTCGTGCGGGTGTTGTTGTTCTAGCTCTTAGGTACCTTTGTGTCTGGCCTTGGGTGAGTGTGGGTGTTGGTGTGTTAGGTTGTGGTCGTATCGGTTGGTTGTTGTTTTATATGTAAAGTTGGGCAAAAGTGTTCTTCGGTAAAAGAAAAAAAAAAGAGACAAATCCAGCGCATTTCTCTCCCTAGGATATTTTTTAGGTAGATTCCCCAGGCTACTGTTCATGTAGATCTTGTCCTTATTTGCAAATCACCAGCTTTTCAAATATTACTTCCTCCTGTTGGTAACCATAACGCAGAATGCATCTCTAGTGTTGTGCATGCAAGAAACACTTCAGGAGACATCCTAATGAACGATCCAATCAGTGATGATACCACCAACCAAGCATGATTATATAGTATGTACCTCCAAATAGAAAAACAGGAAAACCTAGTTCAATTAAACTATGATGTAGTATCCAGGATTTGTCTGGTTGGTGTCCTAGCCTTTGTCGTGCTTGGCCTGGACATCGTTTGGCTCTGTCAGAAGGTTTTCTTGTTGCTTCTGCGAGGAAGATGAAAGTTTGCCTTGCCGCAACACCATGGCATCATGATTAGCTTGCCCAGGCACTTGGTCTTCTGCTCCTAGATGTGTGGCCGAAACACTGATGGCGCCCGAGATACTGATTTGAGAAAACAACGAGGCAACCATGTCAATGCTGTCAGCCCGCAAGGATTTAACAGAGACAAGCTACACCCTCGACAGTCTAGAGTGCAGCTTTCCTTCAGAATCATGGTCGTCTGATTGTGTCGACATGTCAATGCTACCAGCCCGCAAGGCCGCAACAGGACGTCCCGTCAGTCTCTTTTCGAATCGGAACTTGAATCTCTGGTTCATATTTCTAATGTCTCCCATTTCTAAAAATGCCGCAACAACTGTTGGTGACCCCCATCATGTAGGTCATTTCTGCTCTTTTCATAGACTAGTCCATACTGTACGCGGTTGGCTCACACATCTTTTTGTTGTAGTTCGGAGCACTACTCCTACTACACGAGGAAACTATGTATTTGTAGACAGGGTGTAAGTGTAGACTTAATTACCCCGCAAGAAAAAGTGTAGACTTAATTGCTTCACCAAACTTCACGTGTATGCCTCATTACTTTTGTTCCTTCAAGTGCAGCTAGCCACATTTGCTAAAGGACTAACATGTCTAAGGTACATTAACACTTCCATTGTATGCAACCTTAACATGCCACAGTATGGGCACCATCTTAGTTATGAAAATAGGCTCCATAGGTTTAGAAACAAACTATAATGTCCCCAGGTGCTTCTCTCTCCATTGCCCTCCCTTCAAACCTCTTTCTCCTTGCCAAGCTTGTTTTCTAATCATAACAATTTACTAGAATGTGGGTGCTCTCACATGATTACCTTTATGCAAACCTAGCCTGAATGGTGTTGGCTGGAAGGAAAGAAAACGTTTCTTATTGAACTAGCCACCGTGTGTAATTATGTTAGGTTACATGTGCTCAACTTCTTTGCTTGCCTTACCAGAACGGAAACACTAAAAATCCGAGGCATGGCAAACCTGACGGTTTTCATGGCAATTTTATATTGACGCGCTGATGACAAGCTTAGTTTGCAAGGAAGGCAATTTTTGACAAAAAAGAAAAGAATTGAAATGGGTTTGCAGTACTTGCCAACCAGACTTGCAGTCGTCGGAGAACATAATTTGCTATGAAAAAACGTTCGATTTGCCATGGTCACAAATTTGACGTCAGATTTTTATTGGACTCCTACCAGAATTAGTTTTCTCTTCCCTGCTATCTCATGGCTATAAATCTGAATGTGTGTAGGCTCAAGCTTTACAACTTTTATTGGAATTCTTAGTCAAGGACTGAGGATAGCACCGCCTGAGGCTCCTATGACAGGCTATATGGTTTGGTCTTTATTCACTTTATACATTTTGTATGCTTTAACTCTATGGTTAACTATCTGTTGAATTTGATAACATGATGTTTCTTTCACTTGTTGAAAGTTTGGTAAAGGCCTTTACTTTGCGGATTTAGTAAGCAAGAGTGCACAGTATTGTTATGTGGATTGAAAAAATCCGACTGGTTTGATGCTTCTTTTTGAGGTTGCTCTAGGGGACATGCATGAATTGAAAATATCAAGGGTGAGATATAAAATATCATCTTATTCAAAGGAGAAATTTAATTGCTAATGCTAAATTTTTTCCTTGCTTGTTATGCACCAGAAGTAACCATGTGTGATTTGATGCCATGGTGCTGGAGGAGCGAGAGGCCGTGTTCCCGCAGATGAAGGCCGACCAGGCCTACAACCTCCGCCTCTTGGACAAGTACCAGCACGGGCATCGCAGAGGAAGTGATGTGAACTCGCAGGAGGCACTGCTCTAGTCCTACCGCTTCTCCCATGACCGCTGGCGTTACCGCCCGTATCAGGCGGATTTAGGGGCCTCTTACAAGGAAATCAACGAGGCGGCGGATGAAATTTATGTGCCCAACGACTATGACATCGAGGAGGTTGGCAGCTCTATGATGGCGGTGGCACGACGACAATAATGACAAGTTCGCAGGCGCCGCCGGCAGTTTCATGGGGATGACTCTGACAATAGAGAGAGGTGGTAAGAACGAGGTTGGATATTGCTAGGCGCAAGTGTGATACACGGATTTTACGAGTTCAGACCCTTCTCAGAAGAGGTAACAACCTACATTTCAAGCTCTAGGAGCTTTCTTCTTTCTTTGTGTCTGACTAATTACAAGGAAATTCGAACTCCTTTCTAGAAGCTAAGGGGCGACTTATACAGAGTACGCCTGGCCTTTAGTCCTTGTTGTTGCATGGAAAGTAAAGAGTGACATTTATTAAACCCACTACCTGTGGTAACTGGCGAAGTAAATAGTAATAACGTATGGTGCATTGAACCCTTTGATTCTTCAGAAGTCTCGATTGGCTATCAACTTCATGTGCCCGAATACGTTGTTCGGCTAAGTAATTCTCGTCCATCTGAGTACTTGTAGTCTTGATCGTCCGAGTAACAATACCCCAGGTGACGTCCGAGTAACTTCTTGGATGTTTGAGATTGACCTAGGCCTATCTACGTGTTAAATTGACCCAATACTTTATAATATTTTAACCCTTCTTTGGTCTACCTACTATGGGTATATCCATCAGGCAGCGAGGGAAAGTAGAGCATGGGAGGGCCCCGACGCTTGGGTCCCAGAAAGACCAGCTCTTCCCCTCCCGTTGAAGCTTAGCTTGGCAGGTTCATCCTTGTTGGCCAATTAGTGGCTTGCAGGCTGCGATGGCGGAGCTGGAGGTTGCGAAGGCGGAGCTAGAGCTTCAGTTTTTAGGGTTCATGGCCAGCCGGACATGAGGAATGGGCTCCAGCGGTTATTTAGCCTAGATTAGAGTACAATTTAGTTAATAAAAGTCTGAAATGTAATGAATGTGCTCCGGTTTATATGAAAATCATCCGTTTTGCATGAATTTTGTCTGGTTTATTGAAACCCAGCTTGAAATGTATACGAATAACATTGGATGGATGGCTTCAACATCCATGTCCGCAAACTGGTCTACCGGTCCGCGGATGGATGCGGTGTACGTTTTACAGGTCAGCGTTGAAAATGCCCTTAGTTTTCTCGGTTCGGTCGATTACACTAAATCTTGACCCATGGCTTATTTAGCTCGTGTCCTAGAGGGGTAGAGACTGTTCTGGAGCAGATATGGAATGTGCAGTGAGCGTATTGGAGGTACGACTAGAACTTGGATAGGAACATGGATGCTGATTAGAGAAAACGAGGAGAAGCTGTTCCGGCCATCTCTATGTTGATCCCCTCGCTCCTTTGTTGTGGCAAAGCACTACCAGCCGGACGCCTCAAAGGACTTGTTTATACCACTTATCTCTAACTCAAATTTCCAATGTATCCCACTTCTGAAAGATGCCCCCATTCATAGTTCCACTCATCTTGGTGGCTATTTCTCTGTGCATAGACTTAGTGCATAACTTCATTGCAGTTTCAAGTATTGCTTCTATTACATGAGAAGACTAGTTATTTATAGACATGGTGGAAGTGCAGACTTCATTGCTTTACCAAACTTCACGTGTCTGAATTTTTAATTTTGCCCTTCAAGTATGGCAATTACCGTCGAGGAACTAACATCTCCAAGGTGCATTACTATAACTACCAATGTATACGACCTTGACATGTCGCAAGCTTGGCTTCGTCTCGATTATGAAAATAGTGTCCATGGGGTTAAAAGATCCCCATGCAACTGCAGTTCCACTCATCGTGTTAACCATTTTTGCTCCCTCCATAAACTTGCCCATATTTTACGTTGTTTTCTGACACAACTCTATTATGGTATTGAGTGTTGCCTCTACTTCATAAGACACTAGCTATCTATGGGTAGGGTGTAAGTGTAGAATTAATTTCTTCATCAACCTTCACATGTCTGCCCCTTTTTCTTCCTCATTGAACTTTACCCATAGTGGGCACTCTATATGGTGCATAGCCTTGTCGTGCCACAAGTTGGGGTCTATCTTAGTTACGAAAATATGGTCCATGAGCTGAGAACCAAGCTATGATGTCACCAAACGTTTCCCTATAGATTGTCTGCCTGTAGGACCTCTTTCTCCTCTACAAGCTCGTTTCCCCACAAATTTATTTTGACTACGTCCTGGGCATGCTTACATGCTCATGTTTCAGCGGTGTAGTCCGGAATGACTTTGCTATAAGAAAATTTCATCACACATGCCAAGTCCACGACTTGAACCTAGGTTACACCACAATGAACCTTGTCATCTAAGTTATGCTCAGTTCGCGAAGAAACATCACAACCACAAACTTCTTGGGGTTTACCAATTTTCTTCTTGGTATAGACGCTAGTAAAAATAGAAATCACGCTAAACATATGTATAAATGAACGCATATCATTCCAAACAGTGCTGACCGGACGTTATCATGATGGAAGGGCATTGGGGCAACCTCAGATGCAATTCTATGGGAAAAACTAAGAAGAGTTCAAATTTTGGGGTAAACTCCATGGTAAGAACCAATTAGTGAATAGATGCAATTGTCCATTTGTTATATATGCTATAAAGCTAGCTTCCGTATCAAAAAATGAATTCGATGCCTGGGTTCATCTACACCCGGTGACTAGTAACATGAAAATAAACAAAAAATTCAGAAACAATCAGATTTTTTTGTGATGCGACATGCTCAAATGCGCGATAATCGTAAAAAAATTGGGGTGTTTCGACATTCAAGGAGCTCATTGCAAATAACACAAAATCGGATTTAAATAGTGGTATTTCCAAAAGTATCTCAGACACCACTTTTTTTTGCCATGAGCTCCTCAATGTCCAAACCACACAATTTATTGCATGGGAATCACACACATGAGCATCTTGCATAAAAAAACCAGATTTATTTTATTTTTTTATGACTTAAAACTATTTTATTGTTCACACCCGGGCTCATCTGAGCCTGGATGAAGAATAGCCGCAGGCGCTTCTTTATTATACTTCTTCCAATTTTTTGACAATCTTAAATGTGCATACAGTCCAAATTTGAACTTTATGAAATGGAAGTGTTTTTTTTTTCATATAGAAAATAATGAAACCTATGAAATGACAACTATTTTCATACAATACCATAAAACGCTAAAGGAAAAAAACCCGAAATCACTAAAAATAAGAATAGCTTAATATTATACAATGGCATGTGAAGCTAAGGACCCACCACTGATAAAGCTGCCCCAAAGCTAACCATGGTTGTATACATGTGTTTTTGTTAGTCTTATGATACAGATTGTAATTGAAATTAAAGATTGGTTTTGGAAGTTATGGATGTATTAATTTTTATTTACTCCACGTATATAAAGAGAGCTCTATATATACTCCCTCCATTTTTATTTACTCCGCGTATTAATTTTGACGTAAGGAAAACTCTATGATGTGAAAATATATTCAATGATGATTCTAATGGTATTGATTTGGTATTGTGGATGCAAATACTTTTTGTGTAAACTTAATCAAAGCTTAAGAAGTTTGACTTAAGATAAAGCAAATATGTGAAGTAAATTAAAATGGAAAGAGTGTGATATAAAATTAAGGCAAGCTTCGCGCTGCTTCGCCTTGTTCAAATTACTGGTGCCTTTCAGGAGGGGTATATAGTCGTATATGGTTTCAGAGTGTACATAAGACCCCAAAAACACATGAAGTGCCAACAGAATGAGCATATGCATGGGTGAGAGACCAGAGCTGACCAATAGAAAGAAATGACATGGACAACGATGCCGGTAAGAGCATATATAGTCAGACTTGGCAAATCCGTCTGTCCACGGAAGCCCCTCATCTATCCTGCCGGAAAACCATGCTTTTCATATCTAAACCCTCAAATCTATGCAATTCATGCACGTGGATTATATCAAAATTCATCAAAATTCAACATTGCAAGAAAGCAAAAAAAAATTCACAATTGAACAATCCGGACATGCCAAAATGAAATTCGGCGATTCGAAAACGTGATGAATCACTCAGCGGCCTCCATCCATGTCACCTGCTCTCCAGGATAAGCCCTCTACCTGTCCGCCATCATTGGATCTTCAAACTTGCTTCATATTTCTTACTAATGTAATCCCTTTTGTGTCTTGAAATAATAGCCTACATCACCATCTACATTGACTCCAACAACGTGTCCTTGTACAAAGGCCTCGATCTGCATCCTCTAGGTCGAATCAAAACCCGTCATACGCAAGGCCTGTTGTGGAAATGGCCACTTAACTTTATTATAAGTTTTCCCAAAGTCCAGTTTCTAGAGAACTCCATCAATTTTCTTCTGACGAATTTCTTGTATGGTTTCATGTGGAACCACAACACCCTATAAATTATGTCGCCCAGGCATGAAAGCTATCAAAGTCGGCTAATCAATAGTATGCACAATCTGTGTGAGGTGATTAGTACCCACTCAGGTAAAAATCTTTAAACTCACATTGAGGAAGAAAGCGAGTCTAAATTTCTCAACGAAACCCCCTCTTCCCAAGGTTATGTTCAAAAAACTGCACCTGGCTATTAAATAGATACTGGAACAAGGGCAACAAGTTACCCTTAATAATTCGCGAATACGTATCTCAAAATTTTGCCAGAAAACTATCTGGACCGGGCTCCTTATAATTTTTCATTTGTGAGATAGCCTTGAACAGCTGCTTTGCCGGAAATGGAGCGTTGAGCACCTCATTCTCCCCCGCACAAAGTTGCGGATATCCCCCCCCCCATTGCTCCCTCATCTTAGGACACAAAATTTTCTATCGGGGTGCGAAAGAGCTTTTTCTAAAAAAATCGAGATGTACAATTTTATATTCTCATGACCTACTATTGTACCATCATGTTGTTTACATGACAATTGTACTACATCTCGTACCTTAGCTCTAACACTACTATGAAACTGTTTTTAATGACGGTATATGTGGTCGCTAAAAGTCGAATTGTGGTCGTTAAAGCTCATTAACGGCCACAATCTACTAGTCGTAGTAGAATCCGTCGTTAAAAGTATAATGAGCACAATCCTTTTGTGGTCGTTATTCTTGTAATGACGGGATGGTGTGTCATCGTTGATCCCAAGGCAATAAAGACCACAATTGTAGTATTAACGACCACTTTTGTCGTTGCTGATAATGTTATCATGCTGGCCATAGTATCATTACCGACCACTCTCGGCACAGTATGATATCCTTGAGAACCACTTATATTTAATATAACATTCCATTTAGCAATCACTTTTTTCAGCATCCAACATTTCAATATTAACATCCACATTAATATAGAAAGAAAAGAATCTGAATTGAAAGGATAATAGCCTCTTTTATTAATAGAAATACCAATATTCGACATACAATTCTAAAATAAAAGTATCATGTAAGAAATTTGATTCAAAATCAGTCCTTATATTTCCAATGTACTTGATCCTATCTGTTTGGAAAACGAGACAACTAGAAAAGATAATCGATAATATTTAACTAATCTTCAATCGAGGGACACCATCATTGTTTGAATAGATATCATTCCACATCAGCGATTACAATGCCTCCTTATTCTTCTATATATTACAGTGGACCATCAGTCCTACAAAATGTTGAGTAACCTGTTAAAGTCAGCCATGTAAATAAATGGTCTAAAAGTACAATGGCATATAAAATCAATGGATGAGAAACTGGATCATGTTGGCAGTCATGAGAACTAATACTTAGATATCTACCGGATGTAAGACACTTAATTTCTGACACTTGTTGTACCATGCCATTGAGCTTTTCTTCGAGTACCACTAGTAGAAAATGGCCCATTAATCCTGGTTCCAGAAGGCCTTCAGTCTCGGTTTTGGAACCAAGACTAAAGGGTCGGGAATAAAGCCCAAAACCTTTAGTCCTGGTTCGCTTACGAACCGGGACAGAAGGGGCTCCACGTGGCCGCTGCGGGGCGCCCAGGCAGGAGGACCTTTAGTCCTGGTTAGTAATACCAACCCAGACCAAAAGGCATCCACGCGTCGGCATCTGGCAGGAGCTGGGGTTTGTTATTTGAAAGGGGGTTAGGAGGGTTTCGAGGGTTAATTTAAGGGTTTCGTGTTGTGTTAGCTAGATAATAGAGAGAAGTGTCCTCTTTCTCCGTGCTTGGTCGACGCTAGTTGCCATACATATAGAGAGAACTCGACACGCTTGCTAGTAAGCAAATGAAGGAACCGTTAATTACAGAAGATCGTCATGAACATATATATACAGAGAGAAGTAAAACCTCTCTTTCTCCGAGAGATTGGTCGAACAACAAGTTTTAGTATATCTATCTGACGCTACTACATATATACAATATAACATGTCTTACAATCCCTAACATCTAAAATAGGTTTCAACTTCCACATGGTATTCTCCGGCTTTAAGTATGACGTGGTCAAGATAGAATCCCGCCAATTCCTCTTGAATTGCTCATATGTGATCATGTGGTAGGAGTTCATCCCTCACCTGCCACATCTAATTTTAAAAAGGGGGTCAATACATATATATGAATAAAACTCAACGCAAATGATGGTAATAAAATAAAATTGTGAATATTTTTTTACATACTTCATGTTGTTTTTGAGAGTAGCCCGCTTAGAGGCCGTCGCGTTGTAGATGAATAAAGTATGTAAAAACAATATGAGGTAGCCCCGCTTAGAGGCCGTCGCGTTGTAGATGAATAAAGTATGTAAAAACAATATGACTGGGGAGTAGTTATGCACGCATGCATGCACGGATCGCAAACGTAGTATCCACAAAAATCATTCTCGGCTTCCTGCCGCAAGCATTTTACGAGAAATAGAGTTCAATAAAATTGATAATCAAGCATACTAAATGGTATTGATGAAACTAGCTAGAATAAATGGGAGATGCGCGGAACTAGCTAGTAGTACTTAAATTCGGGTGTGTAAATCACAACTCCCTCGGTAGTCCGGGAAGAATCTGGTGAACTCTTTCCAAACCCTGCCAGACAAAGAGAATAATTACTTGATATTAGGAAATGAACAGAGAGTTGCCGACATGGTGCGATAATGATCGATTGAACTTACTTCTGGGGCATTCCAGTCATGTCCGCATACTCCTCGGGATCTTTTCGTCTTGAGTCTAAGACAGTTACTACTCCCCAGTCAAGCTTAATCTCTAGCAGAATAAAGTGCAATCTGCGCACGCATGCATGCATAACTCGTCATTTACATTACTATAACCTCGGGTAAGGGAAACCGAATATGCACAAGAGAGTAACACTCACTTGAAGTTGTAAGGAAATAGTATTTTCTCTTTGTTTAGATTTAGAAGCAACGATTGTCGCAAGTTGTCCTTGGTACTAGAGACTCTGTTTTAACCGACCATTCATTTATGGTATTTGGGTTAATGAACCAATGTCATAGATTTGTGCTTTTCTGCATTCGACGATCTTCAATCTGCATAATATAGTGAGGATAATTATATATACATGCAATGAAAGAGCTGAGCTATATATATAGAGACTTAATTACATAAGTAATACTTACAAACAGTAGCAAATCACGAGTGCTACCTCTTGAGCACTGCGTTGGATTTCCAAGAAGAGGAGAGGATGATGCAGCAAAGTAGCGTAAGTATTTCCCTCAGTTTTTGAGAACCAAGGTATCAATCCAGTAGGAGACCACGCACAAGCCGCTCGTACCTACACAAAATGATAGCTACTCGCAACCAACGCGATTAGGGCCGGGTTGTCAATCCCTTCACGGTCACTTACGAGAGTGAGATCTGATAGAGATGATAAATAATATTTTTGGTATTTTTGATAGATAGATGCAAACTGAAAAGTAAAAGGCAAAGTAAAAAACAAAGCAAGTAAATAAAGTGATAGAGATTGATATGATGAGAATAGACCCGGGGGCCATAGGTTTAACTAGTGGCTTCTCTCAAGAGCATAGATATTCTACGGTGGGTGAACAAATTACTGTTGAGCAATTGACAGAATTGAGCATAATTATGAGTATATCTAGGTAATGATCATGTATATAGGCATCACGTCGAAGACAAGTAGATCGAAATGATTCCGCATCTACTACTATTACTCCACTCATCGACCGCTATCCAGCATGCATCTAGAGTATTAAGTTAAAAACAGAGTAACGCCTTAAGCAAGATGACATGATGTAGAGGGATAAATTCATGCAATATGATAAAAACCCATCTTGTTATCCTCGATGGCAACAATACAA
Organism: Aegilops speltoides; assembly: GCA_021437245.1. Classification (NCBI taxonomy): domain Eukaryota; kingdom Viridiplantae; phylum Streptophyta; class Magnoliopsida; order Poales; family Poaceae; genus Aegilops; species Aegilops speltoides. The sequence goes on from CM038141.1 coordinate 21,453,106, forward strand.
TACGTGCCTTGCAACCCTTTCTGTCACTGGGTAAGGACACCGCAAGATCGAACCCAAAGCTAAGCACTTCTCCCATTGCAAGAACTACCAATCTAGTTGGCCAAACCAAACGGATAATTCGAAGAGACTTGCAAAGATAACTCAATCATACATAAAAGAATTCAGAGAAGATTCAAATATTTTCCATAGATAAGTTGGATCATAGACCCACAATTCATCGGTCTCAACAAACACACCGCAAAAAGAAGATTACATCGAATAGATCTCCACGAGAGAGGGGGAGAACATTGTATTGAGATCCAAAAAGAGAGAAGAAGCCATCTAGCTACTAGCTATGGACCCAAAGGTCTGAAGTAAACTACTCACACTTCATCGGAGGGGCTATGGTGTTGATGTAGAAGCCCTCCATGGTGGATGCCCCCTCGTGAGCTCCTAACAGGCCCCAAGATGGGATCTCGTGGATACAGAAGGTTGCGGCGGTGGAGTTAGGTTTTTGGCTCCTGTTCTGATCGTCCGGGGATACGTAGGTATATATAGGAGGAAGGAGTACGTCGGTGGAGCAACAGGGGGCCCGCGAGGTAGGGGGGCGCGCCCACCCTCGTGACCGCCTCTGGCACTTCTTGGAGTTGGGTCCAAGTCTGCTGGATCACGTTCGCTGAGAAAATCACGTTCCCGAAGGTTTCATTCCGTTTGGACTCCGTTTGATATTCTGTTTCTTCGAAACACTGAAATAGGCAAAAAACAGCAATTCTGGGTTGGGCCTCCGGTTAATAGGTTAGTCCCAAAAATAATATAAAAGTGGAAAATAAAGCCCAATATAGTCCAAAACAGTAGATAAAGTGGCATGGAGCAATCAAAAATTATAGATACGTTGGAGACGTATCAGGCATCCCCAAGCTTAATTCCTGCTCGTCCTCGAGTAGGTAAATGATAAAAAAGAATTTTTGATGCGGAGTGATACTTTGGCATAATTTCAATGTAAATCTTCTTAATTGCGATATGAATATTCAGATCCGAAAGATTCAAGACAAAAGTTCCTATTGACATAAAAATAATAATACTTCAAGCATACTAATCAAAGCAATCATGTCTTCTCAAAATAACATGGCCAAAGAAAGTTATCCCTACAAAATCATATACTCTTACTATGCTCCATCTTCCCCACATAAAATATTTAAATCATGCACAACCCCGATGACAAGCCAAGCAATTGTTTCATACTTATGACATTCTCAAAACTTTTTCAATCTTCACGCAACACATGAGCGTGAGCCATGGATATAGCACTATGTGGAATAGAATGGTGGTTGTGGAGAAGACAAAAAGGAGGGAAGATAGTCTCACATCAACTAGGCGTATCAAAGGGCTATGGAGATGCCCATCAATAGATATCAATGTGAGTGAGTAGGGATTGCTATGCAATGGATGCACTAGAGCTATAAGTATATAAAGCTCTACAAAAGAAACTAAGTGGGTGTGCATCCAACTCGCTTGCTCATGAAGACCTAGGGCATTTTGAGGCAGCCCATCATTGGAATATACAAGCCAAGTTCTATAATGAAAAATTCCCACTAGTATATGAAAGTGACAGAATGAGAGACTCTCTATCATGAAGATCTTGGTGCTACTTTAAAGGACAAGTGTGGTAAAAGGATAGTAGCATTGTCCCTTCTCTCTTTTTCTCTCATTTTTTTGGGCCTTTCTCTTTTTTTGGCCTCTTTTTTTTCGTCCAGAGTCTCATCCCGACTTATGGGGGAATCATAGTCTCCATCATCCTTTCCTCACTTGGGACAATGCTCTAATAATGATGATCATCACACTTTTATTTTTCTTACAACTCAACAATTACAACTCGGTACTTCGAACAAAGTATGACTCTACATGAATGCCTCCAGTGGTGTACCGGGATATGCAATGAATCCTGAGTGACATGTATGAAAGAATTATGAACGGTGGCCTTGCCACAAATACAATGTCAACTACATGATCATGCTAGCAATATGACAATGATGGAGCGTGTCATAATAAACAGAACGGTGGAAAGTTGCATGGCAATATATCTCGGAATGGCTATGGAAATGCCATGATAGGTAGGTATGGTGGCTGTTTTGAGGAAGGTATATGGTAGGTGTATGATACCGGCGAAAAGTGCACGGTATTAGAGAGGCTAGCAAAGGTGGAAGGATTGGAAAAAGTGCGTATAATCCATGGACTCAACATTAGTCATAAAGAACTCATATACTTGTTGCAAAAATCTAGAAGTTATCAAAGCAAAGTATTATGCGCATGCTCCTAGGGGGATAGATTGGTAGGAAAAGACCATCTCTCGTCCCCGACCGCCACTCATAAGGAAGACAATCAATAAATAAATCATGCTCCGAGTTCATCACATAACGGTTCACCATACGTGCATGCTACGGGAATCACAAACTTCATCACAAGTATTCTTTGAATTCACAACAACTTAACTAGCATGACTCTAATATCACCATTTTCATATCTCAAAACAATTATCAAGCATCAAACTTATCTTAGTATTCAACGCACTCAAAAGAAAGTTTCACATATCTTGAACACCAAGTATATTAACATTAAGCGAATTACCATGCTATTAACGACTCTCAAAATAATCTAAGTGAAGCATGAGAGATCAATAGTTTCTTTAAAACTAATCCACCACCGTGCTCTAAAAGATATAAGTGAAGCACTAGAGCAAAAATTATCATGCTCAAAAGATAAAAGTGAAGCACTATGAGCAAAACTATCAAGCTCAAAAGATTTAAGTGAAGCACAAAGAGTATTCTAACAAAGTATGGCTCTCTCAAAAGGTGTGTACAGCAAGGATGATTGTGGTAAACTAAGAAGGAAATACGCAAATAATAAAAGACGCTCCAAGCAAAACACATATGTGGTGAATAAAAATATAGCTCCAAGTGAATTACCGATGGAAGTGGACGAAAGAGGGGATGCCTTCCGGGGCATCCCCAAGCTTTGACTTTTTGGTGTCCTTGGATTATCTTGGGGGTGCCATGGGCATCCCCAAGCTTAGGCTCTTGCCACTCCTTGTTCCATAATCCATCAAAAGAATTCACCCAAAACTTGAAAACTTCACAATGCAAAACTCAACAGAAATCTCGTGTGCTCCGTTAGAGAAAGAAAACAAAGAACTACTTAAGGTACTGTAATGAACTCATTCTTTATTTATATTGGTGTTAAACCTACTGTATTCCAACTTCTATATGGATTATAAACTATTTTACTAGCCATAGATTCATCAAAATAAGAAAACAACACCCGTAAAACAGAATCTGTCAAAAACAGAAAAGTCTGTAGAAATCTGTACCTAACGCAAACTTATGGAACTCTAAAATTCTACCAAAATAGGAAGTCCTGGACAATTTGTTTATTGAACAGCAGCAAAAATAATCAACGCAAAAGCACGTTCCTGTGATTTAACAAAATTATATTCGTGCGCGCAAAGTTTCTGTTTTTCAGCAGAATCAAATCAACTATCATCGTAGGTTATCCTATAGGTTCTACTTGGCACAAACACTAATTAAAAGGTAAAACCACATCCAAACAGAGGCCAGATGGATTATTTATTCCTAAACAGAAGAAAAAACAAAAACACAAAAATAAAATTGGATTGTGTTGGGGATATAACTATTTGTGTAAGCCGCCGCCAGGAGGGGCCGGGTTACGCAAAGAAGACTCACCAGAAAGAAGCCCAAGACCAAGCATGAAGATGGCGGTTCAATAAAGGGCTTAAATCCCACAGGCAACTTAAGGCCCGTTGTAGTAAACCGCCATAATAGCATGACTTGTATCATAAGGTAGATGTAACAACTCATCGAGAGCCGGGCATAGCGTATCTCGCTCCCTGGTCATCGAAACATCAATACCAAGCCAACTAGACGTAGGCCTTACCTTCATCGTAAGGGGCCGAACTAGTATAAAACCTCTCGTGTCCTTTGTCCCGATTAACCCCTTCAAGCTTCCTAGTTGCGATGGCTCCACAACTAAGTCCTTTCACGAGGACATCTGACGTGACAGTTGGCGCCCACTGTGGGGCCAGCACACAATGGATTTGAGTTCTTGAAGGGCAACTTCGAAGGGCTCAAGTGATACGTAGTGGGCCGGATGACCAAGAGCTGTCGCGGCAAGATCTACATCGACGACGAAGGCTGGGGTCCCGACGCCGGTTCAATTGAGTACGGGTACCGGGTCCCCTTCGGCGGAATCCACGTCTTCATCGGCCGGATCGGTGAGCCGGGCCCTGAGCCGGACAACTGCACCGACCTCGTCGAGACGGCTCAGCGTGCGAGGAAGACTCGAGTTCAACCTGTCATGAAGCATGCCTTCGTGGGCTGCATCCACGGAGAGGAACTCTCTGAAGGATCTGGAGATGGGGGTCAGACGGCCGTCCTCTCAAACGGTGATTCGTCTGCCGGCTCAACAGATTCGTTGTACCAAGTACAAGACGGCGTGCTCAGGGGCTGTTCCGATGGCACCAGTATTCCGGACCCCTGTGAGCCGCCAAGATGGGCAGGAATCTTTATGGTTGGGACTCAGCCCGGCTCTAACTCTACAGCTGCCGCAGCAATAATGTTCGGGATAGGGACAGCCGGGGCAGGTGGCCCTATGCGCCCGCCGGCTCAGGTGCTGATAGACCTCATGGACAAGCTTACGACTCTATTAACCGCCACGGTTATTCCTGCAAATAAAGATGAGCATGACGCGGAGGTGGCACGGGTGCGTGAGGAGATAGCTCAAGCCAAGGAGGCCTTGGCAGCTGAGGATACTAGAATAGCCACAGAGCGGGCGGCTCTTGATGCTCGGGCACAGCGGTTGCAGTCAGAAGCTTACCAGCTCACGATGAGCTTAAACGCGTCCAATGAGGTGATGAGGAGGAGACATCAGAAAACCCAGTCCCGTCTACCTCCGAAATACGACCCGCGAGTTCTTTTTGCTACACCCGGAGCTGGCCCATGTAACCCGCCCGAGACCAAACAGTTTATGACAGCCGGAGCAGGGGGACCAGTTCAGCCTCGAGAGATGCCACCTCCTCATGTGAGCGTGGCACCACCGCGTTATGTGCCGGTACCGCCGGGCCACTTTTCCAACCCCATGGAGAACTTAATCGCAGCTTCGGCACGTTTGGCGGCTCTTCCCATGGACGGCGATGACCCGACGGTGGTGGAGACCCGAAGGGTCAGAGAACTTCTTCAGACGGCCTTGGCTCAACAAGAGACCTATTCTTATAGTCGGGACAGGATCCATTCAACTCCACCGCCTTGGTTAGCACCGCCTCATCAGAACCAGAGCCCGAGTTACAGCAGGCACATGGAGTCTGATGCTTTGTCAAGCAACGCCCAACACTGTAACCAACCCAGTGACTATAACCTGGTGCAAGATCGAGTCCGTCAGGAGAACGAGCAGGCGGCCCAGCTGGCGGCTCAACAGGCAGCTCATCAAGATTTCCCGGAGTATCCAACGACTTCCGTTGAGACGGTAGTAGCCACTAGAAACGGTGGTGTTCCCTGCTTGGTACCGGCTTTGCGTAATGTTAGTCTACCCAAGGACTTCAAGGGACCTCGAAAGGTGCCAAATTACACGGCCGACTTACAGCCCGGAGCATGGATCGAGACTTATGAGATGGCCATGGAGCTGTTGGAAGTCAGTGATGCGGTAATGGCTAAATACTTCACCATGATGTTAGATGGAACGGCCCGGTCTTGGTTAAAAGGTTTACCACCCAATTCCATTGGCTCATGGGCAGAGTTAGAAGCCTATTTTATCCAGAACTTCAAGGATACCTGTAAGCAGTCTATGTTGATTGTGGACTTGACGAACTGTAAGCAGGAGGAGGGTGAATCCACCACTCATTGGGTATGTCGGGTCAAGGAGATAATACATTCATCTGATAAGATGGATGCCGGCTCTGTAGTCCTTATGTTGGAGAAAAATTGCCGCTTTGAGCCGCTGAGACAGAAACTGGGGCATCTTAAACGTGACTGCAACGACATGGGTACGCTGATGGCGGCTTTAGTCAAATATGCCGATTCTGATAGTACTAAGGATCCCGCGTCTGATGATGAGAAGACAGGGAAGGGAAAAAGGAACGGCAATGGAAAGGCTCAACACCATAACCCGATGAATCAAGGAGGCAATAAGCGTAAGGCGGATGGTAACCCAGAGTTTGTGGCCAACGCGAATGCGCAAGGTAACAATCAGAGACGTAAGGGTAAGCCGCCTCGATCCGGCGGGTCAAGCCCATCGCTTGAGTAGCTACTTAATGAGCCCTGCCCGAGACACGGCACCCGGGAGCGCCCCGCCACACATCTGTGGAAAGATTGCACAATCATGAAGGCGTTTGAAAATTCCAATGCTTTTGATGACACTCATGGATCTGGCGGCGGCTCAGGGGCTGGCGGTTTTCATGGCCCGGGCGGTGGTTCAAACTTCGGCTTTCAGGGAGATCCAGGCGGTAATAATCAGCAGCAGTCTGGTCAAGGAGGGCAACAGCAGCAGCAGTCGGGTTATCAAAGCCATCTGAAGCATTTGAGTGGTGGGCAGTATCACGTGTTTACCATTAGCTTATGCAAACATGACCAGAAGGTTCATAAGAGGGTTGTGAATTCTGTTGAGCCGGCAATTCCTCGTTATTTGAGGTGGTCAGAACAGCCCATCATATGGAGCAGAGAAGATCACCCTCCACGAGTCGATAATCCGGGTCAGTTAGCCTTGGTGGTAGCACCTCAGGTTGGTGGATATAAATTCACTAATGTACTCATGGACGGAGGTAGCAGCATCAATATGCTCTACTACGAGACCTTTCAACGCATGGGGTTGACTGACAAGAATTTGAGAACATCCAACACTGTTTTCCATGGAGTGGTTCCTGGCAAGTCGGCTTACCCAGTTGGCAAGACTGAACTGGAGGTGGCCTTTGGAGATGAATATGACAACAGGGCCGAGAAATTGATGTTTGAAGTGGTTAGAATCAGGAGTCCATATCACGCTCTGTTTTAGCGACCGGCTTATGCTAAGTTCATGGCACGACCATGTTACGTTTATTTACAGCTCAAGATGCCGGGTCACAAGGGTACCATCACTGTGCATGGGAATCGAAAGGTGGCTTTGGAGTGTGAAGAAGGCGACGCGGCTTACGCTGAGTCTACTTGTGCTGCGGAGGAGCTCAAATTTTATCAAGACAATGTTGACCCGGCAGATATGACCTCCCTAAAGAAGCCAACTACAGAGCATGACCCGGCGTTGAAGTTTAAATCGACCGCCGAGACAAAGCTTGTTGACTTTACCCAGGTGACTCCGCCAAGCAATTCAGCATTAGCAGCAATTTGGATCCCAAATAGGAAAGCGCGCTCATCGAGTTCATCTGTGAGAACCGGGACATCTTTGCATGAAAACCTTCTAACATGCCGGGTGTACCAAGGGAACTCGCTGAGCACACTCTCAATATTGATCCGAAGTATAATCCGGTCAGGCAGTTTCTTCGGCATTTTAACGAAGAGAGACGGAAAGCCATTGGATAGGATGTTGCCCGGCTCTTAGCAGCTGGGTTCATTGTTGAAGTTTTTCACCCGGAGTGGTTGGCTAAGCCGGTGCTTGTGCATAAAAAGAACGGCACTTGGCGAATGTGTGTAGATTACACGGACTTAAACAAGGCTTGTCCGGCTGACCCCTTTGCTCTCCCCCGTATTGATCAAATCATTGATGCTACGGCGGGTTGTGAACGTTTGAGTTTCTTGGATGCTTACTCTGGTTATCATCAGATCAAAATGGCAGTTAAGGACCAGGAGAAGACGGCTTTCATCACTCCGCTTGGAGCCTTCTGTTATGTATCCATGCCGTTTGGGCTCAAGAGTGCTCAAGCGACTTATCAGCGGTGCGTGCAGAACTGTTTACACGACCAAATTGGGCGTAATGTTCATGCCTATGTAGATGACATCATGGTGAAATCCAGAGAAAAGGAAACCTGGATATCTAACTTAAAAGAGACCTTTGATAATCTCCGGGTTTATAAGATGATGCTTAATCCGGCCAAGTGTGTGTTTGGTGTACCCGTAGGCAAGCTCTTGGGTTTTTTGGTCTCCAACAGAGGTATTGAAGCTAATCCGGAGAATATCAAGGCGATTACCTCTCTGGCTAAGCCGGCGTGCATCAATGATGTTCAGCGGCTGGCGGGTCGTGTTGCCGCTTTAAGCTGGTTCATAAGCCGGTTAGGTGAGAAGGCCCTACCGTTATATCAGATGATGAAGAAAACAGACACTTTTGTCTGGAGTGGTGCTGCTGATGCTGCCTTTGAACACTTAAAAAGACAGTTGTCTGAACCACTGATTCTTGCAGCTCCTATTGATAAAGAGCCGTTGCTGTTATACGTGGCTGCCAATTCACGAGCCGTCAGTGTTGCTCTCGTGGTGGAGCGTAAGGAAGCTGGCAAGGAGCATCCGGTTCAACGGCCGGTTTACTATATCAGTGAGGTGCTCATTGAGTCTAAACAAAGGTATCCACATTGGCAGAAACTCGTTTACGGGGTGTTTATGGCCAACCGAAAGTTGAAGCAGTACTTTCAAAGTCATCCTATAACTGTGGTAAGTTCTGCCCCTTTGGGAAACATCATCTAGAATAGGGAGGCCACATGATGAGTCGCCAAAAGTGGGCTATCGAGCTTGGGCCTCATGATTTGAAGTACATGCCACGTACTGCTATTAAGTCTCAGGCCTTGGTAGACTTTATCAATGATTGGAAAGAGTTGCAGGCACCTGAGGAGAAGCAAGATAACACATACTGGACTATTCACTTTGACGGGTCCAGGCAGCTAGAAGGCTCGGGGGCTGGAGTTGTTTTAACTTCCCCTCGAGGTGAAAAATTTTGTTATGTACTCCGGCTTATGTTTCCATGTACTAACAATGCAGCTGAGTATGAGGCCTTACTCCATGGTCTCCGGATGGCCAAGGAGATGAACTTAAGCCGGGTAAGGTGTTTGGGCGACTCAGATCTCGTGGCTCAGCAGGTGTCAGGCAAGTGGGATTTCAAGGATCCCCTTATGGCGGCTTATCATCATGAAGTAGATGCGGTGGCTGGTCACTTCAAGGGTTATCAAGTGGAGCACATTGATCGAAGGAAGAATGAGGCGGCTGATGCTTTAAGCCGGTTGGGATCTCAACGTAAGCCGGTGCCGCCTAACACCTTTCTCGATATTTTACATAACCCTTCTGTCAAGGTGCCTACCGAGGAAGAACTAGCAGTGCCAGACCTGGAGGCACAGCTGGTGGCAGCTCTTCACGTTATCCCAGATTGGACAGTGTCGTATTTGGCTTATATGACCCGGGGAGAGTTACCTGAGGATGAGATGTTGGCAAGACAAATTGTCAAGCGCTCTAAATCTATGACGATTGTTCACGGCGAGTTACATCACCTAAGTGTCACTGGGCATTTCAATGCTATGTGTCACCTGCAGAAGGCCAAGAAATACTTCATGAGATCCATGAAGGGGATTGTGGCCATCATGCTGAGTCAAAGTCTCTTGTAGCCAAAGCTTTCCGTCATGGTTTGTACTGGCTGACGGCTCATGCTGATGCGGAGGATCTGGCCAGTAAATGTAACGGTTGTCAAAAGTTCTCGCGACGAGCTGATGTGCCGGCTCAAGAGTTGAGGATGATCCCAATCACTTGGCCGTTTGCGGTCTGGGGGCTTGACATGGTTGGACCTTTCAAGAGGTCTAAGGATAAAAAGACACATCTCCTTGTGGCAGTGGATAAGTTTATAAAGTGGATTGAGGCAGAGCCAGTCAGTAAGTGTGATGCAGCCACGGCGGTTCAGTTCATGAAAAAGGTGATCTTTCGTTTTGGTTTCCCACACAACATTATAACTGATAATGGTACTAATCTCTCCAAGGGTGCCATGGAAGAGTTCTGTCAACGAGAACATATCCGGCTTGATGTCTCGGCTGTTGCTCATCCTCAATCCAATGGTCAAGCAGAAAGAGCTAATTAAGAGATCCTGAAGGGTATCAAGCCCCGGCTCTTTGTCCCCTTACAGCGAACTCCGGGTTGTTGGGTGGAGGAGTTACCTTCTGTGTTATGGAGCATCAACACTACGCCTACCAGATCTACAGGCTACACACCTTTCTTTATGGTGTATGGTGCAGAGGCAGTCCTGCCAAGTGAAATCCGGCACGACTCACCCCGCATGGCGGCTTACATGGAGGCGGATAACGAAAGAACTCGTCAGGATGCACTTGACTTGTTGGATGAGGAGTGAGACTTGGCAATAGCCTGATCGGCTATTTACCAGAAAGACCTGCGCTGCTATCACAGCCGCCGGGTGAGGAGCAGAACCTTTCAGGAAGGCGACTTAGTACTCTGTCTTATCCAGGATCAATCTGACATGCACAAGCTATCTCCGCCTTGGGAAGGACCCTTTGTGGTCAGCAAGAATCTGAACAACGAGTCGTACTACCTCATTGATGTTCGAGAGCACAAAGACTCACGTAAATCGGAGGAGGAGACCCGCCGGCCATGGAATATCGCCCATCTCCAGCCTTACTATACTTGAGCCACCGGCTCTCAAGATGTATATATTTTGATGATGTACATATTATATAAAGAAATAAAGCAGGACCTCTGTCCTTTTTTCCTCAAAAATGTTTATATGTCTCCATTATCAGGTGGTGAAAACTACCAACAGGGAGCGGATCATATATGAATCCGGCTTTTCCTTTGGTCCGGCTTATGATCATATCTGAATCCAGCCATGATCACTTGGGGGCTTCCTGTTCAAACATAGGTCATATTCGAACCAAAGAGAACATAGCTGTCGATACCCACTTGATCGACATACTGCCAAACCTACTTGCGGGCTTCTTGATCATATTTGAATCACAGCTTAACCCCTTTGGGTCTGACGTGGATCGTATTCGAATCATCGTCATTAAACAACTCTTATGGTCACTTGGGGGCTTCATGTTCAAACATTGGTCGTATTCGAACCAAAGTGAACATAGCTGTCGATACCGACTTGATCGGCATCGCCAAAGTCACGGGGGGCTATATGATCGTATCCGAATCTTAGCCTAACCCCTTTGGAACGGTTTACTGATCGTATTCGAATCAGAAGCCTGTGAATGTTGTTTATTATCCATCATAAGCATAATTATTTTGACTATGTTGAGACCTTCTGGAAAGCATTATGAGATAGTTTTTTGTCTCTTCCGGTTTAATATTGGTCCCCCTAGGTTGTTAAGTACCAGGTGAACATCATATAAGCAGGAAAGATTATCAAAAGGGATCGGAGGTATGCTATTACGGCTATGTTTAACAAATATAGTCGTAAACCGGCTTGTATAAACCGTCTTTTGTTCGTGCTCCGGGTTATCAATACTTTATGTAACCCCCGACGCGATAAACCGCCAAGGGAATTTTGTTTATTTTATGTGCAGGATAAGGCAAGAAAATTTAAACATCGTGGAAATAAACGATCAACATCAGCTAGACATATATAGCGATAGCGGCTTACGAAAGTGTTAAGCGCTAGGAACATGCGCGAAGGCATGACAAACATTGATAAGTTTTTTCTACCCTATTACAAGACTCCCCGAGTCTGAATAAATGAAGCATTGTTTTTTTACAAAAAGCCTGGCGATTCACTCCTTTGGTGGGCTTGAAGATTCCGGCTTATCCTTCTCCGCCTCTCCGCCGGTTGCTTTGTCCTGGAAGGTTGACGAGGCCCAATCAATGCCACTCAAAGCTTCAAACTCAGCGTCATCATGCATTAAACCGGCTGGGTCCCCTTCAAGGGCAAAAGTATGCTTACGCGTTGGGGGGATTAGGCTGACTTGGTCATATGGAATGTTTGGAATTCTCCGGTTCTCGCTGTCATAGCCCGGTGAATACTTGGCAAGATCAGTATCATTCCCAATAAGGGTAGCCACAGGACGTATGATTTTGACACAGGCGGTGAAATCGTGATCATCAAATATAGTACCGTCCTCCTTCAGGCACTACTAGGAAAAGGCATGCTAGTGGCGCACCAGTTTTGCCTTCTAATGGCGCACTACTGGTGCGCCACTAGCATCACGCCATTAGAATTAAATTCTAATGGCGCACCACAGGTGCGCCATTAGTATCTGGTGTTCTAATGGCGAACCACCTAGTGCGCCATTAGTATTGCCCACAGTGCGCCATTAGAATTCCTCCCTGTCGGTGTCAAAACCGGCGGATCTCGGGTAGGGGGTCCCGAACTATGCGTCTAGGCGGATGGTAACAGGAGACAAGGGACACGATGTTTTTACCCAGGTTCGGGCCCTCTCGATGGAGGTAAAACCCTACTCCTGCTTGATTGATATTGATGATATGGGTAGTACAAAAGTGGATCTACCACGAGATCAAGGAGGCTAAACCCTAGAAGCTAGCCTATGGTATGATTGTTGTAATGGTTGTTGCCCTACGGACTAAAACCCTCCGGTTTATATAGACACCGGGGATGGCTAGGGTTACACAGAGTCGGTTACAATGGTAGGAGATCTACATATCCGTATTGCCAAGCTTGCCTTACACGCCAAGGAAAGTCCCATCCGGACACGGGACGAAGTCTTCAATCTTGTATCTTCATAGTCTTGGAGTCCGGCCGACGATGATAGTCCGGCTATCCGGACACCCTCAGTAGCCCCTGAACCAGGCTTCAATGACGATGAGTGCGGCACGCATATTGTTCGGCATTGCAAGGTGGGTTCCTCCTCCGAATAATTCATAGAAGATTGTGAACACCAGGATAGTGTCCGACTCTGCAAAGTAATTTCCACATTCCACTGTAGAGAGAATATTATGTACACAAGTTCAATCCGCTGACGTATTTTGTGGCATGACGTCACACCACCACCAAGCCTTTACTTGAATCGTTTTTTATTATACCACCTCAACATGTTTACCGAAGCGGTTTCCTTGGCACGTCTTGTCGAAGCAGAGATCGTGTTCCAATTATTTTGGGATTCTCATCAATACAGACGTGGGTAACCCAACCGCGCCATTGATGGTGGAGCTTTGGAGATAAGCGAGTTTTATCAGGCCGGTGGGGACGCATAGTCTTCGTCCGCCCATATATAAGGGGATAAGGATCCACCTTTTTACCTACGCCTTCTTCCTCCTCTGCTTATCCATCTCTGCGCACTCGAGCTCCAGCGCACAAGTCCTCGTCTCGACCTTCTCCGACCATGTCTGGAGCGGGAGGCAAATGGTTGGCCTCCTCCGTTATGGAGGAGCACATCGCAAAGTTGCGCAGCGCCGGATACCTTTCCGGCGACATCGCGCACCGGCTGCTCGACAAGGGGTAGCTCATCCCCACCCGCAGGCCCCATGAGAGGGTTGTATTCCTTCCCCACTTCCTCTGCGGACTGGGCTTCCCACTTCATCCCTTTGTCCGGGGGCTCATGTACTACTACGGCCTGGATTTCCACGATCTGGCGCCAAACTTCATCCTCAACATCTCGGCGTTTATCGTCATGTGCGAGGCCTTCCTCTGCATCCGGCCTCACTTCGGCTTGTGGCTCAAGACCTTCAATGTCAAGCCGAAGGTGGTGAAGGGCGCTCAAGCGGAGTGCGGAGGCGCCATGGTGGGCAAAATGCCAAACGTCACCTGGCTCGAGGGGGCCTTCATGGAGTCCATCAAGGGATGGCAATCGGGGTGGTTCTACATCACCGAGCCGCGCGACCCTAAATGGGCAGCGGCCGCCGAGTTCAGATCTGGTATCCCTATGCAGCTCACCTCCTGGAAAGAGAAGGGCTTGTGATGGAGTAGTTCGGAGGAGCTGACCGGACTCCAGTCCTGTCTCCAGACCCTGGTGAACAAGAATCTTAGGCTTGTAAATGTGATCCAGGTCATGCTCGTCCGCCGGATTCTCCCCTACCAACAACGGGCCTTCAATTTGTGGGAGTTCGATCCGGCACAACACCGGACCCTGAGCGGGCTCTTCGACACGACGTACGAAGCTGCCCGGAGGGTGCTGTTCAAGGGCGGAGAAGCCCCCGCGTCCGCGACTGAAGATTGCGGATTCAGCACCAAGCGCTCGGCCGGCGAGTTAAGCTTTGTTATCCTCTATGGGACAGTTATTTTCTTTCATAGTTTAATTCTATGCGGGATCTAAAACTCCCAATGCCTTTGACAGGACTGGCAAAGGACATCCGGACAGGTAGACTGTCTGGCTCCCTTTCCCGAAGACCCAGCGGACGCCCACTTAACCTGGCTGCTGGTCTCGGCACTTTATGTGGTACCGGAGAAGAAGGCCACGGGAACTCAAAGAAGTTCCCGGCGCCAGGTGATATTGGACTCATCGTCCGATGGCTCCGAGGCGGACTCCTCCCCCGAAGACGAGGAGGAGAAAGAGGACTCTCTTGCAGAGGCGGGAGAGAGGAAGAGGAAGGCTTCCCCAAAGGGGGAGGCCGAAGGGTCCAAGAGGGGAAGGACCCATCCCCCGGACAGCTCCGCCAACGCCAATGTTGGCGACGAAGAGTGGCCCTCAAGGGCCAGGCCTCCGGCAAGATCCTAAGCATCCGGATTCCTGAATGATTCATAATGTATCTTTTGTGTCACGTAGTGTCCTTCTAATGCCGCATACTGCCTGTAGTCCGGCCGATGATGATCTTCCCGCTTCATCGAGCGGGTCCCTGCCTTCGTCGGATGTGGATTCCATTCCGACCGCCTCCACCCCTCGCGGTGCTGACGACACCGATGTGGGATCCCGGGAGGGGACCCATCAGGAGGAGGCTCCGGAGGTGCCGCAGGGCAACATCCCGGACTTTGCGCCGGACTCTATGCCGGAACCTGCAGTGGTTCGAGAGTCCGACAGGTGGCCCCTTCGCAAGAAGGGCAAGACTGTGACACCGGCAGCCTCCGTCCAACCGGAGGCGCCGGACAACTTGTTGGAGGCACTCAATGGCGCTTCCATCGAGGTAGAACACCGCACTATTATGAGTGCGGTGATTCAGAAGGTTCAGCTCGCTAAGAGCGGGCTGACCGAAGCCTGCAGTAGCCTTCTAACAGGCTTTGAGGTAAGAAGTTTAAAATATGTAATGTAATACCGCATAGACAGTAGCCCCTGATGCTCGGTTCGGTGTTCGGAAAGAAAAACCGGATTGAGGATCTAAAAAAGATATACGCAGGAGTGCTAAAAATTATGTCAATATGGGTTTGCAGTGCTCGCTGCTTCTTGACCTCTGCCTTGACCGATCATGCGGTGGTCGGTGCTTGAAGCAGGACCTCGGCGGTCCGAGCAAGAGCTCGGCCTTGCCAAGAAGCAGTTCGAGGACAAAGAAGGTGAGTAACATCACTTTAAAATTTGTACCTTACATAAAAGTATTTTGGTTGCAATAAAAATAACAAGGATAACATGGGTACTGCAGGGGCCACGAACGAGGTGGCGACCCTGAAGGAGGCCATGTCCGCGACAACGCATGCGGCGGCCAACGAGCAAGAGCGAGAGAAGCAGGAGGTACGGGTGGCGGAGGTGCGGCAAGAGCTCCAGGCTCTCATGGAAAAGCATGAGAGTTTGGAGCGTGACTCAAAGACTCGAGAGTCCGAGCTTGCCTCGGCTCTTGAAAGTGCCAAAGCCGCTAAGGCCGAGGCCCGTAAGGACCTCCAGGAGGTTGAGGATGTGAAGAAAATAGCGGCGGTTAAGGCATTTTTCATGCTAAGCAAGCATGTTAATGTAAATTACCTGTTACTTACCCAAATCCGGAGCTCTCCAGGGGCGTTTGCAGATCTGCCTCTCAGTGTATCTGATGCCGCCGCATTCTACCGCGGCGAGGAGGGGAGCTCAACGGAGAAGGTCTTCGGTCTCGATCGCTGAGGCGGACATCCGTGCCCCTAGCGACCAGCTGAAGCAGCTGGTCGAGCTCCACACGGTAGCCGAGCAGGCCATGAAGGGCCTCATAGTCCGGCTGTGGCATGGAGAGGCCATGCCTGGGAGCTACTTCGGCCTTGTGCGGCGGCTGGTGGAAGCGTGCCCCTGGGTGGAGGTCATCAAGCGCTCCGCCTGTATTGAAGGTGCTCGTCGGGCCCTTGCCCGCGCAAAGGTGCACTGGGGCAGGCTGGATGCGGAGAGGCTTATCACTGACGCGCCGCCAGCGGGCAAGGAGTATCGTACGCCCGAGATGTACTATAAGACTGTCCTGAAGGGTGCCCGCAAGATTGCGGACGAGTGCCCCAGAGATGTAGTTATTGAGTAAACTCACAATGTGTTATCCTGTGCGCTGAAACTTTGTTCATATGCTCTAAGCAACGCTTATTGATTTAAAATATTACCTTCTGTGCGCCCGTTTATAAAATCTGAGAGATGGCAAGTCGTTGGCTTCAGCCCCCATGCCACGAGTGCTGGGGTGTTCGGGATAAACTTGAGCACTCTTGTTCCCATTTTTGGGTCCATCTAGGGAGGCGCTCAACACAACGAACAAGGCAACCGGACTTATAATGCTTGAACACTCTCACTTAGCCATAGAATTCTATAATTTTAAATTTCGGCGAAGCCCCTAGTATTCGGAAGACCGAGTTCGGGGCACTATCCACGCCTGGGCCGGACACAAGCGGTTCCTCGCTCGAAGCGGCATAAGTCTTTAGGGACTCGAAAAGACCTCTCGAATAGCGACCAGTCTCTCGCCTTATCATGACAGTCAGTTTTAGCTTTCTCCTTGGCGCCGCCCGGCTCAACCGGGCGCGATCGCGAGTGGTTCTCCCAGTGCTACCTTAGCCGACAGAACGGAACGTAAGGTACCAAAACATGGGAGCCGGGCAAACCCAACTATTGACCCAAGACATGATTCGGTGCCGATGCATATAATGCTATAAGTTCGGGGTGCCGCACTTGTGAAAGTGTTCGGACTTATCACACCATAATGCGGGAAACATAAGCCCCTGGTGTATTCGGCAGTACCAAAATTGTACGGGTGCAAGATGTCAAGAATAAACATATATGTAAAAAAGGGTTATGCAATTATAAACAAAAAGTGATGCATTGTTTATTCAAGAGATTCTGCCATGATTGCAGAACGATACAAATAGTACGGTAAGCAAGGGCTGGACTATTGGAGGTGTCTCCCTCCAGGGGTAGGCTGCGGAATGGTGTATTTAACAAATTTAATGCTCGTAATGGAGACCACCTGAGTGTTCGTCGTAGCCTGTGTCCCTCCCTGGCTGTTGCATCGTGAGTTCGGCAGATCTACTGCCGGACAGGGCCTCTGGTGAACGGAATCCTGTGAAAAAATAAAAAAAAGGAAGAAAAAAGAGTGACACACTTGGGAGCCCCTGGTGTGGTTAAGCCGCACTCTAGGCCTGTCGTGGTCGTGCCCCTCACCCTATGCGCATGGTATCTTCAGAGCGTAATGATGTACACGAAGAGCTGGTCTTGCAATCATGCAAGTGCTGGGGTTGGGGCCGCATTGCTACGCGTGCTCGGAACATGCCAGGTGGTCTTGATTGATGTTACTCCGGGCGCGTTTGGCTATGTCCGGTCGTTTAACGGCCGGACTCGAAAATTGCCTTAAAAGGTTGCTTTGTACTTCTGCCGCGAGAGCCGCTGTGTGTACCTCCGTTCGGAGGGAGTGTCGGTGTCAAAACCGGCGGATCTCGGGTAGGGGGTCCCGAACTGTGCGTCTAGGCGGATGGTAACAGGAGACAAGGGACACGATGTTTTACCCAGGTTCGGGCCCTCTTGATGGAGGTAAAACCCTACGTCCTGCTTGATTAATATTGATGATGTGTATTACAAGAGTGGATCTACCACGAGATCAAGGAGGCTAAACTCTAGAAGCTAGCCTATGGTATGATTGTTGTAATGGAGGTTATGTCCTACGGACTAAAGCCCTCCGGTTTATATAGACACCGGACAGGGCTAGGGTTACACAGAGTTGGTTACAATGGTAGGAGATCTACATATCCGTATTGCCAAGATTGCCTTCCACGCCAAGGAAAGTCCCATCCGGACACGGGATGGAGTCTTCAATCTTGTATCTTCGATGTCTTGGAGTCCAGCGGACGATGATAGTCCGGCTGTCCGAACACCCCCTAGTCCAGGACTCCCTCAGTAGCCCCTGAACCTGGCTTCAATGACGATGAGTCCGGCGTGCATAATGTTCGGCATTGCAAGGCGGGTTCCTCCTTTGAATAATCCAGAGAAGATCGTGAACACCCGGATAGTGTCCGGCTCTGCAAAATAAATTCCACATTCCACCGTACAGAGAATAAAATGTACACAAGTTCAATCTGCTGACGTTTTTCGTGCCATGACGTCACACCACTACCAAGCCTTTACTTGAATCGTTTTTTATTATACCACCTCAGCGCGTTTAGCGAAGCGGTTTCCTTGGCACGTCTTGTCGAAGCAGAGATCGTGTTCCCCTTATTCCGAGAATCTCATCAATACGGACGTGGGTAACCCAACCGCGCCATTGATGGTGGCGCTTGGGAGATAAGCAAGTTTTACCAGGCTAAGGGGCGACGCATAGTCTTCGTCCACCTATATATAAGGGATAAGGATTCACCTTCTCACCTACGCCTTCTTCCTCCTTTGCTTATCCATCTCCGCGCACTCGAGCTCCAGCGCCTAAGTTCGCAAATCTCGCCTCGACCTTCTCCGACCATGTCCGGAGCGGGAGGTAAATGGCTGGCTTCCACCGTTAAGGAGGAGCATATCACAAAGCTGCGCAGCGCCGGATACCTTTCCGGCGACGTTGCGCACCGGCTGCCCGACGAGGGGTAGCTCATCCCCACCCCTGGGCCCCATGAGAGGGTCGTTTTCCTCCCCCACTTCCTCCGCGGACTGGGCTTTCCACTTCACCCCTTTGTCCGGGGGCTCATGTTCTACTACGGCCTGGATTTCCATGATCTGGCGCCGAACTTCATCCTCAACATCTTGGCGTTTATCGTCGTGTGCGAGGCTTTCCTCTGCATCCAGCCCCACTTCGGCTTGTGGCTCGAGACCTTCAATGTCAAGCCGAAGGTAGTGAAGGGCACTCAAGCGGAGTGCGGAGGCGCCATGTTGGGCAAGATGCCCAACGTCCTTTGGTTCGAAGGGGCCTTCGTGGAATCCGTCAAGGGGTGGCAATCGGGGTGGTTCTACATCACCGAGCCGCGTGGCCCTACGTGGGCGGCGGCCCCCGAGTTCAGATCTGGTATCCCCACGCAGCTCACCTCCTGGAAAGAGAAGGGTTTGCTGTGGGGCAATTCGAAGGAGCTGACGGGACTCCAAGCCTGTATCCAGAAGCTGGTTAACGTGGTCCAAGTCATGCTCGTCCGCCGGATTCTCCCATGCCAAGAACGGGCATTCAATTTGTGGGAGTTCGATCCGGAACAGCACCAGGCGCTGAGCGGGCTCTTCGACACAACGTCTGGCGCTGGAGGGTGCTGTTTAAGGCGCTGGTTTCCCATCCGCGACGGAAGATCGCGGATTCCACTCGCAGCTTCCAGCTGACGAGGTAAGTGATTCTACCCCTTTACGGGACACTTGTTGTTAATAATTTGACCCGTAATAATTTGACCCTAAGCGGGTTTTTTAATCTCCCTTCTCCTTTGACAGGAATGGATGAAGAAGGCCGAGCAGCTCGTCTGCCCGGCTCCCATGCCAGAAGACCCAGTGGGCGCCCGTCTGGCGGGTTGTTGGTTCCGCACCAACTGGTGCCGAGAAGAAAAACAAGAAGGTGGCCACGGGCACTCGAAAGATTTCCCGTTTTCAGGTGTCCGACGACTCCGAGGCGGATTCCTCCCCCAAAGACGAGGAGGAGGAAGAAGACTCTCTCCCAGAGGGGGGAGAGAGAAAGAGGAAGGCCTCCCCAACAGGGGAGGCCAAAGCGTCCAAGAGGGGAAGAACTATTCCCCCGGACAGCTCCGCCAACACCAACGTTGGCGAAGAAGAGTGGCCCTCGAGGGCCAGGCCTCAGGCGAGATCGTAAGTATCCGGATCCCTGAATGATCTGTAATTTCTTTTTGTCACATAGTGTCCTTCTAACGCCGCATACTGTCTGCAGTCGGGCCGACGATGATCTCCCTGCTTCGTCGAGCGGGTCGTTGGCTGCATCGGACGTGGAATCCGTTCCGACTGCCTCCACCCCTCGCGCCGCTGAGGATGCCGAGGTGGGATCCCGGGAAGGGACCCATCAGGAGGAGGCTCGGGCGCCGCAAGGCAACCTCCGGACTTTGCGCCGGACTCTCGCCGGAACCCACAAGTGGATCGAGTCCGTGCGCCCCTTTGCAAGAAGGGCAAGACCGTGACACCGGCGGCCTCCGTCCAACCGGAGGCGCCGGACAACTTGTTGGAGGCGCTCAAAGGCGCTTCCATCGAGGAAGAACACCGCACTATTATGAGTGCGGTGATTGAAAAGTTCAGCTCGCCAAGAGCGGGCTGACCAAGCTCTGCAGCAGCCTTCTAACAGGCTTTGAGGTAAGAAGTTAAAATTATGTAATGTAATACCGCATAGACAGTATCCCCTGATGCTTAGTTCGGCGTTCGGAAAGAAAAGCCGGACTGAGGATCTATAAAGATATATGCAGGGTTGCTTAAGAAATATGTCAATATGGGTTTGCAGGCTGCGCTGCTAACCTCTGCCGCACTGACTGCGGAGGTCGGTGCATTGAAGAAGGATCTCGAGCGTTCCGAGCAAGAGCTCGGCCATGCCAAGAAGCAGCTCGAGGAAAAAGAAGGTGAGTAACACCACTTGAAAGATTTACCTTACAGAAAAGGATTTAGGTTACAATAAAAATGACAAGGATAACGTGGGTACTGCAGGGGCCACTAACGAGGTGGCAACCCTGAAGGAGGTTGTGTCATGACGAACGCAATCTTGGCTGCGAACAGCAGAGCGAGAGAAGCAGGAGGCGCGGGTGGCGGAAGTGCGGCAAGTGCTCCAGGATCTCATGGAGAAGCATGAGAGTTTGGAGCGTGACTCAAAGACTCGAGAGTCCGAGCTCGCCTTGGCTCTCGAAAGTGCCTAAGTCCGCCAAGGCCGAGGCCCATAAGGCCCTTCAGGAGGTTGAAGATGTGAAGAAGATAGCGGCGGGTAAGGCATTTTTCATGCAAAGCAAGCATGTTAATGTAAACTACCTGACACTTACCCGCATTCGGAGCTCTCCAGGGGCATTTGCAGATCTGCCGTGCAGTGTATCCGATGCCGCCGCATTCTACCATGACCAGGAGGGGAGCTCGACGGAGAAGGTCTTCTGGTCTCAGTACGCTGAGGCCGGCCATCCGGTGCCCCCTAGCGACCAGCTGAAGCAGCTGGTCGAGCTCCACAAGGCGGCTGAGGAGGCCATGAAGGGCCTTATAGTCCAGCTGTGGCCTGGACAGGCCATGCCTGGGAGCTACTTCGGCCTTGTGCGGCGGCTGGTGGATGCATGCCCCTGGGTGGAGGTCATCAAGCGCTCCGCCTGTATTGAAGGTGCTCGTCGGGCCCTCGCCCGCACAAAGGTGCACTGGGGCAGGCTGGATGCGGAGAAGCTTCTCACTGACCCGCCGCCAGCGGGCAAGGAGTATCGTACGCCCGAAATTTACTATAAGACTGTCCTAAAGGGAGCCCACGACATTGCGGATGAGTGCCCCCGAGATGTAATTTTTGAGTAAACTCGCTATGTATTATCCTGTGTGCTGAAAACTTTGTTCATATGCGCTAAGCAACACTTGTTTAATTTAAAATATTACCTTATGTGCGACCGTTTATAAGGTCTGAGAGATGGCAAGTCGTTGGCTTCAGCCCCAAAGCATGAAAAGTCTTTGGGGTGTTCGGATAAACTTGAGCACTCTTGTTCCCATTTTGGGTCCATCGAGGAGGCACTCAACACAACGAACAAGGCAACCGGACTTATAATGTTTGAACACTCTCACTTAGCCATAGAATTCTATAATTTTAAATTTGGTGAAGCCCAGTATTCGAAGACCGAATTGGGCGCTATCCACGCCTTCGGACATTATCCGGTGCTTCGCTCGAGCGTCATAAGTCTTTAAGGACCCGAAAAGACCTCTCTAACAGCGACCGGTCTCTCGCCTTATCATGCCAGTCAGTTTTAGCTTTCTCCTTTGAGGCGCTCGCCCGCTCAACCAGGCGCAATCGCGATGGTTCTCCCAAGCCACCTTAGCCGGCGAGCGGAAGGTAAGGCACCAAAACGTGGGGCAGGCAAACCCAATTATTGACCCAAGACATGATTCGGAGCCGATTCATATAATGCTATAAGTTTGGGGTGCCGCACTTGTGAAAGTGTTCGGACTTATCACACCATAATGCGGGGAACGTAAGCCCCTGGTGTATTCGGCCGTACCAAAATATACGGGTGCAAGATGTCATTAATGAACATATGTGTAAAGTAATGCAATAATCAGGCAAACTATGCTGCATTATTTATTCAAGGAATTCTGCTATGAGTGCGGAAGGATACAAATAGTGCGGTAAGCAAGGGTTTGGACTAATTAAACATGTCCCCCTCCAAGGGTGGGCTGCGGACTTGATGTATATAATCAAATTTAATGCTCGTAATGGAGACCACCTGAGTGTTCGTCGCAACCTTCTTTCTTCCCTGGCTGTTGCATCGTGAGTTCGGCAGGTTCACCGCCGGACAGGGCCTCTGGTTAACGGAGTCCTCTATGTAAAAAGAAGGAAAATAATAATAAAAAAAGTGACACACTTGCGGGCCCTTGGTGTGGTCCAGCCGCACTCTGGGTCTATTGTGGTCGTGCCCCTTCCCCTACGCCCATGGTATCTCCAGGGCGTAATGATGTACGCGGAGGGTTGTTCTTGCGATCATGCGGGGGCTGGGGTCGAGGCTGCATTGCTACGCGTGCTCGGATTGTGCCAGGTGGTCCTGGTTGATGTTGCTCCGGGCGCGTTTGGCCGTATCCGGCCGTTTAACGGCCGGACTCGAAAATTGCCTTAAAAGGCCGCTCTGTACTTCTGCCGCGAGAGTCGTTGTATGTTCCTCCGTTCAGAGGGAGCGTTCCATATTTCCGTTGACCGTGATGACTCCACGAGGGCCTGGCATCTTGAGCTTGAGGTATGCATTATGCGGCACCGCTTTGAACTTTGCAAACACGGTTCGTCCGAGCAGAGCGTGATAGGCGCTGCGGAACGGGACTATGTCGAAGATTAACTCCTCGCTCCGGAAATTGTCCGGGGATCCGAAGACCACTTCCAGTGTGACTGAGCCTGTACAATTGGCTTCAACACCTGGTATGACGCCTTTAAAGGTCGTCTTTGTAGGTTTAATCCTTGAGGGGTCTATGCCCATCTTACGCACTGTATCCTGATAAAGCAGGTTCAGGCTACTGCCGCCATCCACCAGGACTCTCGTGAGGTGAAATCCATCGATGATTGGGTCTAAAACCAATGCGGCGAATCCGCCATGGCGGATACTGGTCGGATGGTCTCTTTGATCGAAAGTGATCGGGCAAGAGGACCTTGGATTGAACTTAGGGGCGACTGGCTCCATCGCATATACGTCCCTTAGTGCACGCTTCCGCTCCCTCTTGGGTATATGGGTTGCGTATATCATGTTCACCGTCCGCACTTGTGGGGGGAAACCCTTTTGTCCTCTACTGTTCGGCGGCCGGGTTTCTTCCTCGTCATCGCTATGCAGCCCCTTGTCATTGTTTTCGGCAATTAACTTGCCTGCCTGCTTGAATACCCAACAGTCTCTGTTGGTGTGGTTAGCTAGCCTTTTGGGGGTGCCATGTATCTGGCATAAGCGGTCGAGGATTCGGTCCAAATTGGACGGACCAGGAGTGGTTCTTTTGAATGGCTTCTTCCGCTGACTGGGTTTAGAGCCTCGGAATCTGGCGTTGACCGCCATATCCTCCTTGTCGTCGCCGTTAATACGGTGTTTATTTTTGCTTTGACGTGACCTGCCATTGTGGTCTTTAGTATCCGGACTGCCAGAATTTTTACTGAGGTTGTTAATGACGTGACCTGCTATCCTCTCCCGCACAAAAGCGGGTCATTAATGATGTGAGGGCTGCCATGGATTTCGGCTTTTCCTGTCCTAGGTGCCGGGCTAGCCACTCGTCGCGAATGTTATGTTTGAAGGCTGCGAGGGTCTCTGCATCAGGACAGTCGACGATTTGGTTTTTCTTTGTCAAGAACCGTGTCCAAAACTGTCTGGCCGATTCGTCTGGCTGCTGAATTATGTTGCTTAGGTCATCGGCGTCTGGTGGTCGCACATATGTGCCCTGGAAGTTGTCGAGGAATGCGGCTTCCAGGTCTTCCCAACACCCAATTGACTCTGCGGGCAAGCTGTTAAGCCAATTCCGAGCTGGTCCTTTAAGCTTGAGTGGGAGGTATTTGATGGCGTGGAGATCGTCGCCGCAGGCCATATGGATGTGAAGGAGATAATCTTCAATCCAAACTGCGGGGTCTGTTGTGCCATCGTAGGATTCAATGTTACGGGTTTAAACCCTTCAGGGATTTGATGATCCATTACTTCATCAGTGAAGTATAGCGGGTGTGCGGCGCCTCTGTATTGAGCAATATCACGACGTAGCTCGAGTGAGCGTTGTCTGCTGTGTTCGGCCCGGCCGGAGTTGTTGTATCCGGCGCGACGGTATTCGTCGTGGGTCGTGGGGCGCCCACTAAGTCCGGCGCGTTCCCTCTTGGCTTCGTACTCTTGGAGCGATGCCGGGGTGCAGTCTTCGTACTAGTGAGGCCTGGATGCCTCTCTATCGCGACCACGGGGTGGTCGGTCGGCCGTATTGTCCGCTGGTGATGAAGGTATGTATGCTTCCTCCTCTAATCGGGGGAGCAACTTGCATTTTGGGTAGCTCTTGGAGGAACGTTCGAGTTCATAATCTTCGGCCGCGAGGACCTCGGTCCATCGATTGGCCAGCAGGTCTTGATCAGCTTGAAGCTGCTGCTGCTTTTTCTTTAGGCTATTTGCTGTGCCCATTAGCCTGCATTTGAAACGCTCTTGTTTGACGGGATCCTCGGGCACGGCAATTAAGTAAATCGCCGAGGCTTGCTTCGTCTCCGGAGGGAGGCATGTAATTATCATCCTCGACCTCACTAGTAGAAAAAGGGTCAAACGTGCAGCACATTAGTGCCGGTTTGTATTAGAGCCGGCACTAATGTATACATTAGTGCCGGTTCCAACGGCTAGCCGGGCCGCTCTCATTAGTACCGGTTCGTGGCTAACCTTTAGCACCGGTTCGTGCCACGAACCGGTACTAATCAGGGTGGTGGCAGGATGTTGTCAGACTGGGCCCCCTCCAGCACCTTTAGTACCGGTTCGTGCCACGAACCGGTACTATAGGTCCTCCTGCATATAAACCCTTCGTCCAACTCGCTCTGTTCTTCCCCCTTTCCCCTCTCCTCTCCTCTCTGTTCTTCCTCTTCTCCCTCGAGCTCATCACACATTTTGCCCAAAATTTGTCAAGATTTGAAGGCCCCCATCCATTCAAGTGATCACAAAGGTTAGCAACTTTGTCCTTTCATCTCTCATTGCTAGATTAGCTCTTCCCATGTTTTGTATAGTTACTAATTTGTGAGTTTAGTAATTTGGGAGGAAATATATATATGTGCTAGTATTTGATTTATATGCAATTTGAGGTCAAAAATAACACTTAGTTTGCATATGTAGGTGTGGTTTACTTAGTGCCTTCTAAATCTCCGTCGTAACCACCGTTGATCGCCTTTTGTCCGTCACGGCACCACCTTGTGGTGAGCCTCTTAGTCATGAAATTTTATATAAAAATTGATGTTTGTGTGATTTGGATATATAGTTAATCATGTAATAATTATCTTACCCGTCGTTGTTTGTTATACATAGTGCCATGGTTTTGATATCCGTCCCCGTCGGCCCTCGTCCTTGTTATGATTCGGATGTGGTATATTCTCTTTTAAAACTATTTGTTACATTTTTATCTAGGAGGTATGTGAACCGGAAATTCTAACCGACCCTATTGTCGAGAGGTTAAATTTAGTTGAAAGAGAAAACGAGTACTTGAAAGAAAAATTGAAAAGAATTGAGGGGGAGAAGATGGAATTGGAGTTGCATGTTGCTGATGTCGTCGATGATCACAAGATCAAGATGGAGAAAATGCGCTTGAAGAATAGAAAGATAAGAAAATATGCCATCGATAGTGAGGCTTGGTATCATTATGCTGTTGGATCAATTGTTACCTTAGTTACGATCTTTATCGCATTTGTTGTTGCATTTAAATGCTTTAGCTAGAGAGTTATTTGGTTGTTGCATTCAAGTGTTGTATGAACTTGTATTAATTTGGTCTATTCGGTGTTGTGTAATGAAGATGAGCCGACAATGGATGTACGATGACCGATGCTCTCCCCAGTTCTTTGAGGGCGTGCATACTTTTCTGCTTGCGGCTGAGGCAAACAAGCGGGTGGATGGTTTTATGCCTCGTCCATGTGCTGGCTGTAAGAATGGTCACAATTACTCTCGTCAAGAACCATTCCGTCCACTGTTTGAGTCGGTTTCATGCCCCACTATAATGTTTGGACCAAGCACGGAGAAAGAGGGGTTATGATGGAAGACAATGAAGAAGAAGAGGACGGCGATAGCTATCCCGGCCATGGGTTCCCTGAATACGATGATACAACAATGGGGAAGAAGCTGAGCCGGTAATGCGGAAGAAGCTGAGCCGGCAATGCGGAAGAAGCTGAAGAAGAGGCATCGGATGAGCCCGTTGATGATCTAGGTAGGGCCATTGCCGATGCAAAGAGAAACATAAGTGATTTGGAGAAGAAGAAGTTACACCGCATGTTAGAGGATCACAAAAATTGTTGTACCCGAATTGCATAGGTGACAAGAAAAAGCTGGGCACCACTGCTGGAATTGCTGCAATGGAAGGCGAGAATGGTGTATCGACAAGGGATTTGGAAAGTTCTTTGGTAATGATAAAGGATATGCTTCCAAAGGACAACGAATTGCCCGAGAGTACGTCTGAAGCAAAGAAGGCTGTCGCCCTCTAGGGTTAGAGGTGCGAAGTTACATGCATGCCCTAACGATTGCATCCTCTACCGCGGTGAGTCGAGGATTGAGCGCTTGCCGGTATGTGGTGCATTGCGCTATAAGATCAGCGCGATGAGCTGGTGATGTCGAGGCGCGCCCAGAAGAAGATTCCTGCGAAGGTGATGTGGTATTCTCCTATAATACCACGGTTGAAACGCTTGTTCCAAAACAAAGAGCATGCCAAAGCGTCGATGGCACGAAGAAGACCGTAAGAAAGGCGGAAAGTTGAGAGTACCGGTGACGGGTCGCCTTTGGAGAAAAATCGAAAGAAATGCGGGAAGGAGTTTGCGGATGGCGCAAGGAGCATATGGTTTGGTCTAAGCGCAGATGGCAATAATCCTTTTGGGGAGCGGAGCGGCAACCATAGCACCTGGCCTGTGACTCTATGTTTGTATAACCTTCCTCCTTGGTTGTGCATGAAGCGGAAGTTCATTATGATGCCATTGCTCATCCAAGGCCCTAAGCAACCCGGCAACGACATTTATGTGTACCTAAGGCCATTAGTCGAAGAACTCTTACAACTATGGAATGGAACAGGTGTACGTGCGTCATGGGGGAAGAATTTGACCTAAAGGCGTTGCTGTTCGTGACCGTCAATGATTGGCCTACTCTCAGTAACCTTTCAGGACAGACAAACAAGGGATACCGCGGATGCACGCACTGTTTGGATGATACCGACAATATATATTTGAATAGTTGTAAGAAGAATGTGTACAGGACATCGGCGATTTCTTCGAGCAGGCATCCGTAAGAAAGAAAGGCAAGCATTTCAAAGGTGAGGTGGATCACCGGACGAAGCCTCGCCACCGTCTTGGTGCTGATGTACATGATATGGTCAAGGATTTGAAGGTGATATTTGGAAAGGTCTGGCGGACAACCTGTTCGAAGGGCGCAGACGGACGCGCACCCATGTGGAAGAAGAAATCTATATTTTGGGACCTGCCATATTGGAAAGACCTAGAGGTCCGCTCCGCAATCGACGTGATGCACGTGACGAAGAATCTTTGCGTGACCCTGCTTGGCTTCTTGGGCGTGTATGGGAAGACAAAAGATACACCTGAGGCACGGGAGGACCTGGGCGTGTATGCACGGAGAAGATGGCATACATCAGGGTCATGCAAGCTACGCTCTTACCAAAGAAGAGAAGGAAATCTTCTTTGAATGCCTACTCAGTATTAAGGTACCGTCGGCTATAAATCGAATATAAAGGGAATAATAAACAAAGCGGAAAAAGTTCCGAACCTAAAGTCTCATGACTGCCACGTGATTATGACGCAATCTGCTTCCGGTTGCATTAGAAACTTCTACGAAAAACGTTCGATTAGCCATTGTGAAGCTATGTGCATTTCTCAATGCAATCTCTCGAAGGTGTCGATCCAGAAATCATACCAAGGTTTCTGAGAATGATTTGGTGCAATGTCTTGTCGAGTTTCGAGTTGGTGTTCCCACCATCCTTCTTCAACATCATGGCCTTGCGTCCTAGTTCACCTATCTTGAAGAGACTAACGTTTTGGGTCCTGCATTTCTACACAATATGTTCCCCTAAGAGAGGTTCATGGGAGTCTTAAAGAAATATGTTCATAACCGTGCTAGGCCAGAAGGAAGCATCTCCAAGGGCCATCAAAATGAGGAGGTCATTGTCACATCCCTAGTTCTGGTATGCAGTAGGCTAGCTTCTCATGTGTGCATCATGTTTAACTTTTCAAATGAACTTGAAATGGGGACTGATCAAACCCTAGCACCAGATCAAATCAAATAGGTTCAACATAAAATCATTTTCAATGAACCTGAAGTGCCCTTCTAAAATGTTCATCATACTTGCCTTGGTCTTAAACCTCTGACAAAAATGGTGCACAATTTTCTAGGTCATCCTAAGGTCACTGAATTAAATCATAAGTACTTGAATTTGGACATTTAAATTCTATAAAATATTTTAAATGTCCAAATATTCCTAAACTGAAATGTTCCATGTTGGATATATTCTATACACTGAATTTGGGCATGTGCAGTTTGGTGATTTTTGAAAGTGCCTAAGTATTTTTAGAAAAAAAAGCCACAAAGTTCTGAAAAAATATAAAAAGCGAAATGCAAGAAAAAGGAAAACCTTACAGGCGCCTACTAACTGCCCACCTACTGCCCAGCCAGTGCCAGCGCATGGCCTTTGTTTAGCTCGGCCAGCGAGCGAGCAAGGTGCTCGATGGCGAGCACCGCATGGGTGCCACGCACCTGGTCGCCGCCTCGCCGCTCCCCTCGTCCGGCTGCGACGTGGATCGCTCCCCCTCTCTCCCTCGAACCCCTCAGACACCTCCTCAACTCTCCAGCTCCTCCCCCTCGCGCTCCCCAGCCATGGCCGACGCCACCGCCGCCGCTTCATCACCGTAACCGCGCTCCCCGCCATCTGTGCTCCGTCTCGTGGTGTCCAGGAGCTTCGCCGCTGTCCTCTTTGTCGAGCTAACCGAGCCCCGCGTGCTTGTGAGGCCCGAGTCCACCGCACCGACCTCGCCCGAGTCCGTTGTCGCTGGAGATCCCCTTCAACGTCGTCGCCGCATCAGCTCGTCTCCGACCCCGCCGGTGGCCTCTACGAGTGCTCTGTGAGCCTAGCTACCCCTCCTACCCTTCCTCTCTCGCCCCCGAGCCATGTAGCCACCTCACGAAGATCACCCGCACGCACCTCCGCGGATCTCGTCGCCGACGTGCTCCCGGCCATCCTCCGGCCACCTCTCGGTGTCCATCGCACTCACCACGCTGCGTTGAGTCCAACCGCGCACTCCCCGAACCTCACTGCACCCCCTAGCTCGAGTTCGTCTCCAACCGAACTCCGGTGGCCGCCTAGGTCATCGCCGGCGCCAACTCCGGCAACCCTGACCCCAACTAACTCCACCAAGAGCCGCGGCTCGTCCCCAGCTCCACGTTGATGCCTTCCGCGTTCCATTTGGTGGACGGAACGGTCAAAACCACTTCCGCCGCCGCATTGGGCTCGCCGGCGGCTAAACGCCGGTGCAGCTGACTTTGACTTTGACCACGGGTGGGCCCTGGTTGACTCTGTTGAGTCAATGACAGGTGGGGCCCAGCCCTGTTAACTAATCCAGTTTAGTTTTAATTAAATTTCAACTAAAATAGTCGCACTGACACCCTGGACCCACGCGCCAGATTGACTGGCGGCCCGTTGACCGTGGCGTCCACAAAGGACGCATCTTGTGTGATAATTTAATTACTGGAATTATTCTTCTACAGGAAATTCCAGAAATTAGTATAAACTTCTAAAAATCATCGAAATTAATCTGTAGCTCCAAATGAAACAAATTATATGTGAAAAATGATCAGAAAAATGCAATCTTTCCATTCGTACTAGTTTCATGCATGTCAGAACACTTTAACCTTGTTGTTTAGGTGAAACAAGCTAATGCACTTATATCACTTATTATTTTGGGTGATCATTTGAATCCTTGGTTCAAATGGACTCAAACCTTTATGTCCCAAGTTGCATTAGACCTATCACACATCATATTGCCATGTCATAGCATGCATCATATTGTCGCATTGCATTGATTGTGTCATACATGTTTGCTTGATGCTTCGTTCCCTCTCGATAGACGTGGTTTCGACGACGAGTTCGATGACACCGATGAAGAACTATAATATCTTCAGAAGTGCCAGGCAAGCAAAACCCCCTTGTTCATTCCGATACAATCCCACTCTCTCGCTCCTGCTCTCTTTTACTCCATTAGGACAACAACGAATCATCTGTTACTTGCTGCGGTAGTTGAACCCCTTTATCCTTTGCATGACCTGTCATTCCATAGTAAATAGATGAAACCCACTAGCATGAGTAGGAGTTGTTTGAGCCCTATTGTGCCTACTCATTCATGCTTGTTTGTCATGCCTGCTATTGCTTAGAGTTGTGTCAGGTGTGATTCAACCGGGATGAATCAGAGGTGTGTGAACATGTCCTACTATGTGTGAGCTAAGTGTGTGAACACGATTTGGTAAAGGTATCGGTGAGAGGCCATATAGGAGTACATGGTGGCTTGTCTCATTGAAGCCGTCCTTAGGAACTGAGTTCTGTGTTTGTGATCCATGATTCAGCTACTACCATGCATTGGGCCCTGAAATATGACCCCGCTCGACTTCTTATTCAGCCTAGTCCTCTGTCCAATGGTTGCAAGTAGTTTACGTGTTTGTAGTATCTTTGGAGGCCATGCTTGGCGCTGGCCGTAGGGGTGGGCTGTGATCACGGTAGGCACGTGTACGGTGTACCAGGCGCCCGTTTGGTGTCTCGGGAACCCTGCTCACATCGTTTGGGGCTGTGAGCGAAACTTCGGCCGGATCTCCTCATGGATGGAACCCGAATAGGTGATAAACCTGGACTAGGGACTTGAGTGTTTAGGTAGGTCGTGGTCTACACCCGTCGGCTTTAAGCTTGAAGTCTGCCGAGCACATGTCGTGTCGCAGGCGCTAAGTGGTGGAAACATGTATGAAGAAGTACACCCTTGCGGGGTTAATATTATCTATTGAATAGCCGTGTCCGCGTAAGGACTTCGGGTTGCCTATAACAGTTCTTAGACAAGTGAAAGTGGATACTTTAAAATCGCAAGATAAGCGTGAGTGCTATGGATGGCGTTCTCGTGGGAGGCGGGAGCGGATCCATAGTGGTGTATTGATATGGTGAATATGTGGACTCGTGTGCCACCTCAAAAGAGTTACTTGCAGTCGTAGTTCAGGATAGCCAGCGAGTCAAAGCTGGCTTGCTGCTGTTAAACCCCACCACCCCCTTTGTTGGTAATGATGCATATGTAGATAGTTCTGATGTAAGTCTTGCTGGGTACATTTGTACTCACGTTTGCCTATTTTATGTTTTTGCAGAGAGACTTCAGTCTCGCTAGTAGTTCCACGTGGACTTCGACGTTTAGCTTGTTACCTCAGCTACGATCTTGTGCCCTCGGCAGGATCTGGTAGATAGTCAGGCTTCTTAGCCTTTTTCATTTATAGTTGTCTGTACTCAGACATGTTAAGCTTCCGCGTGTGCTTTGACTTGTATGCTCTGAATGTTGGGTCATGAGACCCCTGTTTGTAATATCTTGCTCGTCGGAGCCTAATGAATAAATACTTGAGTCGTAGAGTCATGTTGTGATGCCATGTTGTATTTGCACATATCGAGCATATTGTGTGTATGTTATTGAAATGCTTGGTATGTGTGGGATCTGACTATCTAGTTGTTTATCTTTAGTAACCTCTCTTACCGGGAAATGTCTCCTAGTGTTTCCACTAAGCCATGGTAGCTTGCTACTGCTCCGGAACGCTTAGGCTGGCCGGTATGTGTCCTTCTTTGTTCCTGTGTCTGTCCCTTCGGGGAAATGTCACGCGATGAATACCGGAGTCTGTTAGCCGCTACAGCCCGGTTCACGAATCTGCTAGCCCAGTGCTACAGCCTGGATTCACTCGGTGTTGACCGACACGCTTCGATCTTTGGGTCATGGATGCTGT
The DNA here is from genome assembly GCA_021437245.1 of Aegilops speltoides. NCBI lineage: Eukaryota > Viridiplantae > Streptophyta > Magnoliopsida > Poales > Poaceae > Aegilops > Aegilops speltoides. The sequence continues at coordinate 21,485,596 of CM038141.1, forward strand.
CCTGTAAGTTTGTGCCACTTTGGGTTTACGACTAGCCATGTCAGCCCTGGCTCCTCATCATATGGATGCTAGCGACACTATCATATACGTGTGCCAAAAGACGCAAACGGTCCCGGGCAAAGGTAAGGCAACACCTGTGGGAATACCGTGCGTGAGGCCGCAAAGTGATATGAGGTGTTACATGCTAGATCGATGTGGCATTGAGTCGGGGTCTTGACAGCTTTGGTATCAGAGCCTGACTGCCTATAGGATTACCAAGCCAAACTGGTTGAAGTTGAGTCTAGAAATGCTTTAGTTATGTACGGGAATTGATTGTGGGATGGAACGTAAGGCTCTTTTTACTCCTTATACCTCATGGCCTTCTGATCTGAGTCATCCTCTTCTCTTCTACGGGGATTAAGAACTAGGCCTTCTCATCTATCTATTAGGATGACGTGTTACTAATCCATTGACTTATAGAATTGTTAGTTTCAAATCTCAATTCAGTTTCTACTACTTTCAATATGTTCTCAGTTGAACCAGAACCTTGATATTGTACTTCTGAGTGGTTATGCCACCATTTTTGTAGCATGTCTCCAATATTTTGAGCATTTACAGCCGTTATGCTGTCCGAGTCATCCCAGGTTTCTAAATAGTCTGATGCATTTGCAAATCCTTTCTTTCCGTTCCCGATGTCCTTTATGGTCAGAATAAGCACACTAACCGGTGAGTTGAGGTAATTTATTGCCTTGACATATATGTTGGAACTATTATTATGACCCTAGGTGTTTTAGGGAGTCACCTAGTAATTTAGCCATGTTTAGTGTTCCCGGTGTGAAGATTCTGGCCATTACTCTCGAAAGCATCCCGTGATGCCACTTAGTATGTAGGTATTCTACTCCTGGGTTTTGAACCCGATATTCACCCTACTCACTTCATGTTGATAGTGTTTGCTCGTTCCTTTAGGTTATTAGTAACCTTTGCGACAGTTCTCGAGGTTCGTGGTATATCATTCTTCCAAGTACCATGAACTACTTATGGCAGCAGTTCCTCGTTGAACCAAAAGATCACAATAAGAATGCTCTTGATGAGTTCTTCATTCTACATTGTGAATCTGCCAACTCTACCTTCCTGCATGGGTTATCCGGAAGAAATTTTGAGCTTTGCCCGACATACTAATCTATGCATCTACAACTCAGAAAATCAGATGTTCTTTTGAGTTGTCTCTCTTTATCTGTATTCTGACCCTCGTCTATCAATTGATAGTCAAGAGTATGCGTGCATTCGTTTATCGATGCCTATTACTCTTGTGGTCCGTCAAGCCATTCTATCCGGAATGACTTGGAGAAACAAACTCCAGCACCTTGTCCATTTCCAGGATTGGGTCAAAGCAATTGTACTTCGCAGATCAAAATGCTAATCCAGCTTTTGTTCTGTTCTACCTTGGAGTATTACCATCTTTATATCAAGAATGTCATGAGAATTGCACCACCTCTTATGAATTCTTGACGCAGTGATACTTCTCGCCATCATTACTCATTCCTCGGTTCCATGTTGTCGCAACCGGAATGCCGACAAGTGAACCATGATGTGTGAAATCAATACTCCTAGTAACTCCGTTGCTTGGTAGTTAATGGACAATATTCTCATTCTTAGCGTGTTGGTTATTGAATCATCATCCTAAGATTTATCGTGCTACCTAGTCCATTTTCCTGGTGCACACTTCGATTAATGAGTTAGGATCCTGTCAAGTCCTCGCTCATTTGATCATATCATCTTGCCCTCAAAAACAAGATTGTTCTCGAGCTTAATAACATATTGGTGGTTCGTAATTTTCCGAATATCTTCTCGGAGGTATTACTAGGTTGTCACCTTGCCACTATGTTGAGTTCGTGATCAAGTTGGTTTTCGAAACCACCCTTTTCTCCAAGAATCTGTGTTGGATACCCCTGAGCTAGTTGGTTAAGCCAAACAACAACTTGGAGAGTTGGAAGATGGAAGCTTCTCCGATTTAGTTCATCTTAAGGGATATCTTGTGTGTGTGTTGAAGAAAGATGATATCTTCATCAATTGATCCTCGAGACCAGTTGTTGGATCTATTGTCTTGCCCAAACTTTGATTTGAGTGTGGGCTATTCTCAAATCAAATCAGAACCAACGATGTTCGTAATGTTGTCTTACTCGTGAATTTTCCTCGAGCATACACCATTATATCTTTTGTTCTGACCAATGCTATCACCGTGTTCACATAACTGTGGAATTCCATTTATATGGAAACTGGATGAACTGTTGTTGAGCCCATCGACAACATCTTTATCTTCTCCTTAATCTTGTTGAACATCAAGCTAGTGTTGGAAACTTTTGAAAGCATTTCTTCATGCTAGCTCATGAAGTATATGTTCGGATGAAAAGAAGTGACTTCCTCAAATTCACGGTACTTGGTGTAAGTTGCCGCCGTGAATTCGATAAAGTCAATGTTGCTTCCTTGGAATCATCCCAAGTTAGTCACACATGTGCAAAGTATACTATGGTTTGGTAGATTAATTACCTCCACTCCATATGCATTCTGTAGCACACCAAGCCACTGATTGATTTGTTCAAGGAGAAGAAGCTCCTTCTTATGAGTATACCCTACGAAAGGACTTCGATATCCTCGATGATGGTTCCCCACCGGAACTCGGTAGTGTTTTATTGCAAGACTACCATGGGATCATGTTTGTCTGGGACAATGTGTTCACATGTTTGTAGCAGAACCAGCTCATGTTTTGGAGCTTGCTATCGTAGTTCATTCCCTGAGGTTCTCGCAACATCATCTCGTCAACCCGTGTTGCAAACTTTCATTTTACTTTCTAGACTCGATGAGTCTAGATTATTCTGACACCAACCAGATCTGAATCTTAGGCTGATATGATGGTTGGAACGTTTCCCAAGAATTCTATTATTGGTCTCTCTGTAACCCGGTAAAATGGATGTCGTGGCCAACACACCCCCGCCGGAAGACCTATTATTGTAGTATCTTGATTGAAGAAGTTGGTCACCTCCCCATAAGGACTTCGTAGGATTTACTCCTTAGTTGTTCCTTATGTATTCTTAAGTTCCCGAAGTCCGATCTTTTACTTGATGTTCTGGGAACCAAACCATTTTAATTAATGGGTTGCACTAGAACATCAAGGAGAACATTAGAAGCGGAGTGCTAAATGTCTCTCGGTCGATCATCCAGATTTAGTCCCCTTGGCCCCGCTAAGGTGAAATCTGAGAAAGTGTTGTCTTCCTTTGTATCTGCATCCTCCACCGGCATTCATCATGGTAGTATGTTCTGTTACCAGGATCCTTGACACGGATGTTGGTAAAACCTTGATGAATATGGAAATGCTCAAGTTCTTGAGAGCACGCACAAGCATTAGGTGTTATCATCGGCACTAACTCGGATTGCTCCTAGTCTCTTCGGTTATGCTATAACCATTCCAATAGTGGAATCACTCTCTACCGCTGAGTTTCTCCCCAGTTACTAGAATCATTCCCAGCACTTGTATTTTGTTCCCAACTTGCACTGTCATTGTGCCATCCTATCTTGAGTCCCATCCATTTCCGATGATAAGCAAAATCATCCCTTGTGTTGTCTTCAACAAGGTAGTCCACATCATCCATTCTGGCCCGAGACTGTCATTCTCTCGGACTCCTTCAAATGATCGACTGTGAATTGCCTTAGGCTGGTATAAAGAGTTTCAATGATCTCTATATCAAAGGTAATTCTTTTTGCCACTCTAGGTAATAACTCTACGAGTCACCTCCTCTAGATGTGTGCTTCGTGTCTCAGCTCGAGAGATGTTGCTATGACTCACCCCGTGAGCTAAATTCTGAGTTGTTCGATCTTCGAGAAGATCAATCCCTCTAGAGTTTTTCCTTTCCTTCCGTTGTCATGTTGGTTAAAGTTCTCAAAGCAAGACGTCGAGATCAAGATGATGCAAAGAATCAACATCCTCAGGAAGAGCAGTTGGATCGAGTAGATCGTGATAGCTTTGTGACCCCCTTCCTTCTTTCCTCACGACTTGAATCTCGGGACGAGATTCTTGTTTAGTGGGGGTGAGCTGTCACATCCCTAGTTCTGGTATGCAGTAGGCTAGCTTCTCATGTGTGCATCATGTTTAAATTTTCAAATGAACTTGAAATGGGGACTGATCAAACCCTAGCACCAGATCAAATCAAATAGGTTCAACATAAAATCATTTTCAATGAACACAAGTGCCCTTCTAAAATGTTCATCATACTTGCCTTGGTCTTAAACCTCTGACAAAAATGGTGCACAATTTTCTAGGTCATCCTAAGGTCACTGAATTAAATCATAAGTACTTGAATTTGGACATTTAAATTCTATAAAATATTTTAAATGTCCAAATATTCCTAAACTGAAATGTTCCATGTTGGATATATTTTATACGGTGGGCATGTGCAGTTTGGTGATTTTTGAAAGTGCCTAAGTATTTTTAGAAAAAAAGCCACAAAGTTACAGAAAAATATAAAAACAGAAACAGAAGAAAAGGGAAAATCTTACCTGGCGCCTACTAACTGCCCACCCGCTGCCCAGCCCACCGCAGCATGCCAACACTGCATGGCTCGGCCAGGCAGGCAGGCAAGGTCCTCGGTGGCGAGCACCGCATGGGTGCCACACACCTGGTCGCCGCCTCACTGCTCCCCTCCTCCGGCTGTGACGTGGATCGCTCCCCCTCTCTCCCCCGAACCCCTCAGACACCTCCTCCCCTCTCCAGCTCCTCCCCCTCGCGCTCCCCAGCAATGGCCGACGCCACCGCCGCCGCTTCATCACCGTAACCGCGCTCCCCGCCGTCCGTGCTCCGTCTCGTCGTGTCCAGGAGCTCCGCCGCCGTCCTCTTTGTCGAGCTAACCGAGCCCCGCGTGCTCGTGAGGCCCGAGTCTACCGCACCGACCTCGCCCGAGCCCGCTGTCGCCGGAGATCCCCTTCAATGCCGTCGCCGCATCAGCTCGTCCCCGACCCTGCCGGTGGCCTCTACGAGTGCTCTGTGAGCCTAGCTACCCCTCCTACCCTTCCTCTCTCGCCCCCGAGCCGTGTAGCCACCGCACGAAGATCACCCGCACGCACCGCCGCGGATCTCGTCGCCGACGTGCTCCCGGCCATCCTCCGGCCACCTCTCGGTGTCCATCGCACTCACCACGCTGCGTTGAGTCCAACCGCACACTCCCCGAACCTCACTGCACCCCCTAGCTCGAGTTCGTCTCCAACCAAACTCCGGTGGCCGCCTAGGTCGTCGCCTGCGCCAACTCCGGCAACCCCGACCCCAACTAACTCCACCAAGAGCCGCGGCTCGTCTCCAGCTCCACGTTGATGCCTTCCGCATTCCATTTGGTGGCCGGAACGGTCAAAACCACTTCCGCCGCCGCGTTGGGCTCGCCGGCGGCTAAACGCCGGTGCAGCTGACTTTGACTTTGACCATGGGTGGGCCCTGGTTGACTCTGTTGAGTCAATGACAGGTGGGGCCCAGCCCTGTTAACTAATCCAGTTTAGTTTTAATTAAATTTCAACTAAACTAATCGCACTGACACCCCGGACCCACGCGTCAGGTTTGACCTGGCCGGCCCCGTTGACCGCTGACATCACAATGACGCAATGCTGACGCAGTAATTTAATTACTGGAATTATTCTTCTACAGGAAATTCCAGAAATTAGTATAAACTTCTAAAAATCATAGAAATTAATCTGTAACTCCAAATGAAACAAATTATATATGAAAAATGATCAGAAAAATCCAGTCTTTCCATCTGTACTAGTTTCATGCATGTCAGAACACTTTAACCTTGCTGTTTAGGTGAAACAAGCTAATGCACTTATATCACTTATTATTTTTGGTGATCATTTGAATCCTTGGTTCAAATGGACTCAAACCTTTATGTCCCAAGTTGCATTAGACCTATCACACATCATATTGCCATGTCATAGCATGCATCATATTGTCGCATTGCATTGATTGTGTCATACTTCGTGTTTGCGTGCTTCGTTCCTCTCGATAGACGTGGTTTCGACGACGAGTTCGATGACACCGATGAAGAACTATAATATCTTCAGAAGTGCCAGGCAAGCAAAACCCCCTTGTTCATTCCGATAAAATCCCACTCTCTCGCTCCTGCTCTCTTTTACTGCGTTAGGACAACAACGAATCATCTGTTACTTGCTGCGGTAGTTGAACCCCTTTATCCTTTGCATGACCTGACATTCCACAGTAAATAGATGAAACCAACTAGCATGAGTAGGAATTGTTTGAGCCCTGTTGTGCCTACTCATTCATGCTTGTTTGTCATGCCTGCTATTGCTTAGAGTTGTGTCAGGTCTGATTCAACCGGGATGAATCAGAGGTGTGTGAACATGTCCTACTATGTGTGAGCTAAGTGTGTGAACACGATTTGGTAAAGGTATCGGTGAGAGGCCATGTAGGAGTACATGGTGGGTTATCTCATTGAAGCCGTCCTTAGGATCTGAGTTCTGTGTTTGTGATCCATGATTCAGCTACTACCATGCATTGGGCCCTGAAATATGACCCCGCTCGACTTCTTATTCACCCTAGTCCTCTGTCCAGGAGTTGCAAGTAGTTTCTGGTGTTTGTAGTATGCTGGAGGCCGTGCGTAGCGCTGACCGTAGGGGTGGGCTGTGATGCGGTAGGCACGTGGCACGGTGTACCGGGCACCCGTTTGGTGTCTCGGGAACCCTGCTCACATCATTTGGGGCTGTGAGCGAAACTTCGGCCGGATCTCCTCATGGATTGAACCCGAATAGGCGATAAACCTGGACTAGGGACTTGAGTGTTTAGGTAGGTCGTGGTCTACACCCACGTCGGCTTTCGCTTGAAGTCTGCCGAGCACATGTCGTGTGCAGACGCTAAGTGGTGGAAACATGTATGAAGAAGTACACCCCTGCAGGGTTAATATGATCTATTCGAATAGCCGTGTCCGCGGTAAAGGACTTCTGGGTTGCCTATAACAGTTCATAGACAAGTGAAAGTGGATACTTTAAAATACGCAAGATAAGCGTGAGTGCTATGGATGGCGTTCTCGTAGGGAGACGGGAGCGGATCCATAGTGGTGTATTGATATGGTGAATATGTGGACTCGTGTGCGCCACCTCAAAAGAGTTACTTGCAGTCGTAGTTCAGGATAGCCACCGAGTCAAAGCTGGCTTGCTGCTGTTAAACGCCACCACCCCCTTTGTTGATAATGATGCATATGTAGATAGTTCTGATGTAAGTCTTGCTGGGTACATTTGTACTCATGTTTGCCTATTTTATGTTTTTGCAGAGAGACTTCAGTCTCGCTAGTAGTTCCACGTGGACTTCGACGTTTAGCTTGTTACCTCAGCTACGATCTTGTGCCCTCGGCAGGATCTGGTAGATAGTCAGGCTTCTTAGCCTTTTTCATTTATAGTTGTATGTACTCAGACATGTTAAGCTTCCGCGTGTGCTTTGACTTGTATGCTCTGAATGTTGGGTCATGAGACCCCCGTTTGTAATATCTCGCTCCTCGGAGCCTAATGAATAAATACTTGAGTCGTAGAGTCATGTTGTGATGCCATGTTGTATTTGCGCATATCGAGCATATTGTGTGTATGTTACTGAAATGCTTGGTATGTGTGGGATCTGACTATCTAGTTGTTTATCTTTAGTAGCCTCTCTTACCGGGAAATGTCTCCTAGTGTTTCCACTGAGCCATGGTAGCTTGCTACTGCTCCGGAACGCTTAGGCTGGCCGGCATGTGTCCTTCTTCGTTCCTTCGGGGAAATGTCACGCGATGAATACCGGAGTCCTATTTGCCCGCTACAGCCTGGTTCACCGGAGTCCTGCTAGCCCAGTGCTACAGCCTGGATTCACTCGCTGTTGACCGACACGTTCGATGCTGGGTCATGGATGCCTGTCCCTGTAAGTTTGTGCCACTTTGGGTTTACGACTAGCCATGTCAGCCCGGGCTCCTCATCATATGGATGCTAGCGACACTATCATATACGTGTGCCAAAAGACGCAAACGGTCCCGGGAAAAGGTAAGGCGACACCCGTGAGAATACCGTGCGTGAGGCCGCAAAGTGATATGAGGTGTTACATGCTAGATCGATGTGGCATTCAGTCGGGGTCCTGACAGTCATTGAGTTTTGTATTGACTTTATTCCTGACCTTAAGCCGATTGGTGTTCCTGAATCGCAGCATAAGGGCAGACTGGATGGAAAAGGCACGCTAGGAGCGGAACAAATAATATGTATGGACGGACATTCTCCCACTGAAGCACACTACACAGTTCTACAGAATTCCACCTTGGTGGCTCCGTATATGGATGAACACAAGAATTTGCCACGCTCCAAACACCCGGAGCGATCTGATGACTGGATTACACGTGAACAAACCAGGAGTTTCACCAACTGGTTGCGGAACGCATACCATGCATGACACCTCTATTGAAGATGACCTGTACTTGCTGTCCCGATTACCATCTTGAATATAATGACTTTCAAAGGGTGCGAGATGAATGGTAATACATTTTACACGATCGCCCAAGATAAGAAGAGCACCAACCAAAACAGTGGTGTCCGCTTTGATGCGAAACCAAGGCGGAAAGGAAACATATTATGGTTATATACAGGACATATGGGAACTTGACTATCGACGTGGTTTAAAGATCCCTTTGTTTCGGTGCAAATGGGTCAATATGACACGAGGCGGGGTAACGGAAGACCCACAGTACGGAATGACAACAGTGGATCTCAACAATCTTGCGTATGCAAACGAACCATTCGTCCTAGCCAATGATGTGGCACAGGTGTTCTATGTGAAGGACATGTCTACCAAGCCAAGAAAAAGAAAAGATAAGGAAGCGAATGCATCGTACGATGAGCCAAAGCGGCACATAGTTCTTTATGGGAAGAGAAACATCGTGGGAGTGGATGACAAGATAGACAAGTCAGAATATTATGAAAAGTTTGATGAAACTGCTCCATTCACAGTGAATATTGACCCGAGCATCCCGTTAAATGATGAAGATTTTCCATGGTTACGGCGCAAAGGGACACACGCGAAGAAAAAGTTTCACTCCCAAAGATCTGGGATGTGATCGGCTTCACTATCATCACTTTCTTCTATGTTTCACACCCAGGAGGGAATGTCTGTAATAGTTAGGGTACTTATGTATTTTGGCATTTGAAACGCGAAGAAATTTTATGTGTAAATAAATTCTTTTCATGCATTTACTGATTTTTATCCAGCTAAATGACCTTGAAATTGAAAAGCAATTCAAATGAACTCAGAAAAGGTTGAAAGTTGGCATGGTATCATAATTTCATACAAATTGCATGTGCAAGAAAGTAGAGAGGGTTACGACAAAAACTGGATGCACTTCGTGTACAAAATGGACAATCTCTTTCGAAGTATCAGGGTTTCCGACGAAAACTGAACTGTTACAAAGGCATTTCATTTTTTAAATAACCTAAGCATTACTAAATTGAATATAATGATAAAACACACTAATATTAAACATAAGAAAAAATAATCACTGAAAAAACTTTTTTCAAAGTTAAGTTATTCACAAACTAGTGATTCACACAAATTTCAAATAATTCAAAATTTAAACTATTCAAATTTGAAATCTACCGGCACTAACAGAAAGTTTGTAATCTTTTGTACTTAAAGCAAAAATATTCACAAAGAAACTCTAAATACAGCAAAAAACAACTCAAAAATAAATAAAACAAAAAAATAAAGCAAAAAAAAATTAAGAAAAAAAGCCCCGCCTCCTGGGCCAAAGCGGCCTGCATACGACTAGCGACACAACCTTTCGTTGGGCCGGGATGCAGGCCCGCAAAGGCCCAGTAGGCCCACAAGGCGAGGAGGACAGGTAGGCCCAGTAGGCCTGATTAGGAGAGGAGCTCGAGAGAGCTACCGCACTGGGGCTTATAAACTAGTGTGGCAGCCCCTCGACTAGCGAGGCGGGACTAAACTTCCGCACCGCACTTGCGCCAGGGCACCCCCTTTAGTACCGGTCGTGGCACAAACCGGTACTAAAGGGGGGGCCTTTAGTACCGGTTTGTGCCACCACCCGGTACTAAAGGGGGTCGCTTCCCGCCGCTTGGCCTGGCCAAAACATACCTTTAGTACCGGTTGGTCGCTCCAACCGGTACTAAAGGTGCCTTCTATATATACAACTGCTACGAAAATTTCAGTTTCCCCTTCGTCGCCGTCGCCTCCGCCGCCTTCGTCGCCGTCCCCGCCGCCGCCCTCGTCCCCGTCGCCGCCCTCGTCTCCGTCGCTTCGCCCGTCCCGTCGCCGCCCTTGTCTCCGTCGCGCCGTCCCTTGCGTCGCCGCCCTGCCGTCGCCTCGCCGTCGCCTCGCCTCGCCGTCGCCTCTCCTCGCCGTCTCCTCGTCGTCGCCTCGCTGTCGCCGTCGCCCGCTGTGAGTCTCCATCCCCGAGCCCGTACACACACACACACACACACAAGCATAAAATAATTATTCTTTAATTAGTTTAGATAATTAGTCTTTAATTAGTTTAGATTATTTAGATTATTATTTTGTATGTTTAATTAGTTTAGATAATTAGTGTTTAATTAGTTTAGATTATTTAGATTATTATTTTTTCACTATTATATATGTATGAATGCATGTTAGATGGATATAATTAGTGCTTAATCAGTTAGAAATTAGTGTTATATAGAAATGTTAGAAATTAGTGTTATATAGAAATGTTAGAAATGTTAGAAATTTTAGTGTTATTTAGATTATTTAGATTAGCATAGTTAGTGTTATATAGAAATGTTAGAACTTTTTGCGGGCATATAGCTAGTATTTGTTCTCGACGATGCCCGGCCCGCATCCTCGCCGGCGACCCATCCGCGGCGACGTCCAGCCGACCCATGTCCGGGACTGGGCTCCGCCGGGCTGACACTGGGAGGTGCTGCTTGGAGGGGCGCGCCGCTTGACGAGGAACCCGACCGCGGGTCCCGTCGTCGACCCTGATCTCGTTTGGTGGCGTTCGCGTGGGCCAGTTTTGGTGCGGAGGGACTCGGCCCCGCCGGAGGTGGTACGTCGCCGTGTCATGGAGGAGGACGAGAACGTCCATCGCTATATGGTTGCGTTAGAGGGCGGCAGGTTCTCCAATACGTCGCAGTATCATCGGGGATCTCACTTCAGCAATGATCCTGTGAGGGTTCCTTCTCTTTGGGTGTCCACCGCCCGCGCCGGAGGAACCGCGAGTGTCCTAGATTCTACTGTAGTATTCGATCTTTATTAGCTAATAGCCAGTGATGTACTATTCAATATTATATATTATTCGAGACGATGTATTCGAGATTATATCTATTATTCTCGACGATGTATTCCAGATTATATCTATTATTCGAGATTTGAATACTAAATTGTTTTATATTTCTTTTGGATTAGTTAAACAAAAGCTATGGCGGATAATACCGACAGAGAGGAGAATGCACCATGTTCGATATGATCTGTGAGGCAGATGATAATCGAATGAAGAATATTATGACGGCTCCGAATTTGTAAACAACACCGGAGAGGGTGATATGATATTCGATCGCGACGACGAAATTGATGAAGTCATGAACTATGATTATGACGATGACGAAGAACATGTTGATCCTGAAACAACAAACACCGGCGAGGTATATATATTTATATAAGCAGGCATCTGGTGATCATCACATGTTTTAAATGACTTGAAGATATATTAATGAATCGATCTTTGTTCTTTCAGCCATCCGGATCGAGCAAATCTTCAGGCAAAATGACGGAACGAGGCCCGAACAAAAAGTTGAAGCCGAGCGTAAAGTACAATATCGAGGCATGTGGCCCTACTGGCAAACCATTAGCGCCTAAGCAGATTGCGGACAAGTTCGTTCGTCAGTGCGGAGTTCTTGTGAAGGACCAACTCCCGATCAAACTTCAAGAATGGAGAGCGCCAGCAAAGCCACGTCCAGATGTTACTTTTGTCGACAAGAATCAAAAAGATCTGCTTTGGGATACTCTCATGGAACATTTCACCCTACCAGATCGTTTCACAGAAGCGGATGTGCGAAAAGTCAAAGAGGCGGCTCTTAGGATGATGGCGATCGCATTCAAGAACTACAAGAATCGTGAATGGAACAAGTACGTCAAGGGAGGAAGGAAGACTCCAGTATTCAAGGGAACACTGGAGAACCAACGTGATCATTGGGACAATTTCGTGAAATTCAAGGATTCGGAATTAGCTAAGGAACGGTCGAGAATAAACAAGAAGAATGCGAAAAAAGGATAAGTTCCATAAGTCGGGGCGGTGACTATCGGTGGCAATGCCTAAGTGGGATAAGTCTGAGAAAGAGATGGAGGATGCAGGTGTCACTCCGGCTACTAAGAGCTAGCCCCCAGGGTCAGGACTTGGTTCTATGCGCATGGGGGGGAGTTGGACCGGTAGACAGGCAATGTTTTGACGAGGCCAAGTCTGAAGGGAGCCGACGATGCGATACTTGTTGCAATAGAAGAGGCGCGAATGGGGGTGTTCCAACCCAACAGAGAGAACGCCGATCTTACGCGTGCCCTGGGAAATCCTAAACACCCGGGAAGAACACGAGGCAAGGGCGCTATGCCGTGGTATGAGGGGTTTTCAGACTGGAACAACGACTACAGAACCCGTGCGAGAAAGAAGATTGCGGAGGAGAAGAAGAGGAAGATGGAGGAGGAGCAGAGGAAGCGGGACTATGAACGCCTTCAAGGCCTAGAAGCAAGTCAAGCGGAATTGGCAGTCAAATTTCAGCGGCAGCAGGAGCAGATCGACTCACTTACCCATCAAATGGGGTCTCAGCAGCTGCAGCAGCTAGCGGATGATCCAACATTGGATAGCACCGGCCCATCCATGCCGAGAAGCAGCGTGGGTTCCGTCCCGGACGACGCAATGCTGGGTAGATACCCCGTGGATGAAATCACGGAGAACACTAACTGCGAGCTACACGTCAAAATGAAGAACATATCCATGAAGGTGGCGGACGGCTGTGCTTTCACAAATCCCCCCGAGGCAACCTTCCATTGCAACCCGATTGCAGCGGGCTATGCTCGTGTCTTGGTTGATGAGGTGGTGGACCCACCATATTCGGGCTACAGACTTGACATTCTTTGGAGGTGATGGCGGCGCTTTCTCGGAGAGGCCAAACATCGTATCATCCTATGGAAAAAGGATTGCATCATCTTTCCAAGGCCACCGACGCCGCGTCACCCGAGTCCTCGTCGAAGTCCGCCACTGAGTCAGCGGACTCCCGCTCCTCCAAGTCCAGCAAAGTGTCAGGACAATCCTCCTCCTCCAAGTCCGGCAAAGTGTCAGGACAATCCTCCTCCTCCAAGTCCGCCACAGCGTCAGACGTCCACTCCTCCTCCAAGTCCGGCACAACCTCAGGCCACTCCTCCTCGTCCAACTCAGTCCCGTCAGCCGTCTCCGCGGCCTCAGCAATCGCAGAAGAGACACCCCGCAGCTATGGTGCATAGCGGTACGAGTCGAGGTAGTACAGGAAGTACAGGCGGAGGCAAGCGATATAAATATGGTCCAAGCGTCAAGCCTCTTCCGCAGAGGTCTTATGACAGGTCCGAGGAGGAAATCACAGCCATATCGAAGGCCGAGGTGGAAGCCTATTTTGCACCGAAACCGCCACCGCCGCCAAGGGAGAAAGTGCCTGAGGAAACGATTGACCACTTCATTCGTATGGCTCAACCACCAGCTCCCAAGCCTGTTGACACAGACTATGAGCGCCACATCAGGAAGTTAAATCGAGCACGTCTACAAAGGGAGGCGAGCACGTCTACATCGGGATCGAGCAAACAAGAAGCAGCTGCCAAAAATGCGGAAAACCATTCCCGGCCGGGAGAACAAGCGGCAATCGATCCCTCGCTTGTTGTGCCAATAACAGTGATGATCGTCGCCCAATATTATTGTGGGCAAACAAAGCATGTTCGAGGTGGGCAATGTGGTAATAACGGAGGAGCATATAATGCAGGCTGAAGTTCTCAACATCACTGTTGGACAACTCCTTGAGATCGAGCCCATGCCTTTGCTTAGAGAGGATGAAGTAAAACGGAAATATGTCCGGGGCCAACCTTTGGTCGCGCCAGACAAGGTCAAGAACCTCCCAACGAGAATGTATGAATTGCATCAATGGTACATGAACATTACCAAGATTTCAGAGTGATTGTCCCTCATGGTGAATGTCAAGCAGGACCATTACTACCATGAGAAAGCTGTGTCCGTTGAGTATTTAGAACTGTTTCAGTTATACAATCAAGACACACTCGACAAATCTATCGTCGATTGCTATTATCTCGTAAGTGATTTCTTTCTATAATTTAAGTCTCAAGCTAGCTGTAGTGATCCTTTTGATCAATCATTACCTAATTATCCTCACTATATTCTTTTACGTGGTATTATGCAGGATGAAGATATATGAAATGAGAAAAGGTGGACGCTTTGGCATTGGGTTCATTGATCCAAACACCGTTAATGAATACACATGGAAGATAAATAAACGTTATGCAAAGGAAGTAGAGGACAACATGCTAGAGTTCTTGAAGCGCCTCAAATACAATGAAGATATACTACTTCCTTACAACTTCCAGTGAGTCACACTGTCTTGTACTACAAATTCTCTGTTTTTGCCTACTAGCTTGCTACATGTTTTTGCTTACATATGCCCGCTTAATTAAGACATGTAAACATGTGTGCATGCAGATTTCACTGGGTCTTGTGTATCATAAAAGTTGACGTGGAACAGTTGAAGTACTGGACTCACTAATCTCAACAAAAACTGACTATAACATCTTGTATGGGATAGTCAACAGGTAATTTCAATCATTATTAACTATATATCTCGGCCTATTTAGTTCGTCATTTCATGATATGAACTATTTAATAACCCCCTTATTCATTTTCTTTGTCGGCGGGCAGGGCTTGGGCAAGATTCATCAGCGTCACGGAAGGTGAATGGAAACAAAAGCTTCAATGGTTTCGACCCAAGGTAAGCAATTAAGTAGTACTAGCTAGCTAGCTAGCTGCCATCTCTTTAATTATCATGCTTGATTAATTTTTATCTGATCAAATTCCATTCTCGTAAAGGCCCTGAAGCAGGCGCAGGGGACTGATCTGTGTGCATTCTGCATTTGCGAGAACATTCCCATGATGGCGTCCGAAAGGAGCAGATCTCAAAGACAGCAATGGGTACGCTTGTCAGAACACTATTCACAATTTTTACACCATTATCGATATCTAGTCACACAACTAATACACATGCATATTGATCTCCTTCTTAACAGTTCAAAGAGGTGCGGGAGAAGCTCATAGAAAGGGAGCGCGTAGAAGCACTTCAATAGGAAATAGTGGGATTTTTGCTCGACCAGGTCATAAATCCGAATGGAGAATTCTATTACCCGCTAACGCCCCCATGAAAACCACTTCCAATTGTAATCGTGCTCCGAAGGCACCAACTAGGCTAATGCCACTGGCTCCAAAGGCAACATTCATATGTAGGAGAAATTGTATATAGCTATACATGTGTCTATGTGTGAATTAATTAATATGGTGGTTTGTGAGACATTGATGATATATATATATATATATATATATATATATATATATATATATATATATGCATAACGTGTACAATGTGTAGTATCGTAAAAACAAGCAAACGAAAAAGAATTAAAATGGAAACACAAAATTAAATGAAAAAGAAATCATAAAACTAAAACCCCCAAACCTTATAGTACGGTTGGTCTTACCAACCGGTACTAAAACTCGAGCCCCGGAGCTGGCTCGTGCCACGTGGTTGCCCTTTAGCACCGGTTCGTGCTGAACCGGTACTAAGAGGGGCCTTTAGTGACCACAATTTAGTGCGGTTATGTAACCGCACTAACACTACTAGGAAAAGCCTAGCAGCAGCGCTGGTTTTGGGCCTATCGATGGCGGGAAGAAGCGCTCGATAAGGCGCTACATCTAATGCTTAGCAATAGCGGCTTGACCCACGCCATCGCTAAACTGACTTAGTAGCAGCGGTTCTTTAGAACATCGCTCTCGTTAATTAGTAGTAGCTCTTCTCTAACCCGCTACTACTATTATTTAGTATTTTATTTCTTTTCTATTTCATGTTGTATTCATACACATTTACACAAGTTTTCATACAACAGGAATTTACGGATTGTTTTTACATCATAATGAGTTATTACATCATTGGGTGAAAGAACCGTGGACTAGTTTCAAGTGGATGTCCATCCACTTGAAACTAATCCGCGGTTCTTTCACCCAATGATATAATAATATCATCATCATCATCATATCATTAACAACTTAGCATCATATACATCGTTGTCATATAACACCTCCTCAATATCATCGTTTTCATCATTGACATCACATAACACCTCCTCAAGATCATCACTATCAACTCTAACACATTACCACATAATAAACATATTGTACCTCATAGGACCTATTACATTCGATTAAGACCTACTACATTTCTAAGGTAAAATGACAAAAAACAAGATAGCCCCTGACTCTCCATTATGGAGAATGGAGATTAGCCTATCTCCCATTCTTGCCTTTCGCTGAATGTTACCTCCAAGAACCTCCTTGCGAATGTCCATACATTTCTTCCATTCTCGATGATCATGTGTTCACTGGTTTTAGAAATCCGATATGCACAGTGAGCTCTGTAGATTTACAGCAGTATGTTCAGAATCGAGAGGCGACCATGCAGAGACATCGATGAGGCACACAATCCATCGGGAGTTTCATTGAAAAACATAATAATAACTTTGTAGTTAGCAATGATGTACTAGTTTTAGAAGTATGCAAAAATGCACGAATGTCGTAATAGTAAAAAATCTTACCAGGTATCTCCAGAGAAGTTATCGTTGTTCAACACATGCACTAGTGGCACGTATTCACCGTAATTTGGAGGAGTTCGATAATAGGCATTGTAATTCTCAAGAAGAGTACAAAATGCGATCGATGATTTTTCTCCTTATCGTTAATTGGGTGCCTTGATTGTAGTGGGTTTTATCTACCATCTTCCGCACAGTCTTTGAAGAATCAAAATAAGCTGTCAATGGAAATAAGCTATCAACTATTTTGAAATAAACAATATAAATTAGTTAATAACTATGTTTGAGAAACTCACATAGCGGTACAATCGGCAGCGTATCAACAAGGACCCAAATGTCCATATTGTCTTCCTCGCTGTCAGGATCACCAAGATCCATGGTGATAATCATACCCTCATCAAAACCATACATTTTGCAAAGTGCTTCCAAATTTTGGCAACCAAAATGGGTTACGCTCTGAGCATTGTACAGATTTAATTCAAAATCCATATCATGATGGGTCCTTAGGTGTATTTTCTTTGTTTCGAAATTTTCATGGTCTTCAAAACCCATCCTCTCCAAGACATAGCGTCTTGCATGGCATGGGATAAGCTAGTCGAATTGTAAAATATGAAAATTAGACGTTGAAATAGTTGAAGTCATGCTTAATGGAGAAAAAACTATTGTCGTCATTATGCATCCGTATGAACATCGCAGGTCTCCTCGAGCTTAATGCTGAAGCGCCGATCGTCCTCCACCTGAACGAACACATCGCACATACCTCGATCGTCGTGGCACCAGCTACACTCCCCCGGGAGACCGTCGTCGTCCGAGTACGACATTTCCTACAATCATAATTAAAAGATTAAACTTGTACATATTCTAGCGCAAGTCATGTCAGGATTCACGACAAAATTCGCATGACCTTTGCTAAAATGGACATATCGGCGCTGAAATTTGCCGGAGCGGAAATTAATCAACACTCCGACAAAACATAGGCCACTCGGAGATGTAAACTGAACATGAACAACCACTTGGGCAACCACATATCCTATTTGAGCAACAACACAAGATATACAAGGATATTTGGCTGGTCTCACCTCGATGTCGGAGAATGCGTACGCCGTGACTGGGATGACGGCGGGGATGTCGGAGGGGGTCGGTGACGGGGATGACGGAGGTCACCTGAAACCATATAAGTTATCACTAGCAACAAAACATGTTCAACTAGTTTTATTAATTCAACTAATTCTTACTAATTATAAACTTACTATAAATAGAAAAAACAAGTTCTTTCTAAAAATAAAGTAGGTCAACTAGTTATATTAATTATCTTACTAAAAATAGACTAGTTCTGTTAATTCAACTAGTTCAACTAGTTTATTAATTTACTTACTAAACTAGTTCAACTACAACTAAAGTAGTTCAACTACCACTACTACTACTAAAAATCTAGTACTAACTAAGCTAAATTAACATCTACTACTACTAAATTAACATCTAGTACAAGCTAACCCTAAATTAACATCTACTACTACTAAATCTAGTACTAACTAGTGGCAGGGGTTGGGGGGCGACGGAGAGGTAGCTAGGGGCGGCGAGGTCGAGGGCGGTGGGAGGAGGGCTGCCAAGGAGGAGGAGGAGGGTGGCAGGCGAGAGGGAGGAGGGCGGCGGAGGAGGGAGGGCGGCGGCAGCGGAGGGGAGGATGTGCGAGGAGGATGGAGGAGGGACGGAAGGAGGGGAGTACCTCGGCGGATTTAACGAGCGAGGCGATGGCGGCGGCGGCGACGGACGACGACGGTTGACGCGGGCAAGAGTGAGACTGTGAGTGAGAAGGGCCGGTCCTCCCATGGGGATAAGGTAGCGATAGTTGTAGCGCGTTTGACAAAACGCGCTACAGCTAACCTAAGTAGCAGTAGCGCTCCACAGTATAGTGCGCTACTGCTATAGCTAGTGGGGGGGCCATGGTCATGGCAACTATAGCGTAGCGCCAGAGGCTACAAGCGCGCTATCGCTACTTCCAAGTCGATGAGCGCGTTTGGCAGACACGCGCTGCTGCTAAGTAGCAGTAGCGTGGTATTTTGAAGCACGCTGCAGGTAAGATTCTGTGTATAGGCTTTTCCCTAGTAGTGTAAAGGGCCTGACGAACCGGTGCTATTGCCCGGTTCTGCACTAGTGCCTCTTCATCTGCCACTCTCTCGCGAGGGCTTGCTTCTGCATCCTCCTGTGCTGAATCTTGCTGGAGGGGATTGTCTTCGGCAGTGTGTGGAGTGTTATTATCTCCTGTGCCGGAATCTCCATTCTTGCTGTGGCGGGATTTAGAGCGGCGCCGCTGACGCCGGCGCTTGGGCTGTTTCTTGAAGGAATCTGCCTCCGCTGCTTCTTCGCCGTCCCCATCTTTTGGGGTGTCCACCATGTATATGTCATATGACGAGGTGGTCTTCCAGTGCCCTTTAGGCGCTGGTTCCTGTTCGTCTCCGGCATCGTCGTCCACACCGTCGATGTCTTCGGAATCGTAGTCTAGCATGTCGGTTAGATCGTCGACAGTGGCTACAAAGTGGGTGGTGGGTGGGCTCTGAATTTCTTCGTCGTCCGTATCCCAACCATCCTGACCATAGTCCGGCCAGGTCTCTCCGGATAGCGAGAGATGCTTTAGCGAATTTAGGAGGTCGCCAAAAGGCGAGTGCTGAAAGATGTCCGCCGCGGTGAACTCCATGATCGGCGCCCAATCGAATTCGATTGGCATAGGTGCCGGAGGTTCGGAGTCCGGCACCTCGGAGTCACGAGCTATATGGGGGACAAGGTCAGAGTTCGGCTCCATCGCCGCGGAAGTTGCAGCCCCCGAGGCAGTGTCCGACCACCGGTCCTCGATCTGGGCGATCGGCTCAGGACCGAAGGTCGGAGCGGATTCGTGTGCGGCCACCAAGGCACCGTCCGGCGGCAGAGCTAAATCATGCCCATCATGACAGTGCGGCACACTCGGCTGTGGCTCGAGTCCGTCGAAGATCAAGTCCCCGCAGATGTCGGCCGTGAAGTTTAGGCTTCCGAACCTGACCTGATGGCCAGGGGCGTAGCTTTCGATCTGCTACAGATGGCCAAGTGAGTTGGCCCGCGATCGCGCGGCCGCCGAATACGAAGATCTGTCCGGGGAGAAAAGTCTCACCCTGGACGGCGTTGTTGGTTGAAGAAGCCATCGAGCCTATCGGTGACGACACAGAGGAACTCTCAATGAAAGCACCAATGTCGGTGTCAAAACCGGCGGATCTCGGGTAGGGGGTCCCGAACTGTGCGTCTAGGCGGATGGTAACAGGAGACAAGGGACACGATGTTTTACCCAGGTTCGGGCCCTCTTGATGGAGGTAAAACCCTACGTCCTGCTTGATTAATATTGATGATGTGTATTACAAGAGTGGATCTACCACGAGATCAAGGAGGCTAAACCCTAGAAGCTAGCCTATGGTATGATTGTTGTAATGGAGGTTATGTCCTACGGACTAAAGCCCTCCGGTTTATATAGACACCGGAGAGGGCTAGGGTTACACAGAGTTGGTTACACTGGTAGGAGATCTACATATCCGTATTGCCAAGCTTGCCTTCCACGCCAAGGAAAGTCCCATCCGGACACGGGACGGAGTCTTCAATCTTGTATCTTCGTAGTCTTGCAGTCCGGCGGACGATGATAGTCCGGCTGTCCGGACACCCCCTAGTCCAGGACTCCCTCAGGGAGCGTTCAGTATTTCCGTTGACCGTGATTACTCCACGAGGGTCTGGCATCTTGAGCTTAAGGTATGCGTAATGCGGCACCGCGTTGAACTTTGCAAACACGGTTCGTCCGAGCAGGGCGTGATAGCCACTGCGGAACGAGACTATGTCGAAGATTAACTCCTCACTTTGGAAATTATCCGGGGATCCGAAGACCACTTCCAGTGTGACTGAGCCTGTACAATTGGCCTCAACACCTGGTATGACGCCTTTAAAGGTCATCTTTGTAGGTTTAATCCTTGAGGGGTCTATGCCCATCTTGCGCACTGTATCCTGATAAAGCAGGTTCTGGCTGCTGCCGCCGTCCATCAGGACTCTGGTGAGGTGAAATCCATCGACGATAGGGTCTAAGACCAATGCGGCGAATCCACCATGACGGATACTGGTAGGGTGGTCTCTTCGATCGAAAGTGATCGGGCAAGAGGACCATGGATTGAACTTTGGGGTGACTGGCTCCATCGCATATACGTCCCTAAGTGCACGCTTCCACTCCCTCTTGGGTATATGGGTTGCGTATATCATGTTTACCGTCCGCACTTGTGGGGGGAAACCCTTCTGTCCTCTACTGTTCGTCGGCCGGGTCTCATCCTCGTGGTCGCTGTGCAGCCCCTTGTCATTGTTTTCGGCAATTAACTTGCCTGCCTGCTTGAATACCCAACAATCTCTGTTGGTGTGATTAGCTGGCTTTTCGGGGGTGCCATGTATCTGGCAAGAGCGGTCGAGTATTCAGTCAAAATTGGACAGACCCGGAGTAGTTCTTTTGAATGGCTTCTTCCGCTGACCGGGTTTAGAGCCTCTGAATCCGGCGTTGACCGCCGTATCCTCATTGGTATCACTGTTAATGCGGCGTTTGTTTTTGTTTCGACGCGACCTACCGTTGTGGTCCTTAGTATCCGGACTGCCAGCGTTTTTGCTGAGGTTGTTGCTGCGAGCTAGCCAGCTCTCCTCTCCCGCACAGAAGCGGGTCATGAGTGATGTGAGGGCTGCCATGGATTTCTGATTTTACTGTCCTAGGTGCCGGGCCAGCCATTCGTCGCGGATGTTATGTTTGAAGGCTGCGAGGGCCTCTGCGTCCGGTAGTCGACGATTTGATTTTTCTTTGTTAAGAACCGTGTCCAGAACTGAATGGCCGATTCGTCTGGCTGCTGAATTATGCGGCTTAGGTCATCGGCGTCTGGTGGTCGCACATATGTGCCCTGGCAGTTGTCGAGGAATGCGGCTTCCAGGTCCTCCCAACACCCAATTGACTCTGCGGGCAAGCTGTTAAGCCAATGCCGAGCTGGTCCTTTAAGCTTGAGTGGGAGATACTTGATGGCGTGGAGATCGTCGCCGCGGGCCATTTGGATATGAAGGAGATAATCTTCGATCCAAACCGCGGGGTCTGTTGTGCCATCAAGGGATTCAATGTTCATGGGTTTAAACCCTTCTGGGATTTGATGATCCATTACTTTGTCAGTGAAGCATAGTGGGTGTGCGGCGCCTCTATATTGAGCAATATCCCGACGTAGCCCAAGAGAGCGTTGTCTGCTGTGTTCGGCCCGGCCAGAGTTGTTGTATCCGGCGCGACGGTAGTCGTCGTGGGTCGTGGGGCGCCCATGTGATCCGTAAATAGATCTGGATTGTCTTGCCTTGTCCTCCAATATATCCTGCAAGTCCGGCGCACTCCCTCGTGGCCCGTGCTTTTCGGCGGTGCGAAGTGCGGTCTTGATGGAGGCCTAGATGCCTCTCGTCGCGACCACGGGTGGTCGGTCTGCCGACAGCGCTTAGTGATGAAGGTATGTATGCTTCCTCCTCTAGTCGGGGGAGCAACTTGCATTTTGGGTAGCTCTTGGAGGGGCGTTCGAGTTCATACTCTTCGGCCGCGAGGACCTCGGTCCATCTATCGGCCAGAAGGTCTTGATCAGCTTGAAGCTGTTGCTGCTTTTTCTTTAGGCTATTTGCCGTGGCGATAAGCCTGCGTTTAAAATGCTCTTGTTCGACGGGATCCTCTGGCATGACGAATTCGTCGTCGTTGAGGCTTGCCTCGTCTCCGGAGGGAGGCATGTAGTTGGCATCCTGCTCGTCTGCCGCTCTCTCTCGAGGGCTGGCATCCCCATCCTCCTGTGCTGAATCTTGCAGGAGGGGGTTGTCTTCTGTACTCTCTGGGGTGTTATTATCTCTGGTGCCGGAATCTCCATTCTTACTATGGCGGGATTTAGAGCGGTGCCGCTGACGTCGGCACTTGGGCTATTTCTTAGAGGAATCTGCCTCCGCTGCTTCTACGCCGTCCCCATCCTTTGCGGTGTCCACCATGTATATGTCGTATGACGAGGTGGTCTTCCAGTGTCTTGTAGGCACTGGTTCTTGATCGTCTCCGGCATCGTCGTCCATACCGTCGATGTCTTCGAAGTCGTAGTCTAGCATGTCTTTTAGATCGTCGATAGTGGCTACAAAGTGGGTGGTGGGTGGGCTTTGAATCTCTTCGTCGTCCGCATCCCAACCATCCTGAACGCAGTCCGGCCAGGGCTCTCCTGATAACGAGAGATGCTTTAGCAAATTTAGGATGTCGCCAAAGGTTGAGTGCTGAAAGATGTCCGCGGCGGTGAACTCCATGATCGGCGCCCAATCGGATTAGATTGGCAGGGGCGCAGGAGGTTCGGAGTCCGGCAAGGAGTCCAACGCCTCAAAGTCATGAGCTTTATAAGGGACAAGGTCAGTATTCGGCTCTATCGCCGTAGAAGTCGACAAAGTCCACCACCTGTCCTCGATCTGCACGGTCTGCTCCGAACTACGGGTCGGAGGACTCGTGTGCGGCCTCCAGGGCACTGTCCGGCGGCAGAGCTAAATCATGCCCATCGTGACAGCGCGGCACGCTCGGCTGTGGCTCGAATCCGTCGAAGATCAAGTCTCCACGGACGTCGGCCGTGAAGTTTAGGCTTCCAAACCTGACCTGATGGCCAGGGGCGTAGCTTTCGATCTGCTCCAGATGGCCAAGTGAATTGGCCCGCAGTGCAAAGCCACGAACACGAAGATCTGTCCGGGGAGGAAAGTCTCACCCTGGATGGCGTTGTTGTTGATTGAAGAAGCCATCAAAGCTATCGGTGACGACACAGAGGAACTCTCAATGAAAGCACCAATGTCGGTGTCAAAACCGGCGGATCTCGGGTAGGGGGTCCCGAACTGTGCGTCTAGGCGGATGGTAACATGAGACAAGGGACACGATGTTTTTACCCAGGTTCGGTCCTCTCGATGGAGGTAAAACCCTACTCCTGCTTGATTGATATTGATGATATGGGTAGTACAAGAGTGGATCTACCACGAGATCAAGGAGGCTAAACCCTAGAAGCTAGCCTATGGTATGATTGTTGTAATGGTTGTTGCCCTACGGACTAAAACCCTCCGGTTTATATAGACACCGAGGAGGGCTAGGGTTACACAGAGTCGGTTACAATGGTAGGAGATCTACATATCCGTATTGCCAAGCTTGCCTTCCACGCCAAGGAAAGTCCCATCCGGACACGGGACGAAGTCTTCAATCTTGTATCTTCATAGTCTTGGAGTCCGGCCGACGATGATAGTCCGGCTATCTGGACACCCCCTAGTCCAGGACTCCCTCACTCCCAGGGGGCCATATGTACCCATGTGCTTTGGCATACTAATGGCGCACCGGTGGGTGATGCGGCCATTAGTGTGATTATCTCAGTGCACCATTAGTGTCTTCTGTGCTGCTCCACTAGTATGAATATTAGGGACTTTTTTTCTTTTCTGATATTTTCACAGGTTACAAAATATATTATTGGACATAATTTAGACAACACCACACAACAACAGCGGATTCATCGAATACAATAGAAGATTAGTCTCCGAATACAAATCATCATATTAGTCTTCGAATTCAAAAGACCGAACAAAGATAGAACATTACAAGTCTCGAGACCGCGAGTAGCGAGTTTGTCTTCACATTACAAGTCGATATCGACCATCTAAACTACCATCATATAGAAGAGAGTTGTGGTCATCACGATGAGCATCATCGCGATCAAACTGGTCTTCATCCGGTTCCTCCAACGCTCCCTCCTCTCTCCCGCTAGATAGCGGGCGTATCTAGATTCGGCCTCCGCCCTAGTGGTGTACCCTTTGTAACTGTTACCGCCGAAACGGTGAACCTGTCTCCGACACTCCTCCCAGTCGTCGTAGACTCCGGGAACCTTTCCCTTGTACACGACATACGACGGAATCTCTATGCACAAGCCAAACAACAGACAATACATAAGCAATATGTAAGTATGCAACAAAAGGATCGGAAGAGAAAAGCAAGACATTAATAGCACGATTCATGGTCCTACTAATAAATAGCATCGATTACATCTAAGTTGAACGACTGTCCAAACCAAAGAGACATACGAATTCATTAAAGTTTAATTACAACATGAGCCAATCAATGTTTCAGAACTACACATCACTAGTTTCGACTCGACTCATCGGACAGGAGCGTGGATGAAGACGCCGTCTGTCGCGATGGTCATGAAATCGCGGTTGTTGTCACCCTGCATTTGTAGCATTCCATCTATCTCATTGTTGGACGGTTGATATCTGAGGAAGAACTGCCCCGACATATGAAGGACATCTTGATGGATGATGTCCACAAAGTCCGACTGGATGCGAAAGAATTCTTGTCTGAGGTCTGCGTCCTGGATTGCCGACAAGTTCGCGGCCCAATCTTTGAGATTATCTGGTAGCAGAAGTTGATGATGGTCCCTTACGATCGCCCGCATGTGATGGAGGGCGTAGTAGGCATCCTTCTGACCGTCAGGCGGCTGCTTGACGCAGCAGAACTTCGTATTGTGTGAGAACATGTGCTTGCCGTACTTACGAACAGTCCTGGTGAAGGTGCCTCCAGATTTGGTGTAGCCGGGGAGAACATCATCAAGAACTTTCTTGACATTTGTGTAGTTGTCACATCCCTAGTTCTGGCCGGACCTATGCTAGCTTCCATGTGTGCATCATGTTTAAAATTCAAATGAAATTTGAATTGAGGAATTTCCAAAAGCCTCAGAAAACCTCTAAAAATAACCAACATTTAAATCTCATCAAGTGAGTCCAAGAAAATATTCCTGCTATTCCGTAAAAATATTGGCATGAGGCAAAGTGCAAACCAATATTTTTGGAGTGACTGAAACATTTATTTTGGGCCTTTGAGTTAACCCAATAACTATTTGCATTGGATATATATATCATATATAACTAATATATGTCCAAAAATTCTGGAACATTTTATGTGGTTTGGTATATTTTAGCTCTAGCCACATAATTATTTTCAGGATTTTATAAAATGGTTAATATTTTTACTAAACCAAAACAAAAAAGAACAAAGTAGAAAACAATAAATAAAAGCAGAAAGAGAGAGAACTTACCTCAGCTTACCTGCAGCACAGCCGGCCCAGCTCCTGTTCTGGCCCAGCCCGCCACCGCTTCTCTCCCTGTCGTCTTCCTCCCTCGCCAGAAGGACGGAGGCGCGTGGCCACCCCGCGCCGGCCACCTCCTCCCTCCCTGCCTGCCTGGCTCTTCCCCGGCCCCTTCTAGCGACGCCACGACGATGCCCCGTGTCCCCTCGCTCCTCTCCCTCACTCGCGGCACCCTCTCCCCTCCTCTGCTCTTTCTCCCTCTCACCACCGAACGCCACCGCCGCCGCCGTTCGCCATAGCCGCAGCCGCAGCCAACCCCGAGCCTCTCCGACGTGTCCACGAGCATCGCCACGCCTCCCTCGTCCTCTCCGTCTAGCCACGCATCGCCAGAGGCCCTGCATCGACGCCGTCTTCTTCATCTTAAATGCCGCCGCACGGAGATCCTCTCGCCGCCCCGCTCGCTCCCGTGCTTCCCCGAGCACGCCAAGGCCACCTCTGAACTCGCCGTAAGCTCCTCTACCGATCCCCCCTACCCACATGCCCACTAGCTCATCGTAGCCCTCGTTTCCGTCGATACCGAAACCTCACGGGCGCCGGACTTGTCGCCGTCGTCGTTTTGGTTCGTCTCCGTCCAAACCGAGCGCGTCACTGCACTCAGTGCACTCCCAGGAGCCCATAGCGCCCACCAGCTCCTCCTCCCATGCACCGTGGTGCCGGATCCATCGTTGCCCGAACTCCGGCCGCCGCCTTAGAGCTCGCCGTCGTCAGCTCCGGCCTCCCCAAGACCCCTGACCAAGACTGCTCGACAAGGAGCAAGGGCTCTCAACGAGCCCAAGCACGGCCTCGCCTGCGTGCCTCAGAAGCGCGTGTTCCGACGGCCGCCACCGTCTCGGGCCTCGCCGGCGTCGAGACGCCGGCGGGATTGACCCTGCTGACCAAGGGTTTGACCCCGTTAACTACTGACGTGTGGGCCCCTGGCCACTAACTAAACTAGGATTAGTATTAGTTTAACACTAACTAATTTTAGTTAGTTAACTAACTACTGACCAGTGGACCCCACTGGTCAGTTTGACTGGACCCGCTTTGTTGACCTGCTGAGGTCAGCATGACCTAGTGCTGACGCAATAAATCATTTTCTGGTTTTAAAATAAATCAGGAAAATCCAGAAAATTGCCAAAACTTCTAAAATTCATAGAAATTTAACCGTAACTCCAAATGAAATAAATTATATATGAAAAATGATCAAAAAAATCCAATCTATCCATCTGTACCATTTTCATGCATGTTAGAACAACTTATAGCTGCTGTTTAGCACAAATCATATAAATGACATTTAAATATCCACATATGGAGTTTGAATTTGAATCTTGGGTTCAAACCAACTCCATTTAATCTGTTGCTAGTTGCATTAGCTCAAATCACAGCATATAGCCATGTCATGATCATGCATCATATTGTGCATTGCATTGATTGTGTTTCCTTCTGTGTTGCCGGTATTTGTCCCCTCTCGATAGACGTGGTTCTGGCGATGAGTTCGATGACACCAATGAAGAACTATATTATCTTCAGAAGTGCCAGGCAAGCAAAACCCCCTTGTTTATTCCGATACAATCCTACTCTCTCGCTCCTGCTCTCTTTTACTGCATTAGGACAACAACGATTCATCTGTTACTTGCTGCGGTAGCTGAACCCCTTTATCCTTTGCATGACTGTCATTCCACAAGAATAGATGAAACCCACTAGCATGAGTAGGAGTTGTTTGAGCCTTGTTGTGCCTACTCATACATGCTTGTTTGTCATGCCTGCTACTGCTTAGAGTTGAGTCGGGTCTGATTCATCGAGGATGAATCAGAGGTGTGTGAACATGTCCTACTGTGTGTGACATAAGTGTGTGAACACGATTTGGTAAAGGTATCGGTGAGAGGCCATGTAGGAGTACATGGTGGGTTGTTTCATTGAAGCCGTCCTTAGGAACTGAGTTCTGTGTTTGTGATCCATGATTCAGCTACTACCATGCATTGGGCCTGAAATATGACCCCGCCGACTTCTTATTCACCCTAGTCTTCGTCCGGGAGTTGCAAGTAGTTTCGTGTTTGTAGCCTCATCGAGGCCGTGGACAGCGCTGACCGTAGGGGTGGGCTGTGATCACGGTAGGTACGTGGCACGGTGTACCGGATGCCCGTTTGGTATCTCGGGAACCCTGTTCACATCGTTTGGGGCTGTGAGCGAAACTTCGGCCGGATCTCCTCATAGATGGAACCGAAATAGGCGATAAACTTGGACTAGAGACTTGAGTGTCTAGGTAGGTCGTGGTCTACACCCACGTCGGCTTTAAGAAGTCCGCCGAGCACATGTCGTGTCGCGGCGCTAAGTGGTGGAAACATGTATGAAGAAGTACACCCTGCAGGTTAACATCATCTATTGAATAGCCGTGTCCGTGGTAAAGGACTTCGGGTTGCCTATAACAGTTCATAGACAAGTGAAAGTGGATACTTAAAATGCGCAAGATAGCGTGAGTGCTATGGATGGCGTTCTCGTAGGGAGACGGGAGCGGATCCATAGTGGTGTATTGGTTGGTGAATATGTGGACTCGTGTGCGCCACCTCAAAAGAGTTACATTGCAGTCGTAGTTTAGGATAGCCACCGAGTCAAAGCTGGCTTGTTGCTGTTAAATTCCACCATCCCCTTTGTTGATAATGATGCATATGTAGTTAGTTCTGATGTAAGTCTTGCTGGGTACATTTGTACTCACGTTTGCCTATTTTATGTTTTTGCAGAGAGACTTCAGTCTCGCTAGTAGTTCCACGTGGACTTCGACGTTTAGCTTGTTACCTCAGCTACGATCTTGTGCCCTCGGCAGGATCTGGTAGATAGTCAGGCTTCTAAGCCTTTTTCATTTATAGATGTCTGTACTCAGACATGTTAAGCTTCCGCATGTGCTTTGATTTGTATGCTTTGAATGTTCGGTCATGAGGCCTAATGAATAAAATACTTGAGTCGTAGAGTCATGTTGTGATGCCATGTTGTATTTGCATATATCGAGCATATTGTGTGTATGTTATTGAAATGCTTGGTATGTGTGGGATCTGACTATCTAGTTGTTTATTCTTAGTAGCCTCTCTTACCGGGAAATGTCTCCTAGTGTTTCCACCGAGCCATGGTAGCTTGCTGCTGCTCCGGAACACTTAGGCTAGCCGGCATGTGTCCTTCTTCGTTCCTGTGTCTGTCCTTTCAGGGAAATGTCACGCGTTGAGTACTGGAGTCCTGTTAGCCTGCTACAGCCCGGTTTACCGGAGTCCTGCTAGCCCAGTGGTACAGCCCGGAACTTACTCGCTGATGACCGACATGTTCGATGCTAGGTCATGGATGCCTGTCCCTGTAAGTCTGTGCCACTTTGGGTTTACGACTAGCCATGTCAGCCCGGGCTCCTTTTCATATGGATGCTAGCGACACTATCATATCGTGTGCCAAAAGGCATAAACGGTCCCGGAAAAGGTAAGGCGACACCATTGGGAATACCGTGCGTGAGGCCGCAAAGTGATATGAGGTGTTACATGCTAGATCGATGTGGCATTGAGTCGGGTCCCGACAGCTTTGGTATCGAGCTTGATCGCTGTAGGATTACCAAGCCAAACTGGTCAAGTTGAGTCTAGAAATGCTTTAGTTATATAAGGGAATTGATTGTGGGATGGAACGTAAGGCTCTTTTTACTCCTTATACCTCATGGCCTTCTGATCTGAGTCATCCTCTTGTCTTCTACGGGGATTAAGAACTAGGCCTTCTCGTCTATCTACCAGGATGACGTGTTACTAAACCATAGACTTATAAAATTGTTAGTTTCAAATCCCAGCTCAGTTTTACTACTTCCATATGTTCGTAACTGTTGATCTCGAAACCTTGATATTGTGCTTCGGAGTGGTTATGCCACCATTTTTGTAGCATGCCTCCAAACTTTTTGAGCATTTACAGCCGTTATGCTGTCCGAGTCATCCTAGGTTTCTAAATAATCTGATGCACATGCAAATCCTTTTCCCTCTGGTTTTGATGTCCCTTTGGGCCAGATTAACCACACTAATTGCTGAGTTGAGGTATTCTATTGCCTCGACATATATGTTGGAATTATTATTATGACCCTTGATGTCTTAGGGGATCATCTATTTACCTAGCCATGATTTGTGTCCCAGTGTGAGGATTCTGGCCTTTATTCCCGAAGCATCCCGTGATGCAATTTAGTTAGTAGGTATTCTATTCCTGGGTTTTTGAACCCGAGATTCACCCTACTTACTTCATGTTGATAGTGTTTGCTCGTTCCTTTAGGTATTAGTAACCTTGCATTATTCCTCGTGGTCCGTGGTATTTCTTTCTTCCAAATACTATGAACCGCTTATGGCAGAAGTTTGTTGGATCAAAAGATCATAACAGGAGTGCTCTTGATGAGTTCTCCATTTTATATTGTGACTCTGCCAGTTCTACCTTTCCGCATGGATTATCTGGAAGAAATTTGTTGAACTTGGTTCGACATACTAATCTATGCATCCACAACTCAGAAAATCATATGTTCCTTTGAGTTGTCCCCCTTTAGTTGTATACCGACCTTCGTCTATCGATTGATAATCAGGAGTAGTCTTGCATTCGTGTTCATCGATGCCTTTACTTCTGTGGTCCGTCAAGCCATTCTATTCCAGAATGACTAGGAGAAACAAACTCCAGTACCTTGTCCATTTCTAGGATTGGGTCAAAGCAGATGTACTCCGCAGATCAAATAGCTAATCTAGCTTTTGCTCTGTTCTACCTCGGAATATTACCATCTTTATATAAAGAATGTCATGGGAATTGCACACCATCCTGTGAACTCTTGACGCAGTAATACTTCTCGCCATCATTTCTCATTCCTCGGTTCTGTGTTGTCGTAACCGGAATGCCGACAAGTGAACCATGATGTGTGAAATCAATACTGCTAGCAACTCCGTTGCTTGGTAGTTAAATGGACGATAACCTCATTCTTAGCGTGTTGATTATTGGATCGTCACCCTAAGGTTGATTGTGCCACCTAGTCCATTTTCCTGGTGCACTCTTCGATCAATGAGTTAGGATTGCTCTCGAGCTTAGTAACATATCGGTGGTTTGTGATTTGCCGAATATCTTCTCGGAAGTATCACCAGGTCGTCACCTGACCGCTATGTTGAGTTCGTGATCAAGTTGGTTTATTCCTGTAAACCACCCTTTCACCAAGAATCCATGCTGGATACCCCTGAGCTAGTTGGTTAAGCCAAACAACAACTTGGAGAGTTGGAAGATAAAAGATTGCCTGGCTTAGTTCATTTTAAGGGATATCTTTTTATGTGTGTTGAAGAAAGATGATATCTTCACCAATTGATCCTTGAGACCAGTTGCTGGAGCTATTGTCTTGCCAAAAACTTTGATTTGAGTGTGGGCTATTCTCAAACCAAAACAGAACCAACGATGTTCGTAATGTCGTCTTACTCGTGGATTTTCCTCGAGCATACACCATTATGTCTTTTGGGTCTGACCAATACTATCACCTTGTTCACCTAGTTATGGAATTCCATCTCCATGGGAATCTGGATGAATTGTTGTTGAGCCCATCGACAACATCCTTGTCCTCTCCATAATTTTATCGAACATTAAGCTAGTGTTGGAAACTTTTTAAAGCATTTGCTCATGCTAGCTCATGAAGCATATGTTCGGATGTAAGAAGTGACTTCCTCCAGTTCATGTGCATTTGATGTAAGTTGCCGTCGTGGATTCGAGAAAGTCAATGTTGCCTCCTCTGGAATCATCCCAAATCGGTCATGCATACGTGCGAAGTATTCTGTGGTTCGGAGACTTGCAACCTCCATTCTATATGTGTTCCTAGCACACCAAGCCACTGATTGATTTGTTCAAGGAGAAGAAGTTCCTTCTTAAGAGATAGACTTATGTAAGGACTCCGATATCCTCGATGATGGTTCCCCACCTGAACTCGGTAGTGTTTTATTATAAGACTACCACGTGGTCATGCATGTCTTGACAACGTGTTCACATGTTTGTAGCAGAACCAGCTCATGTTTTGGAGCTTACTACCGCAGTCCATTTCCCGAGAATCTTGCAACGTCGTCTCATCGATTTGTGTTGCAAACTTTCATTTCTCTTTCTAGACCTGATGAGTCTAGATTATTTTGACACCAACCAGATCTGAATCTCAGGCAGAGATGATGGTTGGGACATTTCCCAAGAACTATAATATTGGTCTCTCGATAACCGGTAAAGAGAATGTCGTGGCCAACACACCCCCCGCCGGAAGACCTATTATTGTAGTATCTTGATTGAAGAAGTTGGTCACCTTCCCATAAGGACTTCGTAGGATTTACTCCTTAGCTGTTCCTTATGTATTCTTAAGTTCCCGAAGTCCGATCTTTTACTTGATGTTCTGGGAACCAAACCATTTTAATGAATGGGATACGCTAGTACATCAAGGAGAACATTAGAAGCGGAGTGCTAAATGTCTCTCGGTCGATCATCCAGATTTAGTCCCCTTGGCCTCGCTAAGGTGAAATCTGAGAAAGTGTTATCTTCCTTTGCATCTGCATCGTCCATCACTATCCATCATGGTAGTATGTTGTGTTGCCAGGATCCTTGACACGGAAATTGGTAAAACCTTGATGATTATGGAGATGCTCAAGTTCTTGAAAGCACGCACAAGCATTAGGTGCTATCATAGTTACTAACCGGGATTGCTTCCAGTTTTCTCGGTTATGCTATAACCATTCCAATAGTGGAATCACTCTCTACTATTGAGTTTCTTCCCAGTTACTAAAATCATTCCTTATGTTGTCTTCAACAAGGTAATCCACATCATCCAACCTGGCCGAGAATGTCATTCCTTCGGACTCCTTCAAATGATCGATTGTGAATTGCCTTAGGCTGGTATAAAGAATTTCAATGGTCTCTGAATCAAAGGTAATTCTTTTTGCCACTTAAGGGGATATATCCACGAATTGCGTTCCTCTAAAATGTCTCGCTGTGGTATCATGGCAACTCAAACTCTCGCTACGTTGACAACCGTTCACCACCCTCTTGGGTATGGAATTGTTGTCTACCTAGTGAACCCTCGTCATCTGTTCAACTCCATTCTTCTAGACATATGCTTTGTACCTCAGTCTGAGAGATGTTTTTATGACTCACCCCGTGAGCTGATCCTAAGTTGTTTGATCTCCGAGAAGATCGATTCTTTTAGAGTTTCCTTTTCCTCTCATTGTCATGTTAGTTGGAGTTCTCAGAGCAAGACTTCGAGACAATGATCGTGATCGAATCAACATTCATTTGAAGTGCAACTTGGATCGTGAAGATTATATTAGTTTGCGTTTTCCTTTCATCTTACCCTACGCTTGAATCTCGGGTCGAGATTCTTGTTTAGTGGGGGTGAGTTGTCACATCCCTAGTTCTGGCCGGACCTATGCTAGCTTCCATGTGTGCATCATGTTTAAAATTCAAATGAAATTTGAATTGAGGAATTTTCAAAAGCCTCAGAAAACCTCTAAAAATAACCAACATTTAAATCTCATCAAGTGAGTCCAAGAAAATGTTCTTGCTATTCCGTAAAAATATTGGCATGAGGCAAAGTGCAAACCAATATTTTTGGAGTGACTCAAACATTTATTTTGGGCCTTTGAGTTAACCCAATAACTATTTGCATTGGATATATATATCATATATAATTAATATATGTCCAAAAATTCTGGAACATTTTATGTGGTTTGGTATATTTTAGCTCTAGCCACATAATTATTTTCAGGATTTTATAAAATGGTTTAGTATTTTTACTAAACCAAAACAAAACAGAACAAAATAGAAAACAATAAATAAAAGCAGAGAGAGAGAGAACTTACCTCAGCTTACCTGCAGTACAGCCGGCCCAGCTCCTGTTCTGGCCCAGCCCGCCACCGCTTCTCTCCCTGTCGTCTTCCTCCCTCGCCAGAAGGACGGAGGCGCGTGGCCACCCCGCGCCGGCCACCTCCTCCCTCCCTGCCTGCCCGGCTCTTCCCCGGCCCCTTCTAGCGACGCCACGACGATGCCCGTGTCCCTCGCTCCTCTCCCTCACTCGCACCCTCTCCTCCTCCTCTTCTCTCTCCCTCTCCACCGAACGCCACCGCCGCCCTCACCATAGCCGCAGCCGCAGCCAACCCCGAGCCTCTCCGACGTGTCCACGAGCATCGCCATGCCTCCCTCGTCCTCTCCGTCTAGCCACGCATCGCCAGAGGCCCTGCATCGACGCCGTCTTCTTCATCTTCGTCGCCGGCCGCCGGAGATCCCTCTCGCCGCCCCGCTCGCTCCCGTGCTTCCCCGAGCACGCCAAGGCCACCTCTGAACTCGCCGTAAGCTCCTCTACCGACCCCCCCTACCCACATGCCCACTAGCTCATCGTAGCCCTCGTTTCCGTCGAGACCGAAACCTCACCGGCGCCGGACTTGTCGCCGTCGTCGTTTTGGTTCGTCTCCGTCCAAACCGAGCGCGTCACTGCACTCAGTGCACTCCCAGGAGCCCATAGCGCCCACCAGCTCCTCCTCCCATGCACCGTGGTGCCGGATCCGTCGTTGCCCGAACTCCGGCCGCCGCCTTAGAGCTCGCCGTCGTCAGCTCCGGCCTCCCCAAGACCCCGCACCCGCACCGTTCGATGCGCGGGAGCAAGGGCTCTCCAACGAGCCCAAGCACGGCCTCGCTTTGTGCCTGTAGCGTATTCCGATGGCCGCCACTGCCTGGGCCTCGCCCGGCGTCGAGACGCCGGCGGATTGACCTCACTGGCGGGGTTTGACCCCGTTAACTACTGACGTGTGGGCCCCTGGCCACTAACTAAACTAGGATTAGTATTAGTTTAACACTAACTAATTTTAGTTAGTTAACTAACTACTGACTAGTGGACCCCACTGGTCAGGTTTGACCTGGACCCGCCTGTTGACCTGCTGAGGTCAGCATGACCTAGTGCTGACACAATAAATCATTTTCTGGTTTTAAAATAAATCAGGAAAATCCAGAAAATTGCCAAAACTTCTAAAATTCATAGAAATTTAACCGTAACTCCAAATGAAATAAATTATATATGAAAAATGATCAGAAAAATCCAATCTATCCATCTATACCATTTGCATGCATGTTAGAACAACTTATAGCTGCTGTTTTGCACAAATCATATAAATGACATTTAAATATCCACATATGGAGTTTGAATTTGAATCTTGGGTTCAAACCAAATCCATTTAATCTGTTGCTAGTTGCATTAGCTCAAATCACAGCATATAGCCATGTCATGATCATGCATCATATTGTGCATTGCATTGATTGTGTTTCCTTCTGTGTTGCCGGTATTTGTCCCCTCTCGATAGACGTGGTTCCGGCGATGAGTTCGATGACACCAATGAAGAACTATATT
The DNA here is from genome assembly GCA_021437245.1 of Aegilops speltoides. NCBI lineage: Eukaryota > Viridiplantae > Streptophyta > Magnoliopsida > Poales > Poaceae > Aegilops > Aegilops speltoides. The sequence continues at coordinate 21,521,033 of CM038141.1, forward strand.
ATCTTCAGAAGTGCCAGGCAAGCAAAACCCCCGTGTTCATTCCGATACAATCCGACTCTCTCGCTCCTGCTCTCTTTTACTGCATTAGGACAACAACGATTCATCTGTTACTTGCTGCGGTAGCTGAACCCTTTATCCTTTGCATGACCTGTCATTCCACAGTAAATAGATGAAACCCACTAGCATGAGTAGGAGTTGTTTGAGCCTTGTTGTGCCTACTCATACATGCTTGTTTGTCAAGCCTCGCTATCGCTTAGAGTTGAGTCGGGTCCGATTCATCGAGGATGAATCGAGGTGTGTGAACATGTCCTCTTGTGTGTGAGATAAGTGTGTGAACACGATTTGGTAAAGGTATCGGTGAGAGGCCATGTAGGAGTACATGGTGGGTTGTCTCATTGAAGCCGTCCTCGTGAACTGAGTTATGTGTTTGTGATCCATGATTCAGCTACTACCATGCATTGGGCCTGAAATATGACCCCGCCGACTTCTTATTCACCCTAGTCTTCTCGTCCGGGAGTTGCAAGTAGTTTCGGTGTTTGTAGCCTCTTGGAGGCCGTGGTCGGCCTTGACCGTAGGGGTGGGCTGTGATGCGGTAGGTACGTGGCCGGGTGTACCGGATGCCCGTTTGGTATCTCGGGAACCCTGTTCACATCGTTTGGGGCTGTGAGCGAAACTTCGGCCGGATCTCCTCATAGATGGAACCCAAATAGGCGATAAACCTGGACTAGAGACTTGAGTGTCTAGGTAGGTCGTGGTCTACACCCACGTCGGCTTTCGCTTGAAGTCTGCCGAGCACATGTCGTGTGCAGGCGCTAAGTGGTGGAAACATGTATGAAGAAGTACACCCCTGCAGGGTTAACATCATCTATTCGAATAGCCGTGTCGGTGGTAAAGGACTTCTAGGTTGCCTATAACAGTTCATAGACAAGTGAAAGTGGATACTTAAAAATGCGCAAGATAAGCGTGAGTGCTATGGATGGCGTTTTCGTAGGGAGACGGGAGCGGATCCATAGTGGTGTATTGGTTGGTGAATATGTGGACTCGTGTGCGCCACCTCAAAAGAGTTACATTGCAGTCGTAGTTTAGGATAGCCACCGAGTCAAAGCTGGCTTGCTGCTGTTAAATTCCACCATCCCCTTTGTTGATAATGATGCATATGTAGTTAGTTCTGATGTAAGTCTTGCTGGGTACATTTGTACTCACGTTTGCCTATTTTATGTTTTTGTAGAGAGACTTCAGTCTCGCTAGTAGTTCCACGTGGACTTCGACGTTTAGCTTGTTACCTCAGCTACGATCTTGTGCCCTCGGCAGGATCTGGTAGATAGTCAGGCTTCTAAGCCTTTTTCATTTATAGATGTCTGTACTCAGACATGTTAAGCTTCCGAATGTGCTTTGATTTGTATGCTCTGAATGTTCGGTCATGAGACCTATGTTTGTAATATCTCGCTCCTCGGAGCCTAATGAATAAAATACTTGAGTCGTAGAGTCATGTTGTGATGCCATGTTGTATTTGCATATATCGAGCATATTGTGTGTATGTTATTGAAATGCTTGGTATGTGTGGGATCTGACTATCTAGTTGTTTATTCTTAGTAACCTCTCTTACCGGGAAATGTCTCCTAGTGTTTCCACCGAGCCATGGTAGCTTGCTACTGCTCCGGAACACTTAGGCTGGCCGGTATGTGTCCTTCTTCGTTCCTGTGTCTGTCCTTTCGGGGAAATGTCACGCGTTGAGTACCGGAGTCCTGTTAGCCGCTTCAGCCCGGTTTATCGAGTCCTGCTAGCCAGTGCTACAGCCCGAACTTACTCGCTGATGACCGACACGTTCGATGTTTGGTCATGGATGCTGTCCTGTAAGTCTGTACCACTTTGGGTTTACGACTAGCCATGTCAGCCGGGCTCCTTTTCATATGGATGCTAGCGACACTATCATATACGTGTGCCAAAAGGCGCAAACGGTCCCGGGAAAAGGTAAGGCGACACCCGTGGGAATACCGTGCGTGAGGCCGCAAATTGATATGAGGTGTTACATGCTAGATCGATGTGGCATTGAGTCGGGGTCCTGACAGTAGTCTATCTTGGAGTTACGGTTCGGGTCGAAATACGTGGCCATGGAATATTTCGGGCTTAAGAGGATGGGTGTGCAATGTGTGTCACTGCACAGAACACGGAATGTTAGAAAAAAAAGAACGGTCGAAATCTAAGAAATCATATGTTATGGGGCGGTTAAGGGATTACTTACTCGGGAAAGTAAGCCACAAGGAAGTTATCCTTATCTGGGTTTGCCAGAATGACGCCTTCGATGTGTGAACTCGCAACTTGGCGGTCCCCAACGCTGCTCAAGTGCTTGGCACGCATGTAGAAGGGGTCGACTATCACGATGTCCGGGGTCTTGTCTCTAATGATCTGCATCTCCATACTCAGCGAAAACGGCCGAACGAAGGTGTAGTGCAGCGGATGAAGGTTAAACATAGCAGAGATGTCATCAAGCCGCAGGACGATCGTACCCCCGATGTCGCCATCCACAAAGCCCTTGCCCTCTGGCACCTTGGCCACGAAAACCGGGTATGCCACATCCTTCTCTCGGAGACGCCGCTTCTCCAAAGAAAGAACACTGTCATGCAGACTCCGCATAGCACCGGTTGCAGCATTCAGCATATTTGGCGGTAGCATCGCCCTACCCGCCACATGCACCCTCCTCGAGATATCCTTAGGTGAAGGTGGCCCGTCTTGAGCACGGATCGAACTCGGTGCCGGCTGGCTCGCACCGGCGCCCTTGTTAGTCTTTCGTTTCCGTCCCTTTTTCTTGATCTCCTGTAATGGGACCGAGTTCTGCTCACAGACCAACTTCTTGAGCGTGTTGGGGCTGATAATATTTCGCACCTCAGCTATCTGAGGCTCGGTGAAGGCGGGAGCTGGAGGCGTCTCCTGAGAACTGAACGCTAGACGACGCCTATTGCAATTGGATTTCTCCGCCGTACCAGCTAGATTGCGGTCGTCTTGGTTGGGTTCTTGAGAAAGAGGCCCGCAGTACTCGTCAGCGTACCCATGTTCGGCAAAGTACTTATCGACTTTGGTAAATGTACCGTCGTCGTTGTCGTCGTCGTCCGGATCCTGTGCCATAGGGCTGTTTAGATCCTGTGCCGTAGGGATGTCCGACATAGGGATGTCTGGCAGGTCTGGTACCGTTGCGGCGTTCTTGCCATGGCTTGGCGCCGGCACGACTGGTGGTCTTGTCTGTGGGGTGGTGTCCCCCGCCCCCAAACGAATCTGGCTCTTCAGCCAAAGCAGGGGCCTCTCATCTTCTTCGTCTGCCCCAGCGGGTCGAACCGGAGGTAACAGCTCGTCGCAGCCTGGCAGCACCCGAACCACTTCAACCCTATACATTGTGGGTGGCATCGGATTACCGTGGAACATGGGGTTGCCTGGTTGAACGATTCTGCCCTTTGGCGACATCGACCAACTCGGCGCCCACAAAGTGCAGAAGAGTGCAAGGAACATCGGCGGTGCCCTGCGAAAACATGTACAAGGCGTCAGGGATGCCCAGTCAAAGGCAAGGAGATGAAGTCATCGACCGAGAGGCTTAGTTACCGTGATGCCATTGAGGTCGGCTAATATTGAGGCACCGCCAACGGCGGGCGTGCAACTAACGGAGGGGGCGCTTGCTGGCGAGGTGCCGGCTGGCGTACACCCGGGTGCATTAAGCTCAATGCCGTGCGGCGCCGGAGACACGAATACCGCCTCCGCCGAGACACCAATGGCGCCGCCGCTGAGACACCAATGGCGCCGCTGCGTGCGTCGAAGTTGCTGGCCGTGAAGCCGGGAACCGGGAGGCCCTGCTGGCGCCCGCAATCCACGCTGTCAGCCCATGAATCAACGTAGGCACCATGGCATTGAGCTTCGTTCCCGCTTGTTGTTCCACTTGCTCTTGGACAAGCTCCGAATCCGCGCCACTTGTGCCTTGAGTGCTTCAACCTCGCTGCGTCGGCTTTCAGGCTGGCCTTTTTCTCCTTCCGCACACCAGCGGTATAGTATGACCCCCATTTTGTGGACAAGCTTTTGCCGGCCACACGACCAGCTGACGTCGGCTTAGTGAGCTTATCCTTGTTTTTTATTATGTTCAACGCCCTATTTAAAGGGGTGTTGAAAGGGGAGCTCTGAGACGACCCCGCGCTACTGCTTTCAGTGTCCTGTGAAAGGAACGTGAACCATTTAGAAATATTGGGGATTAATTAGAGTGCAACCATATGGAGCTAATTACGCGGGGGTGTCATTGGGTCCTCCTTGTACCGGGCCCTGACATAGTTCCTGGTCTGCTTGTTACCGCTGTATTTCTCGAAGCGGGGCGGTAGGCCTCGCTCGGCATGCTCCGCATCCTCCTTGTCCCATATAGGCTCCGCCACTCTCTAACCGCCGGGACCGAGTTTGTCTTCCCCTAAGTTCAACTCCCGCATTTCTTTCCCCCACTGACTTCATTCGGAGGTTGCACTGCTCGAGCACTTGTTCTTGAACTCCTTGTACTCATCTTTTCTCATCAAAGGATATTTCGCCTTGATCTTCTCATAACTATCACCTTTATCAATCATTTTCTTCACCGCGCTTCTCCAAGTAGACAGGGCTGTGCTCATCTTTGTGAGGGCGGCATTGTTCAGTTTATTCCCTGAGAGGCGTGTGTTTTCAAATTTGGCGGGGAACTTGTATCGTTTGTGTAGCTTCGTGAAGAGGAGGTTGCGCAAATTCCCTCGGTCCTTATGCCTAAGGTTCTCAGTGTTGATCGAGACAGTGCTCCGGAGAATGCACCCGAGCTAAACCGAGTACCCCTTGACTATATGTTTGGGCTCCGTTGGATTCCCGTCGGAGTCCACTTGAGTGAATTCCTACTTGACGGTGCGGAGCGCATTCGGACGCCGGTCCTTCCTTTGCTTCTTCGATTGGCTGCCATCTGTGTGTGCGCCGCCATCATCAGTGGTGGCATCCTTGGCGGCACCATCAGTGGTGTCATCCCCGATGCCACTAGGGGTTGTGTAATCAGGATCGGTGTCTTCCGCGGCGTCCTCATAGCGGTGAGGTTGTTCCTCCATCTCCTGGGACAGCTCCCAGAATTGCTTGCTGCCCGAACCACCGGCCTCATTGTTGTGGGCCATGTTTCGCTCTAAATATGAAAAAAGTTTGGTCAAAAAGTTGGTTATTGTCAAGGAACAAGATCATGGTCTCATCATTTAGGGTTTGTCGACAACGAGGCACCCTAAAAGCCTAAGCTTTCACCATTTAGGGTTTGTCGACGCCGAGGCACCCTAAAAGCCTAAGCGTACATCATTTAGGTTCTCATCGACACCGAGGCATCCGGGGCAGCCAAGTTAAGTTTTCATCATTTAGGGTTTATCTATGCCGAGGCACCATAGGTTGGGCCTAATCACTTGGCACTAATCACTTGGCTCTATTGCCACCAATGGTTTAATATAGCAAGAATAAAGGGGCAATTGATCCTACTTAATTAAGTACTAAGATACCCCGGCCCATGGATTAGTAGCAAGTACCTCATATGTCTGATTTTTAGCAAGGTCATGCTAAAATTCACGGAAAATTTCAGCATTACCTTTGCTGAAAATAGGACATACGGAGTACCCAAATTTGCCAGAACGGAAGTTAATCGACATTCCGGCAAACTCAAGGGCCTCTCGGGGTACCTGCAAAATCATCACGACACTCAAGAGCCTCAAGCAGCAGCGGCGTCTCCCAGGACCCCATTTTTTTGCTAAATTTCTTTGAGCAACAATCAGAGCAGAAAATTCAGCATATTTCTATACAACAACACTGTAAAGATGAAGAACAATTCTACAGCAGCCAATTTATATACAATAGCATCTTTGGTCATACCAATTTTTGAAACAATTCAAAGATGAAGAAATTAACTATGTATAGTTTATTCTTTTTCGTACCAGGAACTATTTTAGTTTATTACTTATTGTACTAGGGAGGAATATAACAATCTTTTTTAGTATATATCCTAGTTATACTACTGCAGGAAAGGAGGATCATCATACACATATATATGTGCATAAAAATCATAAAAATTCAAAATCACTTGAAACCTCATCACTCGGACCACACCACATGCCACAGCATACATAGTACATAGAGTTGACAATTCAGTTGCAATCATGTAGTAATGGATTGTTCTACCTAGCAGGTTGTTGGAAATTCAGTTGCTTTTTTCATTAGGGCTGGCAACAAGACATGGTCAAATTTCAATTAAGATTATCTATTGGTTCAAGACTGGCAACAAGACTTGTTCTATAAAATCAATTATCTATTGAGTAGTTCTTGTGCTCATCCAGTAGCAACATCTTTCTTACATGATCAGTAGTCATGTACCAAATTTTTATTTAAACTGAATTTGCAAATCACCAAAAGCTCTACTAGTTTCAGACTAGATTTACACTAAATACACTAGAGTATTTGACCAGTAGTCAGTTACATTTACACTAGACTGAAGAAATTGCTGCATCACTAGATGAAGAAATTGTGTTGTCGATTAGGGACTGAAGAAAATACACTAGAGTTTTGTATTGATTCATTAATCGACAGCAAGTAACAAAGATGTTCTAACAAAGAACAGTTTGAGTACTACTCCAAAATCCTCCTAGTTGTAGCTCACCTAAATGGTTGAATTCAAAGAACTATAGTGGCCTTCAGTGATTGAGAGCTTAAAATATCCAACAATCTGAACAAACAAAGTAAAAAAGGATCAGTATCTCATTTTAGCTGATTTATTCTTCATAAGCATAGGCTTTTGTTTGTTGGAAACTAGCCTGTGAAACTGAAATTTAACAGTAAACTGAATTACTGTCATTTAACAGTAAACTGAATTTTAAACTGAGTACTGGAGTAAACTTGCTGGAGTAGAAATTTATGCATTACTCCATATATTTTGAAATACCTACTGCTATGAGCTATGTCAACAGGGCTACTCCAGTGCACATCACTGCACTAGTAGAAATACACCCATTAGTCCCGGTTCGGGAACCGGGACTAATGGGTCGTTACTAATACCTCAACCCATTAGTCCCGGTTCAAAAGGCATCCACGTGTCTGCATTCCAGTGGCTAGGGTTTTTTTTTGAAAGGAGGTGGGTTGGGGGGTTTTGGGGGGTTAATTTAGGTGTTTCGTATATTGTGTTAGCTAGCTAATTAATAGAGAGAAGTTTCCTCTCTTATGTCCGTGCTTGCTCGACGCCACGTAGTATATATACATAAGTGATCGAGAGAACCATTCAGTACAGAAGTTCGTCATGCATACCGAGAGAAGTGATCGATCGACCTCTCCTTCTCCGAGAGATTGGTCGAACAACAAGTTTTACTGGCTACATACATGTACAATCTATATAAGATCTCTTAATTACAAACCACTAGCATTTGAATTGAAGTTCCACATGGTATTCTCCGGCTTTACTGATGACGTGTTCAAGAAAGAATCCCGCCAATTCCTCTTGAATTGCTTTCATGCGATCTGGTGGTAGGAGTTCATCCCGCATCTGCCACGTCTAATTAATTTGAAGAAGGGGGTTAATTAATACATATATATGAATGAAACTCAACAGAAATGATGGTGTAATAAAATGAAATTGTGAATATTATTGCTTACGCACTTCATATTGTCTTCTAGAGTAGCCCCGCTTGTTTTTCAAAGTCGCGTTGTGGATGAACTCGCACACGTAGTATCCACAGAAATCATTCCCTTCCTCCTGCCACAAGCACTTTACGAGAAATAGAGGTCAATCAAACTAATAATGAAGCATTATATAAATGGCATTGATGAAAGTATAGCTATAGAATCAACGGGAGATGCGCGCCAGTAGTACTTACTTTCGGGTATGTATATCGCAGCTCCTTCGGCAGTCCCGGAGCTTGTGCGGTGAACTATTTCCAAACCCTGCAAGACAAAGAAAATATTTGTTATTACTTGAGATATCAGGAAATGAACAAAAAGTTGCCGATATGGTGCGATAATGATCGATTGAACTTACTTGCTGAGCATTTCAGTCATGTCCGCATAGGTGCTGGGATCTTTCGGTCTGTAGTCTAAGACGGTTACTAGTCCACGCTCAAGCTTAATCTCCAGAAGAATATAGTGGAACCTGCACGCATGCATAACTCATCAATTACATTAAGCTCGCGCGAGTAATAAGGAAAACCGAATATGCACACGACAGTAACACTCACGGGCCGTGGTAAGGAAAGAGTATGGTATCTTTGTTTTGATTTTTGATCAATGATTGTAGCAAGTTGTCCTCGGCCTCTTCGGCGCGCTTTTCAACCAGAAAAACATCTATGATATTTGTGTTAGTGAACCCAATACCATAGATTTCATTTTTTTTGCACTCGACGATCTTCAATCTGCATAATATATTGAGGATAATTAATTATAAATACATGCAATGAAAGAGCCGAGCTATATATACAGACTAATGACAGAAATAGTACTTACAGGCAGTAGCAAAAGACCATTAATTTATCGAGGGCCTTTTGATTGAAGAACTCGAAGAACTCCTCAAATGGAATAGACAACAGATCATTTGAAACGAGGTCGTGCTCTTCTTTAATTTTCAGATACAAAGTGTTCGTCCCCTCAGACTCTCTGCAGGTTTTCATGTACCAACTATGGAATCTTCGCATCATTGTTGTCGAGACTTTTCATCTTTGACGAGAGGCTTCCGCATCAGATCTGAATAAGTCCACCTCCATGAAATCAGGAAGTGCATCGTCAGGCAGGTAATCTCCAATATTGCCATAACCGGCCACCGTCCCCGGAGGATTAGACACATTGAGCGGGGGGCACGATTGCTGTGCTTGTTTGCCGAGCTGGGAATTTTTTTCCCCTTTGCTCATTGTTCTTTTGACCTTTTATCACTTACAGTAGTTCCCGACCGCTTGCCTTGGAGATATTTCTGTTCAGTAATGCGCTCATAGTTGGTTCTCGGCGGAGACTTTGGTGGTTTCCTCAGGGCATCGAGAGTGCGCTTTGCTTTCACTGGATCTACCTTCTCCTCCGGAGGTGGATGTATCTTTGCTTTCACCCCTTCAAAGAACTCCTTCACGTGGGTCTACACGATCGTATCGGTTTCCTCCTTGGTCCTCTTGTACGGTAACTTCTCTACAGGCTTTAGAGGTGGACCATATCTGTATTGCCTCTCTCTTCTTGTGCTGCTAGACGCCGGAGCAGACGGAGCGGCTGCGGCGTCTGTCTTCTTTCGTGCTTGCTTACGAGGCGGAGGAGAAGGACTACGACGCGTCGGAGCAGCCGGGGCGGCGGCGGGTCTCTTCCGCCCTTGCCGCCACGCGCCGGAGAAGGAGGCGGAGTGCCGCCATGCGCCGAAGAAGGAGGCGGAGTGCCGCCACGCGTGCCCTGATCGTCACTCGCCGGAGGAGGAGGCGGTGGAGGAGGCGGAGTGCCTGACTCGCCGGAGGAGGAGGAGGAGGCGGAGGCGTCCAGTTCAAGGTCGATGAGCTCCTTCCGCCATAGGCATGGAGTCTTCGAGCAGAACCCAGCCTAGTCTCCCTTCACCGGTAGGGTGCTCAAGCCGAGGTCCTCAAATCCCTCCGTTATTTCATCAACCATCACCTTAGCAAATCCTTCTGGAATCGGCTGGCAGTGATAAGTTGTGCCAGGTCCACTAGGATAAACTTGGCCAACAGCCGCCTTGACCTTCAAATTCACGCATCGCGCCATAATGTGGCAATTTTGAGACTCCGTGGTACCATCCACGGGATAGCTGGCAGGAGCCGTCAAGACATGCTCCGGCTGAAGCAGCTCGGTGGAAGCAACGCTACTTCTCCGTTGAGATGGCGGGGTAGCTTCGGCTTGTCGTTTGTTGCGATCTGCTGCTTCTCGTTCCTCTTCTCGATCCTCTAGCCCCATTACCCTTCCAAGCAGCGCCTGCATTTGGTCCTGCTCCAGTTTCTTCCTCCTCTCGTGGGTTTTGTAAACCCCTGCGTCCAGAAAACCAGCCTTCCACGGAAGGGAGCCTGGCGTGCCTCGTGTCCGTCCAGGGTGCTCGGGATTCCCAACGGCCATTGTGAGCTCGTCCTTCTCCCTGTTTGGAAGGAACGTCCCTCGCTGCGCTGCATCGATATAGTGTCGAAGTTTCTTGATCGGTGTTTGCGATTGCACGTCCGTCCATCGACATCGCCTGTTACGAGGTCCAAGGTTCCGCCAGCCCGAAGAACCAAGTCCGCAACGGTCTAGCCAAGACATTGTCTCGGTTCGATCCCTTTTCAAGCAGATCATGCTCAGCCTTGGACCACTTAGGCCGGGCTTTGAGGTAGCCACCGACCCGTGCGATGGTGAAGCTTCTTCTTCGCAGCATTTTTCTTGTTTGTCTCCGACATCTTCTTACACTTTTATGATGTCTTGTGGGCCACAAATGCGGGCCAGTGATCTTTGATCTTCTCATATTTGCCGATGAATTCTGGTGTCTTTTTTTCTGGACAAACTGGTTCAGCTCTTTCCTCCACCTCCTCATTAGGCCAGCCATCTTCTTAAGAGCACAAGACTTGATTAATTGCTCTTTAACTGGCTTCTCCGGATCCTCCTCTGGCGGTAGGGTGAAATTTGCCTTCAGCTCATTCCAAAGATCTTCTTTCTGCATATCATTGACATAAGACACCTCAGCGTCTTCATCCTTAGCAGGCTTATACCATTGCTGGATGCTGATCGGGATCCTGTCCCTAACAAGAACCCCGCACTGAGTAGAAAATTCCTTCTTTGTCCGGATGGGTTCAATCGGTTCGCCGTCGGGCGCGATTTCTATGATCTCAAACTTTTCATCCGAGCTCAACTTTTTCTTCGGGCCTCGTCTCCTTACCGAAGTTGTGCTCGATCCGGAGGGCTAGAAATTATAAGGAAGAAAGATGACAGTACTTAATATGTGTACATATACCAAAACAATGGATGCATCTATTAACTTGTCAGCACGGGCTTAACTAATATATATATAACTGGCCGGACTCGGTTCGGTGACTCGGCTCGGCACGGTCTCCTTCGTCTTGTACCTCCATTGTGTCACCGGAGCCATCATGAACATAGTCCTCCTCTTGTACCGGCATTAATGGGTCGAAGCCATCATAATCATAGCCCTCTTCTTCATCCATCTGACCAACGGTGTCGATGAGAAATGACGCAACATCATCACTTCCATTTGCGATTATTTCCCCCAACATCACTTCTGTTTCTTCGTCTCGGGAGTGCTCCATAGTTTCTGCAAATATTGACAACATGTCAATTATTATTCAAACATGGTACATAGTGGCAAACGTAGAACTATCTAGCTAATCACAATAAGGAATCATGTTAGTGGCCTCGACGCTGCTTCTCTAGGGTTTGGGGTCGCGTCGACACAAAGCTTCAAGGGTTTGGGGTGGCCTCGACGATAACGCTCTTTTAACTTGATAAATTTGGGTGGCCTAGAGAGAGTTAATTTGTCGGGTAGGAGCGCCATGGAGGGGGGGCACGAGGAGACCTGCAACATCGTTTTCTCTCTAGGGTTTGGGTGTCCTCGAGAGTTTTGGTCGAGCGAGAGGGCCGAGGGGTGCTGCAGTTGTATCTAGAGGGGTTATATCGACAACGACGCCGACATACATATACATGGGAAAATAATGTTATCGGGGAGGGGTATCGGTACCACCCCCTCGTGTGGAAGTTTCTTCTTTCTCCTTTCCTTTCTTTCTTCTTCTCCTCTTCTTTTTCTTCTTCTCCCTCGAGAAAGGAAAATAATTAAGGAAATGGAAGAAAAGAGGAAGAAGGAAGAAGGAAGAAGAAGAAGAAGAAGTAAAAGAAGAAAAAAAAAGAGGAGAAGAAGAAAGGAATAGAGGAGAAGAAGAAAAAATAGAATTTCTCCTTTCTCCTCTATTCCTTTCTTCTTCTCCTCTTCTTTTCTTCCTTTTCCTCTTCTTATTTATTTCTCCTCTTCTTCCTCTCCTCTTTTCTCCTTTCTTCCTCTTCTTATTTTCCTTTTCCTCTCATCTTTTAGTATTGCTTGTTTTAAAAAAATGTTCAAATAGAAAATTTCAAAAAAAACAAAGGTTTTTCCTAATGCATTGTTCATATGAATATACAAACATTTGCATATTCTACAATAATTAATATCAACAAAAAATCTATGAACAGAAAAAAACTGAACTTTTCTAAAATGTATCTTTTGCATATATGAAAACATTAATACACATATGAACAATAAATACATATATCAACAAAAACATAATCTGAACACTTTTAAACATTACATACACATAGCCACATACATACACATATACATTATATATATATATATATAAACAAAAAAACTAAACTAATAAAAATGAAAAAAAAACAGAGCCGCATATATATATAGCCACATATATACATACACATATATATATACATTGAACAAAAAAATAAAACTAATAAAAATGAAAGAAAAAATAGAGCCGGTGCGGCGCGGCGGCTCACAGCGGTGGCGGCGCAGCGAGCGGGCGACGGCGATGGGCGCTGCGGCGGGCAGCGGCGACACTGGCGGAGTTTGGCGGCGACGCTGCGTACAGCTCTGGCGGCGGCGACGACGGCGAAGCGCGGGGCTCGGGAGGACGGTGACGACGACGGGCGCGGCGACGGCGACGGCGACGGCGGGGCGGGGCGACGGCGGCGTCGGGGCAGCCTCACAAGGCTCGATGTGTTCGGCGTCGTCGGGGGCAACTGGTGGCGATGAACGCAAAACTGCGAAGTGCTACTTATATACAAGGAGATTGGTCGGTTGGTGGCACCAACCGACTAATGTTTTTTAGTCCCGGTTGGAGCCACCAACCGACCAAAGGCCTCTTTTCGGCAGCCCAAAGGGCGGAAGCTGCGTTTTGGTCCCGTTGGTGGCACCAACCAGACTAAAGCCCTCCTTTAGTCCCGGTTGGTGCCACCAACCGGGACCAAAGGCCCCTGCGCTGCCCGCATCGGGGCCAAAGTTTAGTCCCACCTCGCTAGTTGAGAGGGGAGCGCAGTGGTTTATAAGCCCCACTGCCGCTCCCCTCTTGAACTCCTTCCTACTGCAGGCTTATGGGCCTACTTGCTACTGCTTTGCCTGATGGGCCTTCTGGGCCTTCTGCGGGCCTGAATCCTGGCCCAAATTAGGGATTCAAGTCGTATTCAGGCCGTGGGGGCCCAGTAGGTGGCACTTTTTTTTCTTGCTTTATTTATTTTATTTTGTTTCTACTTACAACAAAATACTTATTGTTGTTTTTTTGTTTTGTTTTCTGCATTATTTATTTTCTTTTGTTTTTTGCTTTATTTTTTAATTCTTTTTGCTTCTAGTTTTAGGAAAATTATAAACTTTCTGTTAGTGCCATTACTTTTCAAATTTGAAAACACTTTTTTTGTTTTCTTTCTTACTTTATTTATTTTATTTTCTTTCTATTTACAACAAAATACTTATTGTTGTTTTTTTTGTTTTGTTTTCGCATTATTTATTTTCTTTTGTTTTTTGCTTTATTTTTAATTCTTTTTGCTTTTAGTTTTAGGAAAATTATAAACTTTCTGTTAGTGCCATTACTTTTCAAATTTGAAAACACTTTTTTGTTTTCTTTCTTGCTTTATTTATTTTATTTTGTTTCTACTTACAACAAAATACTTATTGTTGTTTTTTGTTTTGTTTTATGCATTATTTATTTTCTTTTGTTTTTTGCTTTATTTTTTAATTCTTTTTGCTTTTAGTTTTAGGAAAATTATAAACTCTCTGTTAGTGCCATTACTTTTCAAATTTGAAAACACTTTTTTTTTGTTTCTACTTACAACAAAATACTTATTGTTGCTATTTTTAATTATTACGAAGGCCGAACCATAAGACATTAAAGCATTTCAAATGAACTCTGAAAAAGTTGAAAGTTGGCATGGTATCATAAATTGACCCACACATAGCATGTGCATGTACAAAACGAACAATGGTATCATACTAAATCGGTTACAAAGTTGGCATGGTATATATCATCATAATAGTTGGGAGAAAGTCTTCACTTTTTCTTCGCTTGGGTCATTTGCTTATTGCGCCGAACCATGGATAATCTTCATCGCTTATCGGGATGTGGGGTCAGCCTTGACTTTAAAGGAGGAATTTCATGAAACTTTTCATAATCTTCGACATGTCATCTTGTCCTCCACTCCCACGATGTCCCTTTTCCCGAAAGAACTATGTGGCGCTTTGGCTCATCGTATGATGTATTTGCTTCCTTATCTTTTCTATTTCTCGGTCTCTTGGACTTGTCCTTCACATAGATAACCGTGCCACGTCATTGGCTAGGACGAACGGTTCGTCGATGTACCCAAGATTTTTCAGATCCACCGTTGTCATTCCGCATCGTGGGTCTACATCGCACTCGCCTCCCCGACAGATTGACCCATTTGCACTTAAACAAAGGGACCTTAAAATCATGTCCGTAGTCAAGTTCCCATATGTCCACTATGTAACCATAATATGTGTTCTTTCCCTCTCGGTTGTTGCATCAAAGCGACACCGCTGTTTTGGTTGGTGCTCTTTTGATCTTGGTCAATCGTGTAAAATGTATTCCCATTTATCTCGTATCCTTTCCAAATCAATACATTCAAAGATGGTCCCCTGGATAACAAGTACAGCTCATCACAAACAGTGATGTCACCTCTGATACGTCCTTCCAACCAACTGCTGAAAGTCCCGATGTGTTCACATGTAATCCAATCGACCGCCTTTGCCGTGTTTGAAGCGCAGATCGTTCTTGTGTTCATCGACATATGGGGTCACCAAGGTAGAGTTACAGAGAACTGTGTAGTGGGCTTGAGACCAAGAATATCCGTCCTGCATATTATTGAGTCCTTTCCAAGCGTGCCTTTTCGGTCAGTCTCCCCTCATACCGCGATTTAGGGAGACCTATCTTCTTAAGGCCAGGAATGAAGTCAACACAAAACCCGATGACATCCTCTGCTTGATGGCCCATGGAGATGCTTCCTTCGGCCTAGCGATTCTGGACATATTTCTTTAGGACTCCATGAACCTCTCAAAGGGGTACATATTGTGTAGAAATACGGGCCCGAATGACAATCTCGTCAACTAGATGAACTAGAACGTGCGTCCATGATATTGAAGAAGGATGGTGGGAACACCAGCTCGAAAATGACAAGACATTGCACCACATCACTCCTTAGCCTTGGTATGGTTTCGGATCGATCACCTTACGAGATATTGCATTGAGGAATGCACATAGCTTCACAATGGCTAATCGGACGTTTTCGGTAGAAGCCCCTCAATGCAACCGGAAGCAGTTGCGTCATAATCACGTGGCAGTCATGAGACTTTAGGTTCTGAAAATTTTTCTCTGCCATATTTATTGTTCCTTTTATATTCGACGAGAAGCCAGTCGGACCTTCATACTAAGCAGGCATTCAAATAAGATTTCCTTCTCTTCTTTGGTAAGAGCATAGTGGCGGGACCTTCATCTTGCTTTGGAGGCATGCCGTCTTTTTCGTGCAAACGTTGCAGGTCCTCTCGTGCCTCAGCTGTATCTTTTGTCTTCCCATACACGCCCAAGAAGCGTAGTAGGTTCACACAAAGGTTCTTCCTCACGTGCATCACGTCGATCAAAGCGCGGACCTCTAGGTCTTTCGAGTAGGGTAGGTCCCAAAATATAGATTTCTTCTTCCACATGGGTGCGTGTCCCTCAGCGTCACTCGGAACAGCTAGTCCACCGGGACCCTTTCCAAAGATTACGTGTAAATCATTGACCATAGCAAGTACGTGATCACCGATACGCATGGCGGGCTTCTTCCGTGATCTGCCTCGCCTTTGAAATGCTTGCCTTTCTTTCGACATTGATGGTTGGTCAAAAGAAATCGACGATGGCCTGTACACATTCTTCCCGCAGCTTGCGGTATATACTATCGGTGTCAAGTAAACAGTGCGTGCATGCGTGGTATCCCTTGTTTGTCATCTCGGAAGGTTCTTGAGAGCGGGCCAATCGTTGATGGTCACGAACAACAACGCCTTTAGGTTAAATTCCTCTGTTTGTGCTCATCCCACGACATACACCGTTTCCATTCCACAGCTGTAAAAGTTCTTCAACTAATGGCCTTAGGTACACATCAATGTCATTGCCGGGTTGCTTAGGGCCTTGGATGAGAACTGCATCATAATGAACTTCCGCTTCATGCACATCCAAGGAGGAAGGTTATACATACATAGAGTCACGGGCAGTCTGTGATTGCTGCTCTGCTCCCCAAAAGGATTAATGCCATCCGCGCTTAAAGAAAACCATACGTTCCTTGGCTCACTTGCAAACTCATCCCAGACTTTCTCTCGATTTTTCTCCACGCAACCCGTCGGGGTGCTCTCAACTACCCGCCTTTCTTACGGTCCTCAACGTGCCATCGCATCAACTTGGCATGCTCTCTGCTTTTAAGCAGACGTTTCAACCGTGGTATTATAGGAGCATACCACATCACCTTCAGAGAACCCTCTTCCGGGGGCTCGCCGTCAACATCACCGTGGTCATCTCGTCGATCTTATACCGTAATGCACCGCATACCGGGCATGCGTTGAGATCCTTTTACGCACCATGATAGAGGATGCAGATCATTAGGGCATGCATGTATCTTCGCACCTCCAATCCTAGAGGGCATACGACCTTCTTTGCTGTGTATGTACTGTCGGGCAATTCGTTATCCTTTGGAAGCTTCTTCTTCAATATTTTAAGTAGTTTCTCAAATCCTTTATCGAGCCAGATTCTCTGCCTTCCAATCGCAGCAATTCCATGACGGTACCGAGCTTTGTGTTGCCATCTTCGCAATTGGGGTATAACCCTTTTTGTGGTCCTCTAGCATGCGATCGAACTTCAGCTTCTCCTTTTGACTTTCGCATTGCGTCCTTGCATCGACAATGACCCGCAGAGATCATCATCATCGGGCACATCGTCTCGTTCCTCTTGATCTTCAGCAGCTTCGCCTGCGTTGCAGCATCATCGTGCACATCGTCTGGTTCCTCTTGATCTTCCGGAGCATCACCGTATTCAGGGGCACATAGTTGTCATCGTACTCTTCTTCTTCGCCGTCTTCCATCATAACCCCTATTTCTCCGTGCCTCGTCCAAACATTATAGTGTGGCATGAAACCCTTGTAAAGCGGTGGGTGTGGAGGATTCTCCGGTCGAGTAAGACTTCAGATTCCCACATATAGGGCATGGACAACACATAAAACCATTCTGCTTGTTTGCCTCAGCCACTTCGAGAAAATTATGCACGCCTTAATGTACTCGGAGGTGTGTCTTGAACCGTACATCCATTGCCGGTTCATCTATGTGCATTATATATAATTAAGTGTGTCAAAAATCATTATAGAACATCATGAATAGATAATTAATTAAGTGACCAAATTAATAGAAGTTCATCATCACACTAGTAGAAAAGGGGGCAATGGTCCAGGCCGGTCCAGCCCATTAGTCCCGGTTCAATCCAGAACCGGGACCAATGGGGCATCGACCAGTTCAGGAGCCCGGGGGCCGGCCGGGCCACGTGGGCCATTGGTCCCGGTTCGTCTGGACCTTTGGTCCCGGTTGGTGGGATGAACCGGACCAATGATCCCCGCCTCCTGCCCACAACCATTCGTCCCGGTTAGTGGCACGAACCGGGACAAAGGAACTCCCTTAGTCCCGGTTCGATGCGACCAACCGGACCAATGGTGGTGCCTATATATACCCCAGCAAGAAGCAGAGCACACCGCCTGCTTTTTCTGGCCGAGGGGAGAGGGCTTGGTGGTGCTCTAGCTCACCTCATATGCACACAAGGTGTTCGATGGAATGCCCGAGCCACACTACTTAAGGTTTCTCCTCTCCAAGCTCGACCGCCAAGCTCCATTTTCCTCCATATTTGTCTAGGTTTAGCGGTCCGTCACGCCCCATCCCGTCTTTCAACGTCGTCGATCACCCGCACCGATCTCATCGGCGGCACCACCGTGGTGAGCCTCTTGTTCTTATCTTCTTTCCGAAAGGAAAAATATTCTTATTTGTATGTTTAGATAGATATATACTTGTATAATTTTCTTACTTTTATTATTGCATCTTATATAGTGCGATGGTTTTGGTATCCGCCCGTCGGCCCTCGCCCTGTCTATGATTCGGATGTGGTATATATTATCTTTTCATAACTATTGGTTCATTTATTGTTTATGACAATTATGCCGACCAACGTGACATAGATTTTATTCATCTAGGAGGTTGTTGAACCGAAATTCCAACCGACCCTATTGTCGAGAGGTTAAATTTAGTTGAAGAAGAAAACAATTTGTTGAAGGAAAAATTAGAAAAATTGAGGAGGAGAAGATGATATTGGAGTTGCATGTTGCGGATGTCGCCGATGATCACAAGATCAAGATGGATGCAATGCGCTTGAAGATTAGAAAGATTAGAAAATATGCCATTCATACCGAGGCTTGGTATCATTATGTCGTTGGATCGGTTGTTACATTGGTTGCGATTATGATCGCATTTGTTTTCGCATTGAAATGTTTTACATAGTTTCAGTGTATGGTTTAATTAATTTAGATGCTCTGCAGAGCTTTATGTTGTTAGATGAGAACTATGTATGTACTTTGGTTTTAATGTGATGATGAACTTCTATTAATTTGGTCACTTAATTAATTATCTATTCATGATCTCTAATGATTTTTGACACACTTAATTATATATAATGCACAGATGAACCGCAATGGATGTACGGTTCAAGACACACCTCCGAGTACATTAAGGCGTGCATAATTTTCTCGAAGTGGCTGAGGCAAACAAGCAGAATGGTTTTATGTGTTGTCCATGCCCTATATGTGGAATACAAGTCTTACTCGACCGGAAAATCCTGCACACCCACCGCTTTACAAGGGTTTCATGCCACACTATAATGTTTGGACGAGGCACGGAGAAATAGGGGTTATGATGGAAGACGGCGAAGAAGAAGAGTACGATGACAACTATGTGCCCCTGAATACGGTGATGCTCCGTAAGATCAAGAGGAACCAGACGATGTGCACGATGATGCTGCAACGGAGAAGCTGCTGAAGATCAAGAGGAACCAGATGATGTGCCCGATGATGATGATCTCCGCCGGTCATTGTCGATGCAAGGACGCAATGCGAAAGTCAAAAGAGAAGATGAAGTTCGATCGCATGCTAGAGGACCACAAAAAGGGTTGTACCCCAATTGCGAAGATGGCAACACAAAGCTAGGTACCGTCATCGAATTGCTGCAAAGGAAGGCAGAGAATGTTGTGCTCGATAAAGGATTTGAGAAGCTACTTAAAATATTGAAGAAGAAGCTTCCAAAGGATAACGAATGCCCGACAAGACATACACAGCAAAGAAGGTCGATGCCCTCTAGGATTGAGGTGCGAAGATACATGCATGCCCTAATGATCGCATCCTCTACGCGGTGCGCATAAGGATCTGAACGCATGCCCGGTATGCGGTGCATTACGGTATAAGATCGACGAGATGACCCTCGTGATGTTGACGGCGAGCCCCGTGAAGAGGGTTCTGCGAAGGTGATGTGGTATGCTCCTATAATACCACGGTTGAAACGTCTGCTCAGAAACGGAGAGCATGCCAAGTTGATGCGATGGCACAGTGAGGACCGTAAGAAAGACGGAAGTTGAGAGCACCCGCGACGGGTCGCAGATGGAGAAAAATCGAGAGAAAGTATCGGGATGAGTTTGCAAGTGAGCCAAGGAACGTATGGTTTGCTTTAAGCGCGGATGGCATTAATCCTTTCGGGAGCAGAGCAGCAATCACAGCACTGGCCCGTGACTCTATGTATGTATAACCTTCCTCCTTGATGTGCATGAAGCGGAAGTTCATTATGATGCCGCTTCTCATCCAAGGCCCTAAGCAACCCGGCAATGACATTGATGTGTACCTAAGGCCATTAGTTGAAGAACTTTTACAGCTGTGGAATGGAAACGGTGTATGCGACGTGGGATGAGCACAAACAGAGGAATTTAACCTAAAGGCGTTGCTGTTCGTGACCATCAACGATTGGCCCGCTCTCAAGAACCTTTCGTGACAGATAAACAAGGGATACCACGCATGCACGCACTGCTTACTTGACATCGATAGTATATACCGGCAAGCTGCGGGAAGAATGTGTACATGGGCCATCGCCGATTTCTTCCGACCAACCATCAATGTCGAAAGAAAGGCAAGCATTTCAAAGGCGAGGCAGATCACCGAAGAAGCCCGCCATGCGTGCCGGTGATCACGCATTTGCTATGGTCAATGATTTACACGTAATCTTTGGAAAGGGTCCCGCGGACTAGCTGTTCCGAAAGTGACGCTGAGGGACACGCACCCATGTGGAAGAAGAAATCTATATTTTGGGACCTACCCTACTGGAAAGACCTAGAGGTCCGCTCTTCGATCGACGTGATGCACGTGATGAAGAACCTTTGCGTGAACCTGCTAGGCTTCTTGGGCGTGTATGGGAAGACAAAAGCGCCAGTAGACCGAGAAAGAGAAAAGATAAGGAAGCAAATACATCATACGATGAGCCAAAGCGCCACATAGTTCTTTCAGGAAAAAGGGACATCGTGGGAGTGGAGGACAAGACAGACATGTCTGAAGATTATGAAAAGTTTCATGAAATTCCTCCCTTTAAAGTCAAGGCTGACCCCAGCATCCTGATAAACGATGAAGATTATCCATGGTTACTGCGCAATAAGCAAATGACACAAGCGAAGAAAAAGTGAAGACTTTCTCCATAACTATTGTTCGCTTATGATACCATTATATTGTAACCGATGAGTATGATACCATTTTTCGTTTTGTACATGCACATGCTATGTGTGGGTCAATTTATGATATACCATGCCAACTTTCAACTTTTTCAGAGTTCATTTGAAATGTCTTATGGTTCGGCCCTCGTAATAATTAAAAATAGCAACAATAAGTATTTTGTTGTAAGTAGAAACAAAATAAATTAAATAAAGCAAGAAAGAAAACAAAAAAAAGTGTTTTCAAATTTGAAAATTAGTAATGGCACTAACAGAAAGTTTATAATTTTCCTAAAACTAGAAGCAAAAAGATTTAAAAAATAGAGCAAAAACAAAAGAAAATAAATAATGCAGAAAACAAAACAAAAAAAACAACAATAAGTATTTTGTTGTAAGTAGAAACAAAATAAATTAAATAAAGCAAGAAAGAAAACAAAAAAAGTGTTTTCAAATTTGAAAATTAGTAATGGCACTAACAGAAAGTTTATAATTTTCCTAAAACTAGAAACAAAAAGATTTAAAAATAGAGCAAAAACAAAAGAAAATAAATAATGCAGAAAACAAAACAAAAAAACAACAATAAGTATTTTGTTGAAAGTAGAAACAAAATAAATTAAATAAAGCAAGAAAAAAATGCCACCTCTTTGGCCGCCACGGCTCGAATACGACTGGTATCCCTATTTCGGCCAGATTCAGCCCAGAAGGCCCAGAAGGTCCAACAGCAACGAAGGAGCAAATAGGCCCGTAAGCCTGCAGTTCAAAGGAGTTCAAGAGGGAGCGGCGGTGGGGCTTATAAACCACTGCGCTCCCTCTCAACTAGCGAGGTGGGATTAAACTTTGGCCCCGACGCTGGCAGCGCGAGGCCTTTGGTCCCAAGTAGTGGCACCAACCGGGACTAAAGGGGCTTTAGTCCGGTTGTAGCCACCAACCGGGACCATAGGTCATGAGCTTCCGCCCTTTGGGCTGCCGAAAAAAGGCCTTTGGTCCCGTTGGTGGCACCAACCGACTAAAGCAGATAGTCCTGTTGGTGCCACCAACCGACTAAAGGATGTGCTATATAAGCACACTTGGCGCTTCGGCCAAATCGCCCACTTCTCCCGACGCCCTGCTCCTCCTCGTCATTGTCGCCGCCCGACGCCCTCTCCTCCACCTTGTTGCCGCCGCCGCCGCCCGCGCCGTCAGTACTACTTCCTTCGCCGCCGCCGCCGCCCCCAGTGAGCATAGCTTGCTCCGCGCCCTCCGTCCAGCGCCCTGGCGCGTCCACAGCGCCGCCGCCGCACGGCAACCGCCCGCGCGCGCCCTGCCCTCAGGTCGGCCACATACGCCGCCCTGTCTCTGGCAACGATTGCCGCCCGCCCTGCCTCTGGCCACTTGCCCCCGCCCCAACCCCTGCCTGCATTTTCCTCCATAGCATTTTTTTTGCATTTTTTTGTGTATATGTGTTTGTATGTGTATATATGTGTACATGTTCATAGTATTTTTTTCATAAGTGTATTTTTTTGTTCATTGCATTTTTTTCATATGTATAATGTATATATGTATGTGGTAGCTATATATATATGTGATGAATGGTCGATGTGGCTATATATGTATGTATGAATATAATGTTCATAGCATTTTTTTGTTTATATATGTTTTTTCATATATGTATTAATTTTATATTTAGGTTGTTAGTAGATATCGATCGATTTTAGGTTAGTGCATTTTAGGTTAGTGTAGAGGAGAAAGTAAGATAAGGAAAAGGAAGAAAAGAGGAAGAAGGAAGAAGGAAGAAGAAGAAGAAAAAGAATGAGAGGAAGGAAAATAAGAAGAGGAAGAAAGGAGAAAAAGAGGAGAGGAAGAAGAGGAGAAATAAATAAGAAGAGGAAAAAGAAGAAAAAGAAGAGGAGAAGAAGAAAGGAATAGAGGAGAAGAAGAAAAATAGAAGAAAAAATTCTATTTTTCTTCTTCTCCTCTATTCCTTTCTTCTTCTCCTCTTTTTTTTCTCTTTTACTTCTTCTTCTTCTTCCTTCTTCCTTCTTCCTCTTTTCTTCCTTTTCCTTAATTATTTTCCTTTCTCGAGGGAGAAGAAGAAAAAGAAGAGGAGAAGAAGAAAGAAAGGAAAGGAGAAAGAAGAAACTTAAACACGAGGGGGTGGTACCGATACCCCTCCCCGATATGTATATGTATGTCGCGTGGTTGTCGATATAATTAACCCCTCTAGATACAACTGCAGCAGCCCCCTCGGCCCTCTCGCTCGACCAAAACTCTCGAGGACACCCAAACCCTAGAGAGAAAATGATGTTGAATAATAATTGACATGTTGTCAATATTTGCGAAACTATGGAGCACTCCCGAGACGAAGAAAGCGAAGCGATGTTGGGGAAATAATCGCAAATGGAAGTGATGATGTTGCGTCATTTCTCATCGACACCGCTGGTCGATGGATGAAGAAGAGGGCTATGATTATGATGGCTTCACTCATTAATGCCGGTACAAGAGGAGGACTATGTTCATGATGGCTCGGTGACACAATGGAGGTACAAGACGAAGGAGACCGTGTTGAGCCGAGTCACCGAACCGAGTCCGCCAGGTATATATATATTAGTTAAGCCCGTACGACAAGTTAATTGATGCATCCATTGTTTTGGTATATGTACACATATTAAGTACTCGTCGTCTTTCTTCCTTATAATTTCTAGCCCTCCGGATCGAGCACAACTTGACGGAGACGAGGCCCAAGAAAAGTTGAGCTCGGATGAAAAGTTTGAGATCATAGAAATCGCGCCGACGGCGAACCGATTGAACCCATCCGGACAAAGAAGGCATTTTCTGCTCGGTCAGGGGGTTCTTGTTAGGGAAAGGATCCCATCAGCATCCCGCAATGGTATAAGCCTGCTAAGGATGAAGACGCTAAGGTGTCTTATGTCAATGATATGCGAAAGAAGATCTTTGGAATGAGCTGAAGGCAAATTTCACCCTACCGCCAGAGGAGGATCCGGAGAAGCCGCTTAAAGAGCAATTAATCAAGTCTTGTGCTCTTAAGAAGATGGCTGGCCTAATGAGGAGGTGGAGGAAAGAGCTGAACCAGTTTGTCCGAAAAAAGAGACACCAGAATTCATCGGCAAATATGAGAAGATCAAAGATCATCGCCCGCATTTGTGGCCCACAAGACATCGGAAAAGAGTAAGAAGATGTCGGAGACAAACAAGAAAAATGCTGCGAAGAAGACGCTTCACCATCGCACGGGTCGGTGGCTACCTCAAAGCCCGCCTAAGTGGTCCAAGGCTGAGCATGATCTCGCTTGAAAAGGGATCAAACCAGAGACGATCTGCTGCCGAGCGTTGCGGACTTGGTTCTTCGGGCTGGCGGAACCTTGGACCTAATGTGAGGCGGTGTTAGTGGACGAACGAGCAACTGCAAACACCACCAAGAAACTTCGACAATATATTGATGCTGCGCAATGAGGGACGCTCCTTCCAAACAGGAGAAGGACGAGCTCACAATGGCCCTTGGGAATCCCGAGCACCCTGGACGGACACGAGGCACGCCAGGCTCGCTTCGTGGAAGGTTGGTTTTCCGGACGCAGGGGTTACAAAACCCACGAGAGGAGGAAGAAAGTGGAGCATGCCCAAATGCAGCGCTGCTTGGAAGGGTAATGGGGCTAGAGGATCGAGAAGAGGAACGAGAAGCAGCAGATCGCAACAAACGACATGCCAAGCTTCCCGGTTACCCCGCCATCTCAGCCGAAGCAGCGTTGCTTCCACCGAGCTGCTTCAGCCGGAGCATGTCTTGACGGCTCTCGCCAGCTATCCCGTGGATGGTATCACGGAGTCTCAAAATTGCCACATTATGGCGCGATGCATGAATTTGAAGGTCAAGGCGGCTGTTGGCCAAGTTTATCCTAGTGGACCCGCACAACTTATCACCGCCACCGATTCCGTATGATTTGCTAAGGTGATGGTTGATGAAATAACGGAGGGATTTGAGGACCTCGGCTTGAGCACCCTACCGGTGAAGGGGAGACTAGGCTGGGTTCTCTCTCAAGACTCCATGCCTATGGCGGAAGGAGCTCATCGACCTTCTGAATGGACGCCTCGCCTCCTCCTCCTCATCCGCGAGTCAGGCACTCCGCCTCCTCCGCCTCCTCCTCCGTGAGTGACGATCAGGCACGCATGGCGGCACTCCGCCTCCTCCACCGCCTCCTCCTCCGGCGAGTGAAGATCAGGGCACGCGTGGCGGCACTCCGCCCCCTTCTCCGGCGCGTGGCGGCACTCCGCCTCCTCCTTCTCCGCCTCGCCAGCAAGGGCGGAAGAGACCCGCCCCCGCCCCGGCTGCTCCGACGCGTCGGAGTCCTTCTCCTCCGCCTCGTAAGCAAGCACGAAGGAAGACAGACGCCGCAGCCGCCCGCCTCGCTCCGCGTCTAGCAGCACAAGAAGAGAGAGGGCAATCAGATACGGTCCACCTCTAAAGCCTGTAGAGAAGTTACCGTATGAGAGGAGCAAGGAGGAAAACGATACGATCGTGCAGACCCAAGTGAAGGAGTTCTTTGAAGGGGTTAAAGCAAAGATACATCCACCTCCGGAGGAGAAGGTCGATCCGGTGAAA
This sequence comes from Aegilops speltoides, assembly GCA_021437245.1. Lineage (NCBI taxonomy): Eukaryota > Viridiplantae > Streptophyta > Magnoliopsida > Poales > Poaceae > Aegilops > Aegilops speltoides. The sequence continues at coordinate 21,546,412 of CM038141.1, forward strand.
GCAAAGCGCACTCGATGCCCCGAGGAAACCACCAAAGTCTCCGCCGAGAACCAACTATGAGCGACATCTTGAACAGACATATCTCCAAGCCAAGCGGTCGGGAACTACTGTCAGGATAAAAGGTCAAAAGAACAACGGGCAAAGGGAAAAAATTGCCCAGCTCGGCGAACAAACACACACAATCGTGCCCCCGCTGAATGTGTCTAATCCTCCGGCATGGTGGCGGTTATGGCAATCTTGGAGATTACCTGCCGACGATGCACTTCCTGATTTCATGGAGGTGGACTTATTTAGATACGAGTACGGAAGCCTCTCGTCAAAGATGAAAAGTCTCGACAACAATGATGCGAAGATTCCACAGTTGGTACATGAAAACCTGCAGAGAGTCCGAGGGATGAACACTTTGTATCTGAATATTAAAGAGGAGCACGACCTCGCTTCAAATGATCTGTTGTCTATTCCATTTGAGGAGTTCTTCGAGTTCTTCAATCAAAAGGCCCTCGATAAATTAATGGTCTTTTGCTACTGCTCGTAAGTACTATTTCGTCATTAGTCTCAGTATATATAGCTCGGCTCTTTCATTGCATGTATTTATAATCAATTATCCTCAATATATTATGCAGATTGAAGATCGTCGAGTGCAAAAAAAATGAAATCTATGATATTGGGTTCATTAACACAAATATCATAGATGTTTTTCTAGTTAAAAAGCGCTACCAAGAGGCCGAGGACAACTTGCTACAATCATTGATCAAAAATCAAAACAAAGATACCATACTCTTTCCTTACCACGGCCCGTGAGTGTTACTTGTCGTGTGCATATTCGGTTTTCCTTATTACTCGAGCGAGGTTAATGTAATTGATGAGTTATGCTTGCGTGTAGGTACCACTATATTCTTCGGAGATTAAGCTTGAGCGTGGACTAGTAACCGCCTTAGACTCGCACGGAAAGATCCCAGCACCTATGCGGACATGACCGACATGCTCAGCAAGTAAGTTCAATCGATCATTATCGCACCATATCGGCAACTTTTTATTCATTTCTTGATATCTCAAGTAATAACAAATATTTTCTTTGTCTTGCAGGGTTTGGAAACAGTTCACCGCACAAGCTCCGGGATCGCCAAGGAGCTGCGATATACATACCCGAAAGTAAGTACTCTCATGCGCATCTCCGTTGATTCTATAGCTATGCTTTCATCAATGCCATTTATATAATGCTTCATTATCAGTTTGATTGACCTCTATTTCTCGTAAAGTGCTTGTGGCAGGAGGAAGGAATGATTTACATGGATACTACGTGCGCGAGTTCATCCACAACGCGACATTGAAAAACAAGCGGGCTACTCTAGAAGACAATATGAAGTGCGTAAGCAATAATATTCGCAATTTCATTTTATTACACCATCATTTCTGTTGAGTTTCATTCATATATATGTATTAATTAACCCCTTCTTCAAATTAATTAGACTTGGCAGATGCGGATGAACTCCTACCACCGATCGCATGAAAGCAATTCAAGAGGAATTGGCGGATTCTTTCTTGATCACGCCATCAAGAAAGCCGAGAATACCATGTGGAACTTGAATTCAAATCCTAGTGGTTTGTAATTAAGAGATCTTATATAGATTGTACATGTATGTAGCCAAGAAAACTTGTTGTTCGACCAATCTCTCGAGAAGGAGAGGTCGATCGATCACTTCTCTCGGTATGCATGACTTAACTTCAGATCAATGGTTCTCTCGATCACTTATGTATATTTACTACGTGGCGTCGAGCAAGCACGGATATAATTAAGAGAGGACACTTCTCTCTATTAATTAGCTAGCTAACGTAAACACCTAAATTAACCCCCAAAACCACCCAACCCCCTCCTATCAAAAAAAAAAAACCAGGCCATCGGAATGCAGACACACGTGGGCGCCTTTTGGTCCCGGTTGAGCCACCAACCGGGACCAAAGGCCCTCGACCGGGCTCGGCGCCTGAGGGCACGTGGAGGCTCATTGGTCCCGGTTCGTGTTTGAACCGACTAATGGGTTGAGGTATTAGTAACGACCCATTAGTCCCGGTTCCCGAACCGGGACTAAAGGCCCTTACGAACCGGGACTGATTGGTGGTTTTCTACTAGTGTCACATTAAAACCAAAGTACATACATAGTTCTCATCTAACAACATAAAGCTCTGCAGAGCATCTAAATTAATTAAACCATACACTGAAACTATGTAAAACATTTCAATGCGAAAACAAATGCGATCATAATCGCAACCAATGTAACAACTGATCCAACGGCATAATGATACCAAGCCTCGGTATGAATGGCATATTTTCTAATCTTTCTAATCTTCAAGCGCATTGCATCCATCTTGATCTTGTGATCATCGATTTACATCCACAACATGCAACTCCAATATCATCTTCTCCTCCTCAATTTTTCTAATTTTTTCCTTTAACAGATTGTTTTCTTCTTCAACTAAATTTAACCTCTCGACAATAGGGTCGGTTGGAATTTCCGGTTCAACAACCTCCTAGATGAATAAAATCTATGTCACGTTGGTCGGCATAATTGTCATAAACAATAAATGAACCAATAGTTATGAAAAGATAATATATACCACATCTGAATCATAGACAGGACGAGGGCCGACGGGGGCGGATACCAAAACCATCGCACTATATAAGATGCAATAATAAAAGTAAGAAAATTATACAAGTATATATCTATCTAAACATACAAATAAGAATATTTTTCCTTTCGTAAAGAAGATAAGAACAAGAGGCTCACCACGGTGGTGCTAGCGATGGGATCGGTGCGGGTGATTGACGACGTTGAAGACGGGGACAGGGCGTGACGGACCGCTAAACCTAGACAAATATGGAGAAAAATGGAGCTTGGCGGTCGAGCTTGGAGAGGAGAAACCTTAAGTAGTGTGGCTCGGGCATTCCATCGAACACCTTGTGTGCATATGAGGTGAGCTAGAGCACCACCAAGCCCTCTCCCCCTCGGCCAGAAAAAACAGAGTAGTGTGCTCTGCTATTGCGCGAGGGGGTATATATAGGCACCACCATTGGTCCCGGTTGGTCGCATGAACCGGGACTAAAGGTTTGCCTTTGGTCCCGGTTGGTCGCCCAACCGACCAATGGTGGTGGGCCAGAGCGAGGCCCATTGGTCCCGTTCATCCCACCAACCGGGACCAAAAGGTCCAGACGAATCGGGACCAATGGCCCACGTGGCCCGCCGCCCCGGGGCTCATGAACTGGTCCGATGCCCCATTGGTCCCGGTTCTGGATTGAACCGGGACTAATGGGCTGGACCGGCCTGGACCATTGCCCCCTTTTCTACTAGTGCTGCCCAGAGAAAACTGAAACCCACTCTTCTCTCTCTACCCAACGGACTAATCTATATGAATGCAGTTTTATCAACGGGCCATATATCGATAAGAACGATTGTTGCTGCCTATGAAGCACAACACAGATGTATGGCATGAACAAATTCAATCTACAATGAGACTGAAGCATCTAGAAGATCAAAGTAATCATGTCAAATTGCAAAAAAAATTCATTTGTTTAAGAATGTTTGGCACTTTAACTAGAATCATGCATTGGTGCAAAGCTGGTCCTGTACACTATAACATCTGAAAGATGGAGATCACAGAGTTGCATCTGAAAGATGGGTTGGATCAAGGAAAAAATGGGGGCGAGGGGGAAGATGGAATCGGGGGCTCTGTACCTACGGCGGCTGCGGCTCGAGGACGGCGCCGTCGACGTACTCGAGGGCGGGGGCACTGGATGCTCCTCTCGTTGATGGGGGAGGGGAGAGGCTGGAGGCAAACCCTAGCCGCCAAGCACACGAGTGCTGGAGCTAGGTGGAGTAACCTCTGCCGGAGATGACGGAGCAGGTGGCCGACGTCGTGGTTGGTGAGGAGCAGGTGGCCGGCGTCGTGGTTGGTGAGGAGAGCGAGGAAGAGCGCCTGTCCCGAGGAGGTGGTTGGTGCCTTGGCAACCGGGCGGCGGCGGAGGCCTGGAGGATGTGGAAGAAGGCGCAGATGGCGAGGAGGAGTCCGGTGAGGGTCGGGGCGGCGGGGGTGGGGGCGCGGGGGTGCGGGGGCGGCGGGGGTGGAGTCCGGTGAGGGTCGGGGCGGCGGCGTCGTGTGTCGGGGCAGCGCGCGGGTGGATCTGGTGGCTTGGGAGAGAGGGTCAAAGGGGATCTGGCGAGAGAGGGGATAGCTAGGGGGAGGGTTCTAATGGCGCACCGACCAGTCGTGCGCCATAAGTATGACTATTCTAATGGCGCACCACCCCTCGGTGCGCCATTAGATTTTTGTTTTAATCTAGCCCACTAACCATATCTACAACCTAACCCTATCTACAACAGAACCCACCCACTAGCACGACTGGTCAGCACGCAGCACACACCACGAGGTCCTGGGTTCGATTCCCAGGCTCCCCAATATTTTTTTATGCATTTTAAATGCTGTTTTTTATATTTATTTGTGTTTAAATATGTTCAAACTTGTTTAATCACAACAGTAATATTTTTTTATAAAAACAGTAATAATTATTTTAAAAATATGTTCAAATTTGTTACTTGAAAATATCATCGGCGGCAGCGCTGGAGCGGGGGAGGGTGCGGGGATCGAGATCGAGATGGAGGGGGAATCGAGATCGAGATGGAGGGGGATCGAGATCAAGTGTCCTCATGAATTCAAAAAGTGCCCATGAAATTTAAAAATATTCATGATATCAAAAAGTGCCCATGAAATACAATCGAGAAATGAAGACTACGATTTAAATACAATCAATCTTAGCTAGCTATCTGTTCACAATCTTCTTGCCCTTCTTTTTCGCAAATGGAGTTCTTCTATGGAACAGACGTTGAGGGAGTCCTGGGCTAGGGGGTGTCCGGATAGCCGGACTATCATCATCGGCCGGACTCCAAGACTATGAAGATACAAGATTGAAGACTTCGTCCCGTGTCCGGATGGGACTTTCCTTGGAGTGGAAGGCAAGCTTGGCAATATGGATATGTAGATCCCCTACCATTGTAACCGACTCTGTGTAACCCTAGCCCTCTCCGGTGTCTATATAAACCGGAGGGTTTTAGTCCGTAGGACGAACAACCATTACAACAATCATACCATAGGCTAGCTTCAAGGGTTTAGCCTCCTTGATCTCGTGGTAGATCCACTCTTGTACTACCCATATCATCAATATTAATCAAGCAGGAGTACACTACTAGGGAAAAGCCTAGCAGCAGCGCGGGTTTTGGCCCTCTCGGTAGCGCGGGTACCGGCGCTACTAATAAGGTGCTATAGCTAACGTATAGCAGTAGCGCGTGTGGACCCATGCTACTGCTACACATGAAGAGCTGCAGCGCTCTTTAGAAAAGGGCGCTACTGATATTATCTGCAGCGCCCTTTACAGGGAAGCACTACTGGTAAGTCGGCGCTACTGCTAAATCCCACCCCTCGCTACTAGTAGTTTTATTATTTTTTTCCCTGCATATTTTTTTTTATTTGTTTTTCATTTGAATAGGCTTTATACAATAATCTTTAGCATATCATCCACATACAAATGTAATCATAGCATATACATACAATTAGTCTCATCAAATCATGTCATCATCATAATCATCATCCAACACAAAGTGGTCTCTCGTCATCAACCTCGAAAATAGCGATACAAGTCTCGATTACTTGCAAATACATCGTCATCCATGTAAACAATGATACACGAGAATAGCTATCACTTTGAGTACATGAGTTCAGATCCCTCTCGCATTAGCGTGAACCTAAACTAAGTATCATGTGTCGCTCGAAACCGAAAACCGGTACACCTGGGCCTGACATTCCAGCCACTTGTCGTATATATACTCCTGGCGTAGCACTTCTTCGCCATTTATGATCTATGCACCTTCATCGTCACATGAGTCGATGATATGCAACATATATAGTTGAGCAACACAAAGAGACAGACTTGGCAAAAATAGAAACAACATATCATAAGCATAAATAACAAAGTTCATCGTACCCAAAATGACCAAACTTGAGTGATTTTCGCTAGTCGAGGAGGACGGTTTAATTACATCACAAATAAAGTTTCACCGTGCATAACTCAAAGTTTTGTCATAAAAGAAAGTATGGACTAAACGGACACATTGTCATATATATATCGACAATCACTCCATCATGTCGTGCCATCCATCCAAGTCAGGGAGATAGTCATTGAGCTTTGTGAAAGGCTTCATGTCGAGACGCTGAGAGGCTATCCATGTTCGGATGTCTTCCCGTGACATTTGTCCTTCTGCATGGAACATCCCTGTTTTTCCGACGACTTCATTCATGATGATTTGGGCAAGTTCGCGCTGGATGTTATAGAACTCAGCTCGAAGTCGATGATCCTCGATATCTCCTATGTCCTTTGCCCATTGCAGAATATGGGCATCGCTATATCTAGGTGCCATGTGAAGGTTCTAGTGATCCCATCGGTACTCCAGCATGTGGTGTAGGACATAGAATCCATCATTAAGAGAATCGTTTGGTTGCTGGATGCAGCAGAAGTCGGTCTTATGGCTGAAGGCGGCCCTGCCGCCCCTTCTCTTCTTGTCCCTAACTTCTCCACCCCTTGCTTGGTAGTAAAACATAGCACTGTATCCTTTTTGTGAATGTTCTTCGACGAGTCCAAGTAAAGAGCTTGGGAGAATCGGGGGTAGAGGATGATGAGGACGGTGCGCCCGCCGCTGCGCAAAATAAGTACACCTCTAATTAATTAGCCTCCACCATACAAATGAATTATTGAAATCGAAGGAAGGATAGCAGCACGGATGACTTACACAGGATGATAAGTCACGAGAATCGCCTCCTTGTCCTTATTGGCGAGCATGAAACTGGCGATGTAATCCCTCGCGTATTCATGATGCTGTGCACAGACTCCCAAGAAGCTCTCGTGCATGTAGTACGGGTCAGCGACACAGATAAAACGTATCTGCTCAACCCTAATGATGTAGCTCATGTGCAAGGCATAGAGGCGGACAACAGTAAAATCTAGCTTCTTCACGTGAAACATGTCAAATATGTAATCGAATCGGAGGAAGAACTTATCCGCGGGAAGCCCTCGACGCATTTACATTTGCTGCGGACGTTAACCACGAGAGTGGGTATCCCGGATCTTTCGAGGCGATGAGGCCTTTCTCTACCCGCAGCACATCGTCATGAAGTCTCCTTAGATCGCCAAATCTGGCTCGTAGCGCTGTTTCAGGTAGGATTGGTCGACCAGGGATATGCCATTTATCTGCATCAGGCATATCTACACGGTCCTGAAGCCGAGGCTGCTGAGGCGGCTGGATCATAGAATTAGCTTTTTTGCCTTTCCTCGCTCTCTTCCTAGGCTTCTTTACCACCGGATGGTCGTCAATAACATGTTGAGACGGTAATTCAGGCACCGACTCATGATGCTCAAACCCTGAGGAGCCGCCAGTATAGACATACTGTTCAGCGCCATCGTCATCCTCATCCTCATCCATGGCGACGTCATCAACCTCTAATGGAGCCACCTGCTTACCCCGTCCGCTATCACCCAACCCGACAGCCGACGCTAATTGGGTAGGTGGGGTGTTGATGTTCATACCTTGCCGAGGCTGCGTGCTCGTGGGTGTGCTCCCGGCCGCCTCTAGACGGCGCACTCTTTGGCCACAACAGACCCACCGATTGCAACAATCACCAAGCCACCGAGGTCTCGCTGTCATCCCCCACTAGTATTAGAGGAGGCAAATTCTCGTGGCCGGTTTGACACTAGCCACGGAAACCTTGAAGACGCTCGGGGATCGGCGGTTGTGGAACAATGGTTCCTTCGGCTCCATTATCGCCCCTTCCCCCGCCCACCTTCATTGCGCCGATGGTGTACAATATGGTGCACGGGTTTCGCTGCCTGCAAAGAAAAGTCTGCGACGTGAGACATCCGAAAGGCAACGAAAACGGGAGATTATACATTTATATTGAAGGGGGCCGGTGTGGCAGATACCGTGAGGGCGTCGAGCTCAGCCAAAGAGGAGGCACCACCGAGCATGTCCGTCTGGCGGCAGTGCGCCAGCCGGCAAGGAGCCGTCTTGGGAGCAGTGCGGGAGCAGGTGCGGGAGCCGGTGCGGGAGCATGTGCTGCCAAGAAGTCAGCAAGGGGAAAGTCCTCTGCATTTTTTTTTGGATTTTCCCATGTCCAAGTGTGAACGCCCGTCACCAAGGAAATAGATATATCTGCAATCGCCTGTTTTGCGGCAGCTACCGCTGTTGCGACTGTCTGAGATGATTTCTTCTCAACCGCAATCTCAACCTTCTTGTCGATGCTTTCTTCAGTTAACCTCCGTCTTTCCTTTTTCTCCTCCGTGGTCTCACGGTAGTACTTCTTCCACGTGGCGCCATCTCCGACACCGTGCACCCGTCCATACGACGGTCGAGTATCCACCGGTTGTCGTTTCAATATGTTCAACGCCCGGTTGAATGGAGTGTCCCACTTGGGCCTCGCCAATGCCTAAGATCGCGAAGTCGCTTTAAGCGCAATCCGTGTTGCTCTCTCGCAAAAGGCACAAGGATCGCATACAAATATGACTAACGTGTGCAAATGAATTGATCGAAACTAAAATTACCAGCAGTCTCATGAACTCCGTAATGACCGGTGTTGTCTCATAAACCTTCTTCAGTGGGTCCCAATGGTGGCGGGCCCTCAGGACGTCACGCTCCTGCGGGACGGTGAAATCCGCCAAGGGGTTCTGGATGCCCAGACTCGCGGCTTCCGCCGTAACCACGGCTTCCGAGGTGGTGGGTCCCAATGTTCCTCTTTTGAAGCCCCTTCATGTACTTAGACTTTTCTTTGGCAGCTTCGGCCTCGCAAGCCTCCTTGAATATTTGAAACTGCTCTTCCGTGATTGTCGGACTTTCCTTAACAGTCTCGGAGTAGGGTTCCCCGTCGTTGATCTTTGCTTTCACTCGATTTTTCCAGGCGGCCAACGCGTTGCTAAACTTGGTCATGGCGTGTTTGTTTATCTTCTTCATTGCGGGTCATTGTTTGGATCTTCATAATCCTTCTCATTCCGCCCGGAACAAGAATATCCGGTGAACCTTCTTTAGGAGGAGCTCCTCATATTTTCTATCTTCTTTAGATTCTCATCGTTGATGGTGGCGGTTGTCCATATGATGCAGCCTATTTGATTGCCGTAGCACGCTGCTGCTTCCTCGGCGCCTTTGGCTCAAAATTGCCGCCGTCCACCTGCGTGACCACCAGCCTAGTAGTCCCGAGTTTGTTAGGAACCCGTTGCCTCTTTGCTTTCGGTTCTACACCGCTCCGCTCCCGAGGCAGCACCGGTCTCAGCGCCGGTCTCGATGTCGGTCTCAATCTCTGCGCGGTGTCGGTCTCACCACCGGTCTGCGGTCGGTCTCAAAGACCGGTCTGCGTGTCGGTCTTAGTCCCTCGATGCCACCGGTGGGCCCAGAACAACATCTGCTGATCGTCGGTAAAGCTAAAAATTAAATCGCCACCCGGTAGACGCCGCCGCAATCACCGTAACCCTGTCCTTCATCGTTGCTAGCCATGTTTCCTATGATTAAATCTAGTCAATTAATTCTAGACCTAATAAAATGAATAATGACATAAAAAAGGACTATTGTTTTGTAGGAATGTTGACTCCTTCCCGGTGCCGCAAATCCGGGCACTCGATATGTCCTAGTTTGTGGCACAAGTCATGCCGAATTCACGGAAATTTCGCATGACCTTTGCTAAAAGTGGACAAATCGAGAACCTGAAATTTGCCTAACAGAAATGAATCAACATTCCGCAAAACATAGGCCACTCAAAGATCATTCCTCGAAACAACAAAGCCACTTGGGCACAATCGAACAACTTCAATGAAAATATGTAACATGACCACTTCAATGAAAAATAAAATTTGCCTAAATTCGTTTCCTTGAAAAATAGTGGTCTTTTCAAAAATCAAAAACCTTTGCCAATCTACTTAACCTAGCTTGTTAATCCAACGAACCTAATTAACCTACCTATTTAACCTAGTTAGTTAATCTAGTTTACCTAGATAATTAACCCTAATTAAACTAGTTAACACAGCTAGTTCTCTGTCAAAGCCTAAAATAAATTTTTGCACTAATTAACATGGATAATTAACCTAATTAAACTAGTTAACCTGACTAGTTCTCTGTCAAAGACCTAACTAAGTTTTTGCACTAACCTAGATAATTAACCTAATTAAACTAGTTAACCTAACTACTTCTCTGTCAATGCCCTAACTAAATTTTTGCCCTACCCTAGATAATTAACCTAATTAAACTGGCTAACCTATGCATGAGAGAGAGAGGAGGGGTGGGGGCTTACAGATGATATGGCTCCGGTGGTGGCGACGGAGGCAGTGGTGGCGAGGGAGGCAGGGGCGTCTCCGGTGATGGCGAGGAAGGTGGCGTCGACGGCGGCTCCGGTGGCGTTGACGAGGCCGCGCGGCTCCGTGGTGTTGGGGGCGGCTCTGGTGTCGCCGACGCGCAAGACTCTGTGTGGCGTCGTCATCGGCGGTAAGGGGGCGAGGAATCGGGAGACGGCGGCCTTGTAGGGTGAGTTTGAGGGACGATTTGGGGGAAGTGGTGGCCGGGGGGAAACGGTTTTTTGGCTAAGTCAAACTTAGCGGTAGCGCGTTTCGCAAAACGGGCTATAGCTAAGATAGCTATAGCGCTTTCTTTAAAACGCGCTGCTGCTATAGCTATCTAAATTTCTTCCTTTTTTTAATTTCCTATTTAGTTTCTATAGCGGGGGTCTAGGACACGCGCTGCAGCTAGATTAGCTATAGCGCCTCTTACAAACAAACGCGGCTGCTATGCCTTCCTCCTATTTTTCGCTTTTTCGTTTATTTTGCTTTATGTTTTATTTTTCCCTTTCTCGTTTTTCTATTTATTTCATTTTCATTTAAATTTCTATTTGTTTTTCATCTTATTTTATTTTCGTTAGTAGTAGCGCTCTTCCCGTAAACGCGCTGCTAACTGTGTTTCTAAGTAGCGCTTCTTAGAAGATCGCTCATCGCTATGCGTAGCCTAGCATTCTGCCAATGGGAATATTAGTAGTAGCGCTTTCTTCACCACAAGCGCTACTGATAAGTTTGTGTCTGTAGCGCGGTTTTTATTTGCTCGCTACTGCTATATAGCACTAGCGCAGTTTTTTTACCCGCGCTGTTGCTACATTTCTGTGTATACGGTTTTCCCTAGTAGTGGTAGGGTTTTACCTCCATCAAGAGGGCCCGAACCTGGGTAAAAACATCGTGCCCCTTGTCTCCTGTTACCATCTGCCTAGACGCACAGTTCGGGACCCCCTACCAGAGATCCGCCCGATTTGACACCGACATTGGTGCTTTCATTGAGAGTTCCTCTGTGTCGTCACCGATAGGCTAGATGGCTCCTTCAATCATCAACAACAACACAGTCCAGGGTGAGACTTTTCTCCCAGGACAGATCTTCGTGTCCGGCGGCTTTGCACTACGGGCCAATTCGCTTGGCCATCTGGAGCAGATCGAAAGCTACGCCCCTGGCCATCAGGTCAGATTTGGAAGCCTAAACTTCACGGCTGACATCTGCGGAGAGTTGATCTTCGACGGATTCGAGCCACAGCCAAGCGCGCCGCACTGTCACGATGGGCATGATTTAGCTCTGCTACCGGACAGTGCCTTGGAGGCCGCACATGAGTCCGCAGCGATCCTTAGTTTGGAGCCGACCGCGCAGATCGAGGACGGGTGGCTAGACACCGCCTCGGGGGCTCCAACCTCTACGGCGATGGAGCCGAATACTGACCTTGTCCCTTGTAAAGCTCGTGACTCCGAGGTGCCGGACTCCTCGCCGGACTCCGAACCCCCTGCGCCCCTACCAATCGAATTCGATTGGGCGCCGATCATGGAGTTCACCGCCATGGACATCTTTCAGCAATCACCTTTTGGCAACATCCTGAATTCGCTAAAGTATATCTCGTTATCAGGAGAGCCCTGGCCGGACTGCGGTCAGGACAGTTGGGATGCGGACGACGAAGAAATTCAAAGCCCACCCACCACCCACTTTGTAGCCACTGTCGACGATGTAGCCGACATGTTAGACTATGACTCCGAAGACATCGACGGTATGGATGACGATGCCGGAGACGACCAAGAACCAGTGCCTATCGGGCACTGGAAAGACACCCCAAAAGGGAGCGATAACCAGGAACAACGGGACACGGTGAAGGATAATTCCCCCGAAAAACAACCAAAACGGCGACGCAAGCGCCGCCCCAAGTCCCGCCTCGATAACAACCGCACCCATAATGACCCAGCCGTAGTGCAGGGCAAACCAGTGGACGACGAACATGCAACCAAGCAACCATCTGAACAGGATGAGTCGGACAATCAACCCATCCTCGGCGAAAACAATAGTCCAGACGATCTCGCACCGGATACATCACCGTTGCATAAGAACCCTCACAAAAGGCTTGTCACCACTGCAAGAAGTTTGAAGAAGCAGAAACGGAAGCTCAAAACAGAGGAAGACATACTCAGAATGAGATGGAGCAAAGTACTTAAGACCGCGGACAAATACGGCAATGGCCACCAAGCAAAGAGCTACCCGAAGCGCAAGTTGCTACCCGAATTCGACGAGGAGGCCGTAGAGCCCCCACAATCAAAAAGCAAAGAGACCGCCTGGCCGGATAGACGACCAGATGACAGGCCAAGAGCGGCAAGCGGCGCCGCACACAAGCCAGCACATGACACACGTAAAGATCCTCGCGAAAAGGATGGCCCGGTCAGGTCCATTTATGGGCCAAAAAAGAGGGCCCCAGGAAGCAACGCAACACGCCGAGTGTTCGAAGATAACGGCACACCTAAATACAGGGGCGCCGCACACCCACTATGTTTCACTGATGAGGTGCTGGATCATGAATTTCTAGTGGGATTCAAGCCTGTAAACATAGAGGCATACAACGGAACAACAGACCCCGGAGTCTGGATTGAGGATTACATCCTACACGTACATATGGCTAGAGGAGACGATCTCCACGCCATAAAATATCTACCCCTCAAGCTCAAAGGGCCAGCTCGGCATTGGCTCAAAAGCCTCCCAGAACATACCATTGGAAGTTGGGAAGAGCTCGAGGACGCGTTTAGAGCAAATTTTTAGGGGACTTATGTCCGCCCTCCGGATGCAGACGATTTAAGTCACATAACCCAACAGCCCGGAGAGTCAGTGCGCAAATTCTGGAAAAGGTTCCTCACCAAAAAGAACCAAATAGTCGACTGTCCAGACGCCGAAGCCCTAGCATCTTTTAAACATAACGTCCGAGAAGAATGGCTCGCCAGACACCTCGGCCAGGAAAAGCCAAGAACAATGGCCGCGGTAACGAGCCTCATGACCCGCTTTTGCGCGGGGGAAGATAGCTGGCTGGCAACATGCAGCACCAGCGACCCGAGTACATCTGAGATCAGAGATGGAAATGGAAAATCACGGCGCAGAAAGGATCAGCGCCGAAACAAAGAAAATGGCCCAAAGAACACGGCGGTCAACGCCGGATTCAAAAGCTCGTGGTCGAACAACAAAACACTGCCTCTTAATGACAATAGTGACGAGCTATCCAACCTCAACAAAATTTTGGATCGGATATGTCAAATCCACAGTACCCCTGGGAAGCCTGCAAACCACACCCACCGAAATTGTTGGGTCTTTAAGCAGTCCGGCCGACTCAACGCCGAACACAAGGGGCTTGACACGCCAAGCGAGGACGATGACGAACCCCACCAGCAGAGCACCGGAAGACAAAAGACTTTCCCACAAGAAGTCAAAACAGTAAACTCACTCCATGTGACAACACTGAACAATAGTGCGGCACCATAAAAGTACGCCGCACGGTCCACCCCAGCGGAATCCGAGATTGATGTCAAAATCAATTACTTTCGACCACCTGGATTATTCTAGAAGTATTCGAAACGCAGGATGGACTGCTCTGATATTGGAACCTATAATCAACGGACTACAATTTACACAAGTCCTAATGGATGGAGACAGCAATTTAAACCTGCTATATCCGGACACAATCCGCAAGTTGGGGATAGACCCTACTAAAATTCGCCATAGCCGCACTTCCTTCAAAGGAGTGATGCCAGGCCCTTACGCCAAGTGCACGGGCTCCTTACTACTAGAGGTTGTTTTTGGATCACCCGACAACTTCCGTCACGAAAAGCTAATCTTCCATGTCTCCCCATTCAAAAGTAGCCATCAAGCACTATTGGGACGTGAAGCTTTCGCCTGCTTTAATGCAATACCGCACTACGCGTCTCTTACACTTAAAATGCCCGGTCCACGCGGCATCATCTCATTAAAAGGTTGTTCATGACCCCGGACACGGCTAGGCGAGTCCGGCATACATAAACTAGGGGCTCCCTAGCCGCATACCCCTTCACAAGGGGCTGTGCGTATGAACAATAAAGAGCCAATAAAAGCTCAGCTTTATTCATTTATTCATACTCCGTTTTAAATACATTTTTTGCACGATTTCTTTTCAAGCTAAGTTTCTCTATTTTACAGATGAACAACGTGTACACCCGTCCAGGATACGGTACAACGGAGACACAGGGGCAGACGTGCAGCAGGGACCCGTGGCAAGGATTCTTTTGATTAAGACCCTGCGTAAACCTTTCTTCTCGCTCTCTTGTTGATTCACATCCCCGGTTTTTCACCATAACCGACGAGGAGGCTGGCGTTTTGGCATCGGCGCGTCGAAATTTTTCGCCGTGCACGGACACGGGGGCTTAGGGCATTGTTCTGCCGTTATCATAAAGACCGAATACATTAGGGAGTGTTCGGCGTCTTGAGTTAGGCCTTATATGCATCAGCTGCGAATCATGTCTTTGGTCAAATGTTGGGTTTTCCCGGCTCCTGTGTTTTGCTGCCTTACGTTACGTATCATCGACTAACGCGGCACCAGGAGAACTACTGCGATTGTGCCCCGGTTCGGCCGGGCGAGCACCTCAGTAGAGAAAGCCAAAAACTGACTGTGATGATACAGCGAAAGACTGGTCAACCACTCGATCGACTACCGGAATATCTAGAATTCCTCCGCTTTGACGAAGGACTGTTTCCCGGTCAGGCACATACGCGCCCCGAATTTGGAAAGCGTGGTGCCCCTAGGGGCTATATCGTAGCCCCACCTTCGAACTCCCATGGCTAAGTGAAAGTGATAAAGCATCATAGTCTGGTTGCCTCGTTTGCTACGCTACCACCTCCTTCACAGGGCCAAGATGTTGGATTAAGTGTGAAAATGCGCTATTTTGCAAACACCCCCGCATCATGTGCGCGGGGGCTGAAGCCGAAGACTGCCATCTTTCAGGTTATACACAAGTATAAATTAACGGCCGCACAGGAGATATCTCAATACTTGAACGCACAAGTATAAAAAGCACTTATATTATCAATATAGTTTTACAAATCATAAAGATCATTTGAACATGACATTCTTTGAGCACTGCGACTCTATTGCACGAGCACCCTGCAGAACTTCCCCAAAATAGTGCTCGGCGGGTAACCGGCTCTCGTCCGAACCCCGGGTTGCAACATCGGTGGCATGCATCTCCGTCCAGTATGTCTTCACACGGGCGAGGGCCATCCGTGCACCCTCTATGCAGGCCGACCGCTTCATCGCCTTGATATGCGGCACCGCCCCAAGGAATTGCTGCAATAAGCCAAAATAACTCTTCGGCTTGGGCCTATCCCGCCAGATATGAGCCACTACATCCGTCATGGAAAGTCCGGACAATCTATTTCAGCTCAGCCCACTCAGCCAGAAGTGAACGCTCCGGACTATGGAATTGAGACCAAAAAAGCTCTTCCGTCTCGTGATCCTTTTGACTTCGGAAGTGCACAACAGCATCTGCCGCACTCGCCGCTAAATCCATATAAGGATCCTTCGGACCCCACAGCTGGCCAAGCTGAGCATACTTCGGATCTGTGAACTTCCTGCGCAGCAGAATGGGCTTCCCAGCCGCAATGTCTCCGGCCAGACGCAGCTCCTCCTTTATAGCCCTCATTGCAGAACGGGCATCCTTGGCTCCGGCGGTGGCCTTCTTCAGGTCTTCTTGCTCCGCTCGGTGTTCTTTTTCAAGAACCTCATAGCGGTCGGTTACATGTTTAAGCTTCACGGCCATTTCGGCCATCTCCTCCCTGCTTCGGCAGTGAGCAGCCCTTTCGGCTCCTAGCTCTTCGGCCGCCTTCGAGGCAGCCGCGTCACTCCTTCGGGCCTGCTCCTTGGCTTGAGCAAGCTCTGCTCAAAGGTCCTCCACAGCAGCGGCACCATCTGCATTAAGCATACATCTTGTAAGGAGTGAGCATCATCTCCCTAACTAAGATAGACGCCTTCTCAAGCAGATCCTTTAGCTCCCCCGGCCGTACACTAGTTGGTGCCGAACTCTCCGGCCCTGCCGGACTCGGGGATACACTCCGTGACGACACCTTAGGGTCATCCGCCCCGCCTGACGGTACGGCAGACGGAGTCGTCTCGCTCTCCATCATCTCCGGACGTAGGTCCCCCGAAGACGAGCTCAGCTGAGAAGGACGAAGATCCGAACTACAAGGTAAAAACTGCGGTTATCCTCAGAAGCAAAAATAGGGATGTCCCTTATCACAAAACTGCAGCTTCCCCAGGCGCAGGACCCTCCGGTGAAGATCTCTTCCCCCGCTTTGAGGCCTTGGCCTCTGGGTTTTCGAAAGCGGTCCTCTTCTCCCCTTGGAAGGAGGGATTCTCGATCCCCCCTTTCTCGAAAGCCTCCTTGGTAGAGGCGGTAGTTTCTCTGTTTTCCCTTTCGCCTTCTTCCGAAGGAGCAACCTCCAGCATCTTGACCAACACGGGATCCGGCGTGGTCTCCGGGAGGGGGGCCGGACACCGTATCAGTTTTGCTTGCGCTATCCACTCCTGTTAAGAGGACAATTGATTAAAAGGCAAATCCAAGATATGCAAACGAACGGTATGTCCGGACACAGAGCTACTTACTGGTGTATCCGGGCGATTGCAGCTTAGGCTGACGTCCTCGGTCAATTCCGGACACACCTCTTGTGATCCGAAGAACAATTTGTACATCTCCACGGGTGTCTTACCCATGAAGTGTTGGAGAATTCGTGGTCCCTCCGGATTGAATTCCCACAGCCGGAGAGGGCGACGTTTGCAGGGCAGGAGACGCCTAATCAGCATAACCTGCATCACCAGGACCAGATCGATCTCCCTCTCTTGGAGGTCACAAATCCGGCCCTGCAATAGGGGTACGTCCTTTGAAGGCCCCCAGTTGAGCCCTTGGCTGACCCATGACATCAGCCATCATGGAGGGCCCAAGCGGAAGATGGGCGGAGGCTTCTGCCTGCTGCCCCTGGGAGCGGTAATATAAAACCACTCCTGTTGCCACAAGCCGAGCTCCTCCTGGAAAGAGCCCTCGGGCCATGGAGCATTGGCCCTCTTGCTTACAACCGCCCCGCCGCACTCTGCTTGACGCCCCTCGGTCATCTTCGGCTCCATGTTGAAGGTTTTGAGCCACAAACCGAAGTGAGGGGTAGTGCGGAGGAAGGCTTCGCAGACGACAATGAATGATGAGATGTGGAGGATGGACTCCGGAGCCAAGTCGTGGAATTCCAACCCATAGTAAAACATGAGCCCTCTCACAATAGGATCCATCAGGAAGCCTAAACGCCGACGGAGGTGGGGCACAAACACGACGCTCTCGCCAGGCTCGGGAGTAGGAATGACTTGCCCTTTGGCGGGTAACCTATGCGAAATCTCATAGGTCAGGTACCTGGCTTCTCTCAGCTTCAGCACGTCCTCTTCCGTGACAGAGGATGGCATCCACCGGCCCTGTAGGTCGGAGCCGGACATCATTGAAGGTCCGAGGCGCTCGAATCTAGGGCTCTGGGTGTTGGAACTCAGGGCGAGGGGCAGATTCGATTGAGGATTGAAGAAAAGAAACGAGCCTTGGTCTCATTATAAAGAGGGAGAATACCAAGAGTCGTCCTCGTGACCATTTGGGACTCACCTTTGACAGAGGAGGCGGGACAACGGGCACGGTTGGGTTACCCATGTTCGTATTGATTGGAATCCCGGAATAAGGGGAACACGATCTCTGCTTCGACAAGACGTGCCAAGGAAACTGCTTTGCTAAACGCGCTGAGGTGGTATAATTAAAATGATTCAAGTAAAGGCTTGGTAGTGGTGTGACGTCACGCCACGGAATACGTCAGCAAATTGAACTTGTGTACATATTATTCTCTCTACGGTGGTATGTGGAAATTATTTTGCAGAGCCGGACACTATCCTGGTGTTCGCAATCTTCTATGAATTATTCAGAAGGGGAACCCGCCTTGCAATGCCGAAGACAATATGCGCGCCGGACTCGTCTTCATTGAAGCCTCGTTCAGGGGCTACTGAGGGAGTCCTGGACTAGGGGATGTCCGGATAGCCGGACTATCATCATCGGCCGGACTCCAAGACTTGGAAGGCAAGCTTGGCAATACGGATATGTAGATCTCCTACCATTGTAACCGACTCTGTGTAACCCTAGCCCTCTCCGGTGTCTATATAAACTGGAGGGTTTTAGTCCGTAGGACGAACAACCATTACAACAACCGTACCATAGGCTAGCTTCTAGGGTTTAGCCTCCTTGATCTCGTGGTAGCCCACTCTTGTACTACCCATATCATCAATATTAATCAAGCAGGAGTAGGGTTTTACCTCCATCGAGAGGGCTCGAACCGGGTAAAAACATCGCGCCCCTTGTCTCTTGTTACCATCCGCCTAGACGCACAGTTCAGGACCCCCTACCCGAGATCCGCCGGTTTTGACACCGACAGATGCTTTAGCGAATTTAGGAGGTCGCCAAAAGGCGAGTGCTGAAAGATGTCCGCCGCGGTGAACTCCATGATCGGCGCCCAATCAAATTCGATTGGCAGAGGCGCCGGAGGTTCGGAGTCCGGCACCTTGGAGTCACGAGCTATATGAGGGACAAGGTCAGAGTTCGGCTCCTTCTCCGCGGAAGTTGCAGCCCCCGAGGCAGTGTCCAGCCACCGGTCCTCGATCTGGGCGATCGGCTCAGGACTGAAGGTCGGAGAGGATTCGTGTGCGGCCACCAAGGCACCGTCCGGCGGCAGAGCTAAATCATGCCCATCATGACAGTGCGGCACGCTCGGCTGTGGCTCGAGTCCTTCGAAGATCAAGTCCCCGTGGATGTCGGCTGTGAAGTTTAGGCTTCCGATCCTGACCTGATGGCCAGGGGCGTAGCTTTCGATCTGCTACAAATGGCCAAGTGAGTTGGCCCGCAGTGCGAAGCCACCGAATACGAAGATCTGTCCGGGGAGAAAAGTCTCACCCTGGACGGCGTTGTTGGTTGAAGAAGCCATCGAGCCTATCGGTGATGACACAGAGGAACTCTCAATGAAAGCACCAATGTCGGTGTCAAAACCGGCGGATCTCGGGTAGGGGGTCCAGAACTGTGCGTCTAGGCGGATGGTAACAGGAGACAAGGGACACTATGTTTTACCCAGGTTCGGGCCCTCTTCATGGAGGTAAAACCCTACGTCCTGCTTGATTAATATTGATGATGTGTATTACAAGAGTGGATCTACCACGAGATCAAGGAGGCTAAACCCTAGAAGCTAGCCTATGGTATGATTGTTGTAATGCAGGTTATGTCCTGCGGACTAAAGCCCTCCGGTTTATATAGACACCCGAGAGGGCTAGGGTTACATAGAGTCGGTTACAATGGTAGGAGATCTACATATCCGTATTGCCAAGCTTGCCTTCCACGCCAAGGAAAGTTCCATCCGGACACAGGACGGAGTCTTCAATCTTGTATCTTCGTAGTCTTGGAGTCCGGCGGACGATGATAGTCCGGCTGTCCGGACACCCCCTAGTCCAGGACTCCCTCAGGGAGCGTTCAGTATTTCCGTTGACCGTGATTACTCCACGAGGGCCTGGCATCTTGAGCTTAAGGTATGCATAATGCGGCACCGCGTTGAACTTTGCAAACGCAATTCGTCCGAGCAGGGCGTGATAGCCACTGCGGAATGGGACTATGTCGAAGATTAACTCCTCGCTTCAGAAATTATCCGGGGATTCGAAGACCACTTCTAGTGTGACTGAGCCTGTACAATTGGCCTCAACAGCTGGTATGACGCCTTTAAAGGTCATCTTTGTAGGTTTAATCCTTGAGGGGTCTATGCCCATCTTGGCGATCAGTATCCCGATAAAGCAGGTTACGCTGCTGCCGCCGCCCATCGGGACTCGGTGAGGTGAAATCCATCGACGATTGGGTCTAAGACCAATGCGGCGAATCCACCATGACGGATACTGGTAGGGTGGTCCCTTCGATCGAAAGTGATCAGGCAAGAGGACCATGGATTGGACTTTGGGGCGACTGGCTCCATCGCATATATGTCCCTAAGTGCACGCTTCCGCTCCCTCTTGGGTATATGGGTTGCGTATATCATGTTTACCGTCCGCACTTGTGGGGGCAAACCCTTCTGTCCTCTGTTGTTCAGCGGCCGGGTCTCATCCTCGTCGTCGCTGTGCAGCCCCTTGTCATTGTTTTCGGCAATTAACTTGCCTGCCTGCTTGAATACCCAACAATCTCTGTTGGTGTGATTAGCTAGCTTTTCGGGGGTGCCATGTATCTAGCAAGAGCGGTCGAGTATTCGGTCCAAATTGGACAGACCCGGAGTAGTTCTTTTGAATGGCTTCTTCCGCTGACCGGGTTTAGAGCCTCTGAATCTGGCGTTGACCGCCGTATCCTCATTGGTATCGCCGTTAACGCGGCGTTTGTTTTTGTTTCGACGCGACCTGCCGTTGTGGTCCTTAGTATCCGGACTGCCAGCATTTTTGCTGAGGTTGTTGCTGCGAGCTAGCCAGCTGTCCTCTCCCGCACAGAAGCGGGTCATGAGTGATGTGAGGGCTGCCATGGATTTCGGCTTTTCCTGTCCTAGGTGCCGGGCCAGCCATTCGTCGCGGATGTTATGTTTGAAGGCTGCGAGGGCCTCTGCATCCGGACAGTCGACGATTTGATTTTTCTTTGTTAAGAACCGTGTCCAGAACTGTCTGGCCGATTCGTCTGGCTGCTGAATTATGTGGCTTAGGTCATCGGCGTCTGGTGGTCGCACATATGTGCCCTGGCAGTTGTCGAGGAATGCGGCTTCCAGGTCCTCCCAACACCCAATTGACTCTGCGGGCAAGCTGTTAAGCCAATGCCGAGCTGGTCCTTTAAGCTTGAGTGGGAGATACTTGATGGCGTGGAGATCGTCGCCGCGGGCCATATGGATATGAAGGAGATAACCTTCGATCAAAACCGCGGGGTCTGTTGTGCCATCAAGGGATTCAATGTTCATGGGTTTAAACCCTTCTGGGATTTGATGATCCATTACTTCATCAGTGAAGCATAGTGGGTGTGCGGCGCCTCTATATTGAGCAATATCCTGACGTAGCTCAAGAGAGCGTTGTCTGCTGTGTTCGGCCCGGCCGGAGTTGTTGTATCCGGCGCGACGGTAGTCGTCGTGGGTCGTGGGGCGCCCATGTGATCTGTAAATAGATCTGGATTGTCTTGCCTTGTCCTCCAATATATCCCGCAAGTCCGGCGCATTCCCTCGTGGCTTCGTGCTTTTCGAGCGGTGTGAAGGAAATATGCCCTAGAGGCAATAATAAAGTTATTATTTATTTCCTTATTTCATGATAAATGTTAATCATTCATGCTAGAATTGTATTAACCGGAAACATGATACATGTGTGAATGCATAAACAAACAACATGTCACTAGTATGCCTCTACTAGACTAGCTTGTTAATCAAAGATGGTTATGTTTCCTAACCATGAACAAAGAGTTGTTATTTGATTAACAAGGTCACATCATTAGTAGAATGATCTGATTGACATGACCCATTCCATTAGCTTAGCACACGATCGTTTAGTATGTTGCTACTGCTTTTATCCATGACTTATACATGTTCCTGTAACTATGAGATTATGCAACTCCCGTTTACCGGAGGAACACTTTGGGTGCTACCAAACGTCACAACGTAACTGGGTGATTATAAAGGAGCACTACAGGTGTCCCAAAGGTAGATGTTGAGTTGGCGTATTTCGAGATTAGGTTTTGTCACTCCGATTGTCGGAGAGGTATCTCTGGGCCCTCTCGGTAATACACATCACTAAAGCCTTGCAAGCATTACAACTAATGAGTTAGCTGTGACATGATGTATTACAGAATGAGTAAAGAAACTTGCCGGTAACGAGATTGAACTAGGTATTGGATACCGACGATCGAATCTCGGGCAAGTAACATACCGATGACAAAGGGAACAACGTATGTTGTTATGCGGTCTGACCGATAAAGATCTTCGTAGAATATATAGGAACCAATATGGGCATCCAGGTCCCGCTGTTGGTTATTGACCGGAGACGTGTCTCGGACATGTCTACATTGTTCTCGAACCGTAGGGTCCGCACGCTTAAGGTTTCGATGACAGTTATTATGAGTTTATGTATTTTGATGTACCAAAGAAGTTCGGAGTCCCGGATGTGATCACGGACATGACGAGGAGTCTCGAAATGGTCGAGACATAAAGATTGATATATTGGAAGCCTATATTTGGAGTTCGGAATGGTTCCGGTGAAAACGGAATTTATGAGAGTACCGGAGGTTACCGAACCCCGGGAACTAAATGGGCCTTAGTGGGCCTCGAGGGAGAAGAGGAGGGGCGGCCAGGGTGGCCGCCTCCCCCCCCAGTCCGAATAGGACAGGAGGGGGCGCGCCCCTTTCCTCTTCCCCCTCCCCCAATCCTACTCCAACTAGGAAAGGGGGGGAGTCCTACTCCCGGTGGGAGTAGGACTCCTCCGGCGCGCCTCCTCTAGGCCGGCCACACCTCCCCCCTCCCTCCTTTATATACGGGGGCAGGGGGCACCCTAGAACACACAAGTTTGATCTACGGATCGTTCCTTAGTCGTGTGCGGTGCCCCCCCTCCACCATATTCCACCTCGGTCATATCGTCGCGAAGCTTAGGCGAAGCCCTGCGCCGGTAGAACATCAAGATCGTCACCACGCCGTCGTGCTGACAGAACTCTCCCTCGACACTCGGCTGGATTGGAGTACGAGGGACGTCATCGAGCTGTACGTGTGTCAAGAACTTCGGGCGCCGAGTAACGGCGCCGGATCGGTCGGATCGCGAGGAGAACGTCGACTACTTCCTCTACGCCAGATCGCTTCGCTTGGGGTCTCGAGGGTACGTAGACAATACTCTCCCCTCTCGTTGCTATGCATCACCATGATCTTGCGTGTGCGAGGAAATTTTTTGAAATTACTACATTCCCCAACAGTGGCATCCGAGCCTAGGTTTTTATGGTTTGATGTTTTGCACGAGTAGAACACAAGTGAGTTGTGAGCGATACAAGTCATACTACCTACCAGCATGTCATACTTTGGTTCAGCGGTATTATGAGATGAAGCGCCCGGACCGACATTACGCCAGACGCTTACGCGAGACTGGTTTCACCACCACGAGCACTCGTTGCTTAAAGGTGACTGGTGGGTGTCTGTCTCTCTCACTTTAGTTGAACTGAGTGTGGCTACGCCCGTCCTTGAGAAGGTTAAAACGGAGTCTATTTGACGAAGTATCGTTGTGGTTTTGATGCGTGGGTGAGACTGGTTCTTGCTTAAGCCCGTAGCAGCCACGTAAAATTTGCAACAACAAAGTAGAGGACGTCTAACTTGTTTTTGCAGGGCATGTTGTGATGTGATATGGTCAAGACGTGATGCTATATTTTATTGTATGAGATGATCATGTTTTGTAACCGAAGTTATCGGCAACTGGCTGGAGCCATATGGTTGTCGCTTATTGTATGCAATGCAATCGCCCTGTAATGCTTTACTTTATCACTAAGCGGTAGCGATAGTCGAGAAGCATAAGATTGGCGAGACGACAACGATGCTACGATGGAGATCAAGGTGTCGCGCCGGTGACAATGGTGATCATGGTGGTGCTGCGGAGATGAAGATCACGAAGCACAAGATGATGATGACCATATCATATCACTTATATTGATTTGCATGTGATGTTTATCCTTTATGCATCTTATCTTGCTTTGATTGACGGTAGCATTATAAGATGATCTCTCACTAAATTATCAAGAAGTGTTCTCCCCGAGTATGCACCGTTGCCAAAGTTCGTCGTGCCCGCACACCACGTGATGATCGGGTGTGATAAGCTCTCGTCCATCTACAACGGTGCAAGCCAGTTTTGCACACGCAGAATACTCGGGTTATACTTGACGAGCCTAGCATATGCAGATATGGTCTCGAACACGGAGACCGAAAGGTCGAGCGTGAATCATATAGTAGATATGATCAACATAAGATGTTCACCATTGAAAACTACTCCATTTCACGTGATGATCGGTTATGGTTTAGTTGATTTGGATCACGTGATCACTTAGATGACTAGAGAGATGTCTTTCTAAGTGGGAGTTCTTAAGTAATATGATTAATTGAACTTAAATTTATCATGAACTTAGTACCTGATAGTATCTTGCTTGTTTATGTTTGATTGTAGATAGATGGCTCGTCTTTGTTGTTCCGTTGAATTTTAATGTTCCTTGAGAAAGCAAAGTTGAAAGATGATGGTAGCAATTACACGGACTGGGTCCGTAATTTGAGCATCATCCTCATTGCTGCACGTAAGAGTTACGTCCCCAGATGCACCGCTAGGTGCCAGCCTCGCTCTTTGGAGCAACACCAGATGTTGTGAACGTCTGGCAGAGCAAAGCTGATGACTACTCTATAGTTCAGTGTGCCATGCTTTACGGCTTAGAACCGGGACTTCAACGACGTTTTGAACGTCATGGAGCATATGAGATGTTCCAGGAGTTGAAGTTGATATTCCAGAAGAATGCCCGGATTGAGAGATATGAAGTCTCCAATAAGTTCTATAGCTGCAAGATGGAGGAGAATAGTTACATCGGTGAGCACATACTCGTAATGTCCGGGTATTACAATCACTTGACACAATTGGGAGTTAATCTTCCGGATGATTGTGTCATTGATGTAATTCTTCAATCACTGCCACCAAGCTACAAAGGCTTCGTGATGAACTATAATATGCAAGGGTTAGTAAAGACTATACCTAAGCTCTTCGCAATGCTAAAGGCTGCGGAGGTAGAA
Source organism: Aegilops speltoides (assembly GCA_021437245.1). Classification (NCBI taxonomy): domain Eukaryota; kingdom Viridiplantae; phylum Streptophyta; class Magnoliopsida; order Poales; family Poaceae; genus Aegilops; species Aegilops speltoides. Next base: position 21,571,635 of record CM038141.1, read on the forward strand.
ATCAAGAAGGAGCATCAAGTGTTGATGGTCAATAAGACCACTAGTTTCAAGAAGAAAGGCAAAGGGAAGAAGAAGGGGAACTTCAAGAAGAACAGCAAGCAAGTTGCTGCTCAGAGAAGAAACCCAAGTCTGGACCTAAGCCTGAAATCGAGTGCTTCTACCGCAAGCATCGTCACCGAAGCGGACTGCCCCAAGTATTTGGCGGATAAGAAGGATGGCAAAGTGAACAAAGGTATATGTGATATACATGTTATTGATGTTTACCTTACTAGAGCTCGTAGTAGCACTGGGTATTTGATATCGGTTCTGTTGCTAATATTTGCAACTCAAAGCAGGACTACTGATTAGCTTAACACCGCAAAGGACGAGGTGACGATGCGCGTGGGAAATGGTTCCAAAGTCGATGTGATCGCGGTCGGCACGCTACCTCTACATCTACCTTCGGATTAGTTTTAGACCTAAATAATTGTTATTTGGTGCTGCGTTGAGCATGAACATTATATCTGGATCTTGTTTGATGCGAGACGGTTATTCATTTAAATCAGAGAATAATGGTTGTTCTATTTATATGAGTAATATCTTTTATGGTCATGCACCCTTGAGGAGTGGTCTATTTTGATGAATCTCGATAGTAGTGATACACATATTCATAATGTTGAAACCAAAAGATGCAGAGTTGATAATGATAGTGCAACTTATTTGTGGCAATCGCCGTTTAGGTCATATCGGTGTAAAGCGCATGAAGAAACTCCATCTTGATGGACTTTTGGAGTCACTTGATTATGAATCACTTGGCACTTAAGTAACCGTGCCTTATGGGCAAGATGACTAAAACCCGTTCTCCGTACTATGGAGAGAGCAACAGATTTGTTGGAAATCATACATACAGATGTATGTGGCCCGATGAATGTTGAGGCTCGTGGCGGATATCGTTATTTTCTCACCTTCACAGATGACTTAAGCAGATATGGGTATATTTACTTAGTGAAACATAAGTCTGAAACATTTGAAAAATTCAAAGAATTTCAGAGTGAAGTTGAAAATCATCGTAACAAAACAATTAAATTTCTACGATCTGATCGTGGAGGTGAATATTTGAGTAACAAGTTTGGTCTACATTTGAAACAATGCGGAATAGTTTCGCAACTCACGCCACCCGGAACACCACAGCGTAATGGTGTGTCCGAACGTCGTGTCGCACTTTACTAGATATGGTGCGATCTATGATGTCTCTTCAGATTTACCGCTATCGTTTTGGGGTTATGCTCTAGAGACGGCCGCATTCACACTGAATAGAACACCGTCGAAATCCGTTGAGACGACATCTTATGAACTGTGGTTTGGCAAGAAACCAAAGTTGTCGTTTCTTAAAGTTTGGGGATGCGATGCTTATGTGAAAAAGCTTCAACCTGATAAGCTCGAACCCAAATCGGAGAAATGTGTCTTCATAGGATACCCAAAGGAGACAGTTGGGTACACCTTCTATCACAGATCCGAAGGCAAGGCATTCGTTGCTAAGAATGGATCCTTTCTAGAGAAGGAGTTTCTCTCGAAAGAAGTGAGTGGGAGGAAAGTAGAACTTGATGAGGTAATTGTACCTTCTCCCTTACTTGAAAGTAGTTCGTCGCAGAAACCGGTTTCTGAGACATCTACACCAAGTAGTGAGGAAGTTGATGATGTTGATCATGAAACTTCAGATCAAGTTACTTTAGAACCTCGTAGATCAACCAGAGTAAGATCCGCACTGTGAGTGGTACGGTAATCCTGTTCGGAAATCATGCTACTAGATCATGATGAACCTACGAATTATGAAGAAGCGATGGTGAGCCCAGATTCATAAAATGGCTTGAGGCCATGAAATCTGAGATGGGATCCATGTATGAAAACAAAGTATGGACTTTGGTTGACTTGCCCGAGGGTAGGCAAGCAATAGAAAACAAGTGGATCTTCAAGAAGAAGACCGACGACGACGGTAATATTATCGTCTACAAAGCTCGACTTGTCGCAAAGGGTTTCGACAAGTTCAAGGGATTGACTACGATGAGACCTTCTCACCCGTAGCGATGCTTAAAGTCTGTCCGAATCATGTTAGCAATTGCGCATTTTATGATTATGAAATTTGGCAAATGGATGTAAAAACTGCATTCTGAATGGATTTACGGAAGAAGAGTTGTATATGATGCAACCAGAAGGTTTTGTCGATCCAAAGGAGCTAACAAAGTGTGCAAGCTCCAGCGATCCATCTATGGACTGGTGCAAGCATCTCGGAGTTGGAATAAGCGCTTTGATAGTGTGATCAAAGCATTTGGGTTTGTCTGAGACTTTTGGAGAAGCTTTGTATTTACAAGAAAGTGAGTGGGAGCTCTGTAGCATTTACGATATTATATGTAGATGACATATTGCTGATCGGAAATGATATAGAATTCTGGATAGCATAAAGGGATACTTGAATAAGAGTTTTTCAATGAAAGACCTCGGTGAAGCTGCTTACATATTGGGCATTAAGATCTATAGAGATAGATCAAGGCGCTTAATTGGACTTTCACAAAGCACATACCTTGACAAAATTTTGAAGAAGTTCAAAATGGATCAAGCAAAGAAAGGGTTCTTGCACTGTGTTACAAGGTGTGAAGTTGACTAAGACTCAATGCCCGACCACTGCAGAAGATAGAGAGAAATGAAAGATGTTCCCTATGCTTCAGCCATAGGCTCTATCATGTATGCAATGCTGTGTACCAGACCGATGTGTGCCTTGCTATAAGTTTAGCGAGGAGGTACCAAAGTAATCCAGAGTGGATCATCGGACAGCGGTCAAGAACATCTGAAATACGAAAAGGACTAAGGATATGTTTCTCGTATATGGAGGTGACAAAGAGCTCATAAATGGCAGTTACGTTGATGCAAGCTTTGACACTGATCCGGACGATTCTAAATCGCAGACCGGATACGTATTTACACTAAGCGGAGGAGCTGTCGGTTGGTGCAGTTCTAAACAAAGCGTCGTGGCGGGATCTACATGTGAAGCGGAGTACATAGCAGCTTCGAAGCAGCTAATGAAGGAGTCGGATGAAGGAGTTCATATCCGATCTAGGTGTCATACCTAGTGCATCGGGTCCAATGAAAATCTTCGTGACAATCTTGGAGCAATTGCCTTAGCGAAGAATCCAGATTTCACAAGAGGACCAAGCACATCAAGAGACGCTTCAATTCCATCCGGGACTTAGTCGGTGGGAGACATAGAGATTTGCAAGATACATACGGATCTGAATGTTGCGAACCGTTGACTAAGCCTCTTCCACGAGCAAAACATGATCAGCACCAAGACTCCATGGGTGTTAGAATCATTACTATGTAATCTAGATTATTGACTCTAGTGCAAGTGGGAGGCTGAAGGAAATATGCCCTAGAGGCAATAATAAAGTTATTATTTATTTCCTTATTTCATGATAAATGTTTATCATTCATGCTAGAATTGTATTAACCGAAACATGATACATGTGTGAATGCATAAACAAACAACATGTCACTAGTATGCCTCTACTAGACTAGCTTGTTAATCAAAGATGGTTATGTTTCCTAACCATGAACAAAGAGTTGTTATTTGATTAACAAGGTCACATCATTAGTAGAATGATCGATTGACATGACCCATTCCATTAGCTTAGCACACGATCGTTTAGTATGTTGCTACTGCTTTTATCCATGACTTATACATGTTCCTGTAACTATGAGATTATGCAACTCCGTTTACGGAGGAACACTTTGGTGCTACCAAACGTCACAACGAATGGCGGGTGATTATAAAGGAGTACTACAGGTGTCTCCAAAGGTAGATGTTGAGTTGGCGTATTTGAGATTAGGTTTTGTCACTCCGATTGTCGGAGAGGTATCTCTGGGCCCTCTCGGTAATACACATCACTAAAGCCTTGCAAGCATTACAACTAATGAGTTAGCTGTGAGATGATGTATTACGAGCGAGTAAAGAGACTTGCGTAACGAGATTGAACTAGGTATTGGATACCGACGATCGAATCTCGGGCAAGTAACATACCGATGACAAAGGGAACAACGTATGTTGTTATGCGGTCGACCGATAAAGATCTTCGTAGAATATGTAGGAACCAATATGGGCATCCAGGTCCCGCTGTTGGTTATTGACCGGAGGCGTGTCTCGGACATGTCTACATTGTTCTCGAACCGTAGGGTCCGCACGCTTAAGGTTTCGATGGCGGTTATTATGAGTTTATGTATATTGATGTACCAAGAAGTTGAGTCCGGATGTGATCACGGACATGACGAGGAGTCTCGAAATGGTCGAGACATAAAGATTGATATATTGGAAGCCTATATTTGAGTTGGAATGGTTCCGGTGAAAACGGAATTTATCGGAGTACCGGAGGTTACGGAACCCCCGAACTAAATGGGCCTTAGTGGGCCTCGAGGGAGAAGTGGAGGGGCCGGCCAGGGGTGGCCGCCCCCCCCCCCAGTCCGAATAGGACAAGGAGGGGGGCGGCGCCCCCCCTTTCCTCTTCCCCCTCCCCCAATCCTACTCCAACTAGGAAAGGGGGGGAGTCCTACTCCCGGTGGGAGTAGGACTCCTCCGGCGCGCCTCCCCTGGGCCGGCCGCACCTCCCCCCTCCCTCCTTTATATACGGGGGCAGGGGGGCACCCTAGAACACACAAGTTTGATCTACGGATCGTTCCTTAGCCGTGTGCGGTGCCCCCCTCCACCATATTCCACCTCGGTCATATCGTCGCGAAGCTTAGGCGAAGCCCTGCGCCGGTAGAACATCAAGATCGTCACCACGCCGTCGTCTTGACGAACTCTCCTCGACACTCGGCTGGATCGGATACGAGGGCGTCATCGAGCTGTCGTGTGTCAAGAACTCGGGGCGCCGGAGTAACGGCGCGGGATCGGTCGGATCGCGAGGAGAGCGTCGACTACTTCCTCTACGTTGTGATCGCTTCGCCGGGTCTCGAGGGTGCGTAGACAATACTCTCCCCTCTCGTTGCTATGCATCACCATGATCTTGCGTGTGCGTAGGAATTTTTTTGAAATTACTACGTTCCCCAACACGGTGCCGGGGTACAGTCTTGATGGAGGGCCTAGATGCCTCTCTGTTGTGACCACGGGGTGGTCGGTCTGCCGTATTGTGCGCTGGTGATGAAGGTATGTATGCTTCATCCTCTAGTCGGGGGAGCAACTTGCGTTTTGGGTAGCTCTTGGAGGGGCGTTCGAGTTGATACTCTTCGGCCGCGAGGACCTCGGTCCATCTATCAGCCAGCAGGTCTTGATCAGCTTGAAGCTGTTGCTGCTTTTTCTTTAGGCTATTTGCCGTGGCGATAAGCCTGCGTTTAAAACGCTCTTGTTCGACGGGATCCTCCACACGATTTAATTCGTCGTCGTTGAGGCTTGCCTCGTCTCCGGAGGGAGGCATGTAGTTGTCATCCTCCTCGTCTGCCGCTCTCTCTCGAGGGCTGGCATCCCCATCCTCCTTTGCTGAATCTTGCAGGAGGGGGTTGTCTTCGGTACTCTCTGGGGTGTTATTATCTCTAGTGCCGGAATCTCCATTCTTACTATGGCGGGATTTAGAGCGGCGCCGCTAACGTCGGCACTTGGGCTGTTTCTTAGAGGAATCTGCCTCCGCTGCTTCTTCACCGTCCCCATCCTTTGGGGTGTCCACCATGTATATGTCGTATGACGAGGTAGTCTTCCAGTGTCTTGTAGGCGCTGGTTCTTGATCGTCTCCGGCATCGTCGTCCATACCGTCGATGTCTTCGAAGTCGTAGTCTAGCATGTCGGTTAGATCGTCGACAGTGGCTACAAAGTGGGTGGTGGGTGGGCTTTGAATCTCTTCGTCGTCCGCATCCCAACCATCCTGACGGCAGTCCGGCCAGGGCTCTCCTGATAACGAGAGATGCTTTAGCGAATTTAGGATGTCGCCAAAGGTTGAGTGCTGAAAGATGTCCGCGGCGGTGAACTCCATGATCGGCGCCCAATCGGATTAGATTGGCAGGGGCGCAGGAGGTTCGGAGTCCGGCAAGGAGTCCAGCGCCTCAAAGTCATGAGCTTTATAAGGGACAAGGTCAGTATTCGGCTCTATCATCGTAGAAGTTGCGACTCCTGAGGCGGTGTCCAGCCACTTGTCCTCGATCTGCGCGGTCTGCTCCGAACTACGGGTCGGAGCGGACTCGTGTGTGGCCTCCAGGGCACTGTCCGGCGGCAGAGCTAAATCATGCCCATCGTGACAGCGCGGCACGCTCGGCTGTGGCTCGAATCCGTCGAAGATCAAGTCTCCACGGACGTCGGCCATGAATTTTAGGCTTCCAAACCTGACCTGATGGCCAGGGGCGTAGCTTTCGATCTGCTCCAGATGGCCAAGTGAATTGGCCCGCAGTGCAAAGCCGCCGAACACGAAGATTTGTCCGGGGAGGAAAGTCTCAACCTGGACGGCGTTGTTGTTGATTGAAGAAGCCATCAATGCTATCGGTGACGACATAGAGGAACTCTCAATGAAAGCACCAATGTCGGTGTCAAAACCGGCGGATCTCGGGTAGGGGGTCCCGAACTGTGCGTCTAGGCGGATGGTAACATGAGACAGGGGACACGATGTTTTTACCCAGGTTCGGGCCCCCTCGATGGAGGTAAAACCCTACTCCTGCTTGATTGATATTGATGATATGGGTAGTACGAGAGTGGATCTACCACGAGATCAAGGAGGCTAAACCCTAGAAGCTAGCCTATGGTATGATTGTTGTAATGGTTGTTGCCCTACGGACTAAAACCCTCCGGTTTATATAGACACCGGGGAGGGCTAGGGTTACACAGAGTCGGTTACAATGGTAGGAGATCTACATATCCGTATTGCCAAGCTTGCCTTCCACGGCAAGGAAAGTCCCATCCGGACACGGGACGAAGTCTTCAATCTTGTATCTTCATAGTCTTGGAGTCCGGCCGACGATGATAGTCCGGCTATCCGGACACCCCCTAGTCCAGGACTCCCTCACTCCCAGGGGGCCATATGTACCCATGTGCTTTGGCATACTAATGGCGCACCGGTGGGTGATGCGCCATTGGTGTGATTATCTCAGTGCGCCATTAGTGTCTTCTGTGTTGCGCCACTAGTATGAATATTAGGGACTTTTTTATTTTCTGATATTTTCACAGGTTACAAAATATATTATTGGACAGAATTTAGACAACACCACACAACAACAGCAGATTCATCGAATACAATAGAAGATTAGTCTCCGAATACAAATCATCATATTAGTCTTCGAATTCAAAAGATCGAACAAAGATAGAACATTACAAGTCTCGAGACCGCGAGTAGCGAGTTTGTCTTCACATTACAAGTCGATATCGACCATCTAAACTACCATCACATAGAAGAGAGTTGTGGTCATCACGATGAGCATCATCGCGATCAAACTGGTCTTCATCCGGTTCCTCCAACGCCCCTCCTCTCTCCGCTAGATAGCGGGCGATCTAGATTCGGCCTCCGCCCTAGTGGTGTACCCTTTGTAACTGTTACCGCTGAAACGGTGAACCTGTCTCCAACACTCCTCCCAGTCATCGTAGACTCCGGGAACCTTACCCTTGTACACGACATACGACGGCATCTCTATACACAAGCCAAACAACAGACAATACATAAGCAATATGTAAGTATGCAACAAAAGGATTGGAAGAGAAAAGCAAGACATTAATAGCACGATTCATGGTCCTACTAATAAATAGCATCGATTACATCTAAGTTGAACGACTGTCCAAACCAAAGAGACATACGAATTCATTAAAGTTTAATTACAACATGAGCCAATCAATGTTTCAGAACTACACATCACTAGTTTCGACTCGACTCAACGGACAGGAGCGTGGATGAAGACGCTGTCTGTCGCGATGGTCATGAAATCGCGGTCGTTGTCACCCTGCATTTGTAGCATTCCATCTATCTCATTGTTGGACGGTTGATATCTGAGGAAGAACTGCCCCCACGTATGAAGGACATCTTGATGGATGATGTCCGCAAAGTCCGACTGGATGCGAAAGAATTCTTGTCTGAGGTCTACGTCCTGGATTGCCGACAAGTTTGCGGCCCAATCTTTGAGATTATCTGGTAGCAGAAGTTGATGATGGTCCCTTACGATCACCCGCATGTGATGGAGGGCGTAGTAGGCATCCTTCTGACCGCCAGGCGGCTGCTTGATGCAGCAGAACTTCGTATTGTGTGAGAACATGTGCTTGCCGTACTTACGAACAGTCCTGGTGAAGGTGCCTCCAGATTTGGCGTAGCCGGGGAGAACATCATCAAGAACTTTCTTGATATTTGTGTAGTCTATCTTGGAGTTACGGTTCGGGTCGAAATACGTGGCCATGGAATATTTCGGGCTTAAGAGGATGAGTGTGCAATGTGTGTCACTGCACAGAACACGGAATCTTAGAAAAAAAAGAACGGTCGAAATCTAAGAAATCATATGTTACGGGGCAGTTAAGGGATGACTTACTCGGGAAAGTAAGCCACAAGGAAGTTATCCTTATCTGGGTTTGCCAGAATGATGCCTTCGAGGTGTGAACTCGCAACTTGGCGGTCCCCAATGCTGCTCAAGTGCTTGGCACGCATGTAGAAGGGGTCGACTATCACGATGTCCGGGGTCTTGTCTCTAATGATCCGCATCTCCATATTCAGCGAAAACAGCCGAACGAAGGTGTAGTGCAGCGGATGAAGGTTAAACATAGCAGAGATGTCATCAAGCCGCAGGACGATCATACCCCCGATGTCTCCATCCACAAAGCCCTTGCCCTCTGGCACCTTGGCCACGAAAACTGGGTATGCCACATCCTTCTCTCGGAGATGCCGCTTCTCCAAAGAAAGAACACTGTCGTGCAGACTCCGCATAGCACCGGTTGCAGCATTCAGCATATTTGGCGGTAGCATCGCCCTACCCGCCACATGCACCCTCCTCGAGATATCCTTAGGTGAAGGTGGTCCGTCCTGAGCACGGATCGAACTCGGTGCCGGCTGGCTCGCACCGGCGCCCTTGTAAGTCTTTCGTTTCCGTCCCTTTTTCTTGATCTCCTGTAATGGGACCGAGTTCTGCTCACAGACCAACTTCTTGAGCGTGTTGGGGCTGATAATATTTCGCACCTCAGCTATCTGAGGCTCGGTGAAGGCGGGAGCTGGAGGCGTCTCCTGAGAACTGAACGCCAGACGACGCCTATTGCAATTGGATTTCTCCGCCGTACCAGCTAGATTGCGGTTGTCTTGGTTGGGTTCTTGAGAAAGAGGCCTGAAGTACTCGTCAGCGTACCCATGTTCGGCAAAGTACTTACTGACTTTGGTAAATGTACCGTCGTCGTTGTCATCATCGTTCGGATCCTGTGCCATAGGGTTGTCCAGATCCTGTGCCATAGGGATGTCCGACATACGGATGTCTGGCAGGTCCGGTACCGTTGCGGCGTTCTTGCCATGGCTTGGCGCCGGCACGAGTGGCGGTCTTGTCTGTGGGGTGGTGTCCCCCGCCCCCAAACGAATCTGGCTCTTCAGCCAAAGCAGGGGCCAGTTTACGCAGGCGCCGAGGGTCATCTCATCTTCTTCGTCTGCCCCAGCGGGTTGGACCGGAGGTAACAGCTCGTCGCAGCCTGGCAGCACCCGAACCACTTCAACCCTATACATTGTGGGTGGCATCGGATTACCGTGGAACATGGGGTTGCCCGGTTGAACGATTCTGCCCTTGGCGACATCGACCAACTCGGCGCCCACGAAGTGCAGAAGAGTGCAAGGAACATCGGCGGTGCCCTGCGAAAACATGTACAGGGCGTCAGGGATGCCCAGTCAAAGGCAAGGAGATGAAGTCATCGGCCGAGAGGCTTAGTTACCGTGATGCCATCGAGGTCGGCTAATATTGAGGCACCACTAACGGCGGGCGTGCAACTGACGGAGGGGGCGCTTGCTGGCGAGGTGCCGGCTGGCGTACACCAGGGTGCATTAAGCTCCAATGCCCGTGCCGGCGCCGGAGACACGAATACCGCCTCCGCCGGAGACACCAATGGCGCCGCCTGCGCGCTGTGCGAGTTGCTGGCCGTGAAGCTGGGAACCGGGGGAGGCCCCTGTTGGCCGCCCGCAATCCACGTCGTCAGCCCATGAATCAACGTAGGCACCATGGCGTTGAGCTTCGTTCCCAGTTGTTGTTCCACTTGCTCTTGGACAAGCTCCGGAATCCGCGCCACTTGTGCCTTGAGTGCTTCAACCTCGCGCGTCTGGCTTTCCGAGCTGGCCTTTTTCTCCTTCCGCACACCAGCGGTATAGTATGACCCCCATTTTGTGGACAAGCCTTTGCCGGCCACATGACCAGTTGGCGTCGGCTTAGTGAGCTTATCCTTGTTTTTCATTATGTTCAACGCCCTATTTAAAGGGGTGTTGAAAGGGGAGCTCTGAGACGAACCCGTGCTACTGCTTTCAGTGTCTTGCGAAAGGAACGTGAACCATTTAGAAATATTGGGGATTAATTAGAGTGCAACCATATGGAGCTAATTACGCGGGGGTGTCATCGGGTCCTCCTTGTACCGGGCCCTGACATAGTTCCTGGTCTGCTTGTTACCACTGTATTTCTCGAAGCGGGGCGGTCCGCATCCTCCTTGTCCCATATAGGCTCCGGCACTCTGTAACCGCCGGGACCGAGTTTGTCTTCCCCTAAGTTCAACTGCCGCATTTCTTTCCCCCACTGACTTGATTCGGAGGTTGCACTGCTCGAGCACTTGATCTCGAACTCCTTGTACTCATCTTCGCTCATCAAAGGATATTTCGCCTTGATCTTCTCATAACTATCACCTTTATCAATCATTTTCTTCACCGCGCTTCTCCAAGTAGACAGGGTCGTGCTCATCTTTGTGTGGGCGACACTGTTCACTTTATTCCCTGAGAGGTGTGTGTTTTCAAATTTGGCGGGGAACTTGTATCGTTCGTGTAGCTTCGTGAAGAGGAGGTTGCGCAAATTCCCTCGGTCCTTATGCCTAAGGTTCTCGGTGTTGATCGAGACGGTACTCCGGAGAATGCACCTGAGTTAAACCGAGTACCCCTTGACTATATGTTTGGGCTCCGTTGGATTCCCGTCGGAGTCCACTTGAGTGAATTCCACCTTGATGGTGCGGAGCACATTCGGACGACGGTCCTTCCTTTGCTTCTTCGATTGGCTGCCATCTGTGTGTGCGCCGCCATCATCAGTGCTGGCATCCTTGGCGGCACCATCAGTGGTGTCATCCCCGACGCCACTAGGGGTTGTGTATTCAGGATCGGTCTCTTCCGCGGCGTCCTCATAGCGGTGAGGTTGTTCCTCCATCTCCTGGGATAGCTCCCAGAATTGCTTGCCGCCCGAACCATCGGCCTCATCGTTGTCGGCCATGTTTCGCTCTAAATATGAAAAAAGTTAGGTCAAAAAGTTGGTTATTGTCAAGGAACAAGATCATGGTCTCATCATTTAGGGTTTGTCGACAGCGAGGCACCCTAAAAGCCTAAGCTTTCACCATTTAGGGTTTGTCGACGCCAAGGCACCCTAAAAGCCTAATCGTACATCATTTAGGTTCTCATCGACACCGAGGCATCCGGGGCAGCCAAGTTAAGTTTTCATCATTTAGGGTTTATCTATGCCGAGGCACCATAGGTTGGGCCTAATCACTTGGCACTAATCACTTGGCTCTATTGCCACCTATGGTTTAATACAGCAAGAATAAAGGGGCAGTTGATCCTACTTAATTAAGTACTAAGATACCCCGGCCCATGCATTAGTAGCAAGTACCTCATATGTCCGATTTTTAGCAAAGTCATGCTAAAATTCACGGAAAATTTCAGCATTACCTTTGCTGAAAATAGGACATACGGAGTACCCAAATTTGCCAGAACGGAAGTTAATCGACATTCCGGCAAACTCAAGGGCCTCTCTAGGTACCTGCAAAATCATCACGACACTCAAGGGCCTCAAGCAGCAGCGGCGTCTCACAGGACCCCATTTTTTTGCTAAATTTCTTTGAGCAACAATCAGAGCAGAAAATTCAGCATATTTCTATACAACAGCACTGTAAAGATGAAGAACAATTCTACAACAGCCAATTTATATACAATAGCATCTTTGGTCATACCAATTTCTGAAACAATTCAAAGATGAAGAAATTAACTATGTATAGTTTATTCTTTTTGTACCAAGAACTATTTTAGTTTATTACTTATTGTACCAGGGAGGAATATAACAATCTTTTTTGGTATATATCCTAGTTATACTACTGCAGGAAAGGAGGATCATCATACACATATATATGTGCATAAAAATCATAAAAAATCAAAATCACTTGAAACCTGATCACTCGGACCACACCACATGCCACAACATACATAGTACATAGAGTTGACAATTCAGTTGCAATCATGTAGTAATGGATTGTTCTACCTAGCAGGTTGTTGGAAATGGATTGTTCTACCTAGCAGGTTGTTGGAAATTCAGTTGCTTTTTTCATTAGGGCTTGCAACAAGACATGGTCAAATTTCAATTAAGATTATTTATTGGTTCAAGACTGGCAACAAGACTTGTTCTATAAAATCAATTATCTATTGAGTAGTTCTTGTGCTCATCCAGTAGCAACATCTTTCTTACATGATCAGTAGTCATGTACCAAATTTTTATTTAAACTGAATTTGCAAATCACCAAAAGCTCTACTAGTTTCAGACTAGATTTACACTAAATACACTAGAGTATTTGACCAGTAGTCAGTTACATTTACACTAGATGTAAGAAATTGCTGCATCACTAGATCAAGAAATTGTGTTTTCGTTAGGGACTGAAGAAAATACACTAGAGTTTTGTCTTGATTCAGTTAATCGACAGCAAGTAACAAAGATGTTCTAACAAAACAGTTTGAGTACTACTCCAAAATCCTCCTAGTTGTAGCTCACCTAAATGGTTGAATTCAAAGAACTACAGTGGCCTTCAGTGATTGAGAGCTTAAAATATCCAACAATCTGAACAAACAAAGTAAAAAAGGATCAGTATCTCATTTCAGCTGATTTATTCTTCATAAGCTTAGGCTTTGTTTGTTGGAAACTAGCCTGTGAAACTGAAATTTAACAGTAAACTGAATTACTGTCATTTAACAGTAAACTAAATTTTAAACTGAGTACTGGAGTAAACTTGCTGGGTTGAAATTTATGCATTACTCCATATATTTTGAAATACCTACTGCTATGAGCTATGTCAACAGGGCTACTCCAGTGCACATCACTGCCCAGAGAAAACTGAAACCCACTCTTCTCTCTCAACCCAACGGGCTAATCTATATGAATGCAGTTTTATCAACGGGCCATATATCGATAAGAACGATTGTTGCTGCCTATGAAGCACAACACAGATGTATGGCATGAACAAATTCAATCTACAATGAGACTGAAGCATCTAGAAGATCAAAGTAATCATGGCAAATTGCAAAAAAATCATTTGTTTAAGAATGTTTGGCACTTTAACTAGAATCATGCATTGGTGCAAAGCTGCTCCTGTACACTATAACATCTGAAAGATGGAGATCACAGAGTTGCATCTGAAAGATGGGTTGGATCGAGGAAAAAATGGGGGCGAGGGGGAAGATGGAATCGGGGGCTCTGTACCTACGGCGGCTGCGGCTGGAGGACGGCGCTGTCGACGTACTCGAGGGCGGGGGCACCGGATGCTCCTCTCGTTGATGGGGGAGGGGAGAGGCTGGAGGCAAACCCTAGCGGCCAAGCACACGAGTGTTGGAGCTAGGTTGAGTAACCTCTGCTGAAGATGACGGAGCAGGTGGCCGACGTCGTGGTTGGTGAGGAGCAGGTGGCCGGCGTCGTGGTTGGTGAGGAGAGCGCGAGGAAGAGCGCCCCGTCCGAGGAGGTGGTTGGTGCCTTGGCGGCCGGCGGCGGCGGAGGCCTGGAGGATGTGGAAGAAGGCGCAGACGGCGAGGAGGAGTCCGGCAAGGGTCGGGCGGCGGGGTGGGGGCGCGGGCGGCGGGGCGGCGGGGAGGAGTCCGGTGAGGGTCGGGGCGGCGGCGTCGTGGGTCGGGGCAGCGCGCGGGTGGATCTGGTGGCTTGGGAGAGAGGGTCAAAGGGGATCTGGCGAGAGAGGGGATAGCTACGGGGAGGGTTCTAATGGCGCACCAACCAGTCGTGCACCATAAGTATGACTATTCTAATGGCGCACCACCCCTCGGTGCGCCATTAGATTTTTGTTTTAATCTAGCCCACTAACCATATCTACAACCTAACCCTATCTACAACAAAACCCACCCACTAGCACGACTGGTCAGCACGCAGCACACACCAGGAGGTCCTGGGTTTGATTCCCAGGCTCCCCAATATTTTTTTTATGCATTTTAAATGCTGTTTTTGATATTTATTTGTGTTTAAATATGTTCAAACTTGTTTAAATCATAACAGTAATATTTTTTTATAAAAACAGTAATAATTATTTTAAAAATATGTTCAAATTTGTTACTTGAAAATATCATCGGCGGTAGCGGTGGAGCGGGGGAGGGTGCGGGGATCGAGATCGAGATGGAGGGGGAATCGAGATCGAGATGGAGGGGGATCGAGATCAAGTGTCCTCATGAATTCAAAAAAGTGCCCATGAAATTTAAAAATATTCATGATATCAAAAAGTGCCCATGAAATACAATCAAGAAATGAAGACTACGATTTAAATACAATCAATCTTAGCAAGCTATCTGTTCAAAATCTTCTTGCCCTTCTTTTTCGCAAATGGAGTTCTTCTATGGAACGGACGTTGAGGGAGTCCTGGGCTAGGTGGTGTCCGGATAGCCGGACTATCATCATCTGCCGGACTCCAAGACTATGAAGATACAAGATTGAAGACTTCGTCCCGTGTCTGGATGGGACTTTCCTTGGCGTGGAAGGCAAGCTTGGCAATACGGCTATGTAGATCTCCTACCATTGTAACTGACTCTGTGTAACCCTAGCCCTCTCCGGTGTCTATATAAACCGGAGGGTTTTAGTCCGTAGGACGAACAACCATTACAACAATCATACCATAGGCTAGCTTCAAGGGTTTAGCCTCCTTGATCTCATGGTAGATCCACTCTTGTACTACCCATATCATCAATATTAATCAAGCAGGAGTACACTACTAGGGAAAAGTCTAGCAGCAGCGCGGGTTTTGGCCCTCTCGGTAGCGCGGGTACCGGCGCTACTAATAAGCGCTTCTAGTTAACGATAGCAATGGGCGTGTGGACCCACGCTACTGCTACACATGAAGAGCTGCAGCTCTTTAGTAAAGGGCGCTCTTGATATTATCTGCAGCCCTTTACAGGAAGCACTATCGTAAGTCGGCGCTCTTGCTAAATCCACCCTCGCTACTACTAGTTTTATTAGTTTTTTCCTGCATATTTGTTTTTATTTGTTTTTCATTTGAATAGGCTTTATACAATAATCTTTAGCATATCATCCACATACAAATGTAATCATAGCATATACATACAATTTGTCTCATCAAATCATGTCATCATCATAATCATCATCCAACACAAAGTGGTCTCTCGTCATCAATCTCGAAAATAGCGATACAAGTCTCGATTACTTGCAAATACATCGTCATCCATCTAAACAATGATACACGAGAATAGATATCACTTTGAGTACATGAGTTCGTATCCCTCTCTCGCATTAGCGTGAACCTAAACTAAGTATTGCGTGTCGCTCGGAAAC
Organism: Aegilops speltoides; assembly: GCA_021437245.1. Taxonomy (NCBI): domain Eukaryota; kingdom Viridiplantae; phylum Streptophyta; class Magnoliopsida; order Poales; family Poaceae; genus Aegilops; species Aegilops speltoides. The sequence goes on from CM038141.1 coordinate 21,587,367, forward strand.
CGAAAACCGGTACACCTGGGCCTGACACTCCGGCCACTTGTCGTATATATACTCCTGGCGTAGTACTTCTTCGCCATTTATGATCTATGCACTTTCATCGTCACATGAGTCGATGATATGCAACATATATAGTTGAGCAACACAAAGAGACAGACTTGGCAAAAATAGAAACAACATATCATAAGCATAAATAACAAAGTTCATCATACCCAAAATGACCTAACTAGAGTGATTTTCGCTAGTCGAGGAGGACGGTTTAATTACATCACAAATAAAGTTTCACCGTGCATAACTCCAAGTTTTGTCATAAAAGAAAGTATGGACTAAACGGACACATTGTCATATATATATCGACAATCACTCCATCATGTCGTGCCATCCATCCAACTCAGGGAGATAGTCATCGAGCTTAGTGAAAGGCTTCATGTCGAGACGCTGAGAGGCTATCCATGTTCGGACGTCTTCCGCGACATTTGTCCTTCGCATGGAACATCCTGTTTTTCCGACGACCTCATTCATGATGATTTGGGCAAGTTCGCTGGATGTTATAGAACTCAGCTCAAGTCGATGATCCTCGATATCTCCTATGTCCTTTGCCCATTGCGAGAATATGGGCATCGCTAGATCTAGGTGCCATGTGAAGGTTCCGGTGATCCCATCGGTACTCCAGCATGTGGTGTAGGACATAGAATCCATCATTAAGAGAATCGTTTGGTTCTTTGGATGTAGCGAAGTCGGTCTTATGGCTGAAGGCGGCCTGCCGCCCTTCTCTTCTTGTCCCTAACCTCTCCACCCCTTGCTTGGTAGTAAAACATAGCATCGCCGAGAACATCTTTGATGTGGGTGTAATCCTTTTGTGAATGTTCTTCGACGAGTCCAAGTAAAGGCGTGGGAGAATCGGGGTAGAGGATGATGAGGACGGCGCGCCCGCCGCTGCGCAAAATAAGTACACCTCAAATTAATTAGCCTCCACCGTGCAAATGAATTTTTGAAATCGAAGGAAGGATAGCAGCACGGATGACTTACACGGGATGATAATGCACGAGAATCGCCTCCTTGTCCTTATTGGCGAGCATGAAACTGGCGATGTAATCCCTCGCATATTCACGATGCTATGCACAGACTCCCATGAAGCTCTCGTGCATGTACTACGGGTCAGCGACACAGATAAAACGTATCTGCTCAACCCTAATGATGTAGCTCATGTGCAAGGCATAGAGGCGGACAACAGTAAAATCCAGCTTCTTCACGTGAAACATGTCGAATATGTAATCGAATCGGAGGAAGAACTTATCCGCGGGGAAGCCCTCGACGTACGACATTTGCTGCGGAACATTAACCACGTAGAGTGGGTATCCTGGATCTTTCGAGGCGATGAGGCCTTTCTCTACCCGCAGCACATCGTCATGAAGTCTCCTTAGATCGCCGAATCTGGCTCATAGCGCTGTTTCAGGTAGGATTGGTCGACGGGTGATATGCCATTTATCCGCATCGGGCATATCTACACGGTCCTGAAGCCGAGGCTGGATCATAGAATCAGCTTTTTTGCCTTTCCTCGCTCTCTTCCTAGGCTTCTTTACCACCAGATGGTCGTCAATAACACGTTGAGACGGTAATTCAGGCACAGAATCATGATGCTCAAACCCTGAGGAGCCGCCAGTATAGACATACTGTTCAGCGCCATCGTCATCCTCATCCTCATCCATGGCGGCGTCATCAACCTCTAATGGAGCCACCTGCTTACCCGTCGCTATCACCCAACCCGACACCCGACGCTAATTGGGTAGGTGGGGTGTTGATGTTCATACCTTCTTTGAGGCTGCGTGCTCGTGGGTGTGCTCCGGCCGCCTCGAGCGGCAGCGACTCTTTGGCCACAACAGGACCCACCCATTGCAACAATCACCAAGCCGCCGCGGGGTCTCGTCGTCATCCCCCACTATTAGAGGAGGCAAATTCTCGTGGCCCGGTTTGACACTGGCCACGGAAACCTTGAAGACGTTCGGGGGGATTTTCCGGCTGTGGAACAATGGTTCCTTCGGCTCCATTATCGTCCCCCTCCCCACGTCCACCTCCTGTTCGCTGATGGTGTACAATATGGTGCATGGGGTTTCGTCGGCCTGCAAAGAAAAGTCTGCGACGTGAGACATCCGAAAGGCAACGAAAACGGGAGATTATACATTTATATTGAAGGGGGCCGGTGTGGCGAGATACCGTGAGGGCGTCGAGCTCAGCCAAAGAGGAGGCACCACCGAGCACGTCCGGTCGCGGGAGCAGTCTTGAGGAGCAGCGGGGCGCCGCAGTCTTGAGGAGCAGTCGCGGGAGCAGTGCGGGAGCATGTGCTGCCAGAAGTCGCAAGGGAAAGTCCTCTGCATTTTTTGGATTTTCCTTGTCCAAGTGTGAACGCCCGTCACCAAGGAAGTAGATATATCTGCAATCGCTTTGTTTTGCAAGAGCTACCGCTGTTGCGATCGTCGAGATGATTTCTTCTCAACCGCAATCTCAACCTTCTTGTCGATGTTTTCTTCAGTTAACCTCCGTCTTTCCTTTTTCTCCTCCGTGGTCTCACGGTAGTACTTATTCCACGTGGCGCCGTCTCCGACACCGTGCACGCGTCCATACGACGATCGAGTATCCACCGGTTGTGGTTTCAATATGTTCAACGCCCGGTTGAACGGAGTGTCCCACTTGGGCCTCGTCAATGCCTCAGACGGCGAGTCGCTTTCGGCCGCAATCCGGTGTTGCTCTCTCTTTAAAAGGCACAAGGATCGTTTACAAATATGACTAACATGTGAAGTCGAATTGATCAGAAACTAAAATTACCAGCAGTCTCATGAACTCCGTAATGACCGGTGTTGTCTCATAAACCTTCTTCAGTGGGTCCCAATGGTGGCGGGCCCTTAGGACGTCACGCTCCTGCGGGACGGTGAAATCCGCCAAGGGGTCTGGGATGCCCAGACTCGCGGCTTCCGCATCCTCCTTGGCCCCTTTGGACCTCTTTCCGCCGTAACCACGACTTCCGAGGTGGTGGGTCCCAATGTTCCTCTTTTGAAGCCCCTTCATGTACTTAGACTTTTCTTTGGCAGCTTCGGCCTCGCAAGCCTCCTTGAATATTTGAAACTGCTCTTCCGTGATTGTCGGACTTTCCTTAACAGTCACGGAGTAGGGTTCCCCGTTGTTGATCTTTGCTTTCACTCGATTTTTCCAGCGCCAACGTTGCTAAACTTGGTCATGGCGTGTTTGTTTATCTTCTTCATTGCGGGTCATTGTGCGGATCTTCATAATCCTTCTCATTCCGCCCGGAACAAGAATATCTGGTGAAACTTCTTTAGGAGGGAGCTCCTCATATTTTCTATCTTCTTTAGATTCTCATCGTTGATGGTGGCGGTTGTCCGTATGATGCAGCCTATTTGATTGCCGTAGCACGCGCTCTTCCTCGGCGCCTTTGGCTCAAAATTGCCGTCATCCACCTCCGTGACCACCGATCTAGTAGTCTGAGTTTGTTAGAAACCCGTTGCCTCTTTGCTTTCTGTTCTACACCGGCTCCGCTCCCCGAGGCAGCACCGGTCTCAGCGCCGGTCTCGATGCCGGTCTGAATTTCAGCGCCGGTGTCAGTCTCACCACCGGTCTGCGTGTCGGTCTCAGTCCCCGATGCCACCGGTGGGCCCAGCAACAACATCTGTTGATCATCGGTAAAGCTAAAAAATTCATCTGCCGCCCGGTAGACGTCGTCGCAATCACCAGAACCCTGTCCTTCATCGTTGCTAGCCATGTTTCCTATGATTAAATCTAATCAATTAATTCTAGACCTAATAAAAAGAATAATGACATAAAAAGGGACTATTGTTTTGCAGGAATGTTGACTCCTTCCTGGTGCGGCAAATCCCGGGCACTCGATATGTCCTAGTTTGTGGCACAAGTCATGCCGAAATTCACGGGAAATTTCGGCATGACCTTTGCTAAAAAGTGGACAAATCGAGAACCTGAAATTTGCCGGAACAAAAATGAATCAACGTTCTGGCAAAACATAGGCCACTCAGCATCATTCCCTGGAAACAACAAAGCCACTAGGGCACAATCGAACAACTTCAATGAAAAGATATAACATGACCACTTCAATGAAAAATAAAATTTGCCTAAATTCTTTTCCTTGAAAAATAGTGGTCTTTTCAAAAATCAAAAACCTTTGCCAATCTACTTAACCTAGCTTGTTAATCCAACGAACCTAATTAACCTACCTATTTAACCTAGTTAGTTAATCTAGTTTACCTAGATATATAACCCTAATTAAACTAGTTAACGCAGCTAGTTCTCTGTCAAAGCCTAAAATAAATTTTTGCACTAATTAACATGGATAATTAACCTAATTAAACTAGTTAACCTGACTAGTTCTCTGTCAAAGCCCTAACTAAGTTTTTGCACTAACCTAGATAATTAACCTAATTAAACTAGTTAATCTAACTACTTCTGTGTCAATGCCCTAACTAAATTTTTGCCCTATCCTAGATAATTAACCTAATTAAACTGGCTAACCTATGCATGAGAGAGAGAGGAGGGGTGGGGGCTTACAGATGATATGGCTCCAGTGGTGGCGATGGAGGCAGTGGTGGCGAGGGAGGCAGGGGCGTATCCGGTGACGGCGAGGAAGGTGGCGTCGACGGCGGCTCGTGGCGTTAGCGAGGCAGCAGCGGCTCCGTGGCGTTAGAAGCGGCTCGGTGTCGTCGGCGGCGCACGGCTCTGGTGGCGTTGTCAGCGGCGGCGAAGTGGGGCGAGGAATCGGGGAGACGGCGGCGCGCGCGGGGTGGGTTTCAGGGACGATTTGGGAGAAGTGGTGGCCGGGGGGAAACGGTTTTTTGGCTAAGTCAAACTTAGCGGTAGCACGTTTCGCAAAACGCGCTATAGCTAAGATAGCTATAGCGCTTTCTTTAAAACGCGCTGCTGCTATAGCTATCTAAATTTCTTCCTTTTTTAATTTCCAATTCTGTTTCTATAGCGGGGCTCTAGGACACGCACTGCAGCTAGATTAGCTATAGCGCCTCTTACAAACAAACGCGGCTGCTATGCCTTCCTCCAATTTTTCGCTTTTTCTTTTATTTTGCTTTACATTTTATTTTTCCCTTTCTCCTTTTTCTATTTCTTTCATTTTCATTTAAATTTCTATTTGTTTTTCATCTTATTTTATTTTCGTTAGTAGTAGCGCTCTTCCCGAAATGCGCTGCTAATCGTGTTTCTAGCGATGGCGCGTTTCTTAGAAGATCGCTACTGCTATCGTAGCCTAGCATTCTGCCAATGGGAATATTAGTAGTAGCGCTTTCTTCACCACAAGCGCTACTGCTAAGTTTGTGTCTGTAGCGCGGTTTTTATTTGCTCGCTACTGCTATATAGCACTAGCGCAGTTTTTTGTCCCGCGCTGTTGCTACATTTCTGTGTATAAGGTTTTCCCTAGTAGTGGTAGGGTTTTACCTTCATCAAGAGGGCCCGAACCTGGGTAAAAACATCGTGCCCCTTGTCTCCTGTTACCATCCGCCTAGACGCACAGTTCGGGACCCCCTACCCGAGATCCGCCCGATTTGACACCAACATTGGTGCTTTCATTGAGAGTTCCTCTGTGTCGTCACCGATAGGCTAGATGGCTCCTTCAATCATCAACAACAACACAGTCCAGGGTGAGACTTTTCTCCCAGGACAGATCTTCGTGTCCGGCGGCTTTGCACTGCGGGCCAATTCGCTTGGCCATCTGGAGGAGATCGAAAGCTACGCCCCTGGCCATCAGGTCAGATTTGGAAGCCTAAACTTCACGGCTGACATCTGCGGAGAGTTGATCTTCGACGGATTCGAGCCACAGCCAAGCGCGCCGCACTGTCACGATGGGCATAATTTAGCTCTGCTACCGGACAGTGCCCTGGAGGCCGCACATGAGTCCGCAGTGATCCTTAGTTTGGAGCCGACCGCGCAGATCGAGGACGGGTGGCTAGACACCGCCTCGGGGGCTCCAACCTCTACGGCGATGGAGCCGAATACTGACCTTGTCCCTTGTAAAGCTCGTGACTCCGAGGTGCCAGACTCCTCGCCGGACTCCGAATCCCCTGCGCCCCTACCAATTGAATCCGATTGGGCGCCGATCATGGAGTTCACCGCCGCGGACATCTTTCAGCACTCACCCTTTGAAGACATCCTGAATTCGCTAAAGTATCTCTCGTTATCAAGAGAGCCCTGGCCGGACTGCGGTCAGGACAGTTGGGATGCGGACGACGAAGAAATTCAAAGCCCACCCACCACCCACTTTGTAGCCACTGTCGACGATCTAACCGACATGCTAGACTACGACTCCGACGACATCGACGGTATGGATGACGATGCCGGAGACGACCAAGAACCAGTGCCTACCGGGCACTGGAAAGACACCCCAAAAGGGAGCGATAACGAGGAACAACGGGACGCGATGAAGAATAATTCCCCCAAAAAACAACCAAAACGGCGACGCAAGCGCCGCCCCAAGTCCCGCCTCGATAAGAACAGCACCCATAATGACCCAGCCGTAGAGCAGGGCAAACCAGTGGACGACGAACATGCAACCAAGCAATCATCTGAACAGGATGAGTCGGACAATCAACCCATCCTCGGCGAAAACAACAGTCCAGACGATCTCGCACTGGATACATCACCGGAGCATAAGAACCCTCACAAAAGGCTTGTCGCCACTGCAAGAAGTTTGAAGAAGCAGAAACGGAAGCTCAAAACAGCGGAAGACATATTCAGAATGAGATGGAGCAAAGTACTTAAGACCGCGGACAAATACGGCAATGGCCACCAAGAAAAGAGCTACCCGAAGCGCAAGTTGCTACCCGAATTCGACGAGGAGGCCGTAGAGCCCCCACAATCAAAAAGCAAAGAGACCGCCTGGCCGGATAGACGACCAGATGACAGGCCAAGAGCGGCAAGCGGCGCCGCACACATGCCAGCACATGACACACATAAAGATCCTCGCGAAAAGGATGCCCCGGTCAGGTCCATTTATGGGCCAAAAAAGAGGGCCCTAGGAAGCAACGCAACACGCCGAGTGTTCGAAGATAACGGCACACCTAAATACAGGGGCGCCGCACACCCACTATGTTACACCGATGAGGTGCTGGATCATGAATTTCTAGCGGGATTCAAGCCCGTAAACATAGAGGCATACAACGGAACAACAGACCCCGGAGTCTGGATTGAGGATTACATCCTACATGTACATATGGCTAGAGGAGACGATCTCCACGCCATAAAATATCTACCCCTCAAGCTCAAAGGGCCAGCTCAGCATTGGCTCAAAAGCCTCCCAGAACATACCATTGGAAGTTGGGAAGAGCTCGAGAACGCGTTTAGAGCAAATTTTTAGGGGACTTATGTCCGCCCTCCGGATGCAGACGATTTAAGTCACATAACCCAACAGCCCGGAGAGTCAGTGCGCAAATTCTGGAAAAGGTTCCTCACCAAAAAGAACCAAATAGTCGACTGTCCGGACGCCGAAGCTCTAGCAGCTTTTAAACATAACGTCCGAGAAGAATGGCTCGCCAGACACCTCGGCCAGGAAAAGCCAAGAACAATGGCCGCGGTAACGAGCCTCATGACCCGCTTTTGCGCGGGGGAAGATAGCTGGCTGGCAAGATGCAGCACCAACGACCCGAGTACATCCGAGATCAGAGATCGAAATGAAAAATCATGGCGCAGAAAGGATCAGCGCCGAAACAAAGAAAATGGCCCAAAGAACACGGCGGTCAACGCCGGATTCAAAAGCTCATGGCCGAACAACAAAACACTGCCTCTTAATGACAATAGTGATGAGCTATCCAACCTCAACAAAATTTTGGATCGGATATGTCAAATCCACAGTACCCCTAGGAAGCCTGCAAACCACACCCACCGAAATTGTTGGGTCTTCAAGCAGTCCGGCCGACTCAACGCCGAACACAAGGGGCTCGACACGCCAAGCGAGGACGATGACGAACCCCACCAGCAGAGCACCGGAAGACAAAAGACTTTCCCGCAAGAAGTCAAAACAGTAAACTCACTCCATGTGACAACACGGAACAATAGTGCGGCACCCGCTAAAGTACGCGTCGCACGGTCCACCCCAGCGGAATCCCGAGATTGGATGTCAAAACCAATTACTTTCGACCACCTGGATTATTCCAGAAGTATTCGAAACGCAGGATGGACTGCTCTGATATTGGAACCTATAATCAACGGACTACAATTTACACAAGTCCTAATGGATGGCGACAGCGATTTAAACCTGCTATATCCGGACACAATCCGCAAGTTGGGGATAGACCCTACTAAAATTCGCCATAGCCGCACTTCCTTCAAAGGAGTGATGCCAGGCCCTTACGCCAAGTGCACGGGCTCCTTACTACTAGAGTTGTTTTTGGATCACCCGACAACTTCCTTCGTGAAAAGCTAATATTCCATGTCGCCCCATTCAAAAGTAGCCATTAAGCACTATTGGGACGTGAAGCTTTCGCCTGCTTTAATGCAATACCGCACTACGCGTCTCTTACACTTAAAATGCACGGTCCACGCGGCATCATCTCATTAAAAGGTTGTTCATGACCCCGGACACGGCTAGGCGAGTCCGGCATACATAAACTAGGGGCTCCCTAGCCGCATACCCCTTCACAAGGGGCTATGCGTATGAACAATAAAGAGCCAATAAAAGCTCAACTTTATTCATTTATTCATACTCCGTTTTAAATACAGTTTTTGCACGATTTCTTTTCAAGCTAAGTTTCTCTCTTTTACAGATGAACAGCGTGTACACCCGTCCAGGATACGGTACAACGGAGACACAGGCGCAGACGTGCAGCAGGGACCCGTGGCAAGGATTCTTTTCAGATTAAGACCCTACGGAAACCTATCTTACTGTCTCTTGTTGATTCACATCCCCCGGTTTTTCACCATAACCGACGAGGAGGCTGGCGTTTTGGCATCGGCCGCGTCAGAAATTTTCGCCCGTACCTGGACACTAGGGGCTTAGGGCATTGTTCTGCCCGTTATCATAAAGACCGAATACATTAGGGAGTGTTCGGCGTCTTGAGTTAGGCCTTATATGCATCAGCTCTGAATCATGTCTTTGGTCAAATGTTGGGTTTTCCCGGCTCCTGTGTTTTGCTGCCTTACGTTCCGTATCATCGGCTAACGCGGCACCAGGAGAACTACTACGATTGTGCCCCGGTTCGCCCGGGCGAGTACCTCAGTAGAGAAATCCAAAAACTAACTGTCATGATACAGCGAGAGACTGGTCAACCACTCGATCGACTACCGGAATGTCTAGAATTCCTCCGCTTTGACGAAGGACCGTTTCCCGGTCAGGCACATACGCGCTCTGAATTCGGAAAGCGTCGTGCCCCTAGGGGCTATATCGTAGCCCCACCTTCGAACTCCTATGGCTAAGTGAAAGTGATAAAGCATCATAGTCCGGTTGCCTCGTTTGCTACGCTACCACCTCCTTCACAGGGCCAAGACGTTGGATTAAGTGTGAAAATGCGCTATTTTGCAAACACCCCCGCATCATGTGCATGGGGGCTGAAGCCGAAGACTGCCATCTTTCAGGTTATACACAAGTATACATTAATGGCCGCACAGGAGATATCTCAATACTTGAATGCACAAGTATAAAAAGCACTTATATTATCGATATAGTTTTACAAATCATAAAGATCATTTGAACATGACATTCTTTGAGCACTACGACTCTATTGCATGAGCACCCTGCAGAACTTCCCCAAAATAGTGCTCGGCGGGTAACCGGCTCTCGTCCGAACCCCGGGTTGCAACATCGGTGGCATGCATCTCCGTGCACCCTCTATGCAGGCCGACCGCTTCATCGCCTTGATATGCGGCACCGCCCCAAGGAATTGCTGCAATAAGCCAAAATAACTCTTTGGCTTGGGCCTATCCGGCCAGATATGAGCCACTACATCCATCATGCCAAGTCCGGACAATCTATTTCAGCTCAGCCCACTCAGCCAACCGATCGGTCAACGGAAGTGAACGCTCCGGACTATGGAATTGAGACCAAAAAAGCTCTTCCGTCTCGTGATCCTTTTGACTTCGGAAGTGCACAACAACATCTGCCGCACTCGCCGCTAAATCCATATAAGGATCCTTCGGACCCCACAGTTGGCCAAGCTGAGCATACTTCGGATCTGTGAACTTCCTGCGCAGCAGAATGGGCTTCCCAGCCGCAATGTCTCCGGCCTGACGCAGCTCCTCCTTTATAGCCCTCATTGCAGAACGGGCATCCTTGGCTCCGGCGGTGGCCTTCTTCAGGTCTTCTTGCTCCGCTCGGCGTTCTTTTTCAAGAACCTCATAGCGGTCGGTTACATCTTTAAGCTTCACGGCCATTTCGGCCATCTCCTCCCTGCTTCGGCAGTGAGCAGCCCTTTCGGCTTCTAGCTCTTCGGCCGCCTTCGAGGCAGCCGCATCACTCCTTCGGGCCTGCTCCTTGGCTCGAGCAAGCTCTGCTCGAAGGTCCTCCACAGCAGCGGCACCATCTGCATTAAGCATACATGTTGTAAGGAGTGAGCATCAGCTCCCTAACTAAGGTGACCACGGAGAAACAACCTACCTTGTGACTCGTCAAGTCGTTTATTGACCAGCGCGATGTCCGCATCCGCAACGTCGATCTACCACTTTAGTTCGGCAACTCCACCAGTTTGGCTGACCACCGGACTATCTGCCACCTGTGTAGGAAAGGCAAGAATTAATACCTTATGATCCTCGGCACGTTGTCGCTTTCGACAACATACCGAGTCTCAGGGGCTACTATCTATACAGGGCGCGCTTTATGTGTAAAACTGCCAAAAAGTATGTCATTTTTACGTACCTCAAACCCTGCCAGCAAACTTCTGACGGCATCATGTAACCCGCCCTCGGCGGATGAAATTCTTTCAATCACCGTACTCATAAATGTACGCTGACCTTCTGAGATAGACGCCTTCTCAAGCAGATCCTTCAGCTCCCCCGGCCGTACACCAGTTGGTGCTGAACTCTCCGGCCCTGCCGGACTCGGGGATACACTCCGTGACGACACCTCAGGGTCGTCCGCCCCGCCTGACGGTACGGCAGACGGAGGCGTCTCGCTCTCCATCATCTCTGGACGAAGGTCCTCCGAAGACGAGCTCAGCTGAGAAGGACGGAGATCCGAACTACAAGGTAAAAACTTCGGTTATCCTCAGAAGCAAAAATAGGGATGTCCCTTATCACAAAACTCCCCTTTTTCTACTTACGGCTCGCTGGAGGGCTGATTCCGTGGGGGAGATGGTGCGGCCGGGGCTTCCCCAGGCGCAGGACCCTCCGGTGAAGATCTCTTCCCCCTCTTTGAGGCTTTGGCCTCCGGGTTTTCGAAAGCGGTCCTCTTCTCCCCTTGGAAGGAGGGATTCTCGATCCCCCCTTTCTCGAAAGCCTCCTTGGTAGAGGCGGTAGTTTCTCTGTTTTCCCCTTCGACTTCTTCCGAAGGCGCAACCTCCAGCAGCTTGACCAACACGGGATCCGGCGTGGTCTCCGGGAGGGGGGCCGGACACCGTATCAGTTTTGCTTGCGCTATCCACTCCTGTTCAAAGGACAATTGATTAAAAGGCAAATCCAAGATATGCAAACGAACGGTATGTCCGGACACAGAGCTACTTACTGGTGTATCCGGGTGATTGCAGCTTAGGCTGACGTCCTCGGTCAATTCCGGACACACCTCTTGTGATCCGAAGAACAATTTGTACATCTCCACGGGTGTCTTACCCATGAAGTGTTGGAGAATTCGTGGTTCCTCCGGATTGAATTCCCACAGCCGGAGAGGGCGACGTTTGCAGGGCAGGAGACGCCTAATCAGCATAACCTGCATCACCAGGACCAGATTGATCTCCCTCTCTTGGAGGTCACAAATCTGGCCCTGCAATAGGGGTACGTCCTTTGATGGCCCCCAGTTGAGCCCTTGGCTGACCCATGACATCAGCCATCATGGAGGGCCCAAGCGGAAGATGGGAGGAGGCTTCTGCCTGCTGCCCCTGGGAGCGGTAATATAAAACCAGTCCTGTTGCCACAAGCCGAGCTCCTCCCGGAAAGAGCCCTCGGGCCATGGAGCATCGGCCCTCTTGCTTACAACCACCCCGCCGCACTCTGCTTGACTCCCCTCGATCATCTTCGGCTCCATGTTGAAGGTTTTGAGCCACAAACCGAAGTGAGGGGTAGTGCGGATGAAGGCTTCGTAGACGACAATGAGATGTGGAGGATGGACTCGGGAGCCAAGTCGTGGAATTCCAACCCATAGTAAAACATGAGCCCTCTCACAATAGGATCCATCGGGAAGCCTAAACCCCGACGGAGGTGGGGCACAAACACGACGCTCTCGCCAGGCTCGGGAGTAGGAATGACTTGCCCTTTGGCGGGTAACCTACGCGAAATCTCGTAGGTCAGGTACCTGGCTTCTCTCAGCTTCAGCACGTCCTCTTCCGTGACAGAGGAGGGCATCCACCGGCTCTGTAGGTCGGAGCCGGACATCATTGAAGGTCCGAGGCGCTCGAATCTAGGGCTCTGAGTGTTGGAACTCAGGGCGAGGGGCAGATTCGATTGAGGATTGAAGAAAAGAAATGAGCCTTGGTCTCATTATAAAGAGGGAGAATACCAAGAGTCGTCCTCGTGACCATTTGGGACTCACCTTCGACACAGGAGGCGGGACAACGGGCACGGTTGGGTTACCCACGTCCGTATTGATTGGAATCCCGGAATAAGGGGAACACGATCTTTGCTTCGACAAGACGTGCCGAGGAAACCGCTTTGCTAAACGCGCTGAGGTGGTATAATTAAAATGATTCAAGTAAAGGCTTGGTAGTGGTGTGACGTCACGCCATGGAATACGTCAGCAGATTGAACTTGTGTACATATTATTCTCTCTACGGTGGTATGTGGAAATTATTTTGCAGAGCCGGACACTATACTGGTGTTCGCAATCTTCTATGAATTATTCGGAAGGGGAACCCGCCTTGCAATGCCGAAGACAATATGCGCGCCGGACTCGTCGTCATTGAAGCTTAGTTCAGGGGCTACTGAGGGAGTCCTGGACTAGGGAGTGTCCGGATAGCCGGACTATCATCATCGGCCGGACTCCAAGACTATGAAGATACAAGATTGAAGATTTCGTCCCGTGTCCAGATGGGACTTTCCTTGGCGTGGAAGGCAAGCTTGGCAATACGGATATGTAGATCTCCTACCATTGTAACCGACTCTGTGTAACCCGAGCCCTCTCCTGTGTCTATATAAACTGGAGGGTTTTAGTCCGTAGGACGAACAACCATTACAACAAACGTACCATAGGCTAGCTTCTAGGGTTTAGCCTCCTTGATCTCGTGGTAGATCCACTCTTGTACTACCCATATCATCAATATTAATCAAGCAGGAGTAGGGTTTTACCTCCATCGAGAGGGCCCGAACCTGGGTAAAAACATCATGCCCCTTGTCTCCTGTTACCATCCGCCTAGACGCACAGTTCGGGACCCCCTACCCGAGATCCGCCGGTTTTGACACTGACAAACGTCCTTTAGGTAGGGTGGTCCTGCTTCTTCTTGTGGTGTGTGCTGCTACTTCATCGTCGTCGTCATGTTCGATCTTCGGGTCGCCGTACTTGTCGAAGTCTTGCTCATTGGCTACTCCATCCATTCCGATGATCTTCCTTTTGCCTCTCCTCACGACAACACGACTGGGCTTTGACGGGTCGGTAATGAAGAAGCATTGGTCCACTTGGGAAGCCAGTACCCATGGCTCATTTTTCGCGGTGACGCTTTACCATGATCTTGATTTGGCTTTGGGTATAACCATGGTGGTGAAATATTGGTCTTCTTTTAGGACGCTCTTGGCCCATCTGACACGGAACATCGGCACCTTCCCTCCAGCGTAGCTCAGCTCCCAGATCTCCTCGATCCTTCTGTAGTATCTGTCCTTGTCCTTACCGGTGTAGGATTCCATCGTTACCCCGGAGTTCTGATAACCATCGCTCTTCTTGTCCTTGTCCTCGGTGTAGAATGTGTAGCCGTTGATATCGTGACGCCTCATAGGTCATCGTTGTGCTCGGCTACCGTGACAAGGCGAATATGAGTTGTTCTTCCGCGGAAGAATCTTCATGTAAAGGGTACGAAAGCTTCGCTTGAACCAACGCGTGAAACATGAGTTGTGCTCTTTGAGTATATCTCCGTCCGTCCTCCGTTGGCCTCGGTCATTGTACGCCTTCTCAATAAAGGTTTTGTGCTCTACCACCCAAGGATCGACCACGCCTATGTGTTGTAGCGCGACTAGGTTTGCTCTTTCAAAGTCGGCGAAGTCGAACCTCGAAGTCGACATGCATTTCGCGGCGACCCTCACGGTGACCCCATCCAGCGAGCCTGCCGAGGTGCTGCTGACGGGCAGACCAACGGGTTCTCGATGCCTAGATAATTTGTGCGAGAGGAGATGCACTCTTGATCGAAAAGCCCTGGCTATACTTCCCTCTCGGCGTGACATGTTGCGAAGGTATCCTTTGATGACACCATTCATCCTTTCGAACGGCATCATGCTATGCAGAACGCCGGCCCGAAGTTGATGATATCCTCCACGATATGGACCAGCAGATGCACCATAACGTCGAAGAATGCGGGCGGGAAGTACATCTCAAGCTCGCATAGTATCACCACGATCTCTTCCTGTAGCCTTCTGAGTTGCCTCACGCCAATCAACTTCCAAGAGATGACGTCGAAAAAGTTGCATAGGCCAAATAGCGTTTCACGGACGTGCGCGTCCATGATCCCACGGATTGCAACTGGAAGTATCTGCATCATCAGCACGTGACAGTCGTGAGACTTCGTCCCGCTGAACTTCTGCTTTGCTGGGTCTAGGTATCTGCTTATCGTCCCCGCGTAACTGTAAGGAAGTTTTACTCCTAGGAGGTAGGTGAAAAGCTGCTCGATCTCCTCCTGACTTAGAGTGAAGCATGCGGCAGGGTAGTCATTTCCGGTCTTCTTGGCCTTTTTGCCTTTGCGACGACTTTTTGTGTCCTGCTTTGCCTCATCATCATCATCATCATCATCATTAGCGTGAAGCTCCTGCCTGATGCCCATTGATTTCAAGTCTGCCCTTGCTTTTGGCCCATCTTTGGTCCTCTCTGGCATGTTGAGTAGGGTACCAAGCAGACTCTCGCACACATTCTTCGTGATATGCATGACATCAAGGCTGTGAGGCACACGGTGGATCTTCCAGTACGGCAAGTCCCAGAAAACAGACCTCGTTTTCCATACCTTCAGCAGCTCTCGGCGCCTTCGCTTCTTTCCGGCTCTGCGCCTTTTGCTTCTTTCCCTGCAGTGGGCAGTCTTTCCAATTTTTCAACAGCTCGTCTATTTCCTTGCCGCTCCTCGTACATGGGCGTTTTCGGGGTTCGATTTCACCATCGAACAGATCCTTGCGTTTCCTCCACGGGTCATCGTCGCGAAGCCACCTTCGATGTCCCATGAACACGGTTTTCGAAGACCCGGGATCTCTATCTAGCTGGCGATAAGTTGTGTCATCCATGCACCTTACGCATCCAGAAAATCCATGGACTACCTGCCCCACGAGATATCCGTACCCAAGATAGTCGTGCACCATCGTGAGCAGTGCGGCTCTCATAGGGAAATATTCTTTCTCTGCAGCATCCCACGTATTGCCTGGCGTTTTCCACAGCGTGTCTAGCTCCCCCTTCAGCAGCCCCAGATACAGATTGATGTCGTTCCCTGGTTGTTTCGGCCCTTCAATTAGCATACTCATGTGAATGTACTTCCTCT
Organism: Aegilops speltoides; assembly: GCA_021437245.1. Taxonomy (NCBI): domain Eukaryota; kingdom Viridiplantae; phylum Streptophyta; class Magnoliopsida; order Poales; family Poaceae; genus Aegilops; species Aegilops speltoides. The sequence continues at coordinate 21,603,182 of CM038141.1, forward strand.
TCATGCACAACCAGGGGGGAAGGTTGTACATCCACACAAACACAGGCCAGGTGCTATGTGTGCTTCTCTGGCTGCCAAATGGATAGACTCCATCGGTGCTCGCGCCCAGCACGATGTTCCTTGGATCCTTCCCAAATTCTCGGTATTCCAAGTTCAACGCTTGCCACTGGCTCGCATCCTTAGGGTGATTCAGCATCTTGTCTTTTTTATTTATCTCCGGATCATTTCCGTCATCTTCCCACTTCTTATCCTCCCTATCCGCGTGCCAACACAGGAGCTTTGCTACCTTAGGGTCCGCGAAATACCGCTGCAGACGAGGAGTGATCGGAAAGTACCACACTGATTTTTGAGGAGCTTTCTTCCTCTTCTTGTATCGAGTGACTCCGCACACCGGACATATGGTAGACTCCGCGTGCTCGTCCCGATAAATGATACAATTTTTCATGCACACATGGTATTTCACGTGCGGTAAATCCAGAGGACACACGATTTTCTTCGCCTCCTCGAAACTGGTCGGGCACTTGTTCCCCTTGGGAAGACGTTAGTGCGAATGACATGTTCTCGTCGAAGCATCGCCGGTCATTTTGTGTTTTACCTTCATCTCCGAGCCATGAGCGTTACTTTCGGCAGGTATCCTCGGGCTGCATCCTTCATACAATGGAGTAACCGCGTCTATCTCCAGTTGATCCAGCTTGGCTTTCTCTCGGGCGGCAGCTCTTGCGTTATCCGTCTGCTTGAGAAGCAGCTCTTGAATATGAGGGTCCTGCACCCAGCCTCCATCGTCGTCTGCTCCGGCATGTTCAACTTCATGATCATGCCCTTCATCTTGATATTCCCCATCATCATTTACGACATCTTCTACATGATGACTGTGTACAGCATCACTGTCGTGATCATGTCCTGGAGATTCTTCGTCTTCTCGCCGCCCTCGCCGCGGTGGTACTTGTCTTGTTGCCCTTCCTCATTTCTTGCCCGACCCCCATGGACGACTTCATAGTCATCTTCATCACCTTGCCATCGATAGCCATCCATGAAACAACGCAAGAGCAGGTGGTCCCGCACCTGCCCGGAATCCAGGTCCGCAATAAGGCTCTTCATCTTGCATCTTCGACACGGACATCTTATCTCCGTCTCGTTCTTTTGAAGCATCTCGGCCTTCAGAGCTCAAAAACCTATTCACGATGCCTTCAACATCGTGCGGACTATGGTCGTCATGGGTAGAGCAAAACGATATTTTAGAACCAAGAAAAAATTTGGCATGACCTTCCCTAAAAATAGGACCAAAAAGAATGCATAGTGCCAAAATTCTCGCCGAAATGGAAATGAATCAAAACATTCCGGCAAAATATTGGCAATTATCGCATTTCAAATACCGGTACCTTCAAACACAAACATATATGCAACACCACAAACACATGCAACACCACAAACATACATAGATCTAGCTAGGCCACAAAAAGTGCAAGTGCACGTTGTTGGAGCGAGCTAGGTAGAAAAAAAAGTAGATCTACATCATGAAGATACCTTTCCCCTTACTTACCTATCAAAAAAAGGTAATTTCACTACTTAATTTTGATGAATCTATGGTGGAAATGAGGTGAGGAGGAGTAGGCAGCCGAGACAAGCTTGGAGGAGGAGGTGGAGAGAATGAAGTGGGGAAAGTGAGTGGGTAGGTGGGATGTCCAAAATATCTTGTTGGTCCCAGGTTACTAATGGCGCACCACCACATAATGCGCCATTAGTAACCCTAGTTACTAATGGCGCACCTGCAGGTGGTGCGCCATTAGTACTTTTTGCAGAAAAGTAAAAAAACATATGTATATTAATGGAGCACTGTGGAAAAGTGCGCCATTAGTAGTTTAAACTACTAATGGCGCACTGTGATACGGTGCGCCATTAGTAGGTTTGCAAAAAAGTAAAAAAATAATATACTAATGGCGCACTGTCTTCGCCGTGCGCCATTACTAGTTCTAACAAGTAATGGCGCACTTTGTCATCGTGCGCCATTAGTTTGTATGGAAAAATGGGAAAAAAATCAATAGTGGTGGCGCACCGTGAGACTGGTGCGCCATTAGTGTCTTCCACACTAATGGCACACCTGCAACCAGTGCGCCATTAGTATATAGTAGTGGCGCACTGTCTACCTGGTGCGCCATTAGAATCAGTCCTATCTATAGCCCTTTTCCTAGTAGTGAGGCTCGGGTATCCAAGAGCGAGGTCAGCCGGGTCAAGCTCTGGCATCCATGCCTTTGCCCGGCTCAATGCAGCCACGGCCCTGGCTCTTGAATATGCCCACCTTAAGTCCTGAAATCGCTGAGGTAGCACAGCGAGATGCCTCAGCACGTCTTGCAGAAGGCGGGGAGTGGTATTTGATAAGGCTACAATGGCCAAGGCACGTTGTGACCCGGAGTACAGTTGTTCCACTAAGGTGTAAACCGCCTTAAGTTTGATTAGCATGCTCTGCTTGAGGTTGCTGCTCCTAGGGCCTGTGTGTTCGCAAGTATAACAGTGAGCCGGAGATAACGATTACAATAGTCATTGAAAGATTACAATGTTTGAGGTTTTGTACAGTAACTTATCGAAGATGGCTGAGACCATTTGGGATATCTGCCGTTTTAAGTGGGACAGCTCGGTTGTTGCCTCTGCAAGAGATGCTTCTGCCGTCTCGACCCGAGTCACCAGTGAAGCCTTCTCATCATCCCAGGCTTTCTTCTCTGACTCAAAAAATTTCTTGAACTTCTCATTTTCAGAGACACTGAATTCAAATTTGGAGTTGGCCTTCTGAGTTTCAAGTTCTTGAGTTTCCAGCCGGCTCTTCAAGACAGCAAGCTCCGACTCAAATTGACTTATGGTGGCCTGCATTGATATCAGATTATGGTAAGGATCACGGTAAGATAACATTCAAGTCCCAAGCATTTTACAGGTAAAGATACTTGGCACTTGGGGGCTAATGTATGTTAAAGAATTTTTTACCCTACAAATCCGCGTCATGCATATTAAGTCCCAAGCATTTTACAAGTAAAGATACTTGGCACTTGGGGGCTAATGTGTATTGCAAGTTCAAACTATAATGCTATAACCGGGTTAAATATATTCTCTTTAAACCGGACCAACCAAGAGTAAGTAGATTTCTAAGTCTAGAGTGTATTCATTCATAAGCAATAGACTTGGGGGCTGGTACAGTAAGTAAGATTCAGGAAAATAGCATAAGTTATACCTCAGATTTGTGCTGTATTTGTTTCACCATGTCAATTTTCAGGTCACGACTATTATGCACTTGATTCAGATAGCCCGAGACTATGTCACCAATGCTTAAGTGAGTGTAATCAGTAAGGTCCTGCTTAGCTTTCGATGTTCGGCAAGTTCTTCCTTGGCAGTACATTTGGCAAGGACAGTAGGCCGCCCCGGTTCAACAAATTGACTCTTTGGAATAACAACTTCTGGGTCAGTCGTCTTAACCGGACTAGGAGCTTCTGGATTATCAGAGTTGTTGATAGCGTCCTTGGCAGGCGGATCAGAGGTTGGCACCGGAATGTCAGAAGCCGGTTCAGGCGGCGGCTGATGGGTGGAACTGTCAGGAGCAGACATGTCAGGCGCCGGTTCAGTAACAATCGGGTCTTGGGACGGTTTATTCTTCCTTGCCCTCTTGCTGGGCTTCACTTGCATGCTGTTGATAAAGGTAGAAGGATGAATACTAAAGCATAAGTATGGTAAAACCTAAAGTAAATAAGGTTACATTACCCGGGAGCAGTTTTGAAAGCCTGCATGTTTGATTGCATAGACTCGCCGGAGGAAGGAGAAGAATCCTGATAATTGGAGTCAGATGAATTGAGAGGTTGACGAATTAAACCTGCCAAGGGTAAAACAGAACGTAAATCAAAGATAACCTCATTCCGACGCTTCCTAGTTACATCAGGTAAGCCGGAGGAGAGTTCTGCATCCTTGCTGGTTTGAGTCTGCCTCCGGTTTTCAAGCTGTTGTTGCTTCAAAAGAAATTGAGTATCTTGATCAGCTAGAGAATGTGAAAATCTTACTTTCCGGGTGACCCTTCGGATTTTTTGCTTTGACAAAGGCTCTGAGTCGGAGGAGATTATAGTTACCTCTTCGTCAGCCGCTTGTCTATTCCCCGTATCCTCCTGAAGGGATAGAATGTCAGTCAAGTAATGACAAAGGAATTAAGAAAATTTAAAGGTTACCTCTTCATCATCCGAAGAAGTATCATCCAATTTGAATAAGTCGGAGGCGCTGGGTTTCTTCTTCTTTGAGGTTCCTGTCTTGGCGGCTTTCCTTTCGGTTTTCTTGGCTGCCCTGGCTTGTTTGGCAGCCTCATGGTCATATTTGACCTTCCAGAAGTTGTCATCTGCATGTGGAAAAGGATAAGGAATTATGAGTACAAATAAGATACAACATAGCAAAGTATATTTATTAAGACTGATAACTTACTGCCGGGGCCGGGTTCTTCTTGCAGAAGGGAAGTAAGCCGAAGGCATTACTAGTGACAGTGCCCTCCTTCAACAATGACTGGGTCGTAGCATCCACCACATCATCTGGTAAGTCTTCAGGACTATGATGCAGTGGATCATCTTTTTTGCCTGTGTAAGTACACATTAAGCCGGAACGGCGGCTTAATGGAAGCACTCGCCAAGTGACCCAGACTCGGACCAGATCGATGCCGTTTAAACCGTTTCCCAAAAGAGCTTTGATCTTCTTGATGGTGGGATTGAGAGGCAAATGCTCGACAGCCCTCAGTTTGTCCGCTAGCGGATGGTTGGACTCAAGGCGCAGGGCGCGAAAGCCAGGCAGAGGGCTCTCATCAGCCGGTGATGTATCCTGACAATAGAACCACGTCTGGTTCCAATCGTTTGGATGACTTGGCAGTTCAGCATAAGGAAAAAGGCAATCTCTCCGCCGCTGAATTGAAATGCCGCCAAGCTCAAGACTAGGCCCGTTTGCACGTTCATTCTGCCGGTTCAAGTAGAAAAGCTCTCCGAACAATAGCAGACTTGGCTCCTCTCCCAGGTACACCTCGCAGAAGACTTGGAAATTGCAAATATTTGACATGGAATTGGGTCCGATGTCTTGAGGTCTATGGTCAAAGAAATTCAAAACCTCCATGAAGAATTTTGAGCTGGGAGGAGCAAATCCCCGGTTCTTATGATCCATAAAAATTATTACCTCCCCTTCTTTGGGTTGAGGCCTTTCTTCAGACGGGTCAGGGGCATGATAAGACATGACCTCCTTTTTTGGTAGATGGCCAGACTTCACAAATTCAGACAGCTTGCTCTTAGTGACTATGGATGGGACCCAATTGCAGGTCACAGGGGCCTTGGTTGCCTTAGGTGCCATGACAACAGTTGGCCTATGACAAAATAAGAAGTTCCGGTTCAATTTTAACCCGGGAGAAAATATCTTAATTATTCAAGGTGGCGGCTTAAGAAGGGGCCTAATGATATAAGGATAACTATGCAACAGTATTTAAGCCGCTACATGTGTCAAAAGCAGTTCAAACTTCTTAAGGTCATGAGAAGCAAGCAAGGCTCACAGATCAGTGTCATTTATTTAAGCCGGCTACATGGACAGCTGTGTTCAAGTGTATTTGACAGAAGTAGTTTTCTGGATGATACAAACAGGTTTCATAATCTATCACTATTATTTTGGATCAAACAACTGTTCTGAAAAGGAAATTTTCTAGACCTAAGACTGGAGCGAATGAAGCTCAAGGGCTCGAATGGGGCCCCTATGCGACAGAAAGGGGTTCATTTGCATTTCAAAGGAGGTGCAAAACATCTACCGCATCAGTTTTTATCATCTTCAAGATCAAGAAGAGCGAGGACAATGAAATCTATGAAAGGAAACTACTGAACAACGAAGAACGCGAAGAACTTGAAGGTCTTAATGTAGATCTAAGGAGCAGGAAAGGGGAGACTTACCGATGCAAGGTTGCTGCGGAAGGGTGTCGCATTTTTCTGGTCCAACCAGATTGATGCAGCGGCCTGAGTTGGTGAAGATAAGGAGATCGGCGGCGGCGGCGGCGGTGGAGCTTGAGTGGCAGAGAAGAAGCAAGAGGAAGAAGATGACTGGAAGGAGGAGAATGGGAAGACCTAGGTTGCGCCTATTTATAGGGAAAGGAAAACTCAGACGGCGCGAGAAACGAGGAGTTAAGAGTTATTATCCAGCGGCCCCGATGCCTCGGTTTTCGGAACCGTCAATAAAGGCAGAGATCCGTTGGAGGATATGGTGGAATAAAAAAGGAATTTAAGAAAAAGATGACGTCACGGCGGGTTAACACGGATCCAAAAGATGACGTCAGGGCGGGTTAAAAAAACCTTTTGCACAGTTAGAAGACTGAATATTTATGTTTTAAGTTATTTTAAGATTGACATGAACAGGTTCAAATCAATCTGGGGCCTAATGTTGGGGATATAACTATTTGTGTAAGCCGCCGCCAGGAGGGGCCGGGTTACACAAAGCAGACTCACCAGAAAGAAGCCCAAGACTAAGCATGAAGATGGCGGTTCAATAAAGGGCTTAAAGCCCACAGGCGACTTAAGGCCCATTGTAGTAAACCACCATAATAGCATGACTTGTATCATAAGGTAGATGTAACTAGTCACCGAGCCGGACACTTTTTATAAGCCGGTCGGGACTCTGTAAAGCCGCAGGGCGTCAACCCGTGTATATAAGGGGACGACCTGCTGGCGGCTTAGGGTAAGAAACAACTCATCGAGAGCCGGGCATAGCGTATCTCGCTCCCTGGTCATCGAAACATCAATACCAACCCAACTAGACGTAGGCCTTACCTTCATCATAAGGGGCCGAACTAGTATAAAACCTCTCGTGTCCTTTGTCCCGATTAACCCCTTGAAGCTTCCTAGTTGCGATGGCTCCAGAACTAAGTCCTTTCACAAGGACATCTGATGTGACAATTCCACGACAGGTTGCCTCCCAACAAGCGCTATCGTTTAACGCCCCTAGCTAGGCATAAAAGCAAGGATAGATCTAGGTATTGCCATCTTTGGTAGGCAATCCATAACTGGCTCTCATGATTGATTCATATGGTAATTTTATTTTCTTTCTAGGAAAGTGTTCGATGCCCTTCTTTAAGGGAAATTGGAATAGAATATTCCCTTCCTTCATATCAATAATTGCACCAATCGTTCTAAGGAAGGGTCTACCAAGAATAACAGGATTGCAATCTATATCAAGAACGATAAAATCTATATCAAGAACGATAAAATCTACGGGCACATAATTCCTATTTGCAACAATAATAAAATCATTAATTCTTCCCATAGGCTTTTTAATAGTGGAATCCGCAAGATGCAAGTTAGAGAGCAATCATCAAAGTCACGGAAATCTAGCAAATCACATAAAGTTTTGGGAATAGTAGAGACACTAGCACCCAAATCACATAAAGCATGAAACTCATAATCTTTGGTTTTAATTTTAATAGTAGGTTCCCACTCATCATAGAGTTTTCTAGGGATAGAAACTTTCAACTCAAGTTTTTCTTCATAAGATTGCATCAAGGCATCAACATTGTGTTCGGTTAAGGCCTTACTTTGACTATAAGCACGAGGAGAATCTAGCACGGATTGCAACAAGGAAATACAACCAATCAAAGAGCAATTTTCATAAATAAATTCCTTGAGATCCAAAATACTGGGTTAACATCTCGGTTTTTATTTCTTTCAATCCCACTTTCATCAAATTCATCATCAAGATCTAGAAACTCCGAATCTTAGAACGCCTTCTAGGTAAAGGAAGATCATATTCAGTTTCATCAAGATTCATATTGCAAAACAAAGATTTGATAGGGGACACATCAATAACTTTTAGATCTTCATCTTGATTTTCATAGGAATTGGAAGAACACGCTTTAATAAAGGCATCTTTGGAAGCACGCATCCTAGCGGTTCTTTCCTTGCACTCATCAATGGAAATTCTCATGGCTTTGAGAGACTCATTGATATCATGCTTAGGAGGAATATATCTAAGATTTAAAGAATCAATCTCAAGAGAAATTCTATCAATGTTCCTAGCCAAATCATCAACTTTAAGCAATTTCTCTTCAAGCAAAGGATTAAAATTCTTTTGTGAATTCATAAACTCTTTAACACTACTCTCAAATTCAGAGGGCATCTCATTAAAATTTCCATAAGAGTTGTTGTAGGAGTTTCCATAATTATTAGAAGGATTACTAGGATAAGGCCTAGGATTAAAATTCCCTCTATACGCATTGTTTCCAAAACTATTCCTACCAACAAAATTCACATCCATAGATTCATTATTATTCTCAAGCAAGGTAGACAAGGGCATATCATTGGGATCAAGAGGAGTATTTTTAGGAGCAAACATCTTCATAAGCTCATCCATCTTTTAACTCAAAACATTGATTTCTTCTATAGCATGCACTTTTTTACTAGAAGATCTTTCGGTGTGCCATTGAGAATAATTAGCCATAATATTATCAAGCAATTTGGTAGCATCTCCTAACGTAATTTCCATAAACATGCCTCCCGCGGCTGAATCTAAAATATTTCTAGAAGCAAAATTCAATCCGGCATAAAAAATTTGTATGATCATCCATAAATTCAAACCATGAGTAGGGCAATTGCGAAGCATCAATTTCATTCTTTCCCAAGATTGGGAAACATGCTCATGATCAAGTTGTTTAAAATTCATGATATCGTTCCTAAGAGTGATGATCTTAGCGGGAGGAAAATACTTAGAGATAAAAGCATCTTTGCACTTGTTCCAAGAATCAATACTATTTTTAGGCAAAGACGAAAACCAAACTTTAGCACGATCTCTAAGGGAAAACGGAAATAACTTCAATTTGACAATATTGTTATACTTATGTTTCTTCTTTTGCATATCACACAAATCAACAAAATTGTTTAGATGAGTAGTGGCATCTTCACTAGGAAGGCCGGCGAATTGATCTTTCATAACAAGATTCAGCAAAGCGGTATTGATTTCACAAGACTCATCATTATTAAGAGGAGCAATCGGAGTACTAAGGAAATCATTATTATTGGTATTCGAGAAGTCACACAATTTGTTATTATCTTGCGCCATGGCAACAAGTAATCCAACACACAAGCAAACAAAAAGGCAACGGGAAAAACTCAACCGGAAAAGAGAGGAGGAGATTGGGAAAGAGAGGGCGAATAAAACGGCAAGGGTGTAGTGGGGGAGAGGAAAACGAGAGGCAAATGACAAATAATGTAATGCGAGAGATAGGGATTGTGATGGGTACTTGGTATGGTTGACTTGCTTGCGTGAGCCTCCCCGGCGACAGCGCCAGAAATTCATCTTGCTACCTCTTGAGCACTGCGTTGGATTTCCCCGAAGAGGAGAGGATAATGCAGCAAAGTAGCATAAGTATTTCCATCAGTTTTTGAGAACCAAGGTATCAATCCAGTAGGAGACCACGCACAAGTCCCTCGTACCTACACAAAACGATAGCTACTCGCAACCAACGCGTTTAGGGGTCGTCAATCCCTTCACGGTCACTTACGAGAGTGAGATCTGATAGAGATGATAAATAATATTTTTGGTATTTTTGATAGATAGATGCAAAGTGAAAAGTAAAAGGCAAAGTAAAAACAAAGCAAGTAAATAAAGTGATAGAGATTGATATGATGAGAATAGACCCGTGATAGAGATTGATATGATGAGAATAGACCCGGGGGCCATAGGTTTCACTAGTGGCTTCTCTCAAGAGCATAGATATTCTACGGTCGGTGAACAAATTATTGTTGAGCAATTGACAGAATTGAGCATAATTATGAGTATATCTAGGTAATGATCACGTATATAGGCATCACGTCCGAGACAAGCAGATCGAAACGATTCTGCATCTACTACTATTACTCCACTCATTGACCGCTATCCAACATGCATCTAGAGTATTAAGTTAAAAACAGAGTAACGCCTTAAGCAAGATGACATGATGTAGAGGGATAAATTCATGCAATATGATAAAAACCGCATCTTGTTATCCTCGATGGCAACAATACAATACGTGCCTTGCAACCCTTTCTGTCACTGGGTAAGGACACCGCAAGATCGAACCCAAAGTTAAGCACTTTTCCCATTGCAAGAACTACCAATCTAGTTGGCCAAACCAAACGGATAATTCAAAGAGACTTGCAAAGATAACTCAATCATACATAAAAGAATTCAGAGAAGATTCAAATATTTTCCATAGACAAGTTGGATCATAAACTCACAATTCGTCGGTCTCAACAAACACACCACAAAAAGAAGATTACATCGAATAGATCTCCACGAGAGAGGGGGAGAATATTGTATTGAGATCCAAAAAGAGAGAAGAAGCCATCTAGCTACTAGCTATGGACCCGAAGGTCTGAAGTAAACTACTCACACTTCATCGGAGGGGCTATGGTGTTGATATAGAAGCCCTCCGTGGTGGATGCCCCCTCCAGCGGAGCTCCGGAACAGGCCCTAAGATGGGATCTCGTGGATACAGAAGGTTGCGGCGGTGGAATTAGGTTTTTGGCTCTTGTTCTGATTGTTCGGGGATACGTAGGTATATATATAGGAGGAAGGAGTACGTCGGTGGAGCAACAGGGGGCCCACGAGGTATGGGGGCGCTCTCGGGGGGGGGGCGCCCTCCACCCTCGAAGATTTGGCAGAAATATGTAAAATTGTCCCTCCTAAAAAAATTATTCCAGAATAAATGGGCAATAGTTAGGAGAGGTGCACCAGCGGCGAGCAGAAGCAAGGTTAGGACCGCCTCTGGCACTTCTTGGAGTAGGGTCCAAGTCTCCTGGATCACGTTCGGTGAGAAAATCACGTTCCAGAAGGTTTCATTCCGTTTGGACTTCGTTTGATATTCTGTTTCTTCGAAACACTGAAATAGGCAAAAAAAACAGCAATTCTGGGCTGGGCCTCCGGTTAATAGGTTAGTCCCAAAAATAATATAAAAGTGGAAAATAAAGCCCAATATAGTCCAAAATAGAAGATAAAGTAGCAAGGAGCAATCAAAAATTATAGATACGTTGGAGACGTATCAACGAGTTATCTGTCGAGGGCCATTTGATTGTATAACTGGAATAACTACACAAATTCAATAGGCAACAGCTCAGTCCCAACGAGGTCATGCTCCTTTTTAATTCTCAGCATGAAACAATTCTTCCCAGACTCGCTGCAGGTTTTCATGTAGCATTCATGCAATCTTTGCATCATCGTTGTTAGAGGAGGAGGATTAGGTTTGACGAGAGGCTTCATGTACTCGTATCTGAAGGTGTCCACCTCCATTATTTCAAACTCTACATCATCGCTCAGGTAATCAGCATGATTCATACCGGGCACCATCCCCGGATGATTAGAGAAGATATCGCTAGATACCTTGAGCTGGGGGCACGATTGGTTCGCCTGTTCGCCGAGCTGGGTAATATTTTCCCACTTATTCGTTCTTCTAACCTTGCATCACTGGAAGTACTTCCCAACCGCTCCGCTTCCTTATAGGTCCTTTCAATAATGCACTCATAGTTGGATGGTGGCGGAGGCGGTGGTGGTCGCTGAAGGGCATCTAGAGTGCGCTTCACTTTCACCGGATCTAACGTTTCCTTCGAAGGTGGAGGTTTCCATGCAAAAAAGTCCCTCACTTGGGCACGAGAGATGTCCTCATTTTCCCTATCGATCCTCTCAAATGGTAACTTTCCCGGAGCCTTGAGACATGGACCATATTTGAATTGCTTCCCACCTCTACTTGTACTGCTAGCAGCCGGAGCGACATCTCTCTTCCGCTGTCGTTGACTCGGCGGAGTCCGCTAACACGCGGGAACAGGCGGAGTGCTCCGACGTGCTGGAGGAGGAGCTGGAGTGCCCTCACGTGCCGACGGAGGCGGAGTGCTCGTTGGAGGAGGCGGAGGAGGAACCGGAGTGCCGTCACGCGCAGAAGGAGGCGGAGGAGGAGGCAGAGTGCCCTGATCACTCGCCGGAGGAGGAGGCGGAGTGCCCTGACTCGCCGAAGGAGGAAGCATCCAGTTTGTAAGCTTGATGTAATCCTTCCTCCATAGACATGTACTCCTTAAAGCATAAACCAACATATTCTCCCATTCACCTGTAGGTGGTCAAGCTGCAGCTCCTCAAATCCCTCCATTATTTCATCCACCGTCACAACAATATAGCCATGTGGAACCGGACAGCAGCAAAAAGTTCCGCCAGCTAGAGGAGGTGCAACAGAGTCGACAACCGCCTGCAAAGTCAGGTTCTACCATTTCGTCATACGCTCTCAATGTTGAGCCTCCGTGATAGTATCCATGGGGTAGCGAGGAGCCGTAAAATCAGGCTAAATGAGCTCAGTGGAAGCCACACTGTTTCTCCACTGAGATGGTGGCGTAGCTTCTGGGGCAGATGGTTGGCCGGCAGCTGCAAGTTCCTCTAGCTTCACTATTCTTGCATTGACCTTCTGCATTTCGCTCAGCTCTGCTTTCCTCTCACTCTATCGGCTTATGTAACCGCCTGCGCCGGGAAACCCAACCACCCACGGAACAGAGTCTGGTGTGCCTCGTGTTCGTCCAGGGTGCTCAGGATTCTCGAGGGCCTTAGTCAACTCGTTTTTCTGCTCTTGCTTGGCCTGGGCATCGAGTCATCTTGATTAGGCATACCAGGTGTTTGATTTTGAGTGCCGGAACGTGTGCGCGAAACGGGGACAATAACTTGGATGATGATTAGGGAAACAACAGCTCAACTAAGTTCATGCTGCAGCCGGTCATGGAGATTCTCCGCCTACCATCTCCAATACCAACCCTTCACTTGTCTGCTACGCCAAACGTATGTCCACTCGCTGCCGAGACGAGATCCACTATCATCCTGTAGCTTTTTTGGCTGCCGAAAAGAATCCGGTCTTTTCTGAATGAATCACCTCCCATTTCTAAAATACGTCCCATTCAACCACCAGTACTATACATCGCTCCGGCAAATTTGGAACTTCCCATAACTTGTCCGTATTGTATGTGGTTGTCTTCCACACTTAAGTTGTAGCTTCGAGCAATGCTTCTGCTACATGATGAAGCTAGTTATTTATAGATATATAGTGTAAGTTGAGACTTCATTGCTTCACCAAACTTCACGTGCCTAGCTATTAATTATCTTCCTTCAAGTGCAGCCATGGTTGTCGAGGTAATAACATATCTAACGTGCCTCCAGCACGTGCAAACCTTGACATGTCACAATTTGGACCCCATCAAGGTTATAAAAATAGGGTTATCAAACTAAGAAACAAAACAAATATTCCCGTGCATTCCCTGCATGTGAAGCCTCTTTCTCGTTGACAAGCTTGATTTCTCTTCAAAAATATGCTGCTACAATGTGGGTGCTCTTATAGGCTTAGATTTCAGCTGCCTAGCCTAAATGGTTTTGGCTAAAAGGAAAAAGGAACAATATTTGTTGTTGAACAATCACAATCATCTTAGGGTTTATTAATTTTCACCTTGGATGCCCACAATAGACGTTGGAGCAAACATGTGTAATGATCAACAAAATGTTTAAAACCAAAAGATCGTGGAAATGTCGATTCATCATTTACACCGATCATCACAGACACAAAAATGATTCCTTTGGTTTTATTCTGGATGGTTTCTTGTTTGGATTAATTGTTCATGGTAATACACAATAATAACTAGATGTTTCTATAAAAGGATCCGGTGGGGGTGAATAAGGATGTTCTTCTTTCTAATCGTGTATTCTTCCTTGTGTTTTTGTATTACACACTAGTAGAAAAACTACTTTACGTGAGACACATTAGTCCTGGTTTATAAATGAACCGGCACTAATGGTACCATTAGTCCCAGTTCGAACGACTATGCATTAGTCCCGGTTCATTTGTGACCTATAGTACCAGTTGGTGGCTCCAACCGGTATTAAAGGGGTCATGGCCTTTAGTACGGGTTGGTGGCTCCAACAGGTACGAAAGACACCCCCCCCCCCCTTAGTACGGGTTGGTGGCTCCAACCGGTACTAAAGGTGGTGTGCTGCCCCCCCACAGTGCACAATGTTTAGTCCCACCTTTCTAGTTGAGAGGAGCTCGCACCGGTTTATAAGCCCTGCCGCGGCTACCGTGTCGAGCTCCTCTCTAAGCAGGCCTTTGTGGGCCTATTGCAAGTCTTCTGCCTTGTGGGGCCTACTGGGCCGTATGGGCCTGCATCCTGGTCCAACTAGAGGTTGGGTTTCTAGTCGTATGTAGGCCGAGCCGGCCCAGTAGGCGGGCTGTTTTTGCTTTATTTCAAAAAAAAAATTAAAAAATCCTACCAACCGGGACTAAAGGTCCCCCAGACCACGGTGCGCCTACATCGCAACAAGCATTACATCACCAGAATGTCTCATCGATCACACAGTAATACATTAGCCATTACATTGCCTGGTAACATTCATGAGCAGAGCAAAAAGCACCTACTAGTTGGAATGCTGGTACGTGCAATGTCGTGAATGGGTAGGATAGATAGCATGGTTGCCACTATTCCATCACTCCGCCTCGACCACCATACTACCGCGCATCACCTCACTCATCATCATCATCGTTCTTGGTGGTGGCATGCCTTGCTGGCAGTACACGTTGGCAGTGGCCTGCGACAGTTATCATTGTGGAGGTGGATGCCGATGGAGAATAGGGAGTTGATGGGGTGGTTGTCGGGCGTCGCCATGCTTGTACCACATATGTTGCATCACCTCGGCGCCACATGATGTGGTCGCACCCACAACAAACAATGCAGGTTCATTAAATAAACTTTGATTCAAATCCCTAACAATTAAGAGACAAGTTGGTGAAATTAGTAGTAGACTCGTTACTGCACTATGGCGATGTGGCACTCGTTGTCAGAAGCATGACCATGACGATTGGTCCAATCGGTGGTACTGCTGCAAATCCACGAGAGCGTACGCATCCTACATGCAAAACGGTTGGGTGGTATAAAGTGAACTACCTACCAACTAGAGAAGCATGATCCCAGGATTGGTCTGCAGCTCTTCGTAGCTCTAGGCTTCTTGTGCGCCAGCCATGTCTTTGCTAACATGCTACCATGCGTTTGCTTTTTCACGTGTTAAGGGGATGACTGTTTACGCGCAGGACCGTGCCTTGCTTCTTGCCGTTGATGTATAATATGGATTACCCATGTATAGCATATCCGTGACGGGTGCTAGATGTTGGGGTTGAACCCTAGCTCTCGCTCACTCTCTCTCACTCGGCTCACTCTATCGCAAACAGAGAAAGAAGAAAGGAGGGACACAGGAGGTTTTTCGGCAACAAACGCCATCTGCTCTCACAGCCTTTCATGAGCCCAAACTCGGCGCCCACACCTCTTACAACGATCACCGCAACGACTTTATACATGGCCAGCACCGGGACATGATCCGCTTGCGTCTACCCACTCGCGCACTGGATCTGGCCACTCTAGCCGCTCCTACGACGCACTCCCACATGCATGGGACACGGCAAGCCCGCAACAGATCACCACGAGCACCCTACCTAGATAGCCAACAACCTGGTCATACACTTGTATGGTGCACACCCGCAGCCAGGCATGCACACCGGTCAAAACCACTGTGGATTATTCCAACACTCACACCCTAAGCCATGAACTACAAGAGTGCTGGCTCGTCGGTGTTGATGACGGCCAGGAGAGCCTGCTCTTCCTTCTCCTTCTCCGGCTTCTGGCAATCACGGGACAAATGAACTGTGCACATCGCAGTTGTAGCACCTGCTGTGTCGCCTCCCTCCATCCGAAGCCATGCTACTTCTGCCGTCATAGTCATAGCCGAGTCCGCCGCAGCACTGACGTCGCCGTACCTCCCACTGGCCCGCCGTGAGGAGCAGCTAGTCGCCGCTGCGTTCGCCACCATCTTGCATGCGCCGCCACGACATCAATCTTGCAGTGGTGCGTCGAGCACCTGTGCTTTATCAATGACGACAGTCCTCTCTCACGATGTTCGTCGCTCCCTAGTTTGCCTACTACTTCTTCTCCGTTTTTTCTTCCTGCATGTTACCCCTCTTGACTTGATCTATTGTATGCAAAGGCTAAGATTCTGTCAAGGTGTGCCCGGCGAGACGTGTCGGGTGTTTGCAGAAAACTTGTGCTGGTGTTGCTGTTGTCCCGTGCCGCCATTGCTCTCGGATGAGCGCGTCCTTCCATCCGACGGTGCGGCCCCGAACCTGGGCTGGAGGAGAAAGGGTTCTCCATTATGACATCAATCTTGCAGCGGTGCACCAAGCACCTGTGCTTTATCAACCACAACAGTCCACTCTCATGATGTTTGTCGCTCCCTAGTTTTCCAGCTACGTGTTCTCGGTGTTCTTCTTCCTGCAGGTTTCCCCTCTTGATTTGATCTATTGTAGGCAAGGGCCAAGCTTCTGTCAAGATGTACCATGCACGACGTGGCGGGTGTGTGCAGATGACTTGTGTTGGTGTTGCTGTTGTCCCATGTCGCCCTTGCTCTAGGGTGAGCGCATCCTTCCACAAGACAGTGCGGCCTCGAACCTGGGAGGGAGGAGAAAGGGTTCTCCTTCAGGACATCAATCTTGCGGCGGTGTGCCGAACACCTATGCTTTATCAACCATGACAGTCCTCTCTCACGAAGTTCGTCGCTCCCTAGTTTGCCGCCTACTTCCTCTTCGTGTTCTTCTTCGTGCAGATTACCCCTCTTGACTTGATCTATCGTAGGCAAGGGCTAAGCTTCTGTCAATGTGTGCCCGGCACGACAGGGCAGGTGTGTCTGGCCGACTTCTGCTGGTGTTGCTGTCGTCCGATGCCGCACTTGCTCTATTGTGAGCGCATCCTTCCACCCGACGGTGCGGCCTTCTTGAGCGTGGACGAGGGAGAAGGGTCCCTGAGGGAGTCCTGGACTAGGGGGTGTCCGGACGGCCGGACTATCAATATCCGCCGGACTCCAAGACTACGAAGATAGAAGATTGAAGACTCCGGCTCGTGTCCAGATGGTACTTTCCTTGGCGTGGAAGGCAAGCTTGGCAATACGGATATGTAGATCTCCTACCATTGTAACCGACTCTATGTAACCCTAGCCCTCTCCGGTGTCTATATAAACCGGAGGGCTTTAGTCCGTAGGACGACATACATCTCAACAATCATACCATAGGCTAGCTTCTAGGGTTTAGCCTCCTTGATCTCGTGGTAGATCTACTCTTGTACTACCCATATCATCAATATTAATCAAGCAGGACGTAGGGTTTTACCTCCATCGAGAGGGCCCGAACCTGGGTAAAAACATTGTGTCCCTTGTCTCTTGTTACCATCTGCCTAGACGCACAGTTCGGGACCCCCTACCCGAGATCCGCCGGTTTTGACACCGACATTGGTGCTTTCATCGAGAGTTCCTCTGTGTCGTCACTGATAGGCTCGATGGCATCTTCAATCAACAATGCTGTCCAGCGCGAGACTTTTCTCCCCGGACAGATCTTCGTATTCGGCGGCTTTGCACTGCGGGCCAATTCTCTTGGCCATCTGGAGCAGATCGAAAGCTACGCCCCTGGCCGTCAGGTCAGATTTGGAAGCTTAAACTTCACGGCCGATGTCCGCGGAGACTTGATCTTCGACGGACTCGAGCCACAGCCGAGCGCGCCGCACTGTGACGATGGGCATGATCTAGCTCTGCCGCCGAACAGTGCCTTGGTGGCCGCACACGGATCAGCTTCGGCCATTAGCCCGGAGCCGATCGCCCAGATCGAGGGCCGGTGGATAGACGCCGCCCTAGGGGCTTCAACATCCACGGCGATGGAGCCGAACACCAATCTTGTCCCCGCGAACTCGTGATTCCGAGGCGCCGACTCTCGCCGGACTCAACCTCCCGCGCCTACCAATCGATCCAGATTACGCCGATTATGGAATTCACCGCCGTGGACATCTTCCAACACTCGCCTTTTGGCGATATCCTGAATTCACTAAAGCATCTCTCGCTATCAGGAGAGTCCTGGCCGGACTATGGCCAGGATGGTTGGGGTACGGACGACGAAGAAATTTAGAGCCCACCCACCACCCACTTTGTAGCCACTGTCGAGGATTTAACCGACATGCTAGACTTCGACTCCGACGACATCGACGCTATGGACGACGATGCCGGAGACGAACAGGAGCCAGCGCCTACAGGGCACTGGAAGACCACCTCGTCATACGACATATACATGGTGGACACCCCAAAAGACGGGGATGGCGAAGAAGCAGCGGAGGCAGATTCTCTAAAGAAGCAGCCCAAACGCCGACGTCAGCGGCGCCGCTCTAAATCCCGCCACAGCAAGAATGGAGATTCCGGCACGGGAGATAATAATACTCCGGAGAGCGCCGAAGACAATCCCCTCCAGCAAGACTCAGCGCAGGAGGATGCAGAAGCAAGCCCCCACGAGAGGGCGGCAGACGAAGGGGTTGAGGATGATAACTATATGCCTCCCTCCAAAGACAAAGCCAGCCTCAACGATGATGAATTCGTCGTACCTGAGGACCCCGTCGAACAAGAGCGCAGGCTTATCGCCACATCAAACAACCTAAAGAAAAAGCAGCAGCAGCTTCAAGCTGATCAAGACCTGCTGGCCGACCGATGGACCGAGGTCCTCGCGGCCGAAGAGTATAAACTCGAACGTCCCTCCAAAAGTTACCCAAGACGCAAGCTGCTCCCCCGATTAAAGGAGGAAGCATACGTACCTCCATCACCAGCGCACGATATGGCTGACCGACCACCCCGCTGGTCGTGACAGAGAGGCATCCAGGCCCCCAGCCAAGACCATACCAGCAAGACGCTCCAAAAGTACGGCCAAGAGGGAACGCGCCGACTTGCGAGACATATTGAGGACAAAGCAAGGCAATCCAGATCCATCTATGGATCACGTGGGCGCCCTCGACCCACGCATTTAATACCATCGCGCGGATACAATAACCCGGCCGGGCCGAACACAGCAGACAGCGCTCTCTCGAGCTGCGTCGCGATATCACCCACTACAGGGGCGCCGCACACCCGTTATGCTTCACTGACGAAGTAATGGATCATCAGATCCCCGAAGGGTTCAAACCCGTGAACATCGAATCTTACGATGGCACAACAGACCCCGCGGTGTGGATCGAAGACTATCTTCTCCACATCCATATGGCCCGCGGCAACGATCTACACGCCATCAAGTACCTCCCACTCAAGCTTAAAGGACCAGCTCAACATTGGCTTAACAGCTTGCCCACAGAGTCAATTGGATGTTGGGAAGACCTGGAGGCCGCATTCCTTGATAACTTCCAAGGCACATATGTGCGACCACCAAACGCCGATGACCTAAGACACATCATTCAGCAGCCAGACGAATCGGCCAGACAATTCTGGACACGGTTCTTGACGAAGAAAAGTCAAATCGTCGATTGTCCGGATGCAGAGGCCCTTGCAGCCTTCAAACATAACATCCGGGACGAATGGCTAGCCCGGCACCTCGGGCAGGAAAAGCCGAAATCCATGGCAGCCCTCACATCGTTAATGACCCGCTTTTGTGCGGGAGAGGACAGCTGGCTAGCCCGCAGCAACAATCTCCGTAAAAATTCTGGCAGTCCGGATAATAAGGACAACAACGGCAGGTCACGTCGAAACAAAAACAAGCGCCGCATTAACAGCAACGATAAGGAGGATACGGCAGTCAATGCCGGATTCCGGGGCTCTAAACCCGGTCAGTGGAAGAAGCCATTTAAAAGAACCACTCTGGGTCCGTCCAATCTGGACCGAATACTCGACCGCTTATGCCAGATACATGGCACCTCTGAAAAGCCAGCTAACCACACCAATAGAGATTGTTGGGTGTTCAAGCAGGCCGGCAAGTTAATTGCCGAAAACAATGACAAGGGGCTAAATAGCGACGACGAGGAAGAGACCCGGCCGCCGAACAATAGAGGATAGAAGGGTTTTCCCCCACAAGTGCGGACGGTGAATATGATATACGCGACCCATATACCCATGAGGGAGAGGAAACGCGCACTACGGGACGTCTATGCGATGGAGCCAGTCGCCCCAAAGTTCAACCCATGGTCCTCTTGCCCGATCACCTTTGATCGAAGAGACCATCCGACCAGCATACGCCATGGTGGATTCGCTGCATTGGTTTTAGACCCAATCGTCGATGGGTTCCACCTCATGAGAGTCCTGATGGACGGCGGTAGCAGCCTGAACCTGCTTTATCAGGATACAGTGCGTAAAATGAGTATAGACCCATCAAGGATTAAACCTACAAAGACAACCTTTAAAGGTGTCATCCCGTGAGTGGAAGCCAATCAGACAGCTCACCACACCGAAGTGGTCTTCGGATCCCGGATAATTTCCGGCGAAGAGTTAATCTTCGACATAGTCCCGCTTCGCAGCGGCTATCATGCTCGCTTCGGACGAACCGCGCTTGAAAAATTCAACGCGTGCCGCGTTATGCATACCTAAAGCTCAAGATGCCAGCCCTTGTGGAGTCATCACGGTCAATGGAAATACGGAACGCCCCTCGAACGGAGGAACATACAATGCTCTCGCGCGAAGTACAAAGCAGCCTTCTCGGCAATTCTCAAGTCCGCAGTTAGAAAGCCGGATACAGCAAAGCCCGCCGAGCAATACCAACCAAGACCACCTGGCGCGATCGAGCATCGCCAGAGTAATGCGGCCCCAACCTCGCCTCGCAAGATGATCACAAGAATAACACTCACGACATCATTACGCTTTGGAGATACCATGGGCGCAGGGAAAGGGGCACGATCACAATGGACCTAGAGTGCGGCTCGACCACACCAGGGGATCACACGAGTGCCCCCCTTCTTTTTATTTTTATTTTTTCTTCTTTTATGTACACAGGACTCTGTTAACCAGAAGCCCTGTCCGATGGCGAACTTGTTGAACTCATGATGCAACAGTCAGGGACTAAAGAAGGCCGCGACGAACAACTAGGTGGTCTCAATTATGAGCATTAAATTCAATTATATACACCAAGTCTGTAGCTCATCCCTGGAGGGGGACATGTTTATTTAGTCCAAATCCCTTGCTTACCGCACTATTTGTATCAGTCCGCTCTACTAGCAGACTTTCTTTCATAAATAATGCAACACCTCTTTTTTGCAATTGCATTATCTTTTATATATATGTTCATTACATGACATCTTGCACCCGTATATTTTGGTACGGCCGAATACACCAGGGGCTTCTGTTCCCCAAATTATGGTGTGATAAAGTCCGTACACTTTCACAAGTGCGGCACCCCGAACTTATAGCATTATATGAATCGGCTCCGAATCATGTCTTGGGTCAATAGTTGGGTTTGCCTGCTCCCACGCTTTTGGTGCCTTACGCCCGCTCACGGCTAAGGTGGCACCGGGAGAACTACTGCGATTGCGCGCCGGTTGAGCCGGGTTAACGCCTCAGTGGAGAAAGCTAAAACTGACTGGCATGATAAGGCGAGAGACCGATCGCTGTTCAAGAGGTTTTTTCGGGTCCTTAAAGACTCACGCCGCTTCGAGCGAAGTTCCGAATAATGTCCGACGAAGGCATGGATAGTGCCCCGGATTCGGTCTTCCGAATACCAGGGGCTTCGCCGAAATTAAAATTATAGAATTCTATGGCTAAGTGAGAGTGTTCAAGCATTATAAGTCCGGTTGCCTTGTTCGTCGTGTTGAGCGCCTCCCTAGATGGACCCAAAATGGGAACAAGAGTGCTCAAGTTTATCCCGAACACCCCAGCACTTGTGGCTTGGGGGCTGAAGCCAACGACTTGCCATCTCTCAGATTTTATAAACGGCCGCATAGAAGGTAATATTTTAAATTAAACAAGCGTTGCTCATGGCGCATATGAACGAAGTTTTCAGCGCACAGGATAAATATAAAGCGAGTTCACTCAAAAATTACATTCCGGGAGCACTCATCTGCAATATCGCAGGCTCCCTTCAGGACAATTTTATAATACTTCTCCGGCGTGCGATACTCTTTGCCCGGCGGCGGTGGGTCCGTGAGAAGCTTCTCCGCATCCAGTTTGCCCCATTGCACCTTTATGTGGGCAAGGGCCCGACGAGTGCCTTCAATACATTCGGTGCGCTTGACTACATCCAGCCTGGGGCATGCATCCACCATCCGCCGCACGAGGCCAAAGTAGCTCCCAGGCATGGCCTGTCAAGGCCACAGCCGGACTATGAGACCCTTCATGGCCTCCTCACTACCTTAGGAGTTCGACCAGCTGCTTCACTGGTCGCTTGGGGGCACTGGATGGCCGCCTCGAGTACCGAGACCGAAGACCTTCTCCGCCGAGCTCCCTCCTCGCCACGATAGAATGCGGCAGCATCGATGCACTACGCGCAGATCTGCAAACGCCTCGAGAGCTCCGACCGGGTAAGTGTCGTAGTTCACACCAACATGCCTGCTTTGCATGAAAATGCCTTACCCGCCGCTATCTTCTTTATGTCCTCAACTTCCTCGAAGGGCCTTACGGGCCTCGGCCTTGGCGGACTTGGCACTTTCGAGAGCCGGGCAAGCTCGACTCTCGAGTCTTGAGTCACGCCCAAACTCTCATGCTTTTCCATGAGAGCCCGGAGCTCTTGCCGAACTTCCGCCACCAGTGCCTCTTGCTTTTCTCGCTCAGCCCGCCTGTGGCCGATTATGCTCGCCACGGACATGGCATCCTTCGTGGCTGCCACCTCGTTAGTGGCCCCCGCAATACACATATTATCCTTGTTAATTTTATTTGCAACCAAAATCCTTTTCTCAGAAGGTACTTATTCAAAGAGGTGTTACTCACCTTCTTTTTCCTCGAGCTGCTTCTTCGCATGGTCGAGCTCTTGCTCGGACCGCCGAGGTCCTTCTTCAACACATCGACCTCCGCCGTTAAAGCGGCAGAGGCCAACAGCGCAGCCTCGCAAACCCATATTGACATATTTTTAGCAACCTCAAGATATCTTGTTAGATACTCACCGCTTTTCTTTCCAACACCAAACCGAGCATCGGGGATACCGTCTATGCGGTATTACATTACATAATTTTAACTTCTTACCTCAAAGCCTGTTAGAAGGCTGCTGCAGACTTCGGTCAGCCCGCTCTTAGCGAGCTGAACCTTCTCAATCACCGCACTCATAATAGTGCGGTGTTCTTCCTCGATGGAAGTGCCTTTAAGCGCCTCCAACAGGTTATTCGGCGCCTCCGGTTGGATGGAGGCCGCCGGTGTCCCGGTCCTGCCCTTCTTTCGAAGGGGCCGCTTGCCGGACTCTGGAACCACTGCGGGTTCTGATGTAGGGTCCGGCACAAAGTCCGGGAGGTCGCCTGACGGCGCCTACGGAGCCTCCTCCTGATGGGTCCCTCTTTGGGATCCCACCTCGGCGTCCTCGTTGGCGCGTGGGGTAGAGGCAGTCGGGATGGAATTCACAGCCGACGAGGCCAATGACACGCTCGATGAGTCGGGGAGATCATCCTCGGCCAGACTACGGACAGAATGCGGCGTTAGAAGGATACTACGCGACATAAAAGAAATTACACATCAAGGATCCGGATACTTATGATCCTGCCGGACGCCTGGCCCTTGGAGGCCACTCATCCTCGCCAACGCTGATGTTGGCGAAACTGTCCGGGGGGATAGTTCTTCCCCTCTTGGACCCTTCGGCCTCCCCGATTGGGGAAGCCTTCCTCTTCTTCACTCCCTCCTCCGGAGAGAGTACTCCTCCTCGCCTTCGGGGAGGAGTCCTCGTCGTCGCCGATGCCTGATTGCAGGAACTCTTTCGAGTCCCCGCGGCCACCTTCTTGGCCTTCTTCTCCGGCACCACGTGCGGTGCCGGAACCAGCAGCCCTGTTAAGCGGGCGTCCACTGGGTCTTCTGGCATGGGAGCCGGGCTGACGAGCAGCTTGGCCTTCTCCATCCATTCCTGTCAAAGGAAGAGGCAGAATGAAACCTCACTAGAGTCAATCTAATTATCACAAGTGTCCCGTAATGGGGTTGAATCACTTACCTCGTCAGTTGGACACTGCGAGCTGAATCCGCGATCTTCCGTTGCGGATGCGGGGCTTCAGCGCTTTTGAACAGCACCTCCAGCGCCTTCAGATGTTGTATGGAAGAGCCCTCTTAGCGCTGGTGCTGTTCCGGATCGAACTCCCACAAATTAAATGCCCGTTTGGCATGGGAGGATCCGCCGATGAGCATGACTTGGACCACGCCGACGAGCCCGAGCCTATTGCTCACCATCTTCTTGATGCAGGCTCGAGTCCCGTCACCTCCATCGGATTGCCCCACCGCAAGCCCTTCTCTTCCGTGAGGAGAGCTGCGTGGGATACCAGATCTGAACTCGGGGCCGCCGCCCATGTGGGTTTGCGCGGCTCGGTGATGTAGAACCACACCGATTGCCACCCCTTGACGGAGTCCAGGAAGGTCCCTTCGAGCCAAGGGACGTTGGGCAATTTGCCCAACATGGCGCCTCCGCATTCCGCTTGCGTGCCCTTCACAACCTTCGGCTTGACGTTGAAGGTCTTGAGCGACAAGCCGAAGTGGGGCTGGATGCAGAGGAAGGCCTCGCACATGACAATAAACGCCGAGATGTTGAGGATGAAGTTCGGCGCCACATCGTGGAAATCCAGGCCGTAGTAAAACATGAGCCCCCGGACAAATGGATGGAGCGGGAAGCCCAGTCCGCGGAGGAAGTGGGGGAGGAAGACGACCCTCTCATGAGGCCCTGGGGTAGGGATGAGCTGCCCCTCGTCGGGCAGCCGATGCGCGATATTGCCGGAAAGGTATCCGGCGCTGCGCAGCTTGGTGATGTCCTCCTCCTTAGCGGTGGAGGCCAACCATTTACCTCCCGCTCCGGACATATTCGGAGAAAGTCGAGGCGAGATGCGCGAGCTCGGGCGTTGGAGCTTGAGTTCGCAGGGATGGATAAGCAAAGGAGGAAGAAGGTGTAGGTGAGAAGGTGAATCCTTATCCCTTATATATAGGCGGACAAAACTAATGCGTCCCCCACCGGCCTACTAAAACTCGCTTATCTCCCAAGCGCCTCCATCAATGGCGCGGTTGGGTTACCCACGCACGTATTGATGAGAATCCCGGAATAAGGGGAACACGATCTCTGCTTCGACAAGACGTGCCAAGGAAACCGCTTCGCTAAACGTGCTGAGGTGGTAATTCAAACAAAGGCTTGGTTGCGGGGTGATGTCACGCCGCATAATACGCCAGCAGATTGAGCTAAGTGTACATTTTATTCTCTCTACGGTGGAATGTGGAATTTATTTTGCAGAGCCGGACACTATCCTGGTGTTCATGATCTTCTCTGGATTATTCAAGGGAGGAACCCGCCTTGCAATGCCGAACATTATGCGCGCCGGACTTGTCGTCATTGAAGACTGGTTCAGGGGCTACTGAGGGAGTCCTGGACTAGGGGGTGTCCGGACGGCCGAACTATCAATATCCGCCGGACTCCAAGACTACGAAGATAGAAGATTGAAGACTCCGGCTCGTGTCCGGATGGTACTTTCCTTGGCGTGGAAGGCAAGCTTGGCAATACGGATATGTAGATCTCCTATCATTTTAACCGACTCTGTGTAACCCTAGCCCTCTCCGGTGTCTATATAAACCGGAGGGCTTTAGTCCGTAGGACGACATACATCTCAACAATCATACCATAGGCTAGCTTCTAGGGTTTAGCCTCCTTGATCTCGTGGTAGATCTACTCGTGTACTACCCATATCATCAATATTAATCAAGCAGGACGTAGGGTTTTACCTCCATCGAGAGGGCCTGAACCTGGGTAAAAACATTGTGTCCCTTGTCTCCTGTTACCATCCACCTAGACGCACAGTTCGGGACCCCCTACCCGAGATCCGCCGGTTTTGACACCGACAGTCCCCCATCGGCATAGGACACAGAGCAGTGGGCTTTGTATCTTAGATTACCGTCATCGGCATGTTTGGATATGAGGAATGGGTTACTTCTTCTGGTAGCTCCGGTCTTCTTCTTCGGTGCTCAGTCTATAGGTGACTTCATGTTCAAGTTGCTCGTCTAGTTTTTTAGTCTTTTATGCTCGGCGTGTGTGTCGTGGTGTAAGTTTGCTTTCGGCATCCATGTATCTTGTAATTCCTGGCCAGTTGATGGCTTCGTTAATTCAAAGTCAGGCTCTCTGCGAGCCTACGTTGAAAAAAACGGTTTGTGTCGCCGCCAAGAAGGATGTGATTTACTACCGCTGCGTCGCTGCTCGCTAGTGTCCACGCATGCGCGAAGCGCTTGAGGAGACCTACCTCCGAATGATTGATCCCGTGGATATGGCAGGTGGTGCAAGTTTCTATGCTCCTATATAGTGTACCAATATCAAGTAATATAAAACGTTGGATATTTCTAATCGGATGGCTCATGTTTATTGGTTTCTGTTACAGAAATATGTGTGGCCTGGTACGTGCCATTGGATATGCCAATCCAACGGCCTCTATTGCAGGGATTTGGCGCCGTGGGTGACGTCACTGTGCTGCCAGCCAACCTGCCGCCGTCAGGCGAAGTTTGTGGGCTGTGCTTGTGCTATCTGGAAATTTCTGGCAAGCTCCAATAATGGAATACACAAAGATCCTAGTGGTACTAACCTAGCATGTTGTGCGGCCGGTTCAACAGTTGCTAATCTAGAAATTTCTGGCAAGCTCCCATGCATTCATGACTCGCGTTGTACTCCCTCCTTCACATAATATAAGATATTAAGATGTTTTTGCAAGCTAATAGGGAATGCTATTTTTGGAAGCAATCTAGACACTACTAGGAAAAGGGCTATAGATAGGATTGACACTAATGACGCACCAGGCAAGTAGTGCGCCACTACTATATCCTAATGGCGCACCAGTTGGTGATGCGCCATTAGTGTGGAAGACACTAATGGCGCACCACACAAAAGGTGCGCCACTAGTTATAATTTTTTTTATTTTTAAATACATACTAATGGCGCATCAGACCAAAGTGCGCCATTACTAGTTCTAACTAGTAATGGCGCACCATACTAGGACTGCGCCAGTACTGAATTTTTTTAATTCTTTTTTTTGCAAAACTACTAATGGCGCACCGTGTCACCGTGCGCCATTATTAGTTAAAACTACTAATGGCACACCCTGTCACAGTGCGCCATTAGTATATATATATATTTTACTTTTCTGCAGAACTACTAATGGCGCACCACTTGCAGGAGATCTGGAAGCTGAGCTACGCTGGAGAGAAGGTCTCGATGTTCCGTGTCAGATGGGCCAAGAGCGTCCTAAAAGAAGACCGGTATTTCAGCATCATGGTTATATCCGAAGCCAAATCCAAGACCGCGGGCGCAAACGTCACCGCGAAAAATGAGCCATGGGTACTGGCTTCCCAAGTGGACCAATGCTTCTTCATTACCGACCCGTCCAAGCCCAGTCGTGTTGTCGTGAGGAGAGGCAAAAGGAAGATCATCGGAATGGATGGAGTAGCCAATGAGCAAGACTTCGACAAGTACGGCGACCCAAAGATCGAACATGACGACGACGATGAAGTAGCAGCACACACCACAAGAAGAAGCAGGACCACCCTACCTAAAGGACGTCCGTTCCACAGAAGAACTCCATTTGCGAAAAAGAAGGGCAAGAAGATTGTGAACAGAGAGCTAGCTAAGATCGATTGTATTTAAATCGTAGTCTTCATTTCTCGATTGTATTTCATGGGCACTTTTTGATATCATGAATATTTTTAAATTTCATGGGCACTTTTTGAGTTCTTGAATTATTTTTCAAATTTGATTATATTTTTTCATATTCAATATGAAAAAATATTGAATATATTCATGAGGACACTCGATCTCGACCCCCCTCCATCTCGATCTCTATCCCCCTCCATCTTGATCGCTATCCCTCTCCATCTCGATCTCAATGCCCTCCGCACCCTCCCCCGCTCCATCGCCGTCGCCGACCCCCCGCACCCTCCCCCGCTCCATCGCCGCCGCCGACCCACCACTACCTCCCCGCACCACCACGGCGCCGACCTCAGACCTCCCCGGCCTGCTCCACTGCCGCCGAGCACCCCCGCACCTCCCGCCTCCACCGCCGACGCCGACCCCCTCACCTCCCACCTCAAGCCCACCGCCGAGCACCCCAAGACCTCCCTCGCTCCACCGCCACCGATGACCCACCACACCTCCCCGCCCACCGCCGAAAGCAACCCCATTTGATGATATTTTTGCATATTCATAAAAAATGATTACTGTTTTTATAAAAAAAATATTACTATTTTTATAAAAAAATTAAAAAATATCAACAAAAAAAATAATAATAAAAACATACTAATGGCGCAACGATCTGGTGGTGCGCCATTGCTATCTAAAAAAAGATTACTAATGGCGCACCGCCCGAGGGTGCGCCATTAGTAATCTTCCCCCTAGCTCTAACTCGCCCGACCCCTTCTCCCTCTTGCCAGATCCACTTCCCCACCCGCGCTGTGACGCCCCGATTCAATCGTACACTAATCATGCACGCAAACGTGTAGGATCAAGATCAGGGACTCACGGAAAGATATCACAACACAACTCTAAAAACATAAATAAGTCATACAAGCATCATAATACAAGCCAGGGGCCTCGAGGGCTCGAATACAAGTGCTCTATCATAGACGAGTCAGCGGAAGCAACAATATCTGAGTACAGACATAAGTTAAACAAGTTTGCCTTAAGAAGGCTAGCACAAACCGGGATACAGATCGAAGAGGCGCAGGCCTCCTGCCTCGATCCTCCTAAACTACTCCTGGTCATCGCCAGCCGCCCGCACGTAGTAGTAGGCACCTCCAGTAGTAGTCGCCGCCGACGGTGGCGCCTGCTCTCGATTCCAGATCTGGTTGCGACAACCGTAAAGAAAGGAAAGGGGAAAAGGGGGAGAAAGCAACCGTGAGTACTCATCCAAAGTACTCGCAAGCAAGGAGCTACACTACATATGCATGGGTATATGTGTAAAGGGCCATATCGGTGGACCGAACTGCAGAATGCCGTAATAAGAGGGGATAGCTGATCCTGTCAAGACTATGCTTCGCAGCCTCCGCCTTGCAAAGATGTAGAAGAGATCTAGTAGATTGAAGTCCTCCAAGTAGCATCGCCAAGTAGCATCTCCAAGTAGCATCTCCAAGAGCATCGCATAGCATAATCCTACCCGCGATCCTCCCTCGCCGCCTGTGGAAAAGCGATCACCGGGTTGTCTCGTGGAACTTGGAAGGGTGTGTTTTATTAAGTATCCGGTTCTAGTTGTCATAAGGTCAAGGTACAACTCCGGTTGTCCTTTACCGAGGGACACGGCTATTCAATAGATAAATTGCCCCGCAGTGTGCACCACATAACCCAACACGCCGATCCCATTTGGCCGACACACTTTCTCGGGTCATGCCCGCCTCGAAGATCAACACGTCGCAGCCCCACCTAGGCCTAACAGAGAGGTCAGCACGCCGGTCTAACTCCTATGGCGCAGGGGTCTGGGCCCATCGCCCATTGCACACCGGCACGTTGCGTGGTCGGCCGAAAGCAGAACTAGCCCCCTAATACAAGAGCAGGCTTACGTTCCAATCCGGCGCGCGCCGCTCAGTCGCTGACATCTAGAAGGCTTCGGTTGATACCATGACGTCGTGATGCCCATAACTACTCCCGCGTAAATGGTTAGTGCGTATAGACCAAATGGCCAGACTCAGATCAAATACCAAGATCTCGTTAAGCGTGTTATTATGAAGCAACCACGGAAGCCGACCAGGGCCAGGCCCACCTCTCGCCTAGGTGGTCTCAACCTGCCCTGTCGCTCCGCCACAAAGATCCACACAGAGGGCCGTCGGGACAAAGGTCCTTTCAGCCCCCAACTGCGTGAATCACTCATGGTACTCTTCGAGCGGACCCGACTTTAGTCACCATCTGTAGTATGTATATAAGTATAGTATATACCGTGATCACCTCCCGAGTGATCACGCCCAATAGTATAGCAAGGCGGTCGACAAGAATGTAGGGCCAATGATGATAAACTAGCATCCTATACTAAGCATTTAGGATTGCAGGTAAGGTGTCAACAGATGTAGCAACAATGTCAGGCTATGCATCAGAATAGGATCAACGGAAAGCAGTAACATGCTACACTACTCTAATGCAAGTAGTATAGAGGAGAATAGCCGATATCTGGTGATCAAGTGGGCGGCTTGCCTGGTTGCTCTGGCAAGAGAGAGGGGTCGTCAACACCGTAGTCGTACTGGGTAGCAGCAGTGTCGGTCTCGGTGTCTAGCGGAAGAAGAGGGGGAAGAAACAATGAATACAATGCAAACAAATGCATAACGGTGCATGACAGAGCAATGTGTGATGCTAGGCGTGCCCTAACGCGGTATGAGGTGATACCGGTGAAAGGGGGGAAACATCCGGGAAAGTATTCCCGGTGTTTCACGTTTTCGGGCAGAGGAGCCGGAGGGGGAAAGTTGCGAGTTCGATAGGTTAGGGATGCGTATGACAAATGGGCTGCGTTCCGGATTCGCCTCGCTGCTCGAGCAACTTTCATGTACAAAATTTTTCCATCCGAGCTACGGTTTATTTTATATTAACTTTAAAAGATTTAATTCGTTTTTAGGATTTATTTAATTATTTAAATTCAACATTATCCAGAACAGTGCACGCTGACGTCAGCATGACATCAGCATGACGTCAGCAGTCAACAAAGGCGTTGACTTGTCAACTGACATGTGGGTCCCACTGGTCATTGACTGTTTAGCCTAATCAGTGTTTAACTAATCTAACTACTGTTTAATTAAACTAATTAGTTAATTAGGTTAATCTAATAATGATTAATTAACTTAATTAATTCCTTAATTAATTAATTTAATTATTATTATTTAATTAAATATTATTATTTTTAACTCTTTTTTTTAAACGTTCTGTGGGGTGGGGCCACCACGTCATAGGCCCAGGGGGCCTATCGGGCGTGGTTATCGGGCATAGCCCGAACGGTTGCTGCGGGCACGACCGCAGCCCCGAGCAACGACCAAGGCGAGGGGACGGCATGGCACGGTTGCTCACGGAGGGGGGACGCCGGGGCGGCAGCGGCGCGCGCGCCAACGCAGCAGCGGGCAAGCGGCGACGGAGGCAAGCGGGGAAGGGCACGCAGTTTGGCGCCAGCGGCCGTGGCCGCAGCCGGAGCGCGGGGGCTTGCCGGGATCTGCCGGCAGGAGGCGCCGGTCGAACGGGGCAAGTACGGCGGGTGCAGCGGGACGGCGAGCCCGGGTCGTCCGGCGCGGGCGCAGGGGCAGAGCGCCAACACAGGAGGGTGGCCGCAGCAGCAAGAGATTGGGGGCGGCGGCAAGGGGCAGAGGAACGCCGGGAGCTGCGGGCACTGGTGCGGCTAGCAGCGGGTGGCGCGATAGAGCCAGGGGCTCGGCCGACCTGAGGCGAGGCGGGCGCGAGCGGGGAGGCCGAGGCGCGCCACGAGTAGCGTCTGGTGGGTGGCGCGGCCGCCACAGCGGTGCGTCGCGTCGCAGAGAGGGAGCGGGGCGAGGGAGAGAGAGGAGGCCGGGGGCCTCACCGGGAGTGTAGGGTCTGGGAAATGGGCGCGGCGAGGTTCGGGGAGGCCGACGGGGACGACACGGCGGAGTGGAGCAGTCCGGCGAGGGAGGGCGAGGCAGTCCGGCGGGGGGGAGCTCCGGGCGCATGTGCGATCCTGACGGCGACGGGGCGCAGTGTCGGAGTCCTCCTCCTCTCGATCCCGATCCAATCGGGGGAGAGAGGGGAAGGGTGAGATATTTTCGGGGGGGGGGGGGGAGTGTCGGTGGCGGTGGGTTGGACCGAGGGGGGGGGGGGTTAAGGGAGTGGGGTGGGGTGGGCGGCGGGGCTCGTGGTGGCCTGGGCTGGGCCTGTGGTCAGCTGGGACGAAGCCCCGGGGGGTTTCTCTCTTTTTTTCTAGTTTTAGTTTTAGTTTTTCTTTTTTGCATTTTCCTTTCTTTTATTTCTTTTCCTTTTCTGTTTTTACTTATTTTAAAATACTTAGGCATTTTATAAAATTGTGTTTATTACACCATATTGACTTATGTAAAATATGGTATCTCCCGAACATTTTTGTTTTAAATTTTGAAAAACTTTTATTGTTTGACTTTATTTCAATTTTGAATTTTGAACGGGATTTGAATCATCGCAAGACTATCAACAGTAATCGTTGTGACGTGGCATCATTAGCGGAGGGTTGCTGTAGCGTAACTACCCCGGCGTCACAATTCTCCTCCACTACATGGAATCTCGTCCCGAGATTTAAGAGGCAGAGTAAGGGGGAAAGGTCTGGTTACGATATTTCTAACGGATCTTCTCGGTCTTGGCTGCCCTTATCGAAGAGGTCGATCCATTAAGTTGATGCCTTCATTCTGCTGTTTCATGTCATCATGATGAAGTTGTCGTCTTTTCTTCGGGAACTCCATCGTACTTACGAATAGGTAAGGGGCAGCTCTACAATGATAGGAGGTTATAAGGGAAATTCATCTGGGGGTATCCCAAGAATGAACATATGAGTATCTCTCGAGTTGATCAAATGACACACATCAAGAGCAAAGTAAGACGGTGCAATAAGAAGTTTCAAGCGGATAGGCAATCGTTCATTGCCTGATGCAGAGTGTGAAAGGGGTTCAGAGCAACGGGAATAAGTATTGCGTCCGGCAACAGATTTGATGATCCCTCGGAAGATGGCTCGTGAATTACATACGAGGCCACACGCGAGGAACAACCTAGGGAACAGGGGGTGCAGGAGAGTCAGGTCTCGATCCTATGGAACTGTGGGTTATGGGCCCACCATGTGAGTTAAACGTTGAAAGAGGGGTGACATCTTGCACGGTTATGATAGCAAGGCATGCCAGAGAATAACCTGTCAGTTATGTCGGTAACAACGTGGGTACCCAGGGCGAGGGACGAAGAGAACCATCTTCTTGCTCGTTGAACGAGGCGGACCAATAGGCAAAGTTCTCGTCCATCGGTGGTTACCGGAATGTCATCACCAAAAATAACAGGGTCTTTCTAACAGAATTGTACACCGAGGTGTTTACAAAAGCAGGAGAATATTACTGCTTAGATCTTATAGATCACAAGAAAGGGTCAACCAAACAATGGAAAGGAAGATATGATTATCAGATTTAACCAGATAAATGGAAAGGAAAAATGTGTTGAAACACATATTTCAAGGGTATATCCTTCCCAAGGACAAGCAGAGCATGATATCCATGATAGGATCTAATGTAGAAAACTCTTTAGGTAAGGGGAGAGAAATTTCATGACATTACCAATACAGTGGTGTTTGGATAATTGAGAAGGAAACATTTAGCATTGGGCTTCAAATGTTCTTGTTGAAAATCGGGGTACCACAGACATGCTTAGAGATAGCATTGGCATGGTCTTCAAGCAAAGATCAGACTTTGGATACAAAGGATCCATCAAAAACAACTTATAGAACAAGTCTTACAGTTTCCTCATGGAAGAATGGATAACCTTGTTGGAAAGGAATCTATAACAATAGGGCCTTCGGCCAGGTGTGCTAGGCACGACAGCACCTTACCGGGTCACATAAAGACCATTCTTATAACTCCTAGAAATATGTTCCAACCATCATATCTGACCGAGATTCAGATCTGATTGGTGTCAGGATAACTCAGACTCGGGATGCCTGAGAAGAATGGTGCAACACAAATTGTCGAGATGACATTGTAAGATTCTCGGGAAATAACGTACGGAAGCAAGCCTTCGAAACAAGAGTTCATCAGTAAACCAAAGAGAGGATGAGGAGGTGGCTGATGGACTCAGCGACAATTCAACTAGGTATCCCAAAAGATGGATCTCCACAATTATGTGGATAAGGAGATAGCATTTGTCAGATCAAATGATGTAATGAAGTATGCTCGAGTAAAACATACACAATTAAACATTGGTTGAAAGGTGCTCCCGAAATATGGGTTGGGTTGCACGACCAAAGTCAGAATGGTGATTCAATAATCAATAGTCTAAGAATGAACGGCCGACCATTAACTTGAAAGCAATAGGGTTGATAGAAGGAAAGAATCCAAACAACACCGTTCACTTGTTGGATTCAACACGGGGACCAAGAAAGAATGGTGATGGTGAGAGGTATCACTTGTATTAAGAGTTCTCAAGAGGTAGTGAAATTCTCACAACATTGAGGTCATAAGAGATGTTAATGTCCCAAGGTAAAGAAGGATAATTACTGGATTGCAAGGAACTCAAGGTATATCACCAAACACGAACAAGCTTGTGTTGGTGGGAAGGCAATAAAGTGGTCGATGATAACACAGATCATCAAGGGCAAGGATGGTATTTCTCATCATGAATTCAATTGATATCCTGGAAGAGCTCATAAGGTTGATGATGATCACGACACACTTTGTCGAGAGATTTCAAGATGTAATCGATTGGCGATGACATCAAGTCAAATTAATGGTGAAGCGAATGGTTATTGGAACCATAGTTATGGCACAAAGTCGAGCTCAAGTTTGTTGTTTAAGGTGAAAGGCTATGACGAGGAAAATCGACATAAGCTTAGCTATCCTCGCAAATTGGTGCTACGAGAATAAGGACCAGGTAGCACAGTTAGAATCATCACGACAAGGATATAGCCAAACAGGCTAGGAATGACATGATCGGGTACAAACTCGTAAGTAAATAATATCAGTAGGAGTTGTTGAACTGTAATGCGGACTCGGTTCAATTCTCGGTGTCTTTGAATGTTTCATAACTCAGAGCCCGTGAAAAATTGGTATCAGTGAAAATGTAGCACTTGATGAAGATCTCATGAGAAGTTATGCAGTTCCATGATAATCTCGAGATACCAGGGGGTAATACTCGACGACAGATCAAAGCAGAGGTTGGAATGGGGTATTGCTCCGCAGCAGACAAGTGCTTACACTTGCATGAGAAATGGTATTAAAAGGAGAACATGGTCGGAAGAACAATTGCAAAATGCCAGATCCCAGATATAAGATAAACTTATACCAAGGAGTAATTCATTGAAGAGAAGCTTTAATGATATGATCTACATCGTGTCCATGGGCATGAACGCAAGGTTCAAGGTCGACTCCCACTTCATCGGTGTGTTTGGATATGAGGAATGGGTTACTTCTTCTGGTGGCTCCGGTCTTCTTCTTCGGTGCTCAGTCTATAAGGTGACTTCATGTTCAAGTTGCTCGTCTAGTTTTTTAGTCTCTTATGCTCGGCGTGTGTGTCGTGGTGTAAGTTTGCTTTCAGCATCCATGTATCTTGTAATTCCTGGCCAGTTGATGGCTTCGTTAATTCAAAGTCAGGCTCTCTGCGAGCCTACGTTGAAAAAAACGGTTTGTGCCGCCGCCAAGAAGGGTGTGATTTACTACCGCTGCGTCGCTGCTCGCTAGTGTCCATGCATGCGCGAAGCGCTGGAGGAGACCTACCTCCGAATGATTGATCCCGTGGATATGGCAGGTGGTGCAAGTTTCTATGCTCCTATATAGTGTACCAATATCAAGTAATATAAAACGTTGGATATTTCTAATCGGATGGCTCATGTTTATTGGTTTCTGTTACAGAAATATGCGTGGCCTGGTACGTGCCATTGGATATGCCAATCCAACGTCCTCTATTGCAGGGATTTGGCGCTGTGGGTGACGTCACTGTGCTGCCAGCCAACCTGCCGCCGTCAGGCGAAGTTTGTGGGCTGTGCTTGTGCTATCTGGAAATTTCTGGCAAGCTCCAATAATGGAATACACGAAGATCCTAGTGGTACTAACCTAGCATGTTGTGCGCCCGGTTCAACAGTTGCTAATCTAGAAATTTCTGGCAAGCTCCCATGCATTCGTGACTCGCGTTGTACTCCCTCCTTCACATAATATAAGATATTAAGATGTTTTTGCAAGCTAATAGGGAATGCTATTTTTGGAAGCAATCTAGACACTACTAGGAAAAGGGCTATAGATAGGATTGACACTAATGACGCACCAGGCAAGTAGTGCGTCACTACTATATCCTAATGGCGCACCAGTTGGTTGATGCGCCATTAGTGTGAAAGACACTAATGGCGCACCACACAAAAAGTGCGCCAATAGTTATAATTTTTTTATTTTTAAATACATACTAATGGCGCATCAGACCGAAGTGCGCCATTACTAGTTCTAACTAGTAATGGCGCACCATACTAGGAGTGCGCCAGTACTGAATTTTTTTAATTCTTTTTTTTTGCAAAACAACTAATGGTGCACCGTGTCACCGTGCGCCATTACTAGTTAAAACTACTAATGGCGCACCCTGTCACAGTGCGCCATTAGTATATATATATTTTTTTACTTTTCCGCAAAACTACTAATGGCGCACCACCTGCAGGAGATCTGGGAGCTGAGCTACACTGGAGAGAAGGTCCCGATGTTCCGTGTCAGATGGGCCAAGAGCGTCCTAAAAGAAGACCGGTATTTCACCATCATGGTTATATCCGAAGCCAAATCCAAGACCGCGGGCGCAAACGTCACCGCGAAAAATGAGCCATGGGTACTGGCTTCCCAAGTTGACCAATGCTTCTTCATTACCAACCCGTCAAAACCCAGTCGTGTTGTCGTGAGGAGAGGCAAAAGGAAGATCATCGGAATGGATGGAGTAGCCAATGAGCAAGACTTCAACAAGTACGGCGACCCAAAGATCGAACATGACGACGATGATGAAGTAGCAGCACACACCACAAGAAGAAGCAGGACCACCCTACCTAAAGGACGTCCGTTCCACAGAAGAACTCCATTTACGAAAAAGAAGGGCAAGAAGATTGTGAACAGATAGCTAGCTAAGATCGATTGTATTTAAATCGTAGTCTTCATTTCTCGATTGTATTTCATGGGCACTTTTTGATATCATGAATATTTTTAAATTTCATGGGCACTTTTTGAGTTCATGAATAATTTTTCAAATTTCATGATATTTTTTCATATTCAATATGAAAAAAATATTGAATATTCATGAGGACACTCGATCTCGACCCCCCTCCATCTCGATCTCTATCCCCCTCCATCTCGATCGCTATCCCCCTCCATCTCGATCTCAATGCCCTCCGCACCCTCCCCCGCTCCACCGCCGCCACCGACCACAAGACCTCCCCGCTCCATCGCCGCCCGACCCACCACTACCTCCCCCGCTCCACCGCCGCACCTCACCTCCCGGCCCGCTCCACTGTCGCCGAGCACCCCCGACCTCCCCGCTCAACCGCCGACCCCCTCACCTCCCCCCACGCTCCACCACCGCCGAGCACCCCAGACCTCCTCGCTCCACCGCCACGACGACCCACCACACCCCCGCCTCCACCGCCGCCGACCCCCGCACCCTCCCCGGCCTTCTCCACCGCCGAAAGCAACCCCATTTGATGATATTTTTCATATTCATAAAATTTATTACTGTTTTATAAAAAATTATTACTATTTTATAAAAAATTAAAAAAATATCAACAAAAATAATAATCATAAAAACATACTAATGGCCCACCGATCAGGTGGTGCGCCATTGCTATCTAAAAAAGATTACTAATGGCGCACCGCCCGAGGGTGCGCCATTAGTAATCTTCCCCCTAGCTCTAACTCGCCCGACCCCTTCTCCCTCTCGCCAGATCCACTTCCCCACCACAAGATTGCCCTGACGACCCACGACGCCGCCTTTACGTGCGGCGCCGCCCGAACCATCGCCGGCGCCTCAAGAACCTCGCTGTCGCCGACAGCCTCCTGCGTCGGCGCCTGCCTGTGTTGCCTCCCCCGTCGGCCCCTGCCTGCGCCACCCCGACCCGACCCCAACCCCGACCCCTCATGCGACCGCCGCGCCCGCCAGTACCTCTCCTCCTTCCTCCCTCTCCGCCCTTCCTTCCCATTCCTCCTCCTTCCCTTCAAGCGCCCTCCACCTCCCTCCGCCTCCTCCCGCCGCCGGCCCCCCCCAAGTCCGAAGCTCCCGCCTCCCCACCGTCCGCCTCGCCGCCACCCGCCGCCCTCCCCCCTCCAAAGCCCGTGCCTTCCACGCGCCCCCACCACCAGCCCTAATCGCAGCTGCCGGTCGCTTGCGTGTTCATTTTACTCTACTTGTTTGAATAAAAACTCAACGGTTATGACTGAATTTCCAAACTAGCTTGTAGTAGTGGAATGCTAGAGGAGTCGCTCTTACTATGCGTCTCAAAACCGAATATGGTTTTCCATGAGGTTATCGAGGAGCTGTCGGCCTGTGTTCATTCTGGTGGGGAGAATGCAGTAGATGATCTTTTTTCAGCCTACATTGCGCTCTGCTGCTATGAACTTTTGAAAGGACCGCGTGACGGAAGCCACTGTAAGCTATTGTGTGTTTCTCTGAATGTTGTGTTTCTTCAGTTCTTTATCCATTCTTCGTTCCTGCTGAATGTCATGCTAATTTAGTTTGTTTTTGTTTTGCACATCGGTAGGCAAAGCCTAGTGTTTGTTTCAGACATTTACTGAAACTGAACCAAGAAAATTTGGATTTCATAGTTACAGTTGCAGGAAAAGGTCATATTATGAGTGAAATATATTTAAAATGTCTATTTAGTTCTGTTTTCAGATATAACCTTGTAAGTAGAAACATGTATAGCTCAAGTAAACCATACATCTAGTTAATATTGCACAGGCAGCAATGTTAAGTCTTACTATGAACCTAGCAATAAAGATGATGAAGCTCCTGTCAATTTTTCACATATCTTAAGTTCTTAAAAAGACATGTTTGTCGTCTTTTAGCTAGTGTGATGAGATTTTGGTACCTGTACATTCCTTGTACCAACTTAGGCAAATAATAATTTATTTGTTTTTGTGACAGTTGGTTGAGCACATCTTCTAGCCTCTTATGAATACATCTGGGACAACGCTTCACATCAATCAGGTATATACTGCTTCAGTTTTGAGTGAAATCCTCTGCCATAGCCCCTGTCCCAGATGAAGTGAGCTATATATGTGTATGATGATCCTCCTTTCCTAAAAGTGAGATTGCCATATGTAGGTCAGAACTGACCTAGCTAAGGTTGTTTTCCTACTGAATGATGATATTATTATGATGATATTTTCCTACTGATTATAATTTGTACGTGTGTACTAGCACTATGTCATATTCTTCCATTACAAGTAGTACAAGGCTAGTACTAGTAGTGCTACTCTCTTACTGCCAGTGACAGTCTATCGAGGTCATTAACTCCAACTCAAGTGGGCATAATTCTCTGCAGTAGTACAGCACCTGCAGTAGTATGGCACTTGCAGTAGTGCGGGACAACAGTAGTTTAGTGCAAGTTTCAGTTAATTAGCTGGATTAAAAAAGATGCTTGGTGATCTGCAGGAGTAGGACAAGCAAATTTGCTTGAATATTTGTTTATTCAAAGTAAATGAACATTTTATTGCTAGTGTATTGATAGTGTAATCTAGCTATTGTACTGATATTTCTGTTTCTTTGAACATTTTACTATCAATAAGAATGACGTACTGCTGCTTTCAGTTAATTCAAATTAGCTAAAACCTTTTACTGTCAAATAGTGCTAATGTTTACTCTATGAAATAAACTACTCCATGTCAAATAAACCTTGCTAGGTGAATCTTGTTTGCATTAGGAGTAGTTGCTGGGAATTTACTGAATTTTGTTTCCAGAGATGCAATCAGATTTCACGTAAAGAGTACTTTAGTACATGGAGTTGATGCACTGAATTTTACTGAATTCTGTTGATGCACTGAGATGGTCTCTGCATCACCACAAAAGTGCAGATACAAAGCCGAATTGCAGTAACTTAAATTGGAACTTTACTATTTTGGAATTTCCAGTAGCTTAACATTATAGTTATGTGCTTTGCTAAACTATTGATGATTTTTTGTTGGGTGACCTATTAGATCTGGAACGGAAGTTCACATAAGTTGAGCTGATTTTGTCCATATGAAAGCAAAGGACCATATGGTTTGTGGCCTTTTCATCCATATGAAAGTAGAGGCACATTGTGGTGCTAGTTTGCTGGGTTTTGTCTCTGACCATTGTGTCGTGATGAATTTGCAGGTACCCCGAGAGGCCATTGAGTTGCCGGAATGTCGATTAACTTCCGTTCCGGCAAATTCGGGTACTCCATATGTCCTATTTTCAGCAAAGGTCATGCTGAAATTTTCCGTGGATTTTAGCATGGCTTTGCTAAAAATAGGACATATGGGGTACTTGCGACTAATGCATGTCATCATGCATGTTTTATGATCTGTTGTAAGGGTACTAATTGGTCTCTTCTGCTGCTTATCAGAGATGGCGGGAAGCAGCCACCGCCGCTCTGCGACACATGATCTGAGTTGGATGCTTCCGAGTTCTTCACTATCATACTTGAGACTTCAGTATCATCCATGACGCAGGTATATAAAACGAGAGATCTCCCCTTCACCCATCTCATTATGATATCTGTTGTTTGCTACATCACTCATTGTCCCAAACTGCAGAGGCTGCCTGACAGTTTTATGAACATGCTGATGGGTGAAGATCCGCCAAATAATGTGAAGCTGCGACAGGCCGGCAGCGGGTTTCGCAGGCAGTGGGATGTGGAGTTGGTGATCAAGGAGGGCCACATGTACTTGTCTCGTGGGTGGGAGAAGTTCTACCGTGCCTACGACCTGCGGCTGGGGTACTTCCTTCTCTTCAGGTACGACGACGACGCCACCATGCTCATCGTGAAGGTGTTCAACACGACTATGTGTCGCATGCGCTACGCTGACGATGATGATGCCGGTACGTTCTGCCTCTTCTTATTCCTCTACATTTGGCTTTGTCTCACATCGATTGTTAACGGTCATTGTTGCATTTTGGACAGGTAATGGGAGCAGCAGCAGCGACACTGGCTACAGCCAAAGCAGCAACGACTATGGCTGTAGCGAAAGCAGCAGCGATTCTGGCTGTAGCGAAAGCAGCAGCGATTCTGGCAGCAGCATAGACAACAAGAAGGATGATCCGGACTGGAGTGCGGGAGAAGAGGAGCAGAGTGGGGATGAGGAGCTGCAGGATGACGATGGGCATTAGGCTGAGGATGACCTAGCGCTAGTGATGGCTGACCAAGGGCAAGAGATGGTGGTGGCTGGCCATGGGCAAGAGATGGAGGTGGCTGAGGATGACCTAGCGATGGTCGTGCCTGAAGGTGGCCTCGCGATGGTGGTGGTGCCTGACAATGACCACGTACCAGTGGTGGCGCCGGCGATCCCACAGCTGGGCGACATGACCACGCCAATTGTGGTAGAAGACTACATCCCACTGCCTCCACTGCCTCCACCGCCTCGCCGCTCTTGGCGCATCAGGCTGAGGAAGGAGAAGGAGAAGGAGAAGAACAATGCATGAGAACTGAACTTTGTCGTATGTCGATCTCCAAATGATATATATATATATATATATATATATATATATATATATATATATATATATATATATATATATATATATATATATATATATATATATATATATATATATATATATATATATATATATATATATATATATATATATATATATATATACTTAGTTACCTATGTTATCTCTAATATGCTTAGTTTCCTATAGGTTAGCTTCATTTTACATAAGTTGGCTCTAATATGCTAACTTAGAGCTTAATTATATGCTTAGTTTCCTATAGGTTAGCTCCAAAATAATTTATGTTAGCAGAAAATGATCAAGTTTACATAATAAGCTTATAGTCTTTTTCTTATTCTTCTTTTTTTCCAAAATGACATAGGTTAGCTTCATTTTACCTAAGTTGGCTCCAATATACTAACTTAGAGCTTATATGCTTAGTTTCCTATAGGTTAGCTCCAAAATAACTTATGTTAGCACAAAATGATCAAGTTTACATAATAATCTTATAGTCTTTTTCTAATTCTTCTTCTTTTCCAAAATGACATAGGTTAGCTTCATTTTACCTAAGTTGGCTCTAATATAGTAACTTAGAGCTTATATGCTTAGTTTCCTATAGGTTAGCTCCAAAATAACTTATGTTAGCACAGAATGATCAAGTTTACATAATAAGTATATAGTCTTCCTCTTATTCTTCTTCTTTTCCAAAATGACATAGGTTAGCTTCATTTTACCTAAGTTGGCTCTAATATGCTAACTTAGAGCTTATATGCTTAGTTTCCTATAGGTTAGCTCCAAAATAACTTATGTTAGCACAAAATGATCAAGTTTACATAATAAGCTTATAGTCTTCTTCTTATTCTTCTTCTTTTCCAAAATTCTTCTTATTCTTCTTCTAGTGTTCTTCTTCTTCTAGTATTCTTCTACTCTTCTTCTTCTTCTTCTTCTTCTTCTAACTTCTTGTTTATCATTTTGCAGATTTGATTTAATTCAC
Source organism: Aegilops speltoides (assembly GCA_021437245.1). Taxonomy (NCBI): domain Eukaryota; kingdom Viridiplantae; phylum Streptophyta; class Magnoliopsida; order Poales; family Poaceae; genus Aegilops; species Aegilops speltoides. Next base: position 21,645,493 of record CM038141.1, read on the forward strand.
GGAAGCTTGCATGGATGGAGTGCTTTTTTTCCATTTGTGTTTTTATTTTGTATCAATGTGAAACTTTTGTGAATTGATGGATAACGGTGTTGGATGAACAATGTGAAACTTTTGTAATATGTAACGATGGAACTATGTGTTGGCTATGTATGTATATATGATGGAACTTGTGTGTTGTATATATATGTGTTGGATTTCTCATATATGAAAGAGTGACCTGACATTAAGAAAAAAAATAAAAAAAATTGTTACTAATGGCGCACTACCATGTGGTGCGCCATTAGTATAGCAGATACTAGTGGCGCACTATGGGCAAAACTAATGGCACACTGCGTGGTGCGCCATTAGTACACCAGATACTAATGGCGCACCAGTGGTGCGCCATTAGTAAAAAATACTAGTGGCGTGATACTAATGGCGCACTGGTAGTGCGCCATTCGTAGGCAAAATCGGTGCGCCATTAGTAGGCCTTTTTCTAGTAGTGAGAGCTTTTTTTTCCAGAAACCAGAAATAAATATTTAAGGATCAACGGAGTAACTTTTTCCTCCTGGTATATTTTAAATTGTGTAAATCCAATATTACATGGTTAAACATATTAAAGTGCTTCTATATTTACCATCAATCATTGATTACTTAATGTCACGCATTGCTACGTTCATTCTAGTTTAAATTATGGTGCTGCAGGTTACGCTTGTGCATGTTCATTTATAACTTTCTTTTTCAATGTCTCACATGGAGCAGGGTGTCACCATGCTGGCTTGGCTCATTCGGAGCCAGCAAGCACACCCCGTTTGGAGTCCTTAGGTGACCGGGGTGCTTAGAGAGTTCCTTCTATAAAAATATACCTTCAAGGGCTAGTCTTGGATGGTCTTTTTTTGAGCTCTTTTACAGTACCCCGGTACTCCCTAAGGGTCCTGTGGAGTACCAAGTAAATCCAACCGTGCGTATTAAAGGGTATTATAGACATTTTACAATATATGTTGATGTTTCGTCTAACCTAAGCCTGCTCAATTTCTGAAACCGGTCTGCTCCACAACGATCCAATCAGCCGCCGTTAGCTTTGTTCTGAACCTGCTATCACCGTTACGACTAATCGGCCGGCGCCACTGCGATTGAATCAGGCGCCGTTGCCTGTTACTGATTACTAATTTGTAATTTCCCATTTTCAGTCAAGGGTGTTGCAACGATAGAACCAAGAGTATTGATCGCAGCTGACCTGGTTAAGAAATTCTTATTTTGGATTGTTCTTGGCTGCATGATTTGATCTTTCTCTAAACTAGCAAAGCAAAGAAATAGGGATTAATGAAGTCGAATGATGCTAATTCCAAAATCAGGTCGCTCCAGATCTGCGTCATAATGGATGTATCGTAACTCTCTCCCACGCAAATAACTTGCCACAATTATCGGATCGGTGCATGCATGCAAGATATAGATCTGATTGCGGGAATAGCATATCATAGTCACTAATTTATTTCCAAAAATATCAGAAATCCGGATCCTGATTTTGGCTCTCCTAAATGACAATTCTAGCCTTCGAATTAGGTACTCCCTGATTTTCTGTTGTAGTACTCCTTCATGCTTACAATGGAGTACCCTTTAGGTATATCTGTCGGATCTGAGAGAATGGATGGACCATATAAAACTAAGGGTACTGTAAAAAAGCTCCTTTTTTTCTTTTTCAATGGCTATACATGTGCCAGGAGAAAACACTTGGGTCACACTTACTAATTACGTAGCATCTTACTTTGAAACAGAAGAATTAAAAAATTGCCATTGCCCAAATTATGGCATTTGACACTATTTTGAAAATTATACAAGTGCATGGCACGTGCCATTTAGTAGTTAAGTGTAGTACATTACGGGCGACATAGTTTTACTTTAGGTGCTTCACATCCTCTAGTTTGACTCTTTGCTGCTGCCAGGAGTGGAAATTGGGCAGAAATAATAAATATCCTAGTAATCCCCGTTAGTTCACTACTCTACTTCTGGATGCATGTAGAGCTTATTTGGCCGGTGTTCTCCACGTGTACTGATTATTCTGCAGCAGGTATGGACTGTGCAGGGACAAGGACACTGTTTCGTTATTGCCTTGAAGAAGATGAATGATTGCTTGGCCGGGGCAACCACGCCTTCTCGAGCTTTCAGTTTGGAGCGGCGATTTGTGCCTCTTGAGCGAAGCTACGTCTCAAAGTCCACCCCTTCACTCGTCTACTAAGTTGAAGCTTTGGCTTCCTCCCACAGGGATGGACTCCACTGCCCAGTTAGAGCTCCGCCTGTCCCAGAAAGGAATCATGGATTGTCCCTGCCATTGATTTTCAACTCAAATTTCCAATGTCTCCAATTTCTATAAGATGTCCCTGTTCTATTGTCGATGCCACCAATCTTGTCATCCATTTTCGCTCTCCATAGACTTAGTAGTTAGTTCACACTGTAAGTGGTCGTCTCACGCAGCTCTATTGTACTAAATTAGGAAACTAGTTATATATAGACATGGTGGAAATGCATACATCATTGCTACACCAAACTTCACTTGTCTGGCTCTTTATGCTCTTTCTTTAACTATAGCTATAGCTGTCAGGAAACTAACATGCATATCTAAGACGCATCCACTATATGTAGCCTTGACATGCCACAAGTTGAGCTCCATCTTGGTTATGAAAATAGTGTTATCATACTTAGAAACAAAACTTGTAATGTCCCCAAGTGCTCCTCTCTCCATTGCCTACCTGTAAAACCTCTTTCTCCTTTGCAAGCTCATTTTCTTGTCAAAACACTTCAGTTCACTATGGGTGCTCTTATGCGCTTACATTTCCACAACCTAGCCCGAATAGTGTTGGCTATGGAAAAGAAAAAGGAAGAACCTTTGTGATTACACAACCGCAAACTACTTAGGGTTTATAAATTTTTAACTTGAGACAACCACCAAAAAAAAAATGTCTCAACTAATATGAGTATAAATTAACAAAATAGTTGGACGCAGACAATTGTGGAATATCAATTCATCGTTGACACTGATCATTATATACATGATCTGGCCCACTCAGAGCTTGAAATTATCAAGAAACCGGTCTCGGGTGGTCGAGCTGTAGGAGTGTGGCCTGGCCATAGAACATGTTCCAGAGCACCACCGCCGATTTTCCTAAATTCCATGTTGATACAGGGGACTCAAGATCGAGAGGAGCAGCAGTGGCGGTTTGCCGAGATCATCATGGTAGCTATTTGGGGAGCTCATCTTTGGTCATTCCCGATCTGCTAGATGCTAGCACACTTGAGACAATAGTCTGTCGCGAAGTCCTTGCATTGGCAGAAGACCTCGGCCTCCAGAAATTTGAGGTAGCACCAGATGCGCAGCAGGTGGTATGTGATATGGCTAAAGAAAGATGATGTCATCATGGAGTCATTATCGAGGAGATAAAAAATAGAGCAATTAATTTCACTTGTAATTTTTATTTTGAAACTCGCGTAGCCAATGAGGATGCTCATAAGTGAGCTACATTTCCCTTTTGTTAGGTCCGGGTTGCCATGTGTGGCTTGTGCAACCCCATGAATCAAATGTAATACCACTTTCTGTGGTTTCTGAAGAATAAAGAGTTGCTTTTTCCCTAAAAAAATCCAGGGGTCGCCCTGCTTTCCTCTCGGTTTGGTGATCGACTGCTCTTTCGCCGCGTGGTGGCGCACATGGTAGGGTGAGTAGGTCCGCTCCCCTGATTCTTGGTTAGTTCGAATCCCCTCTTTCTCTTGTTGGACCCGCCCATCGATCTTCTCAAGCGGGGACTTCTTCATTTTCTTCAATTGACCAGTTGGCCGCCGCGCCTTCCCATGTTCATGGAGGTGGATTATGAGGTCTCCGCCATGTTTTGTTGCCCTTTAATCCATCTGATGGTCCAAGTTGTATAAGATCAATTTCTCTGCTTTCTTCCTCGGCGGACACTGTCAGTGCGGGTGGCAATTCTTTTTCTGTGTCCCCTGCTTCAACATCTGGTCTCCATGTGCTTGTTGTGGCTGCTCCCTATTTTAGTTCCCTTTTTTTGTATGTTTATGATTTTGTTTTTGCAGATGAGGCTGTCGATCCTGCTAAAGCGCGTCATCGTCACCGAGATATTCGTGAAGGGAAGTGTCTTCTTCAAGAGAATCCATGTAACAAAAGTGCTCCTTTGGTTTCTTCAGGTGGAGCTCCTTCTTTTTATTTTTTTGTGATATTTAAATTTTGCATTACTGCCTCATGCTGATCATTCTCTGTTTTTCTATCCTTTCAGCAGTGTTGGCGTCTTCTTCCATAGGTAGTCCAAGGCGAGTATTCTAGAGCATTGTCTTCATCCTTTAGGGATGTTCCCTTGCAACAACCTGTGGATTCATCTTCCACCTCTGGACCATCATTCATCTCAAGTTTTTGACCTATCATGTGGGTGCAGCAAACTCCTTTGGGTATGTTCTGTCCCATTTTGTTTTTCATGATTTATTCATATCCTTTTATGTTTTTGCCATTTGTTTGATTAATGTCCTTCTTCTTCTTCTTCTTTCTTCTTCTTCTTCTTCTTCTTCAGTGTTCCCTCTGCCATACGTTGATCCTGTGCAAGCTGGCTTGAATAGGAGAAAGAGAAAGTTTCTTTGGAGGAATTGATCAGGCAAAACTAAAAGTATATATTACCTTGTTACCATATTGACCATTTTATTGTTTTCATATTTTCTTCTCTTTTCTTACTTAATTCATGGCCATGGTTGTGTTTTCAGTTAAAAAACTTGCGCCTCCATTTTCCAAGAATCATATTGATTTGTTGAAAGGTAGTTGCTTCTAGCCTTCTTTCAGGGTGTGACATACAGTATAGTTTTCAGTTCTCTCTATTAATTTTGTAGATTCAAACAGAATTTGTATTGCTACGTATTTGTTTCTTTTTAAAGATACAAAAAGAATGTAACAAAAAAACATTTTTTCTTACAATGGATACTACGGTCAAATCTGGAGATGTTTTCATATAATCAACCCATTTGTGTGTGTGTGTGTGTGTGTGTGTGTACTTGCGGCCAAATCTGGAGAAGTTTACATATAACCAACCCAGTTTCTTTTTTGTGTGTATACACGTTATCTCTTAGGTTAAATATATACAGGGTATTCCCTTGGGCCAATGATGAGACGATGATGTCCTTAAGTGGCTGTAGTACTTTTCCCCTTGTGTGAATTAATTCTTGGAAGGTAAATGTTGTCTTGGTCTGTATCTGAACTCAAAGATATATCAATGATAGGTAGTGCATAAACAATGAATTGTTAGTCACAACATTTCAGAGTTTCAATTTAATCTGTACTGCAACTTTTCCAGTTTCAATTTTGTCTATATTGAGGTGCTGCACCTTTTTCTTACCGAGAATAAATCCTTGCAATAGTTCACGTCTCGACTTTGTAATAGTTCCTCTCTATCTAATATATGAAATTAACTGTGTCATGATTTCAACTTCCTTTTCCTATTGGTGTGTGCACTGATTTCTGATTATATCCTTGCGGTGATGGAATGCCCAAAGTTCTTTATATTAAAAATTGGGGTATTTTTTCTTACATTCGGTAACTAAGGGCATGAGCTTTTGTAAAAAGGGATTACCCAGAAAAATAAGCTACAATTTGCGATGATGCGCTTTAGACTGGTGTTCCTCGGGGCTCTAGACTGGTGTTCCTCGACGGGTGAATACATGACGTTCCAACGTTACTGCATAATTAGCTCTGCTCATGAAACTCTTCCATGATGTGTTCCTCGGGGCTTTAGATTTTTTTTGACAAGTTTCATTCTACATATTTGTGGATTTCATTGTCTTGCACAATCATGCCATGTTTGTCAAAAAAAGTTTTGGTGCCGGAGAGTCGGCCCGACCCATAGGCCGGGCCAAAGGGGCGCTCCCCCTGGGACGCGGCTTTCCTGCGGACGCGGTGTGCGACGATCCGTGCAACCCACCCATCCATATGACCTTTCCCCTTCTGTCTAAAGTCAAGCTCGAGCTGAAGCTCCTCCATGGCCTTCCAACCGATCGGATCTGATTGTACCTCACAAGCCTTGTCGTCGAAGTTCGGCAACCCCGATGCGACTGAAGCCGACATGGACGACATCATCACGAGTGGCTCAGCCCCCGCCGCCGCCTCGCTAGGGTTTCAGGTGCAAAATAAAACAAGGGACCTCGCCGGGGAGATGGACGATGAGCTTGACTACGGCGAAGAGGAGGAGGAGGAGGAGGAGAAGGAGGAAGAGGAGGAGGAGCCGGCGCCTGCTCCGGCGAGCAAAGGCAAAAAGAAGAAGCGGGCGGTGGGGGGGGGGGTCAGGACTGGCGAATAGCACGTCAAGTGGAAGTCCAAAGAAGACGAGTGCCTCGCCGAAGCATGCAAGAACGTCTGCCTCGACCTGAGCACCACCACGAACAAGAGCGCCGACACGTACTGGGAGCGCATCAAGTCCGAGTTCAATGAGCGTAAGTTCGTCGACCCCTACTTTGCCACCATCCACATGCAGCGTGGCTCGAAGGACATAGCGAACCATTGGGCGCTCATCCAAACGGCCTGCAACAAATGACATGGGATCGTTGAGGAGGTCTCGACTCACCCAGAAACTGGTGCCAACGTCGAAGGCCAGGTATGCACAGACGCCGGCCCTCGCTCCTTTTCACCGTGTGCGTCGCCGACTCTTGTCTTTCGGCGCGGATGGTTCGGATGTTCGCCATGTACCGCCAGGATAGAAGCACCGATAAAGAGTTCTAGTAGCTCCATGTGTTCTCTCGGATCGAGAAGTGCGAGAAGTGGGCGGATGTCCGGCGCACCCTCGCCAAGTCCAAGGAGACGTACAAGCCCGACGTGCCCACGCCGGGCGCGGCGGATGGGCGCCCTGACAGCAACAAACGAGCCAAGGCGGCCAAGGACGCCGCACGAGCTACCGAGCGGCTGCACGCGTCCATCGAGCAGTGCATCGCTGACGCCAAGAGCCACGCCACCCACAGGGAAGAGAAATCCGAGGTGAGGTGGTCAGCGTTGATGACAAACAGCGCTGTCAAGCTCGACGTACTCCGGACCAACGTCGCCCTGCTCTGTAGATGTCGAGATGGACGAGCAGTTCAAGGCATGGTACCTGGCGGAACGCAGCCTCATCTTAAACCAGATGTCGTCGACGACCACGCCAACTCCCACACCGACCCCTACGCCACCGCCAAGCCCGAGCGATGATGCCTCCACGACGCCCAGCACAGAAGCCGTGCCGACACCGCCCAACCCACGCATGCCGATTGCAGCCAGCCCGACACCGGAGGACGCCACCACCGTTTGATGCATTGCCTACGCGTCTTTTCTTTTGCACGCCGAACTGATTGATCGCCGAACTGTGGCATGATGATCGCCGAACTATGGCAGCGTTGATCGCCGACCTTGTGGCCTCTTTTTGGGTAGCGGGAAACGGCAAGTTCGAATTTATGTGCGTCTTGCGGGCGAAACCTGTGGGCGTGGCTAGGAACTAGATAGCCCCAAGGGCCAAAGAAGCGCAGGCCGAAGGGCCAAAAAAGCGCCACCGTGTGCACTTGGGGGGGGGGAGCGAAGGAGTGGACATACTATTAGGATGCCATGGTTAGACCAAAAAGGGTGGTGGCGGCGCCGGTAGGGCCGAGGGGTTGAAAAGGGGATGGCAGATAGTATTTTTGGGAAAGAGATCAATGGAAAAAATATTTGGTTCAGGTTTTTTACTGTAGAAATAAGCCCGAGTAAGTGGAAATATTAAAAATCTGACATCAGATATTTAAGCATGGCAAATATGTTGTTTTTCATGTTAATTAGCCATCCACGAAGAACATAATTTGTCATGAAAAACGTTCATTCTGCCATGGCTAAAAATATCTAACAGCTTTGTATTTCTGAGTTCGGGTTAAATATACATGTCTTTCCTTTGTTTTCTCAGGGAGCATGTCTCTCCTTCTTTATTTGAGTAAGGGAACATGTATTTCTTTTTTTAACACAGTACATACACAAACGCTCTTACATATACACATACACAAACTCCTATGAGCGCGCGCGCACACCTTATTCCTATGAACACCTCCGAGAGACCGAACCAGCACAACATATTGAGATTGATGAAGTCGTTACAGAATCCTTCATAGTCGATGGGAACGTGTGTCGACTCTAGAACTTGAACTCTAGTGAGCTAGAGATACTACTCTGCTTCTAACCATTCAACCACTGATTGGTTTGAAGAATGTGTATTTTCTTCGTTATGTTATATGAAAAACGCATTCTTTACGTAAGGGCAGTGATGGGTATTTTTCAATTGATTTCACTGGTTAACAAAACATTGTCTTGTACCAACTATCATGTTTCCTTGTCTATATGAAATTAAAGGTTGAATATTTCTATTTTTTGTAAGGATTTCTAGCCTATTCTTATTTTTCTGGTGAGAGCTTCAATACTTTTAATATATAATAGATAGATTCACCTTTTTTTTGCAAATAAATGCATAGATCGACTTTCAACATGATGTTTTAAAACATTTTGGTTGCGGTGGGTCTCACTCACCAGCTACTCGCAACCTCGGTTTACTACGCAGAATACAAGCTGCATTGACATAATCACTTTACGTGTTCATTCCCCATGGTTTGACTCGTTCATGGACTGTACACGTGCTTCGCTGCTGCTAGCTGCGAACATCATGCAACAAATTATGCATCGTAGCATCTCCAGCTTAGATGACTACTCTAAGTCTCTAACCTCTCGATGTATATATGGCTTGTTTGGTTGACGTTTTGCCCATGTCGTTTAATTGTTGTCCTAACGAGGATGAAAGTTTGCTTGGCTGCCGAAGGCATCGAGGAGTCTGATACTTTGATTTTGAGCAACTTGACTTGCGGGCGGGACAGAGACAACGACTTGGATAATCATTAGAGGAAACTATAGCGCAACTACGTTGATGCTGCAGCCGGCCTGGAGAAGTTCTACCTGCCATCTCAAATACGTCCCTTTCACTTGTCTGCCACGCCAAACCTATGCCTGCTCATGCAGAGATGAAACCCACTGTCTTGCCGTAACATTGGTTGCCGCCACATGGAATCACGACCTTCCTCAACCATTGAATTCCAACTCAAGTTTCCAGTGTACCCCATTTGTAAAAGACGTACCCGTTGAACCGCCGTTGCAATACACCGTCCCCACCATTTTGGCACTCTCCATAACTTTTCTATATTGTACACCATTGTCTCGCACACCTATGTTGTTGTTTCTAGCATTGCTTCTGCTACACGAGGAAGCTAGTTACTTATAGACATGTTATAAGGGAAGACTTCATAGCATCAACAAATTTCACATGTTGTCTGCCTTTTTGTTCTTGTCACCTCTCTAATGCGCATCCAATATGCGCAACACTGGCATGCCACAAGTTGGGCTCCATCTTGATTATGAAAATATGTTGCCACCATGATGGCACAATTTGAGCTGAACCGTCAGTTCATCGAAGGAATCATGAACCAGTTCCCCAACCCCAACAATCAGCACCAGACTGGACAAGTCATACTTTAGGACTTTACACGCCTCAACCCAGCTATGTACCGCACCTCAACAAACCGACTTGATGCTGATGACTGGCTTCATGACATCACCTTCGAGTTACAATCTGCCGGTGTCGCCCCTGCCAACTATGTCACCTTTGCAGCGTACCATCTGAAGGGTCCAGCTGCACAATGGTGGGACAGCCACAGGCGTATGCTGCCTGTTGGTACCGTCGTCACTTGGGAGGAATTCCAGATTGCCTTCCGGGCGCGTCACATCCCTCAGGGAATAATGGACAGGAAGAAGAAGGAGTTCTGCAACCTCGTCCAGGGCAGGATGACTGTTGATGGATTGTCTCATGGAAATCCTGACCCGATGCACGCAGCCTCGTCTGCAACCTCGTCCGCAACCTCAGGGAATATCAGCAGGAATTTCGCAAACTTGTCTCGCTATGCTGAAGACAATGTCTCCACTGATGCACGCAGACAAGAGAAGTTCCGTGATGGATTGAACTCTGACCCGAAGCTCGCCCTCTGCCTCCATGGGTTCAACGACTTTTTCACTCTTGTCAACAAGGCCATTCAGGCTGAGACCAGTCATATGGAGCACCAGGAGACCATCAAGCGCAGTCATGACATTGGCTCATCTTTGGGCCCGCCTTCTCAGAAGCGTCGAGTGTGGATTCCCCACAATGTTTACCCGCAAACTCCCCCAGCACCAAGGCCTTCCTATGTCGCACCTCGTCTGCCCCCACCACCGCCAAGACACCCCATAACTCAAGGTGGACAGCCCAATACTATGGCTCCTCGTCCCAATGATGGACTGTGCTTCACGTGTGGACAGCCAGGGCACCGTGCTAGAGACATCAGTCTGAACCAGAACCAGCTGGCACTTCCTTCCACCGGTCATCGAACTGGTCGTGGCAAAAACAATAATACCAGGCCTCCTGCATTTGGTTGTGGTCATGCCAACAATGTCAACCTCGAAGAATCTCAGGAGGAACCGAGCATCATGATGGGTTCCCTTCCTATTATTCCAGTACCGGCTTCTGTTCTTTTTGATACAGGAGCATCGTATTCATTTATATCTGAAGCATTTGCACTTGCGCGTGACATGACACTTGAAACATTGTATTCCCCGTTAGTTGTTAGTACCCCCGGATCCATATGTCGGACCACCAACGTGATTCCTAATGCCTCCATTGATAGATAACTAATTTTGAGATTGTATGGACAATCTCTACTCCTAATGTCTCAGTTGGTAGGTCGCGTTCCGGGTTTTATTTTCGTCCCACCTGACCCGGTCTTTTTTGGTACTTCCTCCCACCTCAGACTAAGCCACCACGAACCGACAAAACCTCGTGCTGAGGCCCCAACCCGCACCCATGCACGTACGACCGAAAAAAGATCTACTATGGTTAACCGACGAAAAAAGACCTACGAAAACTAACCAGCGACAAAAAAAATCTAAACCTATCGCCCGCACGTACGATCGACGACTCCTGCCCTCGAGCGAGGTCTCCCTTCGCCGCCGCCGTCTTCCTCGCTGTCGCCGCCCTCTTCCCTCCCACCCCGAGCCGCCGTCTTCCCCGCTGTCGCCGCCCTCTTCCCTCCCACCCCGAGCCGCCGTCTTCCCCGCCCGCGCCGCTCTCTTCCCCGCCGGCGCTGCCCTCCACTCACCTTCTGTTCTTCAAGCGGGGACGCCCCAGATCGAGTCGAGCAAGTCAGCGGGGCAGCGGCCAGATCCGCCACGGCCACATCTCCTTGGTGTTGTTGTCCTCATTAGGCTAATGACTCGAGGCATGCTGCTAGCACAATTACAGAAGGCCATACAGTCAGCGGCAAAGTGCTCGCCGTCGCTAATGATTGACTGCTGAGGATCTCCATTCGGGGGTACGTATTCCTCTCTCTCTCTCTCTCTCTCTCTCATCCTTCCCTTTTCTCTTAATTTCTTTTGTGCTTCATTTTTTGATCCAGTTTTTCCATGCTTATATTTGATAGATTTAGCTACCTGCTCAAATAAGATGGTCAATAGCTGTTCCTGTGATCCATTCTATGGATGAAGAAGTAAGAAGACGAAGGAAATAATTTCTGTGTCATATTATTTGTTTCTGATGTGGCTACTCTGGAATACAATTTATGGGCGAGAGATCAGACTTTCAGGTTGGGTGCGGTATTATATCTCATCAGATTCAGTAACCAGCATGGAATTAATTTTAATTTTGTTCTTCATCAGATAAGTAGAGCCATGCTTTACCCCAATCTTCATTTTATGAATCTCAACTTCAAAAATCATGATAGTTGCACTGTATTTTGTTGAGTCCAACACAAGCTGAGAGCAGAGTACCTACTTTGTCTTGGTATATCAAAATGATAAGGAATCTATGAGATTAGATAAGCCAAATAGTTGGTACTTGCTGAGGCTACAAAATTATCTTAATTGTTCCATTTAGTAGTTCACTGAATATTAAACAATGCTGTTTCTTCCACTGGGGAGTTGTTTTATGTAGCCCGAACAACAAACAGCCTATGAACTTCTAAACCCATTCTTTTTTTTATTAGGACCCTGCTCTTTTAACTGAAAAACTGGGAGCACTAGCAGTTCTTCACAAGGTAATCACCTCCTATGAATGTTTGGTGGTGCTGCTCCAATTTCTATTGCATTGCTTCTGATGTATGAATGGATTATTTTCCTCATTTGCTAATTAATGCAACTGGCGTAATTCTTCATGAGAATAGATATTTTTGTTGTGCACAGTATGATTTTTTTAGTTACCCTCCTTATGAATAGATTTTTTGTAGTTCACAATACAATATTTTTGTCAGGGTTGCATGTTGCTTGCTACTGCTACTGCTTGTACAATTGTGTTGTTTTGTAATATTTCTTAACTGTTAAGAGATATGGCCACACTGAGATTTTGCTATAGGCAGGAAAGTGGATTGGACAATGCCGCTAGCTCGGATGGTGCCCCATATGGATGTCGATCGTGGGCGACGTGAGGAGGGACAAGGTAGAGAAAGGGGGTCAGGTTGGCACCGCATTAGAGGTGAGCGAGGGGGCCGGGGTTGCGTCGCTGCCGAGATGCGCGAGGGGATCGGAGCTGCGCCAAGCGGATTCATCAGAGCACTTCGCTCCTGCTGCCTTTGGCCTGATGCTTAGATGGATTGATGCGTAAGTTTGAATCCTTTCATTTTTCACTTCTCTAATGGGTGGCTGATGGCCTGATGCTTTGATGGATCGATGCATGCTAGAACTGGCTGATATGTGCGTGTGTGTGCACATTTTTTTCTTTTGATTTTTGTAGAGATTGGCTCATGCTTCTCTGCTTATGGATTTCTTCTTTCTTCTGTCTGTGTTTCTCACTCTGTTGCTGAATGATCTGGTGATTTTTTTTCTTTGTGGGCTTATCTGATGAAATTTATTGCTACTTAGATCGTGCACTGACGCTGCCACCAGAAGATAGATCATAGATGCATGTGTTTGCTTTCGAACATGGTGCGTAATCTTGTGGTTTGCCAACTGTCACCTCCGGCAATTTCAGTTCAACATGTCTTGGTTTCTGCATTCTGAGTTCAGAGTTCTACATAGTGGAATGGTTAGTATATGGGAGTTTGCATCTACCGTTGCATACTGTGGTTCCATTCCGTCCTTCCTTATTCAGAGATGAACTGAACCTCTCATTTTTCATGTACTTTGTGTGATTGGGGGGTAATCAAATGATACCACATTAGTATAGTAGAACGTACCACTTCCTCTTAAGATTTCAGAAATGACATGTCAAGGAAAGGGTATAGAGCTCCGAAGAGTATTCTCCTTCCGTCATCGGTTGCTAGATCAGTAACGCCCAGCGTTGTGTGCGATGGAGCCCTTACTGCTGTTCACAACTGAACTCTTTATTTTATTTTAATCCTTCAGATTTGTCGGGTCAGGGATCCTTCAGTTTTGTTGGATCAGAAGTAAGAGCACCGGGACTTCAAGGACGATGTAGATTGTCGAAGGAAGTTCTCTATGAGAACTGAAGGTGCGTTCTCTATGAGAAACTGAAAAAAAATGGGATGAAGTCTGTATACTATCTTTGGTAACTGAACCGTGGATGTTATGTTTATTGCGAAAATAATTTGAATTTTACAAGGAGTGGAACCAGTTCATATTTTGTGAGCAACCAAAGTCTCAAGCAGCCTAAATTCGTAATCTTCGAATGAACTGGCTTATGAAAATTTGATGGTTTTGTCAATAGTACAGTAGTACTGGATATTCTGCTGTTTCTTATATTTAGGATTTGCCTTGACCTGATTTTACTACTACGACATGCAGAAACCTTGATGCAAAAGGAAACTTCCTCAAGAAGAGATTGAAAATCTAACATCACAGCATATAGAAGACTACTTATTTGGAAATGCCGATCGATTGGCCTATGAAAGTCAATTTATTTTCCTATTAACTCAAGCTTTCTTGTTTTCATGATTAGCAAAGTTATTGCAGAGTGCTTTTTTGTTTTCTGAACAAAACACATCTCTGAAAATTCAATAGACCCTTGGATCGAGTTTACATCTGTTATCGCGTCTCTTCCAAATTTGATTTAGGTCTATAGGCAAGGGCTAAACTGTACCATCCTACTACACAATAGCCAAAAGTTCGATATATATATATATATATATATATATATATATATATATATATATATATATATATATATATATATATATATATATATATATATATATATATATATATATATATATATATATATATATATATATATATATATATATATATATATATATATATATAGGCATGGGATAAACACTATCTTTGACTGGTGAATTCAGAACTGCTGCTTGGTACGCACTATTAATTTTCATACTGATAGGCTGATCAAACTTCCATTGTCACCCATGATTTGTATTGTGGGTGTCCATTAGTACTACCAATCTACTGCAGCCAGGTACAATTAGTACGGACATGTACTAATCAGCGTCGCCTCTGCATCCTAATTATGCAGTGAACTTGCCGCTGATCAATTACAGTTCTGAAACAAGACGCCCCGCCTCGCTGCCACCATCGTTGCCGCAAGGTACGTTCACCGGAATACTGGAGTGTTGATTTTTTGGTAAAAAAATGTGTGCGCTAATTTGACTTCTTTTGCCCCAAAGTTTGATACTCTAATTTAAGCCTCAATCTTGTTTTATATTTTGAGACAAGAAACCTGTTTCTGTTACTGCCTATTTTGTTCGGCCCTCAAATTTTTCTGAACTCACTTTCTCTAAAACTGACGGCGTCGCTGCCTCAGCTGCTTGACGGTGTGCAGTGTTCATCTCGCACCTGGGACAGCCATCTCGTGCCTAGACATCGCTGGCGTTCCTCACGCCTTGTCTGCCTGCGGTGTGCACTACTAATTCTTGTGAAATTCTTTTGAACCGTCCAATGCTTCACTGTTGTTTAAATTGAATTCTTGAGGAAGAACATGAGCAACATACCACATATTTGCAGATTGTAGAGATGTTTAGAGGCTGATCTGGGATAGAAGAGATTGTATCAATCCCAGAAAGACGAGAATGATGGCTGGAAGGCAGGGCGTTGTTGGATGGATGGGAGAGTGAGAGAGACAATCGTTAAACTATCACATGGTTGTGCATATGCACTATATATTAAACTGACAATCGTTGTTTTTCAGGTTCAGGTTCGATATGTCAGGGCTGAAGTACGCTCCTGAGTTAAAGAAAGACCTTGAGAGACTCTGTAGGTACGGTGCTATTGTTAGTGTGTTGTTGTCAGTACTACTCCAATACTTTGGTGTGTGGTTGCATAGTACTCCAATACTTTAGTGTGGGGTAGTAAAAAATGTATTCATGGTGGGAAAGCATCAGTCGTTCGTATTTGCAGAATAGGGAAATCAATAAATATTACCATTAAGAAAGCATGCATGGTATAGTGAATACTTAGTATACCAGTCATATTTTCTTGTCAACATGCACCTATTTGGAGGCTTATCTGGTATTATTGGAATCTGGTAGAACTGTGTTACTACTAAGAATTGAATATTTTTAGTCGGAGTACTATTTTAATGATCAATCACAATGTTGGACGCGACCACCTACTTATTCCCGAGACTTTAAGTCTTTGGTGGCTTAAGCACAATATGCCCGGCATATGTTCTACATCTGCGGCATGTAATGATCCTACTGGCATTTCAAGAGGTCTTGTAAATACAACACTCTTCCAAAGTATTTCCAAGTAAGTGTTCACCTTGTGAGATTTATTAAATGTTTTAGATATCTCGCTTGTGAATGCTCATCGGTAGCTAATATCCTGAGTATTTTGATGACGGGTTTAGGTCCGGACGGTTATTGAGCCGGCATTGATCAAATAGTTGACAAAGAAGGAACTGAAATGAGGTTATTGAGCCTGCATTGAAGAATTTTGGTTGATGAGCTGATATCTGACCAAAAACTCAAGAACTAGAAGCAACCCTCACATCCTTTTTCTGTAATCGGTATGTTCTCGGTAGCAAGCCTGTCATCCTTTTCTATCCACATGAGGCTTACTGTTTTTTGTACTCATTGTCACCAATCAATAAAACATTGTGTATTCGTTGCATATGGTGAATGGCCTTCTAGATTTGTGAGTTCATAGGTAGTTATACAACAGCAGAGCCATGTTCTAAAAACAGATTCGAGCCTTTCCATGGTTTGGAGTTGGGTCCCGACGAAACGTTCGAGCGCATGAAATCAGTTCTTTTCAAGAATGCAACTGCTTTTTTTCTCACAAGTATCTTCAGTCTAAGAAAATAAGAAAAGTGAACTTACATGATTTATTTAAATTACTAAATAACTTACTAGATAATGTATATTTCCGTTCGAGCATTCCAAAAACTGAATGACACTCCATTAAGCTGTAGGATGCATAAGGTAAGCGAAATATAGGAAGCCCAGACATCTGTAGTAATACCAGAAGTGGAAGAACAAGGGCAAGAAAACATTTAAAAGGGCGAATTATAGGCGGAAAAAGATTCACGTGGTTAATAGTTCATGTTTTGCACCAAGGAAGCACAGAGGAATGGAACCAAAGAGAAATGAGTGAGCATACACCTTTGCTAGATTTTATGAACTGAACTAATATACAAAAACACATGTTGTTATCTTGGTGCATGTAGTTATTTAATTTAACAACTTGAATTCCACATGAAGCGTACTGTACTGGACTTCTTTGGGCTTTACATCTGCTCATATTCCATAATTTGGATCAAAAATGAAGCCTATGTGTATGTATAAAGCATTTGCATTATACTAATATATTGTGTGTGTGTGTGTGTGTGTTTGTTGTTTTTAATGCCAAAGGTAAATCTGAACCTGCTCATGACCACGGTGAGGATTTCTCTGGTGGACTATCGCTGGCAAGGTTGGCATGGGAGTAGGCCCGTACCATGGGTTCGTGTGGCTGGAGGACCGTGGCCAGTGCTGCGATTGCCTGATGTCCATGTGGAGCATAGCTCGGCATTAGGTGATATCCTTCTATGATAACCTAGCTGTACACAATTTCTTCAAAGAAAATTAAGATTGATATCAAAGTTGAGATTTGCAATGTAGTTTACCACTAACCTTCTTAAGTACTTCCACTTAACCATATAGTTTACCACTAACCTTCTTAAGTACTTCCACTTAACCATCATGATTGCCGACTAATTTTTGTGTTCATGGTTATATTTCAGAGAACCGGTTCAGATAAATGCGAACACTGGTTGGGGGTTCTAAGAAGGATGACCCAAAATGGGAGCATGACAGACACCATGGTCCAGGAAATAAGGGGGAATCCCGTGGTGTCTACTATGCTTTCAGAAATCCTATGCAGTCAGGGAGATTCCTTCAGATTTTTGCATGATGAGCAGGTAGCTGTAAAGGGTCGTTGTGTCTACTATGCTTTTCAGAAAGGTGAGTGCATTTGTGAAGCTTCCTGCAGAGTTTCACATGATGAGTAGGTAAATGTGCTGCTTGTGCATTTACCAAGTAGTTATATAGGAGAGCACACATTCAACAGACTACATAGCTTGTGCTAATTTCCATGATAAGTTTTATCGCATATGAACAAGTTATATTGCCAGTTAAGTTATTAATAGAAATTGAGTTGCTTATCATTGAGTAAAAGACGTTCCTTTAGAGTATTTATAGTTTCATACTAATACTTTATCAAGGTGATATGCCGAAGATTTGTGATTATCAGTTTATCACTGTATGGCCTTTACATTGCTTTGTTCATGTCTATACATGTACTTAACTTGGATGAGCCATTAACTGCAAAATATATTTCATGAACTCCGTAGCAGATATCTCGATTCAAAGTAACATAGCCAGAGATGTTAACATTTGTTGTTGGAAACACAATCACTAATTTTTTTATTGCATTTGAACTAGATATGGTTGTATCTTAGAGATTGTTGCTTTGGACAGGATTTACTATATTTTTGCAGCAGGCTACATGCTTCTCTGAATGACCATTTAAGGAGTGAACATGAACTGTTGATGAATATGTTCCATGCTCCATGGGGAGGGAACAAGGATTGATTTTCGCCGGGAGTAGGGAGAGTATGCTGAGTTACTTCTATAGTGCTATGGTTCACAAACTGTAAGTTGGTGATCTATGAAATATCTTTGTTGTTGCTTTAAGGGGCTTCCTGAACTACTTGATTGTGAAACAAGTCACTACGTACTGCTCAGATGAATTGTATGGATGGTACCACCGTCCAAGCTGTAGAAACTCCTATCCCTGAATTTCTATTTATTGGAACCATTAGATCTATTAGTATTTTATAGTCATTATGTTTCTACAGAGGCTATGTGAAGCAAAGAAACTCCTGTCCCTTTTAAATTTTAATTAATCCATGTAAAGTACTACATGTCAGTAAGGAGCTGACACTCTTGGACTATGAGAAATTATTGACATTTGGTAATGAAAATAGTATTCTACAAGGAATACTATCGACAAGGATTCAAAAAGGACCAGATGCCACGGTAGTGGTTGTAATATTAGTTGAGATGAATCTGAAAAAATTTAGTTGAGATGTGGAGATATGATGGATTTTGCAACAAAAAAAATCCAGTAAATTTTTGCTATACAGAACATATCGGTGTGCATGTACTGATTGCACTTGCTTCATGGCGCAATACATTTATCCTGCTACGAAAAATGTATTCTTTTTTATTAGAGAAGGGGGTTCCAAGGCAGAGATAGTGAGTAGAAGAAAAGTTATCTACCATAAAAGACGACAAGGTCACATGACATGCACCGATTGCATTTGCTTTATGGCGCAATATGTTTATCCTTCTATTAAAAATATATTTTTTTATTGGAGAAGGGGGCTTCAATGGCAGAGATAGTAGGAAGAAGAAAAGTTATCTACCATAAAAAAAGGTCACATGACATGCACGATGATCCTAACGTTACATGTTATACATGTTTTTAAAGGTGAGGGTTTCAACAAAAAAGGAGATGTCTCGCTATGGCAGGAAAACGAGTAGTAAGGGAAGGGTCCGGCAGAAAGAAGAGAGTGCGTCTTGTGGTGGGGGTTTTTGGGTTGAGACCACGTGTTGGTGATAACAGTCGGATAGTCTGGATAACCATATTTCTCCTCCAAAGTAATGCTACATCTACGGGAAGTTCTTTTACGGGTTCAATGGACTATCGATTTTAAGATCAGGAAAGGATGGGGCCAACCCCAGCTGGAAATCAGGGGGAGAAAGATTAGTTTAAAGGAGATTTTCTAAAACTCTTGTAAGTGCGTCTAGGATTATTATCTCCTTCATATATAGGATGTATTTAAGGTAGTCCAGATGGATAAATTTTATGAAGACAAATTCATTCTTATGCATTGTGGCCCGTAGCAACGCACGGGCGTTTTACTAGTTTGCTTAGTTTCTTAGGATTAACGTGGAGCCATGTATGTTGCATTCAATTAGTAAATATAAGATAAAATAGCACTTATGTCCGTTTGTCAAACTACTGGCTCTTTTGGTGAATGTAGGACTTCTTTGTTGGGCGTGCCGCCGGTGTCGTTCCTCTTGGATGGATTGTCTCATGGAAATGACGTGCAGCTGCAATGAAAAACATCGGCTTGGATATTGTTTAGAGCAAACAACAGCGCGCATTATGCTGATGATGTAGCTGGTAGAGAAGAGGCTCTTCCTACCGTCTAAAAGACTATAGCCTCGCTCGTCTCCTAAGCCAAACCTCTGCCTACGTGTCTGCCAAAGATACAAACTGCCAATCACTGACCTCTAGCTCAAATTTCCAATGCATCCCATTTCTGAAACATACACCATTCAACTACCAGCGCCACTTATCTGTGTTGATCATTTTCGCCCTCTCCATATAGGCTTATCCATATTCTACATCGTTGCCATACACACCTCAATTGTTGTTTCAAGCATTGCTTCTGCTGTACAAGAAAACTAGTTATTTATAGTCAGGGTGTAAGAGTAGAATTCATTTCTTCACCAAACTTCACCTGTCCGCTTCTTTATTTTCTTCCTTCAAGTGGAGCCGTAGTAATCGAGGAACTAACACGCCTAATAGCATCTACAGCCCGACCTAGCTAAGCCCCCCCACCCCAGCGTGTCCGGACGGATCGACAGAGAGTGCCCCCTCCCCCCCCCCCCCTCCAAGAAAAAGATAATGCTACTCATGCAACATACTAGCAACAATGTAGATCAATACAACAACAAACAAACATAATTGATACTAGTAAATTGACGTAATTCTTGCAACCAAAAGATATCCTAGTTCATTGTCGGATAGGATAGGACAGGACTAGATTCACCTTAAAAATGTATAAAGTAGACACAGACGGAGAACTACAGTGGAAACCACCGTTGCCTCACCGCCCCGTTCCCCTTGCGGTCGGCGGTGCCGCTGTACCCATCTGTTTAGGTAACCACGGTGGGAGGGGTGGAGTCATCATCGTCGAAGCCTACAGAAGACATCTTGCTGGCCATTCGTGGACCACGCGCGCCTGCTCCTTCGCAAGCCAGGTGGCCTTGGCTTTGGCCACCACATCCTCCGCTGCCCCACGCTCCGACTGCTCAATGGTGAGCCGGAGCGCCTTATCGTTCTTAGTGTGGAGACGACGTGCATCGGTCTCCGCCATGGTGAGCGGGCAGCGGAGGACCGCCTCGAAGAGCTGGTCTTCCGAATCAATCGATGCACGCACGTAGGACGGGTGGGTGGACATTGCTTCATCTGCTGCCGGCCTCTGCCTCTCGCGGCGTCGAGCGCACGTCTCGAATTCTGACATCCAGAGGGGCCGGCGTACCTAGAGGGTTGTGGAGCGCCATTAGCAATGCAGGCACGATGGGTTGGCGCATTCATCTGCACTGCATCGCCTGGTGACGACGGTCAATGTGGAGCTAGAGCTTCTGCTTTCGTCGCTATCCAGCCGTGACTGGCGGTACGCAATGCAGATGACAAGCTCTGCCTCGTCGTCGGCCGCCTCCGCCTCGCACAACAACGACTTCCAATTGACTTCAATGTAGCAGAGGAACATAAGTCATGGGATGTTGAGCTGTCGAAGCCCTACCTAAATAGGCGCTGCCTGGCGAAGGGACGGGAAGCTGGATTCAATGTGGCGTAGCGGCCAAAGAAGGCTTCACGGTTGCCGCATTGGTATTGAAGTTGTGCCACCCACTCGTCCAATCTCGTTGCTCTAACCGGCATCAATGTCGTGGAGTCTCGTCCGCTCTAGAGGGTCACTGACCGGCATGAATGCGCGGCAATCACTTTGTACGGAAAAGGGCTTTTCGCTCATAGTGGGTTTAGGGTGGGACAGGGGTGAAAGAAGCGTACGGTGCTGCGGTCCGGACGTCCGCATAGCCCCCATGGTTTGCATCCGATTTACGAGAATATAGACATCCGGACTTGTCCGTGGACCAATGGGCTACTGCGTTGGATGACAACCTGCGTTCGGACCACTCTGTCCCAGACGGTTGTAGACGGTTTGAGGGTCCGCGTTAAAGATGCCCTATGGACTGCAAAAGCCGAGAAGCGCATATATAATTTTTTTTGCTGATAGAACAGTGATCCTCACAAGGCTAACAAATTTGAAGCTAATAAGCATCTACCGTGTTCAACTTATAATGTCATCAAGTCATGTAACGAAGCACCTCTGAACATGTCAAATACCTAGACAACTAATAAGTGCATCTGTTTATGATGCAGATGGTAACCAAGGTCCATCGTCAATCAGTGTGCAATTAGGAAACCACAGGAAGTCAGAAGATAATGGATTGTCTTGTACTTTTTTATTCAGGCAATTGATTGTCTTGTACTTTCCTGTGAGGTAACTAATACTCCCTCCGATAAAAAACAAGTTTCGGGGTTTGAGTTCAAATTTATTTTGAATCAGAGGGAGTATATTCAAGTCAGGTGAACTAAAGCTGCATTCGTGCTGATTCACAATCGACGACTCTTCCTACAGCAGCCCCGTGACCTGCAGTATCTATCTGTAAGAGTGCAGCATTAGTTCACCTGAGTGGGTGTACCTCGAGGAACATGGGGAGGCGCGGTCAGATTGAAGAGGACGGTGGCTGCGGAGGTAGGGACGAGAGGTTGAACACGGGGTGGTAGGTAGCATTTTTGGTAGAGGGATCGATGGAATTTTTTTGGTTCAGGCTTTTTAAGGTAGAAACTATCCTATGGTTAAATATACGTGTCTTTCCTTTTGTTTTTTCAGGGAACATGTCTTTCCTTCATTTTTTGGAGTAAGGGCACTTTCCCTAAAAAAGGGAACTTGTATTTCTTTTGTTATTAACTAAAAAAACGACCTTGTTCGCGGCGCGGGTGGCTCTCAGGCACGGCGGTGAGCTTCTCGCGGAGAACAACGGTGTTGTTGATCTGATACGGCTTGGACGGCTCCGGCACGTTGCTGCATCGCCGGCGTGGCGTTGTGCGCTTGAGGGCGACGTTCTGCTGGCATGGGCACGACAACGTGGATCTCCTTGGCGTCGTGCTGACCTATGGGGCAGGGGATGGGGGAGTTGAGATCCGAAGTCCGCGGCTGCTCTCTTTCGGGTGCGTGATGTGCCTATGCTTCGGATCCACGACGGCGGACGGCGCAGCGGCATGCGCTGGCCGGATCTGGGCCGAGCGCTGTTCTTGCTGGTGTTCCCGTGGATATACTAGTACTCTAGTACACGTCATAGACCACCATGGTTGCAGATCGGAGGGGGAAAGCGGTTTTGGTGGGTCTGTGTGACGCGGCGGTGGCCTCGTTCTAGACTGAGGTGGCCATCGAAAGTATTACTTGAGGGTTCCGACCTTCGTATTCGGTGGCTGGCTTCGGTGGAGAATGCAAAGTATAGATGAAGGCTTGACCCAGAGGAATGGTTGTGCAGCTTGCACATCGCATGTGGCTGCTGGGATCGTTGAAACGTGATGGCGACAACACATGTGGCACTTTGATGGTGGTGCTACTCGAGCTTCGGGGTGAAATCCTAGGTACAACCCGAGTTGGTTATATTGTTACCTTGATGAAGGCATTGCTCGGACATGCTCGGACTGATTCTTTAGGGTGAAAACTTCGATTCTGGCCTTGGATGGTTGGATCCGGTCACGGCGGTGATTGAGCATCGCTTCCTTCTTGAAGGCGTTGTTGTTAAAGATACATCTTTGTCCGTGTGGTGTCATGAGATGGTTGATGCGGATATGGTCATTTTTGTGTAGTTTGCCCACCGCGGAGATTTTGTTTTTGCCTCCATATAGCTTTCGTCTTATATGACTTTGCTATTTGATGGCATGTTTTTGTGTGCGTGTTGATGTTGGCTGTGTGCATCCTAACTATGCAGAGGCCGGGTGTAGGCTCATTGTGTTTTGTATCCCCTTGATGCTTCATTTTGAGTCAATAAAATCCACCCGTTATCAAAAAAATGTATTCTTTACATAAGGGCAGTGATGTGTAATTTTTATTTATCCCAGTTGTTAAAGAAAACATTGTCTTGTTCTGATCATGTCTCTTTGTCTATAAAATTAAAGGTTGGATATGTCTATTTCTTGTCAGAATTTCTAGCCTATTTGCCTTTTTCCTAGTGAGCCCTTCAATACCTGTATATAGTAGAAAGGTTTCTTCTTTGCAAATCAGTGCATAAATCAAATTTGAACATCAGCTTTTTAAACATTTTGGTTGTGGACGGTCCTGCTCACCAGCTAGTAGCAACCTCTGTCCGCCTTGCCGGCGAGAAGGGTGCACGCGCTTTACTTACCAGAATACAAGCTGCATTGTGAGGATCACTTTACGTGTGCATCTCATTGTTTTTCTTTAGTAGTTTAGATTGTTTACCACATGTGTGTTCATCTTCCATGGTTTGACTCATACATGCAAACACAAGTGTGTGCTTTGGTGCTGCTAGCATCAAACCTCACGCAACAAATTAAGCATCGGAGCATCCCAGGTATAGATGACTAATCTAGCTCTTGAGGTACATATGGTTTGTTTGGTCACCGTTCTATTCCTATTGTGCCTGCTCCGGAACATCCTTGGAATTTGCCAGGAGGTTGTGTAATAGTTCTCCTAATGAGGATGAAAGCTTGCTTGGCCAGGGCACCGAGTCATCTTGATTAGGTATACGAGGTGTTTGATTTTGAGTGCCTGAACGTGTGCGCGGAACGGTGACAATAACTTGGATGATGATCAGCAGAAACAACAGCTCAACAAAGTTCATGCTGCAGCCGGTCATGGAGATGCTACACCTGCCATCTCCAATACCAACCCTTCACTTGTCTGCTACGCCAAACGTATGTCCACTCGCTGCCGAGACGAGATCCACTATCATCCTGTAGCTTTTTCGGCGGCCGAAAAGAATCTGGTCTTTTCTGAATGAATCACCTCCAACTCAAGTTTCCAATGTATCCCATTTCTAAAAGACGCCCCATTCAACCGCCAGTACTATACATTGCCCCGGCAATTTTGGCATCCCATAACTTGTTCGTATTGTATGCGGTTGTCTTCCACACATATGTTGTAGTTTCGAGCAATGCTTCTGCTGCATGAGGAAGCTAGTTATTTATAGATATACAGTGTAAGTTGAGACTTCATTGCTTCACCAAACTACACGTGTCTAGCTATTAATTTTCTTCCTTCACCTAACTATTAATAACATCTCTTACGTGCCTCCAGTATGTGCAAACCTTGACATGTCACAATTTGGGACCCATCAAGGTTGTGAAAATAGGGTTCTCAAACTTAGAAACAAACCGAATATTCCCCAGTGCTTCTCTGTCCATTCCCTGCATGTGAAGCCTCTTTCTCCTTGACAAGCTTGATTTCTCTTCAAAATATGCTGCTACAGTGTGTCATGTGAAGCCTCTTTCTCCTTGACAAGCCTGACTTCTCTTCAAAATATGCTGCTATACAGTGTGGGTGCTCTTATAGGCTTACATTTCAGCTGCCTAGCCTGAATGGTTTTGGCTAAAAGAGAAAAGAAACAGTATTTGTTGTTGAACATTCACAAACTTCTTAGGGTTTATTAATTTTCACCTTGGATGCCCACAATAGACATCGGACCAAACATGTGTATACATCAACAAATGTTTAAATCCAAAAGATTGTGGAAATATCAATTCATCATTACACTGATCATCATAGACACAAAAATGATTACTTTGGTTTTATTCTGGATGATTTCTTGTTTGGTTTAATTGTTCAAGGTAATATACAATAATAAGTAGATGTCTCTATAAAAGAATCCGGTGGGGGTGAATAAGGGTGTTCTTCTTTCTAATCGTGTATTCTTCCTCGTGTTTTTGTATTACATCAAAGTTGATGCATCAGATATAGAAGCATAACACCTACCACACCCATGGACACATCGCAACTACCATTACATCACCAGAATGTCTCATTGATCGCATAGTAAAACATTAGCCATTGCATCGCCTGATAACATTCATGAGCAGAGCAAAAAGCACCTACTACTCACTGGAATGCTGGTATATGCAATGCTGTGAATGGGCAGGCTAGATAGCCTGGTTGCCACTATTCCATTGCTCGGCCTCGACATCATCCTCATCGTTCTTGGTGGTGGCATGCCTTGCTGGCAGTACACCTTGGCAGCGGCCTGTGACAGCTATCATTGTGGAGGTGGAGGCCGATGGACAATAGGGAGTTGATGGGGTGGTTGTCGGGCCTCGCCATGCTTGTACCAAATATGCGTCACCTCAGCGCCACATGATGTGGTCGCACCCACAACGAACAATGCAGGTTCATTAAATAAGATTGGATTCAAATCCGTAACAATTAACAGACAAGTTGTAGAAATTAGTAGTAGACTCATTACTGCACTATGGCGATGTGGCACTGGTTGTCAGAAGCATGACGATGACGATTGATCCAGTCAGTGGTACTGCTGCAATTCCACGAGAGGGTACGCATCCTACATGCAAAACGGTTGTGTGGTATAACGTGGACTACCTACCAAGTACCAACTAGAGAAACATGATCCTCTGTCCCTATATCAGAGTGCATCCCAGGATTGGTCTGTAGCTCTTCGTAGCTCTACGCCTCTCGTGCGCCAGCCAGGTCTTTGCTAACGTGCTGCCATGCGTTTTGCTTTTTCACGTGTTAAGGGGACGACTATTTACGCGCATGACCATGGCTTCTTTCATGCCGTTGATGTATATAATATGGATTACCAATGTATAACATATCCGTGACGGGTGCTAGCTGTTGGGGTCGAACCTCTCTCTCTCTCTCTCTCTCTCTCTCTCTCTCTCTCTCTCTCTCTCTCTCTCTCTCTCTCTCTCTCTCTCTCTCTCTCTCTCTCTCTCGGCTCAATCTCGCATGAATAGAGAAAGAAGAAAGGAGGGACACAGGTGTTTTTTCTGCAACGAACGCCCGCTGCTCTGACAGCCTTTCTTGAGCTCAAACTTCGGCACCCACACTTGTTACAATGATCATCGCGGCAGCTTTATACCAGGGCCAGCACTGGGACACGATCCACAAGCCTCTACCCCACACGCGCACGTGATCCAGCCGCTCTGGCCAAGACTGCGACGCGCTCCCACACGCGCGGGAGACGGCAAGCCCTCAACAGATCACTACGAGCACCCCGCCTAGATCGCCTTTAAACATGGTCCTACACTTGCACGTCGGGTGCACACACACACACACACACACACACACACACACACACACACACACACACACACACACACACACACACACCACCATGTACGCATGCACACACGCACAATTGCCACAGTCTCGACGCGGTGACGGACCGGCGCCCGGCTCAATCAGCGCAGGCACACTGGTCACAACCACCGTGCCTAATTCCAACACTTGCCTCCATGTTTGGTTGCATTGTTATTTCCTATGATCAGATATCTCGGCCGGCACGTACATTGGTAATCCATATTATACATCAACAAAACTACAATGTCGTCGGGCACTTATCTCTCCGTTGTCCATATTATACTGAGCCCGTACATTGGTAATACATATTATACATCAACGGCAAGAAGCAAGCCACGGTCTTCCCTTATACATCAACTATAATGTCCTCAGGCACTTCTCTCCATTGCATGCCCTTAAAACCTCTTTGTCCGTGTCATGCTCGTTTTCTCACAAAATGTGTCACTACAATGTGGATGCTCTTACACGATTACCTTTATGCAACGGAGGCTGAAAGGTGTTGGCAAAATGGAAAAACTAACCTTTTTGACCGAACTAACCACCGTGAACTTCTTGGAGTTATTGATTTTCACTTTGAAACGACCACAACCAAAAATAGATGCTGAACCATACACATGTATAGATCAACAAAATATCTTAATTCAAATGGTTGTAGAAATGTCAATTCATCGTTCACACTGGTCAACATATAGTAAAAAATGTTTCTTTTGATTTGATTTTGAATGATCACGTATTTAGTTTAATTATGCACCACATTATATGTACTCACCAGGTGGTGCCACAACTAGTATCTTTGATCGAAGGTTCATGATGATTTCGCTTGCTTCAGGGTGAGGCGGACTATATCACTAATCTTTTTGCTTCAGATTGTTGCTTGCTCATTCTTTTAGCAATGATGTTGGCTTCAATAAGAGCCATGAGACTGTGCATATGCTCTACTTACAAACCGAAACAGCACATCCCTGAGCATATGTGAATTAGGACTATCTTCTAGTGGAGCTGGACCTGTAGTGAGTAGCTCCAAGAAGTCAAAACTTGACTATGTTTTCTTTCACTTACTCAAATTTCTAATGTCTCTCACTTCTAAAATATGCCCCCATTAAACTGATGGTTCCACTTATATTGTCGGACATTTTCGCTCTCTTCATGGACTTGTCCATATTGTACGCATATATCATACACTTTTGTTTTCGTTCCGATAATTGCTTCTCCTACATGAGGAAGCTAGTTATTTATAGACATGGTGTGAGCGCGGACTTCATTACTTCACCAATGTTCACGTGTCTACCTTTTTTATGTTCTCCTTTAAAGTGTAGCCATAGCTATCAAGGAATTAACATCTCTAAGACGCATCTGATATATAGCCTTGACCTCGTCTTTGTGATGAAAAATGGGTTCGTAGTCTTAGAAAACTAGAATGTCCCCCCTTTCTATTTCCTGCATGTAATCCTCTTTCTGCTTTAAAAGCTCGTTTTTTGTTACAATATTTCGGTACACCCTGGGTGCTCTTACATTTTTTTCGACAAAGGGTGCATTTTATTTGTTCAAAATGAAGTATCAAGAGGATACGAACACAATGAGCACACCCATCCTCTGCATAGCTAGGATGCACACATCCAACACCAACGCACTCACGCGAGAACACACCACAAAATAGCAAAGTCATATAAGACCAAAGCTATATGTAAGCGGAAAAAAAATAGAGCAATCAGATCCACAATCAGCAAACTACATCAATGACCCTATCCGCACCAACGATCTTATGACACCACACAAACAACGAGATTTTGCAATAGCAACGTCTTCAAGAAAGGGAGCGACGCTCAATCGCCGTCGTCACCGGATCCAACCACCAAGGTCGGTATCTAGGTTTTCACCTTGAAAAACCAGTCCGAGCATATTCGAGCAGTGCCTTCAACAAGGCGACGCCGTAAAAAAAATCGCCATTGCTAGGCATAACCAACCTGGTCACCTAGGCTTTAGCCGCGGAGCTCGAGACCGGGTGCTCAAGAAGCACCGCCATCAAATCAGTCATGTGTTGTCGCCGCCACTTTTCCACGATCCCAACAGTGACATGCGATGTGTGACCACCGCCGCTGCACCACCACCCCTCTGCATCAAGTCATCGTCTATAGTTTGCATCTCACCGGTGAAGTCAACCACCGGATATGGAGTGAGAAACGTTCACGATGACCTTTCCGTGGCCACCACAATCCACTGTGAGGCCGCTACCGGGATGAGATACCTAGACGCCGACGGAGCCCAGCAGGAAGCATAGCATTAAACCTTGGTGTAGCAGCCACACCGACGACGGCCGCCGGATCCAATCCAGGGCGCCCCACCTCCATGACGGGCACAAATCGCCATTTCATGGAGCGAGCAGACCGAGCTAGGGTTGACAACCATCGTGGGAGGCAGGGTTCGAATCTGGCACACCACTGGATACTTGGGTGTGCGTCCAGATCCAACCGACCTCTGTCGCAACCGGAGCAATGGCGGCCGCCGTCGCACCTTCTCTGGCCACGTTAGATTTGGATGGGAACAACACAGAAAGGCACATCCGTCTGCCGCCGGGGTGGACGAGAACTCGCACGCGTGCAAAGCTAGCCATCAACCAAGCACACATACAGCTTGATTGTTTTGCTGCCTAGCAACACGCAGCGTGAGCACGTTGAGGATCGATTCAAACTTGATGTGCCCTCAAGATCCAATCTCATTGTGACGTCGATATCTCATGAAGAACAGCCATAAGTAGGGACCCCGCCGCCGCCGTCAGTCGCACTAGCTTCGCCGGCGGCGTCCTCCGGTGACGGCGGTAGGGAAAGACGGGAGGAGAGGGGGTTAGGCGGATGGGACGGCGACGCCGCCCATGTCGCCCACGAAGAGCGAAGCGGGTGCTCTTACATGCTTACTTTCAATAGCCTGAATGGTGTTCGCTAATATGTAAAAAAGACTTTTTTTGATTGAACTAATAACCACAAACTTCTTAAGGTTTATTAATTTTCATCTTCGAACACCCATAGACAAATAACCATCAAATGAAATATGTGTATAAATCAACAAAAATATCTGAATCCAAATTTAGTTCCTTCGATTTGATTCTGAATACTGCTTACTCCATTTAATTATTGACAATACTATATGTAGTAACCACATGTCTTGGGAGACACCACCTAACAAGTTAATCAGGTGGGAGTCAAGATGTCTTTGTTTCTAATCATATTCGCCCTTATCTTTAATAGATGACCCGTTGCACCATTGGTGCAGAGACCATCTGCTCCTCATAAGTTAAGTGAATTATTTGAAATATGAAATGAAAATTAAGTGAACTATTTGAGGGGACGAAATGTAGCCATCGGTGGTAAGACCAACTATAGCTAAGATTTAGGTGAACTGTTTGAAGGATATTTCTCACGAATGGTTTGCAAGTCATTATGGTCGTATTGAGTTTTCATCAGCCATTAAACTCATTAAGCTAGGCGTGAAGGGCGGCCAACCAGCTATACCACGTGGCGCAAGCTGGTTGGCCGTGGCGAGAAATCTTTTGAAAACAAAATAGATAAAGGTGTGGATTATTTTTTAAATGTATTTTTTCTTTTTAGATAGAGGTGAGGACCTCCAGTATTTTTTAAATGGAGGGTTATGCAAAGTGGCACTAGCTGGTAGGCCGCGGTGGTAATTTTGTTTTTTCCCTTTTTTAGATGAAGCTGAGGATTTTTTTTCTGAGACGTTTTTTTTGACGGAGGCGAGACTCTATATAGTTTTTTAAATGGAAACGTGCGCACGGCTTCCTCTCAAGCGGTGCCATAGGGTGGCGTCCCAACCACTAGTGTATATTTACCACCAACGGATAATTTGCACATATCCTTCTTTGGCCAACCAGGACAACCCAACAACCGGGTTAACAGAAAAGCCGACCACTACTCGCATGCTACATGATGTGAGCCATCAGAACCGTGGACTCCTACTCAGAACAACTGAGGCAACTCAAAACCATACGATAGACGACAACATCCAAATACTGGGCAGACATCTGAAAGCACGGCATCGGCGGTCAAGGGGATGCAATGACAAGAGGCCGTGGTACAACCCGGAAGCCGCCATGCACGAACGAAACGTCCCAGTAGGATGCGACCGACGTGCATGCCGAGCCGGGTGCTCGCGCATGCCCGGCGTGCTTTGGGTGTGAGCCCAGAGTTCCAGCTATGATCTGGTTGGACTGGGTTTATTGGGGTGCATTCCCGGACTTTCAAAACCTTCTTTATGAAGTCATCAATACGGACAAAGCAAGCATACAATCTACTCTGCCTCCATTAGTTCATTGTTTTACATACTAACATGGCACATGGAATCTTAATGGAGAGGGGATAGTTAGAAGAAGCCACCATCACTCTGTTATTCGCAAAACATAATGGTGGTTGATGCCAAACATACATTACACCCTCAACTAGTTGGGTGCCCGTGCGTTGCCACTGGAGAACAAACTGAGACATAGAGAACAAACTTTGACATCAGGATAGTGATCAAAACATCATATAATTTGCTGACATAGAGATATTGAACAAAACATCATCTAATTTGCAATGTGTACGCCAGACACGGCTCATGAGTGTGTTGCGATAGGTATCATCTTATATACCTAAAAATTAAACAAAATCAAGGCAACTCATACTCAAATTTCAGGGCACATATTTATCGTCACGATTCATTCTAAAACATGGGTATCATTAGTTATGTTCATGACCACATAACTAATATTTCCACTTATGAAGATAAATAATTGCCCAACTCCATTATAAATGCTCAC
The DNA here is from genome assembly GCA_021437245.1 of Aegilops speltoides. Taxonomy (NCBI): domain Eukaryota; kingdom Viridiplantae; phylum Streptophyta; class Magnoliopsida; order Poales; family Poaceae; genus Aegilops; species Aegilops speltoides. Next base: position 21,676,966 of record CM038141.1, read on the forward strand.
ACTCACGATACCCACAAGATAAATAAACATGATTCACCCATAAGATAAATAAACATGAAAAAAATTCACCAATGACCCTGGAAGTGGTTGTGTTGTCAGGATTGTGCTCTTCGCTCCACTATGAGAGAATGGCAACACCTTCGCCTCAAGCTGAACCTAAAAAGCAGCACCAGACTGGAATTTATGATGTAATATAAATTGTTTTACTTCCATCCTAAACGGCTGCCAACTAACATGATCAACACTGCAGCTCACAGCTTGTGGAAAAATTAATCGAAATACAACAAGCTAGGTTCAGGTATGGGAACCTGCAGACTAACCTGATCATTTGTGTTTTCCCGATTGACATAGAGTTGCCTGTATTACCACCACTTGTGGCAATGAAGCAATGGCTCTAATTGTAACCACAAGTAAAAGGAAGAAATTTTAATACATAACTCTCAGTTCGAATTCTCTTACCACAAGTGTATTTTGTTCTCATTATCTAAATCTACTATTTTTGGTACATATATGAGTACACAGTACAGTCCTTGGCTTGAAATTATTAGGTCTGTTTGGAAAGATACACCCAAAAAGAGTTTCTACTGAATTGCGTGATCAAAAGATGGGAATGAGGGGCAACATAAAATGGATGGCGAAATGAAGATTATTCAGTACATGTGAACAAAGAGTCGAGGTCGAGCCAGACAACTTGTAAATTTGTATATGAACAATTACAATCATAAGAAAAGAAATATAATACGGAAAATTCGAATCTGAGCTCGAGCTCATCTGCACCTGCGCTCACAAAAAAAATCAAAATAAATATTAGATAAATTCAAAAAATTCCAAAAAAAATTTGGCTGGTGGAAAATTTGATGCGTGAGGTATGCTCCAATTTTCAAAACATTTGGACTTCTGTGCAGCTCTCAGGAAAAAAGACAAATCGAAGGTCTGTAAAAATGTGTACTGTTCATATACTGTTCTGGTCTGATTTGTCTTTTTTGCTGAGAGCTGCACAGAAGTCCAAATATTTTGAAAATTGGAGCGTACCTCACGCATCAAATTGTCTACCACCCAAATTGTTTTAGGAATTTTTTGAATTTTTCTGAATTTTTTACGAATTTTTTTTGACCGGGTGCAGATGCACCCGGGCACCGAAAAAGTCCTTTTTTCAGATCATGCAGCTCCATATCCAGTTTTTCATGTATGGATGAGTGTTCTCTTTCCTTTTCTCCTTCGTAAACTTTCATCTAAAAAAGAAGAGTGCTTATTAGAGAAAGTGTCACGAACACATGATATTGTTTCAGTAACTTACCTGACACTTTGAGTGTTCCTACTTGAGAACCAGAACCTAGTTCGTCTATATATATAGGTCTTTAAGGTCCGTATCCTGCTTAGAAGAAAATATAACAGTTCAACTAGGGTGGCATGACAATGTGCATACAAAACTATGCATCTAGTAATTGTTGGGTTGTAACCTTCCTTAGGCGAAACTTTTACAGGGAGAACTCAATCTGCTGCTGAAGATTGCTCACATCTCGCAGAGTCAGCGAACTCAGGTCCTCACCCACGTACTGCTTCATGACGATCTTAATCCCATTGCTCTCATTCTTCATCTTTGACATCTCACTGATAATTTTCTTCATGGAAAAGAAAAGGAATATTATTAGGAAAGGGCCAACGAAATTATTAGGTTTAAACTAAATTGGTGCACCTGCTGGACGTCCATCTCACCAAAGCAAATGATGTAGGCTTTCAGATATCTGTCAAAGATGCTTGCAATCCTGGTGAGGCGGGTAGAATTAAAACCGAGGAGGATGAAGAGAAGATGTTTACGTGCCTTATATCTGTACATCGGTTCAACCACGAAAAAATTACTCAGATTCTCTGAATACCGAATCTTGAAATCAAACCATCACTGCCCAGTGAACGAAAGAAGCGATCAGTAGTAATGGCGATCGCCGAGGCAGCGCCGCCGGTCGTCAATGCAGAGGGTGTAACAGCCAAGGCAGTAGGCGAGGATGAGGAGCGCGAGAGTAGCGGCGTTGGCCCGGACTGCGGCCCTCCAGTTTCTCTTGGCGGTCGCCACCACGTCCACATTGGCACAGCTTGCCTCGGAAGCACGTCAAGGTCCAGATCGTTGCTCCACGCCTGGCAGTCCGCCGTCGTGCCCGGGCCGCTCGTGGTGCCCTTGTATAACATTGTGTTCACCGCCCTGGACCCTCGGTACGCCCTCAGTACTCCGGTGGGATCCTTTGACCTTGGCGAACCCGAGGTCGAGGAACGGCTGGTGCTGGACAGCTCGAGGCTTGAACCACGATGTAAGCCTGGCCGGCACAGGATGGTGGCGTGACGACGATCTGAGTGGGCGCGAGCTTGAAGCACCCCACCTTCCCTTCCTCAAGAACATGCATGCGCGCCTCGCCGCGAACTGATGCTTCGTCATCATCTCAGCGGCCGAGGTTTTTGGGTTGCATACGTGTGTGTGTGTGTTCCATCCCTGCTCAAGGTGGAGGCCTAGCTTCCACGCAGCCGTCCACCACCGCAACGCGCAATCTGGATCGACCCGCCGCCAAAGCTGAGGGCCGAGGGTGCCGTCGTGTTGATGAGTCGGATGATTGAGATCTAAGGCCTGTTCGTAGTCTCACTACTCCACGGACTCCACTCTCGGAGCGGGTGGAGTTTCAGTCGAAAGCAACGGAGCGGAAAAATGGATGCTCCGCCAACTCTCATATTTCTTGGAGCGGTGGATTCCCGAACAGGCACCTAGTAAGCGACCCCATCGAGACGGACGGAGCCACGAACGCAAGTGAGCGAAATGGTTGGGTCTTGGGTCGAGGGACTCGTCAACCTCGATGAAGCAGATGACGCCGTCGGCTAGTAGCATGAGGAACGGCGGAGGTGCATTTTCTCAGAAGCGATGTGGGGAATCGGAGGAGGGAGGAGGTTGCAGGTTGCTGCACGTGGGACGTGGGAGGTGTCCCTATTCCGAGTCGTGGCTGCTTTTTTTTATCGTGGATTTTCTTTCTTTTTCTTTTATCGTGGGGGGAGAGAGGGATCGTAGGAGGGTGGGGTCAAAGGATCGTGGACTGCAGATCCCCCTTAATAGTAGAGATACTCAATAGGCTACTCTTTTTGTTGGTTTAGCCACTAAGTTTTTTTTTAACAGAAACCGTAGAACAATTGTTCTACGGTAATTTCATTAAAAAATAGTTTACAATATATGCAAATTCAAACCAAAGAAATAATCAACCCACTCCTGTTTTACTGAATCCTGAGGCTAACATATTATTAAATCAAATGCTGATCAATCCAACTGAAAAATTGGTCTCAGAATTTAGTTTTCACTCTGTGCAGAAGTAGAAGCAGATCCGTCTTGAGGGAGCTTTTCGACGCTTGGATTGTGGCCTCTTTTGACTTGAAGATTTTACCATTTCTTTGCATCCAGATGTTCCAACGTCCCATATCATCATTTCCATGGCAATAGGAGTAGGCAGAGACTCAAAGCGAGACTTCATAAAAAATTAGACAAACCTCTGTGTCTAGGTCCCAGAATGGACTGCCAGGAATTAAACGCAAAGTCACAATCTCAAAATAGATGCTGAGATGTTACCTCCGTGCTCATTTGACAGAGGGCACAATTATAGGATGGTAAGTGAAATGATCTTCTTTGAAGCATGTTCCTGGTATTGACCCTGTCATGCGGCAAGAGCCAGAAAAAGATCTTGCATCGTAGCATAGTTGCATTCTTCGAGAGTTTTTTGAAAAGCGGAGCAGCTTGCTCACCCTTCGTCAGCTCTTTATACATTTTGATAGAGGAATAGGATGTTCCCTAAGGATATGTCCATCACTAGTAGAAAACAGGGCTTTGGTTCGGGCCTGGCCAGCCCATTAGTCCCGGTTCTTCATGAACCGGGACCCATGGGGGGCATTAGTCCCGGTGCATGAGCCCAGGGGGCCGGCCAGGGCCTCGTGGGCATTCGTCCCGGTTCGTTTGGATCCATTTGTCCCGGTTCTAGGCACGAACCGGCACCAGTGGGCCGTGCTACTAGCCCAAAGCCATTGGTACCGGTTCGTGCCTTGAACCTGTATAGAAGGGGGAATTTAGTGTCGGTTCGTGCCACGAACCGGAACAAATAATTTGCCTATATATACCCATCGCCACGGCAGAGCACTCCACGGTGCTCTGTTTTTTCTGGATGGCGAGGGGAGGGCATTTGGGTGCTCTAGCTCACCTCCTATGCACATGAGGTGTTCGATGAAATGCCTGAGCCACACTAGTTAAGCTTTCTCCTCTGGAAGCTCGACCTCGGAGCTCCATTTTTCCCGAGATTTGTCTCGATTTAGCGGTCCGTCACGGCCCGTCCCCGTTTTCATCGCCGTTGATCGCCCGCGCCGATCTCGTCGCCGACACCATCGTGGTGAGCCTCTTGTTCTTATCTTCTTTCTTATTTTCTTACTTTAGATATATACTTGTCTGATTTTCTTACTTTAGATAGATACTTGTCTGATTTTCTTACTTTAGATAGATACTTGTCTGATTTTCTTACTTTTGACACACATAATTATATATAATGCACGTAGATGAAACGACAATGGATGTATGGTGACAGACACACCTCCAAGTACATTAAGGGCGTGCATAATTTTCTCGAAGTGGCTGAGGCAAACAAGCATAATGGTTTTATGTGTTGTCCATGCCCTAAATATGGGAATACGAAGTCTTACTCTGACCGGAAAATCCTTCACACCCACCTGCTTTACAAGGGTTTCATGCCACACTATAATGTTTGGACGAGGCACGGAGAAATAGGGGTTATGATGGCAGACGGCAAAGAAGAAAAGGACGATGACAATTATGTGCCCCCTAAATATGGTGATGCTGCATCGGGGGGAGCTGCTGAAGATCAAGAGGAACCAGACGATGTGCCCGATGATGCTGCAACGGAGGAAGCTGCTGAAGATCAAGAGGAACCAGACGATGTGCCCGATGATGATGATCTCCGCCGGGTCATTGTCGATGCAAGGACGCAATGCAAAAGTAAAAAGGAGAAGCTGAAGTTTGATCTCATGTTAGAGGATCACAAAAAAGGGTTGTACCCCAATTGCGAAGATGGCAACACAAAGCGGCATACCGTACTGGAATTGCTGCAATGGAAGACAGGGAATGCTGTGCCTGATAAGGGATTTGAGAAGCTACTGAAAATATTGAAGAAGAAGCTTCCAAATGATTACGAATTGCCAGACACTTTGATTTTTAGCAACTGGACTTGCGGGCGGGATAGAGACAACGACTTGGATAATCATTAGAGGAAACAATAGCGCAACTACGTTGATGCTGCAGCCGGCGTGGAGAAGTTCTGCCTACCATCTCAAATACGTCCCTTTCACTAGTCTGCCACGCCAAACCTATGCCTGCTCATGCAGAGATGAAACCCACTGTCTCGCCGTAACATTGGCTGCCGCCACATGGAATCACGACCTTCCTCAACCATTAATTGAATTCCAACTCAAGTTTCCAGTGTACCCCATTTGTAAAAGACGTACCCGTTAACCGCCGTTGCAATACCATTGTCCCCACCATTTCGGCACTCTCCATAACTTTTCTATATTGTACACAATTGTCTCGCACACCTATGTTGTTGTTTCTAGCATTGCTTCTGCTACACGAGGAAGCTAGTTACTTATAGACATGTTATAAGGGAAGACTTCATAGCATCACCAAATTTCACATGTTGTCTGCCTTTTTATTCTTGTCACCTCTCTAATGCGCATCCAATATGCACAACACTGGCATGCCACAAGTTGGGCTCCATCTTGATTATGAAAATATGTTGCCACCATGATGGCACAATTTGAGCTGAACCATCAATTCATCGAAGGAATCATGAACCAGTTCCCCAACCCCAAAAACCAGCACCAGACTGGACAAGTCATACTTTAGGACTTTACACGCCTCAACTCAGCTATGTACATCACCTAAACAAACTGACTTGATGCTGATGACTGGCTTCGTGACATCACCTTCGAATTATAATCTGCCGGTGTCGCCCCTGCAACCTATGTCACCTTTGCAGCGTACCATCTGATGTTGGGGAACGTAGTAATTTCAAAAAATTTCCTATGCACACGCAAGATCATGGTGATGGCATAGCAACGAGAGGGGAGAGTGTTGTCCACGTACCCTCGTAGACCGTAAGCGCAAGCGTTATCACAACGCGGTTGATGTAGTCGTACGTCTTCACGATCCGACCGATCCAAGCACCGAAGGTACGGAGCCTCCGAGTTCAGCACACGTTCAGCTCGATGACGTCCCTCGAACTCCGATCCAGCCGAGTGTCGAAGGAGAGTTCCATCAGCACGACGGCGTGGTGACGATCTTGATGTTCTACCGGCGCAGGGCTTCGCCTAAGCTTCGCAATGATATGACCGAGGTGGAATATGGTGGAAGGGGGCACCGCACACGGCTAAGGAACGATCCGTAGATCAACTTGTGTGTCCATGGGGTGCCCCCTACCCCCGTATATAAAGGAGTGGAGGAGGGGAGGGCCGGCCCTCTACTATGGCGTGCCCTAGGGGAGTCCTACTCCCACCAGGAGTAGGATTCCCCCTTTCCTAGTCCAACTAGGAGTCCTTCCATGTATTAGGAGTAGGAGACAAGGAAGGGGACGAGAGAAGGGAAGGAAGGAGGGGGTGCGGCCCCTCCCCCTAGTCCAATTCGGACTATGCCATGGGGCGCGGCCTGCCCTAGGCAGCCCTCTCTCTTTCCTTGCAGGCCCAATAAGGCCCAATACTTCTCCCGGCGAATTCCGTAACTCTCCGGTACTCAAAAATACCGAATCACTCGGAACCTTTCTGAACTCCGAATATAGTCGTCCAATATATCGATCTTTATGTCTCGACCATTCCGAGACTCCTCGTCATGTCCCCGATCTCATCCGGGACTCCGAACTCCTTCGGTACATCAAAACTCATAAACTCATAATATAACTGTCATCGAAACCTTAAGCGTGCGGACCCTACGGGTTCGAGAACTATGTAGACATGACCTAGAACTATTCTTGGTCAATAACCAATAGCGGGACCTGGATGCCCATATTGGCTCCTACATATTCTACGAAGATCTTTATCGGTCAAACCGCATAACAACATACGTTGTTCCCTTTGTCATCGGTATGTTACTTGCCCGAGATTCGATCGTCGGTATTCAATACCTAGTTCAATCTCGTCACCGGCAAGTCTCTTTACTCGTTCTGTAATGCGTCATCCTGTAACCAACTCATTGGTTACATTTCTTGCAAGGCTTATAATGATGTGCATTACCGAGAGGGCCCAGAGATACCTCTCCGACAATCGGAGTGACAAAACCTAATCTCGAAATACGCCAACTCAACATGTACCTTCGGAGACACCTGTAGTACTCCTTTATAATCACCCAGTTACGTTGTGACATTTGGTAGTACCCAAAGTGTTCCTCCGGTAAACGGGAGTTGCATAATCTCATAGTTACACGAACATGTATAAGTCATGAAGAAAGCAATAGCAACATACTAAACGATCAAGTGCTAAGCTAACGGAATGGGTCAAGTCAATCACATCATTCTTCTAATGATGTGATCCCGTTAATCAAATGACAACTCTTTTGTCCATGGCTAGGAAACATAACCATCTCTGATAAACGAGCTAGTCAAGTAGAGGCATACTAGTGACACTATGTTTGTCTATGTATTCACACATGTATTATGTTTCCGGTTAATACAATTCTAGCATGAATAATAAACATTTATCATGATATAAGGAAATAAATAATAACTTTATTATTGCCTCTAGGGCATATTTCCTTCAGTCTCCCACTTGCACTAGAGTCAATAATCTAGTTCACATTGCCATGTGATTTAACACCAATATTCATATCTGTATATGATTAACACCCATAGTTCACATCATTGTGTGACCAACATCCAAAGGGTTTACTAGAGTTAATAATCTAGTTCACATCGCTATGTGATTAACAACCAAAGATTACTAAGGTGCGATCATGTTTTGCTCGTGAGAGAAGCTTAGTCAACGGGTCTGTCATATTCAGAGCCGTATGTATTTTGCAAATATTCTATGTCTATAATGCTCTGCACAGAGCTACTCTAGCTAATTGCTCCCACTTTCAATATGTATCCAGATTGAGACTTAGAGTCATCTGGATCGGTGTAAAAGATTGCACCAATGTAACTCTTTACGACGGGCTCTTTTATCACCTCCATAATCGAGAAATATTTCCTTAGTTCTCACTAAGGATAATTTTGACCAATGTCCAGTGATCTACTCCTAGATCACTATTGTACTCCCTTGCCAAACCAGGGCAGAGTATACAATAGGTCTGGTCCATAGCATGGCATACTTTGTAGAACCTATGACTGAGGCATAGGGAATGACTTTCATTCTCTTTTCTATTTTCTGCCTTTGGTCAGGATTCGAGTCTTACTCAATTTCACACCTTTGCAACACAGGCAAGAACTCTTTCTTTGACTGTTCCATTTTGAACTATTTCAAAATCTTGTCAAGGTATGTACTTATTGAAAAACTTATCAAGCGTCTTGATCTATCTCAATAGATCTTGATGCTCAATATGTATGTAGCTTTACTGAAGTCTTTCTTTTAAAGAACTCCTTCAAAACACTCCTTTATGCTTTGCAGAATAATTCTACATTATTTCTGATCAACAATATGTCATTCACATATACTTATCAGAAATTGTTGTAGTGCTCCCACTCACTTTCTTGTAAATACAGGCTTCACCGTAAGTCTGTACAAAACTATATGCTTTGATCAACTTATCAAAGCGTATATTCCAACTCTGAGATGCTTGCACCAGTCCATAGATGGATCGCTGGAGCTTGCACATTTTGTTAGCACCTTTAGGATTGACAAAACCTTCTGGTTGCATCATATACAACTCTTCTTTAATAAATCCATTAAGGAATGCAGTTTTGACATCCTTTGGCCAAATTTCATAAAATGTGGCAATTGCTAACATGATTCGGACAGACTTTTAAGAATCGATACGAGTGAGAAAAAATCTCATTGTATTCAACACCTTGAACTTGTCGAAAAACCTTTTTTCCGACAATTCGAGCTTTGTAGATAGTAACACTACTATCAACGTCCGTCTTCTTCTTAAAGATCCATTTATTTTCTATGGATTGCCGATCATCGGGCAAGTCCACCAAAGTCCACACTTTATTCTCATACATGGATCCTATCTCAGATATCATGGCCTCCAGCCATTTCGCGGAATCTGGGCTCATCATCGCTTCCTCATAGTTCGTAGGTTCATCATGGTCAAGTAACATGACTTCCAGAATAGGATTACCATACCACTCTGGTGCGGACCGTACTCTAGAAGACCTACGAGGTTCTATAGCAACTTGATCAGAAGTTTCATGATCATCATCATTAGCTTCCTCACTAATTGGTGTAGGAATCACTGGAACTGATTTCAGTGATGAACTATTTTCCAATTCAAGAGAAGGTACAATTACCTTATCAAGTTCTACTTTCCTCCCACTCACTTCTTTCGAGAGAAGCTCCTTCTCTAGAAAGGATCCATTCTTAGCAACGAATATTTTGCCTTCGGATCTGTGATAGAAGGTGTACCCAACAGTTTCCTTTGGGTATTCCATGAAGACGCACTTCTCCGATTTGGGTTTGAGCTTTATCAAGATGAAACTTTTTCACATAAGCATCGTAGCCCCAAACTTTAAGAAACGACAACTATTGCTAAACCATAGTTCCTACGGTGTCGTCTCAACGGATTTAGATGGTGCCCTATTTCAAGTGAATGCAGCTGTCTCTAATGCATAACCCCAAAACGATAGTGGTAAACCGGTAAGAGGCATCATAGATCGTACCATATCTTATAAAGTATGATTATGACGTTCGGACACACCATAATGTTGTAGTGTTCTAGGTGGCGTGAACTGTGAAACTATTCCACATTGTTTTATATGAAGGCCAAACTCGTAACTCAAATATTCTCCTCCACGATCAGATCGCAGAAACTTTATTTTCTTGTTACGATGATTTTCCACTTCACTTTGAAATTCTTTGAACCTTTCAACTATTTCAGACTTATGTTTCATCAAGTAGATATACCCATATCTGCTTAAATCATCTGTGAAGGTCAGAAAGTAATGATACTCGCCACGAGCCTTAATACTCATTGGTCTGCATACATCAGTATGTATTATTTCCAACAAGTTTGTTGCTCGTTCCATTGTTCCGAAGAACGGAGTTTTAGTCATCTTGCCCAAAAGGCACGGTTCGCAAGCATCAAATGATTAATAACCAAGTGATTCCGAAAATCCATCTTTATGGAGTTTCTTCATGCGCTTTACACCAATGACCCAAACGGCAGTGCCACAAATAAGTTGCACTATCATTATTAACTTTGCATCTTTTGGCATCAATATTACGAATATGTGTATCACTACGATCGAGATCTAATAAACTATTTTCATTAGGTGTATGACCATTGAAGGTTTTATTCATGTAAACAGAACAACAATTATTCTCTGACTTTAAATGAATAACCGTATTGCAATAAACATGATCAAATCGTATTCATGCTCAACGCAAACGCTAAATAACATTTATTTAGGTTTAACACTTATCCCAAAAGTTTAGGGAGTGTGCGATGATGATCATATCAATCTTGGAACTACTTCCAACACTCATCGTCACTTCCCCTTCAACTAGTCTCTGTTTATTCTGTAACTCCTGTTTCAAGTTACTAATCTTAGCAACCAAACAAGTATCAAATACTCAGGGGCTACTATAAACACTAGTAAGGCACATATCAAGAACCTGTATATCAAATATACCTTTGTTCACTTTGCCATCCTTCTTATCCACCAAATGTTCAGGGCATTTCCGCTTCCAGTGACCATTTCCTTTGCAGTGTAAGCACTCAGTTTCAGGCTATGGTCCAGCTTTGGGCTTCTTCACAGGAGTGACAACTTGCTTGTCTTTCCACTTGAAGTTCCCTTTCTTTCCCTTTGCCCTTTTCTTGAAACTAGTGGTCTTGCCAATCATCAACACTTGATGCTCTTTCTTGATTTCTATCTTCGTCGATTTCAATATCACGAAGAGCTCGGGAACCGTTTTCGTCATCCCTTGCATACTATAGTTCATCACGAAGTTCTAGTAACTTAGTGATGGTGACTAGAGAATTCTGTCAATCACTATCTTATCTGGAAGATAAACTCCCACTTGATTCAAGCGATTGAAGTACCCAGACAGTCTGAGCACATGCTCACTAGTTGAGCGATTCTCCTCCATTTTTAGCTATGGAACTTGTTGGAGACTTCATATCTCTCAACTCGGGTATTTGCTTGAAATATTAACTTCAATTCCTGGAACATCTCATATGGTCCATGACGTTCAAAACGTCTTTGAAGTCCCGATTCTAAGCCGTTAAGCATGGTGCACTAAACTATCAAGTAGTCATCATATTGAGCTAGCCAAACGTTCATAACGTCTGCATCTGCTCCTACAATAGGTCTGTCACCTAGCAGTGCATTAAGGACATAATTCTTCTGTGCAGCAATGAGGATAAACCTCAGATCGCGGATCAAATCCGCATCATTGCTACTAACATTTTTCAACACAATTTTCTCTAGGAACATATCAAAATAAACAAACGAAAGCAACAACGCAAGCTATTGATCTTACAACATAATTTGCAAAATACTACCAGGACTAAGTTCATGATAAATTTAAGTTCAATTAATCATATTACTTAAGAACTCCCACTTAGACAGACATCTCTCTAGTCATCTAAGTGATCACGTGATCCAAATCAACTAAACCATAACCGATCATCACGTGAGATGGAGTAGTTTTCAATGGTGAACATCACTATGTTGATCATATCTACTATATGATTCACGCTCGACCTTTTGGTCTCCGTGTTCCGAGGCCATATCTGCATATGCTAGGCTCGTCAAGTTTAACTGAGTATTCGCGTGTGCAAAACTGGCTTGCACCCGTTGTAGATGGACGAGAGCTTATCACACCGATCATCACGTGGTGTCTCGGCACGACGAACTTTGGCAACGGTGCATACTCAGGGAGAACACTACTTGATAATTTTTAGTGAGAGATCATCTTAAAATGCAACCGTCAATCAAAGCAAGATAAGATGCATAAAGGATAAACATCACATGCAATCAATATAAGTGGTATGATATGGCCATCATCATCTTGTGCTTGTGATCTCCATCTTCGAAGCACCGTCATGATCACCATAGTCACCGGCGCGACACCTTGATCTCCATCGTAGCATCGTTGTCGTTTACGCCATCTATTGCTTCTACGACTATCGCTACCGCTTAGTGATAAAGTAAAGCAATTACAGGGAGTTTGCATTTCATACAATAAAGCGACAACCTTATGGCTCCAGCCAGTTGCCGATAACTTTGGTTACAAAACATGATCATCTCATACAATAAAATATAGCATCACGTCTTGACCATATCACATCACAACATGCCCTGCAAAAACAAGTTAGACGTCATCTACTTTGTTGTTGCAAATTTTACGTGGCTGCTACGGGCTTAGCAAGAACCGTTCTTACCTACGCATCAACACCAAAACGATAGTTTGTCAAATAGACTCCGTTTTAACCTTCACAAGGACCGGGCGTAGCCACACTCGGTTCAACTAAAGTGAGAGAGACAGACACCTGCCAACCACCTTTAAGCACGAGTGCTCGTAACGGTGAAACCAGTCTCGCGTAAGCGTACGCGTAATGTCGGTCCGGGCCGCTTCATCTCACAATACCGCTGAACCAAAGTATGACATGCTGGTAGGCAGTATGACTTATATCGTCCACAACTCACTTGTGTTCTACTCGTGCATATAACATCAACACATAAAACCTAGGCTCTGATGCCACTGTTGGGGAACGTAGTAATTTCAAAAAAATTCCTACGCACACGCAAGATCATGGTGATGGCATAGCAACGAGAGGGGAGAGTGTTGTCCACGCACCCTCGTGAGACCGTGGCGAAGCGTTATCACAACGCGGTTGATGTAGTCGTACGTCTTCACGATCCGACCGATCCAATTACCGAACGTACGGAGCCTCCGAGTTCAGCACACGTTCAGCTCGATGACGTCCCTCCAACTCCGATCCAGCCGAGTGTCGAAGGAGAGTTCCGTCAGCACGACGGCGTGGTGACGATCTTGATGTTCTATCGGCGCAGGGCTTCGCCTAAGCTTCGCGACGATATGACCGAGGTGGAATATGGTGGAAGGGGGCACCACACACGGCTAAGGAACGATCCGTAGATCAACTTGTGTGTCCATGGGGGGTGCGCGGCCTGCCCTAGGCAGCCCCTCTCTCTTTCCCGCAGGGCCCAATAAGGCCCAATACTTCTCCCCGGCGAATTCCCGTAACTCTCCGGTACTCCGAAAAATACCCGAATCACTCGGAACCTTTCTGAACTCCGAATATAGTCGTCCAATATATCGATCTTTATGTCTCGACCATTCCGAGACTCCTCGTCATGTCCCCGATCTCATCCGGGACTCCGAACTCCTTCGGTACATCAAAACTCATAAACTCATAATATAACTGTCATCGAAACCTTAAGCGTGCGGACCCTACGGGTTCGAGAACTATGTAGACATGACCTAGAACTATTCTCGGTCAATAACCAATAGCGGGACCTGGATGCCCATATTGGCTCCTACATATTCTACGAAGATCTTTATCGGTCAAACCGCATAACAACATACGTTGTTCCCTTTGTCATCGGTATGTTACTTGCCCGAGATTTGATCGTCGGTATCCAATACCTAGTTCAATCTCGTCACCGGCAAGTCTCTTTACTCATTCTGTAATGCGTCATCCTGTAACCAACTCATTGGTTACATTGCTTGCAAGGCTTATAATGATGTGCATTACCGAGAGGGCCCAGAGATACCTCTCCGACAATCGGAGTGACAAAACCTAATCTCGAAATACGCCAACTCAACATGTACCTTCGGAGAAACCTGTAGTACTCCTTTATAATCACCCAGTTACGTTGTGACGTTTGGTAGTACCAAAGTGTTCCTCCGTAAACGGAGTTGCATAATCTCATAGTTACGTGAACATGTATAAGTCATGAAGAAAGCAATAGCAACATATTAAACGATCAAGTGCTAAGCTAACGGAATGGGTCAAGTCAATCACATCATTCTCCTAATGATGTGATCCCGCTAATCAAATGACAACTCTTTTGTCCATGGCTAGGAAACATAACCATCTCTCATAAACGAGCTAGTCAAGTAGATGCATACTAGTGACACTATGTTTGTCTATGTATTCACACATGTATTATGTTTCCGGTTAATACAATTCTAGCATGAATAATAAACATTTATCATGATATAACGAAATAGATAATAACTTTATTATTGCCTCTAGGGCATATTTCCTTCATTTGAAGGGTCCAGCTGCACAATGATGGGACAGCCACAGGCGTATGCTGCCTGTTGGTACCGTTGTCACTTGGGAGGAATTCCAGATTGCCTTCCGGGCGCTTCACATCCCTCAGGGAATAATGGACAGGAAGAAGAAGGAGTTCCGCAACCTCGTCCAGGGCAGGATGACTGTTGATGCAGATCTGCAGGAATTTTTCAACTTGTCTCGCTATGCTGAAGACGATGTCTCCACTGATGCACGCAGACAAGAGAAGTTCCGTGATGGATTGAACCCTGACCCGAAGCTCGTCCTCTGCGTCCATGGGTTCAACGACTTTTTCACTCTTGTCAACAAGGCCATTCAGGCTGAGACCAGTCATATGGAGCACCAGGAGACCATCAAGCGCAGTCATGACATTGGCTCATCTTTGGGCCCGCCTTCTCAGAAGCATTGAGTGTGGATTCCTCACAATGTTTACCCACAAGCTCCCCCAGCACCAATGCCTTCCTATGTCGCACCTTGTCTGCCCCCCCCACCACCACCACAAAGACACCCCATAACTCAAGGTGGACAGCCCAATACTATGGCTCCTTGTCCCAATGATGGACTATGCTTCAAGTGTGGACAGCCAGGGCACCGTGCTAGAGACATCAGTCTGAACAAGAACCAACTGGCACTTCCTTCCACCGGTCATCGAACTGGTCGTGGCAACAACAATAATACCAGGCCTCCTGCATTCGGTTGTGGTCATGCCAACAATGTCAACCTTGAAGAATCTCAGGAGGAACCGAGCATCGTGATGGGTTCCCTTCCTATTAATCCAGTACCCGCTTCTGTTCTTTTTGATACAGGAGCATCGTATTCATTTATATCTGAAGCATTTGCACTCGCGCGTGACATGACACTTGAGACATTGTTTTTCCCGTTAGTTGTTAGTACCCCCGGATCCCTATGTCGGACCACCAACGTGATTCCTAATGTCTCCATTGATATATAACTAATTTGGAGATTGTATGGACAATTTGCTTAGTTTCTTAGGATTAATGTGGAGCCTTGTATGTTGCATTCAATTAGTAAATATAAGATAAAATAGCACTTATGTCTGTTTGTCCGACTACTGGCTCTTTTGGTGAATGTAGGACTTCTTTGTTGGGCGTGCCGCCGGTGTCGTTCCTCTTGGATGGATTGTCTCATGGAAATGAGGTGCAGCTGCAATGCAAAACATCGGCTTGGATATTGTTTAGAGCAAACAACAACGCACATTATGCTGATGATGTAGCTGGTAGAGAAGAGGCTCTGCCTACCGTCTAAAAGACTATCGCCTCGCTCGTCTCCTATGCCAAACCTCTGCCTACGTGTCTGCCGAAGATACAAACTGCCAATCAGTGACCTCTAGCTCAAATTTCCAATGCATCCCATTTCTGAAACATTACCCCATTCAACTACCAGCGCCACTTATCTGTGTTGATCATTTTCGCCCTCTCCATATAGGCTTATCCATATTCTACATCGTTGCCATACACACCTCAATTGTTGTTTCGAGCATTGCTTCTGCTGTACAAGAAAACTAGTTATTCATAGTCAGGGTGTAAGAGTAGAATTCATTTCTTCACCAAACTTCACCTGTCCGCTTCTTTATTTTCTTCCTTCAAGTGGAGCCGTAGTAATCAAGGAACTAACATGCCTAATAGCATCTACAGCCCGACCTAGCTAAACCCCCCCACCCCAGCTGAAGGAAATATGCCCTAGAGGCAATAATAAAGTTATTATTTATTTCCTTATTTCATGATAAATGTTTATCATTCATGCTAGAATTGTATTAACCGGAAACATGATACATGTGTGAATGCATAAACAAACAACATGTCACTAGTATGCCTCTACTAGACTAGCTTGTTAATCAAAGATGGTTATGTTTCCTAACCATGAACAAAGAGTTGTTATTTGATTAACAAGGTCACATCATTAGTAGAATGATCTGATTGACATGACCCATTCCATTAGCTTAGCACACGATCGCTTAGTATGTTGCTACTGCTTTTATCCATGACTTATACATGTTCCCGTAACTATGAGATTATGCAACTCCGCTTACGGAGGAACACTTTGGTGCTACCAAACGTCACAACGTAATCGGGTGATTATAAAGGAGTACTACAGGTGTCTCCAAAGGCGAGATGTTGGGTTGGCGTATTTGAGATTAGGTTTTGTCACTCGATTGTCGGAGAGGTATCTCGGGCCCTCTCGGTAATACACATCACTGAAGCCTTGCAAGCATTACAACTAATGAGTTAGCTGTAAGACGATGTATTACGGAACGAGTAAAGAGACTTGCCGGTAACGAGATTGAACTAGGTATTGGATACCGACGATCGAATCTCAGGCAAGTAACATACCGATGACAAAGGGAACAACGTATGTTGTTATGCGGTCGGACCGATAAAGATCTTCGTAGAATATGTAGGAACCAATATGGGCATCCAGGTCCAGCTGTTGGTTATTGACCGGAGACGTGTCTCGGTCATGTCTACATTGTTCTCGAACCGTAGGGTTCGCACGCTTAAGGTTTCAATGACAGTTATTATGAGTTTATGTATTTTGATGTACCAAGAAGTTCGAGTCCCGGATGTGATCACGGACATGACGAGGAGTCTCAAATGGTCGAGACATAAAGATTGATATATTGGAAGCCTATATTTGGAGTTCGGAATGGTTCCGGTGAAATCGAATTTACCGGAGTACCGGGAGGTTACCGGAACCCCCCGGGAACTAAATGGGCCTTCGTGGGCCTCGAGGGAGAAGAGGAGGGGCCGGCCAGGGCAGGCCGCGCGCCCCCTCCCCCCCTAGTCCGAATAGGACAAGGGGGCGCGCCTTCCTTCTTCCCCTCCCCAATCCTACTCCAACTAGGAAGGGGAGTCCTACTCCGGTGGGAGTAGGACTCCTCCAGCGCCTCCTCTAGGCCGGCCGCACCCCCTTGCTCCTTTATATACGGGGCAGGGGGCACCCTAGAACACACAAGTTTGATCTACGGATCGTTCCTTAGCCGTGTGCGGTGCCCCCTCCACCATATTCCACCTCAGTCATATCGTCGCTGCTTAGCGAAGCTCGCTCCGTAGAACATCAAGATCGTCACCACGCCGTCGTCGACGGAACTCTCCTCGACACTCGGCTGGATCGAGTACGAGGGACGTCATCGAGCTGTACGTGTGTCAAGAACTCGGGGGCGCCGGAGTAACGGCGCCGGGATCGGTCGGATCGCGAGGAGAACGTACGACTACTTCCTCTACGTTGTGATTGCTTCCGCTTCGGGACTACGAGGGTACGTAGACAACACTCTCCCCTCTCGTTGCTATGCATCACCATGATCTTGCGTGTGCGTAGGAATTTTTTTGAAATTATTACGTTCCCCAACAGTGGTATCAGAGCCTAGGTTTTTATGGTTTGATGTTTTGCACGAGTAGAACACAAGTGAGTTGTGGGCGATACAAGTCATACTACCTACCAGCATGTCATACTTTGCTTCAGCGGTATTGTGAGATGAAGCGGCCTAGACCGACATTACGCGTACGCTTACGCGAGACTGGTTTCACCGCTACGAGCACTCGTTGCTTAAAGGTGACTGGTGGGTGTCTGTCTCTCTCACTTTAGTTGAACCGAGTGTGGCTACGCCCGGTCCTTGAGAAGGTTAAAACGGAGTCTATTTGACGAAGTATCGTTGTGGTTTTGATGCGTAGGTGAGACTAGTTCTTGCTTAAGCCCGTAGCAGCCACGTAAAATTTGCAACAACAAAGTAGAGGACGTCTAACTTGTTTTTGCAGGGCATGTTGTGATGTGATATGGTCAAGACGTGATGCTATATTTTATTGTATGAGATGATCATGTTTTGTAACCGGTTATCGGCAATCGGCTGGAGCCATATGGTTGTCGCTTATTGTATGCAATGCAATCGCTTCTGTAATGCTTTACTTTATCACTAAGCGGTAGCGATAGTCGAGAAGCATAAGATTGGCGAGACGACAACGATGCTACGATGGAGATAAAGGTGTCGCGCCCGTGACGATGGTGATCATGGTGGTGCTGCGGAGATGAAGATCACGAAGCACAAGATGATGATGACCATATCATATCACTTATATTGATTTGCATGTGATGTTTATCCTTTATGCATCTTATCTTGCTTTGATTGACGGTAGCATTATAAGATGATCTCTCACTAAATTATCAAGAAGTGTTCTCCCGAGTATGCACCGCTGCCAAAGTTCGTCGTGCCCGCACACCACGTGATGATCGGGTGTGATAAGCTCTCGTCCATCTACAACGGTGCAAGCCAGTTTTGCACATGCAGAATACTCGGGTTATACTTGACGAGCCTAGCATATGCAGATATGGCCTCGAACACGGAGACCGAAGGTCGAGTGTGAATCATATAGTAGATATGATCAACATAAGATGTTCACCATTGAAAACTACTCCATTTCACGTGATGATCGGTTATGGTTTAGTTGATTTGGATCACGTGATCACTTAAGATGACTAGAGGATGTCTGTCTAAGTGGGAGTTCTTAAGTAATATGATTAATTGAACTTAAATTTATCATGAACTTAGTACCGATAGTATCTTGCTTGTTTATGTTTGTTTGTAGATAGATGGCTCGTCTGTTGTTCCGTTGAATTTTAATGCGTTCCTTGAGAAAGCAAAGTTGAAAGATGATGGTAGCAATTACACGATCGGGTCCGTAACTCGAGGATTATCCTCATTGCTGCACGTAAGAGTTACGCCCCGGATGCACCGCTGGGTGCCAGTGCTCTTCTGCTGGAGCAACACCGGATGTTATGAACGTCTGGCGAGCAAAGCTGATGACTACTCTATAGTTTAGTGTGCCATGCTTTACGGCTTTGAACCGGGACTTCAACGACGTTTTGAACGTCATGGAGCATATGAGATGTTCCAGAGTTGAAGTTGATATTCCTCTGTAATGCCCGGATTGAGAGATATGAAGTCTCCAATAAGTTCTATAGCTGCAAGATGGAGGAGAATAGTTCATTAGTGAGCACATACTCGTAATGTCCGGGTACTACAATCACTTGACACAATTGGGAGTTAATCTTCCGGATGATTGTGTCATTGATGAATTCTTCAATGACCGCCACCAAGCTACAAAGGCTTCGTGATGAACTATAATATGCAAGGGTTAGTAAAGACTATACCTGAGCTCTTCGCTATGCTAAAGGCTGCGGAGGTAGAAATCAAGAAGGAGCATCAAGTGTTGATGGTCAATAAGACCACTAGTTTCAAGAAGAAAGGCAAAGGGAAGAAGAAGGGGAACTTCAAGAAGAACAGCAAGCAAGTTGCTCCTCAGGAGAAGAAACCCAAGTCTGGACCTAAGCCTGAAACTGAGTGCTTCTACTGCAAGCAAACTGGTCACTGGAAGCGGAACTGCCCCAAGTATTTGGCGGATAAGAAGGATGGCAAGGTGAACAAAGGTATATGTGATATACATGTTATTGATGTGTACCTTACTAGAGCTCGCAGAGCACTGGTATTTGATACTGGTTCATTGCTAATATTTGCAACTCAAACAGGACTACGGATTGCTTAACACCGCAAAGGACGAGGTGACGATGCGCGTGGGAAATGGTTCCAAAGTCGATGTGATCGCGGTCGGCACGCTACCTCTACATCTACCTTCGGGATTAGTTTTAGACCTAAATAATTGTTATTTGGTGCTGCGTTGAGCATGGACATTATATCTGGATCTTGTTTGATGCGAGACGGTTATTCATTTAAATCGAGAGAATAATGGTTGTTCTATTTATATGAGTAATATCTATTATGGTCATGCACCCTTGAAGAGTGGTCTATTTTGATGAATCTCGATAGTAGTGATACACATATTCATAATGTTGAAACCAAAAGATGCAGAGTTGATAATGATAGTGCAACTTATTTGTGGCACCGCCGCTTAGGTCATATCGGTGTAAAGCGCATGAAGAAACTCCATCTTGATGGACTTTTGGAGTCACTTGATTATGAATCACTTGGCACTTATGAACTGTGCCTTATGGGCAAGATGACTAAAACCCGTTCTCCGGTACTATGGAGAGAGCAACAGATTTGTTGGAAATCATACATACATATGTATGTGGTCCAATGAATGTTGAGGCTCGTGGCGGATATCGTTATTTTCTCACCTTCACAGATGACTTAAGCAGATATGGGTATATCTACTTAATGAAACATAAGTCTGAAACATTTGAAAAGTTCAAAGAATTTCAGAGTGAAGTTGAAAATCATCGTAACAAGAAAATTAAATTTCTACGATCTGATCGTGGAGGTGAATATTTGAGTTACGAGTTTGGTCTACATTTGAAACAATGTGGAATAGTTTCGCAACTCACGCCACCCGGAACACCACAGCGTAATGGTGTGTCCGAACGTCATAATCGCACTTTACTAGATATGGTGCGATCTATGATGTCTCTTACAGATTTACCGCTATCGTTTTGGGGTTATGCTCTAGAGACGGCCGCATTCACACTGAATAGAACACCGTCGAAATCCGTTGAGACGACACCTTATGAACTGTGGTTTGGCAAGAAACCAAAGTTGTCATTTCTTAAAGTTTGGGGATGCGATGCTTATGTGAAAAAGCTTCAACCTGATAAGCTCGAACCCAAATGGGAGAAATGTGTCTTCATAGGATACCCAAAGGAGACAGTTGGGTACACCTTCTATCACAGATCCGAAGGCAAGACATTCGTTGCTAAGTATGGATCCTTTCTAGAGAAGGAGTTTCTCTCAAAAGAAGTGAGTGGGAGGAAAGTAGAACTTGATGAGGTAATAGTACCTTCTCCCTTACTTGAAAGTAGTTTGTCGCAGAAACCGGTTTCTGAGACATCTACACCAAGTAGTGAGGAAGTTGATGATGTTGATCATGAAACTTCAGATCAAGTTACTGCAGAACCTCGTAGATCAACCAGAGTAAGATCCGCACCAGAGTGGTACGGTAATCCTGTTCTGGAAATCATGCTACTAGATCATGATGAACCTACGAACTATGAAGAAGAGATGGTGAGCCCAGATTCCGCAAAATGGCTTGAGGCCATGAAATCTGAGATGGGATCCATGTATGAAAACAAAGTATGGACTTTGGTTGACTTGCCCGAGGGTAGGCAAGCAATAGAAAACAAGTGGATCTTCAAGAAGAAGACTGACGCTGACGGTAATGTTACTGTCTACAAAGCTCAACTTGTCGCAAAGGGTTTTCGACAAGTTCAAGGGATTGACTACGATGAGACCTTCTCACCCGTAGCGATGCTTAAGTCTGTCCGAATCATGTTAGCAATTGCCGCATTTTATGATTATGAAATTTGGCAAATGGATGTAAAGACTGCATTCTTGAATGGATTTCTGGAAGAAGAGTTGTATATGATGCAACCAGAAGGTTTTGTCGATCCAAAGGGAGCTAACAAAGTATGCAAGCTCCAGCGATCCATCTATGGACTGGTGCAAGCATCTCGGAGTTGGAATAAACGCTTTGATAGTGTGATCAAAGCATTTGGGTTTGTACAGACTTTTGGAGAAGCCTGTATTTACAAGAAAGTGAGTGGGAGCTCAGTAGCATTTCTGATATTATATGTAGATGACATATTGCTGATCGGAAATGATATAGAATTTCTGGATAGCATAAAGGGATACTTGAATAAGAGTTTTTCAATGAAAGACCTCGGTGAAGCTGCTTACATATTGGGCATTAAGATCTATAGAGATAGATCAAGACGCTTAATTGGACTTTCACAAAGCACATACCTTGACAAAATTTTGAAGAAGTTCAAAATGGATCAAGCAAAGAAAGGATTCTTGCCTGTGTTACAAGGTGTGAAGTTGAGTAAGACTCAATGCCCGACCACTGCAGAAGATAGAGAGAAAATGAAAGATGTTCCCTATGCTTCAGCCATAGGCTCTATCATGTATGCAATGCTGTGTACCAGACCTGATGTGTGCCTTGCTATAAGTTTAGCAGGGAGGTACCAAAGTAATCCAGGAGTGGATCACTGGACAGCGGTCAAGAACATCCTGAAATACCTGAAAAGGACTAAGGATATGTTTCTCGTATATGGAGGTGACAAAGAGCTCATCGTAAACGGTTACGTTGATGCAAGCTTTGACACTGATCCGGACGATTCTAAATCGCAGACCGGATACGTATTTACACTAAACGGAGGAGCTGTCAGTTGGTGCAGTTCTAAACAAAGCGTCGTAGCGGGATCTACATGTGAAGCGGAGTACATAGCAGCTTCGGAAGCAGCTAATGAAGGAGTCTGGATGAAGGAGTTCATATCCGATCTAGGTGTCATACCTAGTGCATCGGGTCCAATGAAAATCTTCTGTGACAATACTGGAGCAATTGCCTTAGCGAAGGAATCCAGATTTCACAAGAGGACCAAGCACATCAAGAGACGCTTCAATTCCATCCGGGACTTAGTCCAGGTGGGAGACATAGAGATTTGCAAGATACATACGGATCTGAATGTTGCAGACCCGTTGACTAAGCCTCTTCCACGAGCAAAACATGATCAGCACCAAGACTCCATGGGTGTTAGAATCATTACTATGTAATCTAAGATTATTGACTCTAGTGAAAGTGGGAGACTGAAGGAAATATGCCCTAGAGGCAATAATAAAGTTATTATTTATTTCCTTATTTCATGATAAATGTTTATCATTCATGCTAGAATTGTATTAACCGGAAACATGATACATGTGTGAATGCATAAACAAACAACATGTCACTAGTATGCCTCTACTAGACTAGCTTGTTAATCAAAGATGGTTATGTTTCCTAACCATGAACAAAGAGTTGTTATTTGATTAACAAGGTCACATCATTAGTAGAATGATCTGATTGACATGACCCATTCCATTAGCTTAGCACACGATCGTTTAGTATGTTGCTACTGCTTTTATCCATGACTTATACATGTTCCTGTAACTATGAGATTATGCAACTCCGCTTAACGGAGGAACACTTTGGTGCTACCAAACGTCACAACGTAATCGGGTGATTATAAAGGAGTACTACAGGTGTCTCCAAAGGCATATGTTGGGTTGGCGATTTGAGATTAGGTTTTGTCACTCCGATTGTCGGAGAGGTATCTCTGGGCCCTCTCGGTAATACACATCACTGAAGCCTTGCAAGCATTACAACTAATGAGTTAGCTGTAAGATGATGTATTACGGAACGAGTAAAGAGACTTGCCGGTAACGAGATTGAACTAGGTATTGGATACCGACGATCGAATCTCGGGCAAGTAACATACCGATGACAAAGGGAACAACGTATGTTGTTATGCGGTCTGACCGATAAAGATCTTCGTAGAATATGTAGGAACCAATATGGGCATCCAGTCCCGCTGTTGGTTATTGACCGGAGACGTGTCTCGGTCATGTCTACATTGTTCTCGAACCGTAGGGTCCGCACGCTTAAGGTTTCGATGACAATTATTATGAGTTTATGTATTTTGATGTACCGAAGAAGTTCGGAGTCCCGGATGTGATCACGGACATGACGAGGAGTCTCGAAATGGTCGAGACATAAAGATTGATATATTGGAAGCCTATATTTGGAGTTCGGAATGGTTCCGGGTGAAATCGGGAATTTACCGGAGTACCGGGAGGTTACCGGAACCCCCCGGGAACTAAATGGGCCTTAGTGGGCCTCGAGGGAGAAGAGGAGGGCGGCCAGGGGTAGGCCGCGCCCCTCCCCTAGTCCGAATAGGACAGGAGGAGGGGGCGCCCCCTTCCTTCTTCCCCTCCCCAATCCTACTCCACCTAGGAAGGGGAGTCCTACTCCTGGGAGTAGGACTCCTCCAGGCGCGCCTCCTCTAGGCCGGCCGCACCCCCCCCTTGCTCCTTTATATACGGGGGCAGGGGGCACCCTAGAACACACAAGTTTGATCTACGGATCGTTCCTTAGCCGTGTGCGGTGCCCCCCTCCACCATATTCCACCTCGGTCATATCGTCGCGAAGCTTAGGCGAAGCTCTGCACCGGTAGAACATCAAGATCGTCACCACGCCGTCGTCTTGACGAACTCTCCTCGACACTCGGCTGGATCGAGTACGAGGGACGCCATCGAGCTGTACGTGTGTCAAGAACTCGGGCGCCGGAGTAACGGCGCCGGATCGGTCGGATCGCGAGGAGAACGTCGACTACTTCCTCTACGTTGTGATCGCTTCCGCTTCGGGTCTACGAGGGTACGTAGACAACACTCTCCCCTCTCGTTGCTATGCATCACCATGATCTTGCGTGTGCGTAGGAAATTTTTTGAAATTACTACGTTCCCCAACACCAGCGTGTCCGGATGGATCGATAGAGAGTGGCCCCCTCCCCCCTCCTCCAAAAAAAAGATAATGCTACTCATGCAACATACTAGCAACAATGTAGATCAATACAACAACAAACAAACATAATTGATACTAGTAAATAGACGTAATTCTTGCAACCAAAAGATATCCTAGTTCATTGTCGGATAGGATAGGACAGGACTAGATTCACCTTAAAAATGTATAAAGTAAACACAGACGGAGAACTACAGTGGAAACCACCGTTGCCACACCACCCCGTTCCCCTTGAGGTTGGCGGTGCCGCTGTACCCATCTGTTTAGGTAACCACGGTGGGAGGGGTGGAGTCATCATCGTCGAAGCCTACGGAAGACATCTTGCTGGCCATTCGTGGACCACACGCGCCTACTCCTTCGCAAGCCAGGTGGCCTTGGCTTTGGCCACCACATCCTCCGCTGCCCCGCGCTCCGACTGCTCAATGGTGAGCTGGAGCGCCTTATCGTTCTTACTGTGGAGACGACGTGCATCGGTCTCCGCCATGGTGAGCGGGCGGCGGAGGACCGCCTCGAAGAGCTGGTCTTCCGAATCGATCGATGCACACACGTAGGACGGGTGGGTGGACATTGCTTCATCTGTTGTCGCCCTCTACCTCTCGCGGCGTCGAGCGCGCGTCTCGAATTCTGACATCCAGAGGGGCCAGCGTACCTAGAGTGCTGTGGAGCGCCATTAGCAATGCAGGCCCGATGGGCTGGCGCATTCATCTGCACTGCATCGCCTGGTGACGACGGTCAATGTGGAGCTAGAGCTTCTGCTTTCGTCGCTATCCAGCCGTGACTGGCGGTACACAATGCAGATAACAAGCTCCGCCTCGTCGTCGGCCGCCTCCGCCTCGCACAACAACGACTTCCAATTGACTTCAATGTAGCAGAGAGGAACATAAGTCGTGGGATGTTGAGCTGTCGAAGCCCTACCTAAATAGGTGCTGCCTGGCGAAGGGACGGGAAGCTAGATTCAATGTGGCGTAGCGGCCAAAGAAGGCTTCACGGTTGCCGCATTGGTATTGAAGTTGTGCCACCCACTCGTCGAATCTCGTTGCTCTAACCGGCATCAATGTCGTGGAGTCTCAGTCCGCTCTAGAGGGTCACTGACCAGCATGAATGCGCGGCAATCACTTTGTACGGAAAAGGGCTTTTCGCTCATAGTGGGTTTAGGGTGGGACAGGGGTGAAAGACGCGTACGGTGCTGCGGTCCGGATGCCCGCATAGCCCCCTGGTTTGCATCCGATTTACGAGAATACAGACATCCGGACTTGTCCGTGGACCAATGGGCTACTGCGTTGGATGACAACCTGCGTTCGGACCACTCTGTCCCAGACGGTTGTGGACGGTTTGAGGGTCCGCGTTAAAGATGCCCTATGGACTGCAAAAGCCAAGAAGCGCATATATAAATTTTTTTGCTGATAGAACAGTGATCCTCACAAGGCTAACAAATTTGAAGCTAATAAGCATCTACCGTGTTCAACTTATAATGTCATCAAGTCATGTAAGCACCTCTGAACATGTGAAATACCTAGACAACTAATACGTGCATCTGTTTATGATGCAGATTGTAAGCAAGGTCCATCGTCAATCAGTGTGCAATTAGGAAACCACGGGAAGTCAGAAGATAATGGATTGTCTTGTACTCTTTTTTTCAGGCAATTGATTGTCTTGTATACTTTCCTGTGAAGTAACTAATACTCCCTCCGATAAAAAACATGTTTTGGGGTTTTAGTTCAAATTTATTTTGAATTAGAGGGAGTATATTCAAGTCAAGTGAACTAAAGCTGCATTCGTGCTGATTCATAATCGACGACTCTTCCTACAGCATCCCCGTGACCTGCACTATCTATCTGTAACAGTGCAGCATTAGTTCATCTGAGTGGGTGTACCTCGAGGAACATGGGGAGGCGAGGTCAGATTGAAGAGGACTGTGGCTGCGGAGGTAGGGACGAGAGGTCGAACACGGGGTGGTAGGTAGCATTTTTGGTAGAGGTTGAACACCCGGAATTTTTTTGGTTCGGGATTTTTAAGGTAGAAACTGTCCTATGGTTAAATATACGTGTCTTTCCTTTTGTTTTTTCAGGGAACATGTCTTTCCTTCATTTTGTGGAGTAAGGGAACTTTCCCTAAAAAAGGGAACTTGTATTTCTTTTGTTATTAACTAAAAAAACGACCTTGTTCGCGGCGCGGGTGGCTCTCAGGCACGGCGGTGAGCTTCTCGCGGAGAACAATGGTGTTGTTGATCTGATACGGCTTGGACGGCTCCGGCACATTGCTGCATCGCCGGCGTGGCGCTGTGCGCTTGAGGGCGACGTTCTGCTGGCATGGGCACGACAACGTGGATCTCCTTGGCGTCGTGCTGACCTCGGCTGCTCTCTTTCGGGTGCGCGATGTGCCTATGCTTCGGATCCACGACGGCGGACGGCGCAGCGGCATGCGCTGGCCGGATCTGGGCCGAGCGCTGTTCTTGCTGGTGTTCCCGTGGATATACTAGTACTCTAGTACACGTCATGGAATGGATCGATTGCTACTAGAGGCTAGCTTTACACTGCGGTGCCTCGTCTAGCAGCAACTTCGTCGTCCTCGTACACTGTGGTTGCCAGGGCCTGCGTCCCTCTCAGCCACTCGAGCGGAAACTCCAGGCTAACACCATCCACGCCATTTCCTACAATGCATCCCCCCCTTTCGGTGGATGGCGGCGAGGCGCGTTGGATTCTTCTAATCTCGTCATAGACCACCATGGTTGCAGATCGGAGGGGGAAAGCGGTTTTGGTGGGACTGTGTGACGCGGCGGTGGCCTCGTTGTAGACTGAGGTGGCCATCGAAAGTATTACTTGAGGGTTCCGACCTTCGTATCTGGTGGCTGGCTTCGGCGGAGAATGCAAACTATAGATGAAGGCTTGACGCAGAGGAATGGTTGTGCATCTTGCACATCGCATGTGGCTGATGGGTTGGTCGAAACATGATGGCGACAACACATGTGACACTTTGATGGTGGTGCTACTCGAGCTTCGGGGTGAAATCCTAGGTACAACTCGAGTTGGTTATATTGTTACCTTGATGAAGGCATTGCTCGGACATGCTCGGACTGATTCTTTAGGGTGAAAACTTGGATTCTGGCCTTGGGTGGTTGGATCCGGCAACGGCGGTGCTTGAGCATCGCTTCCTTCTTGAAGGCGTTGTCGTTGAAGATACATCTTTGTCCGTGTGGTGTCATGAGATGTTGATGCGGATACGGTCATTTTTGTGTAGTTTGCCCACCGCGGATCAGATTTTGTTTTTGCTTCCATATAGCTTTGGTCTTATATGACTTTGCTATTTCATGGCATGTTTTTGTGTGTGTGTTGATGTTGGTTGTGTGCATCCTAACTATGCAGAGGCCGGGTGTAGGTTCATTGTGTTTTGTATCCCCTTGATACTTCATTTTGAGTAAATAAAATCCGCCCTTTTATTGAAAAAATGTATTCTTTACATAAGGGCAGTGATGTGTAATTTTTTATTTATTCCATTTGGTAAAGAAAACATTGTCTTGTTCTGACGATCATGTCTCTTTGTCCATTAAATTAAAGGTTGGATATGTCTATTTCTTGTCAGAATTTCTAGCCTATTTGCCTTTTTCCTACGGAGCCCTTCAATACCTGTATATAGTAGAAAGATTTCTTCTTTGCAAATCAGTGCGTAAATCAAATTTGAACATCAGCTTTTTAAACATTTTGATTGTGGACGGTCCTGCTCACCAGCTTGTAGCAACCTCTGTCCGCCTTGCCGGCGAGAAGGGTGCACGCGCTTTACTTACCAGAATACAAGCTGCATTGTGAGGATCACTTTACGTGTGCATCTCATTGTTTTTCTTTAGTAGTTTAGATTGTTTACCACATGTGTGTTCATCTTCCATGGTTTGACTCATACATGCAAACCCAAGTGTGTGCTTTGGTGCTGCTAGCGTCAAACCTCATGCAACAAATTAAGCATCGTAGCATCCCAGGTATAGATGACTAATCTGGCTCTTGAGGTACATATGGTTTGTTTTGTCGCCGTTCTATTCCTATTGTGCCTGGTCCGGAACATCCTTGGAATTTGCTAGGAGGTTGTGTAATAGTTCTCCTAATGAGGATGAAAGCTTGCTTGGCCAGGGCACCGAGTCATCTTGATTAGGTATACGAGGTGTTTGATTTTGAGTGCCTGAACGTGTGCGCGGAACGGTGACAATAACTTGGATGATGATCAGCAGAAACAACACCTCAACTAAGTTCATGCTGCAGCCGGTCATGGAGATGCTCCGCCTGCCATCTCCAATACCAACCCTTCACTTGCCTGCTACGCCAAACGTATGTCCACTCGCTGCCGAGACGAGATCCACTATCATCCTGTAGCTTTTTCGGCCGCCGAAAAGAATCTGTTCTTTTCTGAATGAATCGCCTCCAACTCAAGTTTCCAATGTATCCCATTTCTAAAAGACGTCCCATTCAACCGCTGGAACTATACATCACCCCCAGCAATTTTGCCACATCCTATAACTTGTCTGTATTGTATGTGGTGGCCTTGCACACATGTGTTGTAGTTTCGAGCATTGCTTCTGCTGCGCGAGGAAGCTAGTTATTTATAGATATATAGTGTAAGTCAGACTTCACTGCTTTACCTAACTTCACGTGTCTAGCTATTAATTTTCTTCCTTCAAGTGCAGCCATGGTTGTTGAGGTAATAACATCTCTAAGGTGCCTCCAATATGTGCAAACCTTGACATGTCACAATTTGGGCCCCATCAAGGTTATGAAAATAGGGTTCTCAAACTTAGAAACAAAAACAATATTCCCAGGAGCTTCTCGGTCCATACCCTGCATGTGAAGCCTCTTCCTCCTTGACAAGCTTGATTTCTCTTCAAAATATGCTGCGACAGTGTGGGTGCTCTTATAGGCTTACATTTCAGCTACCTAGCCCGAATGGTTTTGGCTAAAAGGGAAAACAAACAATATTTGTTGTTGAACAATCACAAATTTTTTAGGGTTTATTAATTTTCACCTTAGTTGCCCACAATAGACGTCTGACCAAACATCTGTATAAATCAACAAAAGACTAAACACAAATGATTGTTGAAATATCAATTCATCAATGACATGAATCATCACAGACACAAAAATGATTCCTTTGGTTTTATTCTGAATGATCTCTCGTTTGGTTTAAATGTTCACGGTAATATACAATAATAATTAGATGTCTCTACAAAAGTATCGGGTGGGGGTGAAAAAGGATGTTCTTTTTTCTAATCATGTATTCTTCCTTGTGTTTTTGTATTACCAAAAAAAGAGTTAGAGCCCTCCAATTTTCGTTACTACATCAGAGTTCATGCATCAGATATAGAAGCACAACACCTACCACACACATGGACACATCGCAACTATCATTACATCACCAGAATGTCTCATCGATCTCAGAGTAATACATTACCCATTGTGTTGCCCGATGACATACATGAGCAGAGAAAAAAACACTTGCTACTCGTTGGAATGCTGACATGTGCAATGCCGTGAATGGGGAGGCTAGATAGGATGGTTGCCACTATTCCGTCGCCTCGGCCTCAACCACCATACTGTCGCGTGTCACCTCACTCATCACCGTCATGGTTCTTGGTGGTGACATGCCTTGCTGGTAGTACACCTTGACAGTGGCCTGCGACAGCTATCATCGTGGAGGTGGAGGCCGATGGAGAAGAGGGAGTTGATGCGGTGCTTGTCGGGCCTGGCCATGCTTGTACCACATATGTTGCGTCACCTCGGCGCCACATGATGTGGTCGCATCCACAACGAACAATGCAGGTTGGTTAAATAAGCTTTGATTCAGATCTCTACAACTAAGAGACAAGTTGTTGAAATTAGTAGTAGACTCCTTACTGCACTAAGGCGATGTGGCACTCGTTGTCGGATGCATGACCAACAGTGCGTCTGCTTCCTACATGCAAAACGGTTGTGTACACATCAGAGTGCATCCCAGGATTGGTCTGCAGCTCTAGGCCTCTGGTGCGCCAGCCAGGTCACTGATAATGTGCTGCCAGTCTGCCATTTGTTTACGCGCACGTCGTTGCTGCATAATATGATTACAACTTTACAAGTATACGGTTCAGTTGACTAGTCTACCTCTAGCTGCACATCTTGATGTCTGTAAGAAATATCAACGCCTACAAAAGTCAAAACGAGAATGAGCATGTGGCACACGAAAGCCATGTTAGCACAAAATACAACATATTTAGAGGGCAGCCAGGAAAAAAGAAGCCAAAATTCTCTAAGATAAAAAGACAAATCCTATCGATTTCTCCCCCTACGCTACTAGTATTTTGTCTTGTCTTTGTTTGCAAATCAACACACAAATCAAATTTAAACGTGAAATTAAAAACATTTGTGTACTAGCCAGTTCCGCTCACCAGCTGGTCGCCATATCCGCCCCCTTCTGTCGGTATCCATAACACACATTGCGTCTCAAGGGCCGCTCACATGCAAAAAACACTTCGAGAAATCCTAATGAAACGATCCAGTCAGTACTGGTGCGACCAAGCAAGCACTAGTATACTAAGAATACTAGGCCCGTAAGGGTTCGATTTTTCCTGGTTTTTTGGAAAAAAATTTACCGAAGTTTCTTTGATTGACGCATGTGTGTGATGGTCTCCAAGGGTGTCATCGAGTTTATTTTTCCTGTGGTCATGTTTTGTTTATTGTTGACATGACGCGTGTGTTATGTGGTCTCCTCGAAGATTCCCCTTGTCCTTTAAAAGAGTTTGGTTCACTGTGTGCTGGGATGGTTGAATTCACGTGGACGTTCTAGAGGTATGTGGCCTGGTGTTGTTCCACGTGCCTTTGCATGGCTCATGCATGTGGCCACGTTGGCTTCATGTATTGTTGACTGCCTATGCCATCAATTGATACGTTGCTTTCTGGTCTTTTCTCGTGGGTTTCGTTTTGTTTTTTTCTCTTCTTCTGGCTGCCTATAAGTACTTCCTTGTCTGGTGTTCGTTCATGTCCCTCTTGTTGGGTCCTTCCTGTTCGTTTGGTCTCTGTTACGGTGCGGGAGGGCGCCGGCGAGGTGGTACAGGTCGCCGATGGACGGCAGCGCCCATGGCCCCAGCGGGAGTCTGGTAGGGTGCACGACCGTCCGCCGTCGTTCGGGACGCTAGCCTACAGCCTGACTCTCTCTACGTGTGGCTGGTCTTGGCTGTTCGGCTGGCCGTGATTTCGTTCGTTCTTCATCTAGTGTTTCATGGTGCCGCTTTGCACGCGTGTCGTGGTTCTTTTTTGGCTGCTCGGCGGTTTGGTCAGCCATTACTCTCTCACACAATTTGTTGTGCAGCAGATTTGATGTAGGATTTTCCGGTGACCGTACGAGTACGCTGCGGAGTTGCTGCCACTGCCGCCACTACCTGGATTCACTCGCCGGCGTCTGGAACCGCCCCATGGATTTGTCTCGCTGGTGCTTGGATTCTCCGACGCCGCCAGCAAGGTATCCCGTCCACCTTCTCCATTCCCTACTATCCTCCCGTCCGGTCCTCCCGCGCTTGCTTGCGTGTTGGCTGTGTGTGCTCTTGCTTCCGCGTGCGGCGTGCGTGCCTATTGCTGTGTGTGTGTGTGTGTGTGTGTGTGTGTACTTGTTGTGTGCTCGTGTGCGTGCTTGCTAGCTGCTGCTGGGCGCCGGGCCATGGCCTCTGCTGTACGCAACTATGATTTGCTAAAGAATGCAGTTTGCTTGCTGCTGACCTGTTGAAGTTGCTGCCAGGGAGAATAGACATGGCATCTACGGGTCAATCTTCAGTTAAGAGGCTGGGAAGCACCAAGCATATATCATTCGGTTAGCAAGGTACAAGCTAACTTATTTAATTTTTTCCAAATTTTCATGCTTAATATTCTGTATATTTCAAATTCTAATACTAGAAGATGTGTTTTGCAAGTTGTATGAGGATTGAGTAAATTGATGATCATTGAGTCATCAAGGAGACGAGAACTTGATGAAAAGAACATTGGATGCAGCATATGGGGAGCAGTATTTTGATCTCATCTGATGCATGTATTTATTCTTTGTCTTTATAACATGGTATTTTATTAATTGTTTATCTATACTTGCCGTATCGCCGTATTGCTGAATTGTTGTATCCCATGTCGTCGTACCCCTATCGCCGCATCCATGTTGCCGTATCGCTGCTTCATAGAGGAAAATGAAGATGCTGAACTTCTGAATGATGTTGGCATGGTGCCCAGACGATAAATATTGGGTTGTTAAATTATTGTTCGGCTGGGATCTTTAAACGAGGATTCTTACCTTCATACATATCCAACACCTTTTGTTGCTTTGTACGCATTGATAATTTGTACGCTTTGTTCAAGGTGTTGAAATTCAAGCCCTAATTCATAATCATCAATTAAACATAACACATAGATGTATGCATGAGTATGAAATTCTGTTATTTTTAAAGACCCTACTTAGGAACCAAAGTATGACAGCAACGGCTTCACGGCAACCGTTTTACTATCGCGGCAAACTGAGATTGAAGAAGTGCAAATATGAATTAATGGATATGTAGATATGTCATTCTCTACTTCTGAATGAAATGGAAAACAATAATTTGATATCTGTAACAAGAAGAATCTAATAAGAAAAATAACATTCTACTCAAAAAGAAAAAGCCCAAGCTGCCACTATTCAGTCAGCCTAGGAGTAAAGTTATACCAAGCAATGGCACATCAACATGCTCTTTCCCTGCAGAAAGAGTTTACAAGACGGACAAGAATTTTAACCAAGATTTGTGACAACTTCTCATAAATTCTGCCGCTTCGCATGTCCCGCAATTGTGCAGGAATGAACAACTCAATAGCACCAGAGAAGTGTAGAATCGTCAAGTCTAAGCCACACTAACTTTGTATATCTATGTAATATGTTTAGTTTAGTTTATTAGTAGTGTGTCTCTTTTTTCTCATGTAATTTTCTATTCGCGTGATACACCATTGTCTATATCAAATGGGCATGCTCTTTATTAACCCAAAATGTTTTATCTATCAAATTTCTTCAACCCTACCACTAAATGTGTGAAACAACATCAAATTTATGAATCAAACAAGTAAGTACACATAAATATACAACAAGGTGCGACGCGGCGTAGCGCACACAATGTGTGAAAAGCCAATTCCTTCTCCCTTATGTTCTCATTTTTCTTGTAAAATTATCTAAGACAAAAGAAAGAAAAACCAATCCTCCTTTGTGCTCCTCTTACTCTTTTCAAGAACTAAATTAGGAGCTTATAGGAAAATGATGCCTCTACAGATAAATACTGCACAAAATTAACTCCATCTATACCCATTTCTCTTGTAGAGAAATATCTGAGCATGATTATTAGTGCTATATTGTGAGAAGGAAGGACTTGCTACATGATTTTCAGAGGACTCATCAGGCAATCTGGTTTTCCACTATGTGTTTCAGATTTGTGCACTTATCTATTGCTGAGACACAAGGAACTTGGTGAAATGGTTATAATATAAGCAAGGTCCATCCCCTTTTCTCCAAAAATGTAAGTTGTGGCCAAATGTATTGCTTACAGTTACCTTTCCTCCAAAAACATTTACACTTTCATGCCAGTTGCTGCTTTAGCCTGGCCTTCTAGACGGTGATGATTTTCAGATATTTTGCATGGTGTTTTCTAGATTTGTCTTTCTCAAAGGATCCCGTCAGATTGTATCAGATCGTGCACCGCTTTGCCGCTAAATAAATCATATAAGGCTTCCCTATCATGATTCCCCCGAATCTCACACTCCCGGCCTTCCAGCCCCATCACCCAAACCCAGCCGGACCATCAACATCTCAGTTCTAAGAAGAGAACAAGAGCTTCCCAATTCTGCGCCAAGTATCACTCATAAAAGGCCTCATTATCATGAGTCCCCTGATTCTCGCACTCCCGGCCTCCCAGCCCCATCACCCAAACCCAGCCGGACGATCAACATCTAAATCCTAAGAAGAGAGCAAAAGCTTCTCAATTTTGCGCTCAATATCTACTATATTACTATGTGTCGTAAATCTTAAATGTATGTACCAACTAGATGAATTTCTTGTATGAAATACTTTGTCACAATTTCCTACCTATGTACCAACTAGATGTAGCATGTTCTTGTATGAACTACCTTGCCACAAAAGAAGTCTTGGGTCAACTTACCAAATATTACAAAAAACTAAATATCTAATTAGTCCATGTGCGGCGTGCCGCCGCGCACTACCTGCTAGTATAGTACTATGTACGAACAAATATAGAGAAAGTTGGAAAACACATCAGGATTGACTATGATGCATGTAGGGCGTGTTTAGTTGGTCTCCTAGCCTTTGTCATGCTTGGCCGGATATGCCGAATGTTTTTTCTGTTCCTGCCCTGAAGATGGAATTTTGCCTTGCCGCGACATCTAGACAATCATGACTAACTTGCCCAAGCATTGGGTTTTGAGTGCCAAGATATTTGTCCAGAACACTAACGGCGGCCGAGATATCGATCGTATGAAAGAATAATGGGAGCACGCACCGAGGCTATAACCCATCGCGGATAAGCTCAGCTCGCCACATCAAAGGAGTTCCCCTCACACGTCTGCTTCGGCAGCGCTTTGCCAGCTAGTCATAGAGACGAGCTCCACCATACCGTCGAACATGCAAAGGTCGCTGCAGGGAATCATGAATTGAATCTCTGACTCAAATTTGCAATGTATCCTGTTTCTAAAAGATGTCCCCATTCAACAGTCAGTGCCAGTCATCGTGTCTGTCAATTTTGCTCTCGCGTAGACTTGTCCATACTGTGCCACATTGGCTCACGCATTTCCGGTTTACTTTAGGAACTACATCTGCAACATGAGGAGACTATCTATTTTTAGATAGGGGGTAAGTGCAGACCTAATTGTTTCACAAAACTTCACATCCAAGCCTCTTTATTTTTCAAGTGTAGCCAGCGATAGTTATTGAGCAACTAACATGTCTAAGGTGCATTATCAATGCCAATGTATGCAACCTTAGCATGCCACAGTCTGGGCTCCATTTTGGCTTATGCAAAATGGACTTCTTGTGTTTAGAAAATAAAATGTGTTGTCATTGGGCACTTCGCTCTCCATTGGCTGCCATTAAAACATCGTTCTCCTTGTCATGCCTGGTTTCTCATCCAAATGTTTCACCATAATGTGGATGCACTTACACGATTACTTTTATGCAACTGAACACGACGGTGTTGGGTGAAAGGAAAAAATAACGTTTGTGATTGAACTAACCACTGTAAACTTATTAGGGAAATTGATTTTCACTTTGAAACGACTACAAACAAAAATAGATGATGAACCAAACATGTGTATAGATCAACCAAATATCTTAGTTCAAATGATTGTAGAAATGTCAACTCATCATTCACAGTGATCATCATATAGGCAAAAATGTTTCTTTTGATTTGATTTTGAATGACCTTGTATTTAGTTTTATTATGCACGACATTATATGTAGTCACCAGGTGTTGATGCCACAACTAGTATCCTGGATCGAAGGTGCATGGTGATTCCGCTTTCTTCATGGTGAGGCAGTCTGTATCACTTATCTTCTTGCTTCAGATCACTGCTTGCTCATTCTTTTAATGATTTTCTTGGCTTCAATAAGAGCCATGAGTCTGTGGATGTGCTCCCTTCTCCACAGAAACAACACATCGCTGAGATAATGTGATTTTGTGACCCGTAACATCCATTACGTGAAATAAAAGTAGTTTCTAGTGGTGCTGGGTCCACGGTGAGTAGCACCAAGAAGTCAAGACTTGACTATGCTGTCTTTCAGTTACTCAAATTTCTAATGTCTCTCTTTCCAAAAATATGTCCCCATTCAACTGTCGGTCCTTATTGTACGTGATTATCACACACAATTGGTTTAGTTTCAATCATTGCTTCTACTACACGAGGAAGCTAGTCATTTATAGATATGATGTAAGGGTGGACTTGATTACTTCACCAAACTTCACATTTCAACCTTTTTAATCCTCTCCTTTAATGTGTAGCCGTGGCTGTCAGGGAACTAAAATGTCTAAGATGCATCCAGTATATCTAGCTTGACCTCGTCTTCATGATGAAAATATGGTTCCCGGTCTTAGAAATAAAATCCCTTTCTATTTCATACATGTAATCCTCTTTCTACTTTACAAGCTCGTTTTCTTACGATGTTTCACTACACCATGGGTGCTCTTACGTACTTACTTTTCAGCGACCTAGCCTGAATAGTGTTTGCTAAATTTAAAAAATGACTTTCGTGACCTAAACAAATAACCACAAACTTCATTGGGTTTATTAATTATCATATTCGAATGCCCACAAACAAATAGCCATCAAACCAAACAAGTGTTGAAATCAATAAAATTATCTAAATCCAAAAATTTGTCGACATACAAATCCAAATAGAGACAAAATTAGTTCCTTTGATTTGATTCTGAATGCCACTTACTTCATTTAATTATCAACAATATGATATGTGGTAACCACATTTCTCTAACAAGGCTTGTGAGACAGCCCCCGCCATGTTAATTTGGTGCGGATGGAGAAGCATGTCTTTGTTTCTAATCATGTTCACCCATACACTACTACAGGAATGCCTAGCACTGGCGGGCGCAAAAAGGCCAGCAGTGGTGGGCCAGGCTCCCAGGGCCGCCCGCCACTTCTATAACAACATCAATGGTGGGCGCTGGCCTGCCATTAATAGATAGTCTGCAGTGGCGGGCATGCAAACTTGCCCGCCAGTGCTTTACTTTGAAGCAGTGGCGGGCGTATGTCTGCGCCCGCCACTGAAAGCTTTGTAAGGCAAATTAATAATTTTGCAGCCACGGCAGCATATTTGCTGTCATGGTTGCGTTTTGCATGAATGTAATATCATATTTTCCAATACACTGCAATAAGAAATTACGATATGTACTGCAACATACCTTAAACCCCTAGTTAATTATTATCAAGCAATAATATATATTAGTAAAACAAAAGTAATAATGTTTAGTACTTACGTGGTCCAATAAAATAAGAGCATACAACATATATGTTCAATAAACGGCTATAGCTAGTCTCAGAAATCAGTACATATATATACGACATCCTGATCACCATCGAAAGTACATACTACGGCGATTGCTGGACATCGTACCACAAATAGATTTTATTGCCGCCCGGATGACCCTCCTCAAATTCACGAAGAAAAAGTAAAAACGGCTTCCTAGCTTGCATCCTGAATTGTGTGGCAATGTCTATCCAAATTTGACAATGGAAATACATTCTCCCTTCCTCATTGGTGAGAGTGAGGATCAAGGGAATGCCATTTTTAAACAGCATCATGTCGAACTAAATCGTCCAATCCTCATCGATGGTCAGGTTGGCCACACACATGAACTCCTCCCTTCCCAACAGGGGATACGCTGAGCATGATAAAAAGAAAACAAAAATTAGCCAATTGTGGGAGAAACAGAAATTAATCAACCCACAAGCTATAATGCTACTTAAATGGAACATACTGCCTACTCCATAAACTCCTTGTGAAGATCGACACAGATCTCATTGCAAGTTAGGTGAACTTCGAAACATGCACCTAGCCTCCTGTTGCCACAGCAGTGACATCCTTCGTTCATTGCCTACGTTCAAGTTAGCTGAATATTCATACAGATAAGAAATGAATAGACTGAAAGGCTAGCAATTATGTCAGGCTAGCAATTATGTCAATATATCAAAGATCAACCAATATTAAAGTCTATTAATGGATAGAATATTTTGCATGATTTATGTTAAAAAAGAAAACATTAGGTGTATGAAATCTCAGGAAACGGAAATTAATCAACGATTCATGATATTTTCTACACTCTTTTGGAGCCATGTATTGTTGGTGGACTCCAAATAAATATGCATGTGAACATTCATACGGATAAGGCATTGATAGACTAAAAGGCTAGCAATTATGTAAATATATTAAGATCAACCAATATTAAATGGTATGAATAGAGAAAAAAATTGGGCATGACCTATGCTAAAAAAAATTAAACATTGAGTGTATGAAATCTCGGGAAA
The DNA here is from genome assembly GCA_021437245.1 of Aegilops speltoides. Lineage (NCBI taxonomy): Eukaryota > Viridiplantae > Streptophyta > Magnoliopsida > Poales > Poaceae > Aegilops > Aegilops speltoides. Next base: position 21,715,869 of record CM038141.1, read on the forward strand.
CGGAAGTTAATCAACATTTCATGATATTTTCCACACTCCTTTGAAGCCATGTATTGTTTGAGCACTCCAAATAAATATGGATGTGAATATTCAGAAGGATAAGACATTGATAGACTAAGAGCCTAGCAATTATGTTAATATATTGAATACCAACCAATATTAAAGGTTATGAATAGAAAGAAAAATTGGGCATGACTTATGCTAAAAAAATTAAACATTGAGTGTATGAAATCTCGCGAAACGGAAACTAATCAATGTTTCGTGATATTGTCTACACTCCTTTGAAGCCATATATTGTTGGCGCACTCCAAATAAATATGCATGTGAATATTCATATGAATAAGACATGGATAGAGTAAAAGGCTAGCAATTGTGTAAATATATTAAAGATCAACCAGTATTAAAGGCTATGAATGGACAGAAAAATTTGGAATGCCTTATGCTAAACAAATGAAGCATTGAGTGTATGAAATCTCGCGAAACAAAAATTAAGCAAAGTTTCATGATATTTTCCACACTCTTTTGAAGCCCTACATTATTGGAGCACTCCAAATATATATGCATGTGAATATTCATATGGATAAGACAATGATAGACTAAAAGACTAGCAACTATGTAAATATAATAAAGATCAACCAATATTAAAGGCTATTGAACTTCCATTCTTCCTTCGCTCTACTAGGACGTATGATGTTACTATGATGTGTTCTGGATGAGAGACTAATTTGTTTGAGAGTAAAGGCTTTGTTGTTGTTGTTGTTGTAAATATATGAGACATCAACTAATATTTAACTACAACTTATACATATGTGGATCTACAAATATATTAACACTAATATTCAACTACAATATGTGTGTGTGTGTGTGTGTGTGTGTGTGTGTGTGTGTGTGTGTGTGTGTGTGTGTGTGTGTGTGTGTGTGTGTGTGTGTGAATCTAGTACTAATATTCAACTACAATTTAGAAACATTACAAACCTGTACATTGCTTGAGCGACAGGTGGAGGAGGGAGCGGTAGTGGCCTTGGAGGTGGAGGAGTCGGCTCGCGGCAGTGGTGTCATGGCTGCATTGCTTGCGGAGGAAGCCATGGGTACTGGTGGCGGCAGTGGAGGAGGCCTGATGATGAGGACGAACGCGATGGCGAGGGGGTCGCGCCGGAGGATGGCGTGGCAACGAGGGCAGACGCGGCGGCGAGGGGGCCGCACCAGAGGAGGGACATGAGGATGAGGGCAGCCGCGACGGCAAGGGGGCCATGGCGACGAGGGCAGCCGCGATGACAAGGGGGCCATGGCGGCGAGGGTGCTGAGGCGGAGGAGGGTGCGACGACGATGGCAGCCGCGGCGACGAGGGGGTGAGGATGGCCGCGGCAGCGGCGAGGCATGGGGTTGGCGTGCAAGGGCGGCGGAGATCAAGATAAGAGATTTTAAACTGCCTTTTTGGGAGCCAGAGGGAGGGGTGGTTTCAGGGCGAAAGTGACACTTTTGATGATGAGTTTGCAGTGGCGGGCGCGATTCAGTAACCGCCACATGTGTGTTCTGCAAAAAATGGGCGTCGGTTACTGCCGACTAGTGGCGGTTGCCCGGAGTCGCCAGCCACTGCTATTACACGTACCTATCACGTCTCTCCGCCCGCCACAGACGAGGTATGAAAAAAACATATGAAAGACAGTACGTGTGGCTGGCCAGGCAGCGCGCCCGCCACGGGTGTTAAGCTAGCAGTGGCGGGTACGACTTACTACCCACCGGTGCAAACATTCCAAAATAGTTGTGGTGGTTCACCTATTGAGGTTCACCTATAAGCCATTTTCGAGTAGTCTTATCTTTATGTATTACTAAGAAAGGGTTTGAGCCCACAAAATTTCATTACTATAGCAATCAAAGTTCTTGCATCAAGTATAGAAACATAAGACCTATCACCCCTTGAGCAGAACACAACTAGCATTAGCTCACCAGATCCAAAGAAAGAACATAAGTTCCACAAAGTAAGAAATGTATAACTATCAAATAACCTCTTTTTTAAGCGCAAACCGCAGAACAATAGTCCTACAATAGTTTCATTAATAAAAATTCTAAATATGTACGGAGAGACTAAATAAAGAAAGGAAAATTTGTCCAATGCCAGTTCTAGGAAAAAAGATCATCGGAATGAAGAAGGAGCTACTCTCTAATGAAGACCATCAAAGGTGAGAACTAATCTATGGTTCCAACGCACCAAGATGCTTTCCCTTGATTCTGTGTGACAGTAGTTCAAAGTCCTGTCTTAATTTAAATTTCTAACAATTCACACTTGCCGTAGAGACGAACTCCACCATCACATCAGATCTATGCTTGCCGCTTCAACGAATCGTGACTTTTTGCTGCCACTGAACGCCAACTCAAATTTCCAATGCATCCCATTTCTACAAGACGTCCTCATTCAAGTGCCAGAGCCAATCAACGTGTCCATCTCACATGCACCTATCAATATTGTACGTGGTGATCTCAGACATCAATGTTGTAGTTTCGAAAATTGCTTTTTCTACATGAGGAAGCTAGTTCTTTATAGATATGATATGATGCAAGTGGAGACTTCATTGCTTCACCAAATTTCATCTACCTGGCTTTTTATTGCTTCCTTCAGTTGTTGCTCTAAATTATTACTTATTCCGTTTAACTATTGATAATATTATATGTAGTAAGAACAATTTTTTTCACATATGGCTTGTGAGGCACCCCCGCCAAGTAAATCAGGTGGGGCTGAAGAAGAATATACTTTCTTTCTAACCATATTAATTCTTTTCTTTCATGTTATCAAAAAAAGACTTTCAGTGCAGCAATTTTTATTACTATTGTTGGAAATATGCCTTAGATGCAGAACTAGAGAAACACCACCAGCCTTCATCGTTATCCTCAGTAAAAGTCCTCCATGCTCGAGCTGCTGTGAATTCCTCATTCACTACGTGCTTGAATTCTTTGTCCCATGATTTATTAGATTTGCTTCACTTTGTTTATCGATAATATCATATCTCACCGATCCAATGGCCCACAGACTAATAGTGATGGCGTGCCTTAATTCAATCTAAGGAGGTATCATTGAACTGATTTGACAATCATTCGCCTTAGAGGCCGAACAAGTAGATTCCGACAACAACCTTGAAGGTCGAAACAACTCCAAAAGGTGCCCGTCCCCTTTGGCGCACGCAAACACACACCGAACAATTGTAGATGCAACACTTTGTAGCAACCTCTTTACTAACCCTTCCTAACTTCTTTTTCAAAATTTCCCTCTGGAGTTTGGTGAATGACCAAATGAATCCAGACAATCTTCATGCTTTCAAAACCTTGCTTATGCCCTTGATGTTGCTTATGATCCCACATGCATAACCCGAAACCCCATCAAAACCCTTGTTCTAGGATTTGGAATCTTATCTCTGTTATTACAAAGGAACCCCCATTTCCTTTCCTCTATCGATCCTCAAACATTCCCAGAGATCCTCCTACATCTACAAACCCTGGATGTGCAAAAATATTGCCAAGTCATATGCAATATTATTCAAATAGAATTAATTCCTTTTTCTGCCCTTTTGGGGAGTTGAATCCAGAGACATTGCGAAACATCTCCGAAGATTATGAAATTCAGTGAAGATTATGTCGGTGCTTAAATTGAGTTCTGGTAAAAATATGGGATCAAAGTCAATAAGGGAAAATCATGCTTTCTTTTATAAGGCCAACATCCCATAAGTGTCATCTCCAAAGGACCTATCATTTTGGTGGCCTGGGAAATTCCCAAATTATTTGACGAGCTTTCCCTATCCTTGTAAATCTCAGATCAATTAAAATAGCCAACCAATTTGTGCAAAATATGGGAACATGATCCTATTTAAATTCTTCTCCATTTTGGAAATTTGCAAAGGAAGTGCTAGCTAGACCCATCTGTATGTGCTGAAATTTGCCGAGATGATCACCTTAGTGAGCGATCACCCTCAGGGCCGGCCCTGAAGGGGGGACGATGCGGCCGCCCCTGGCCCCCAGGTGCCAAGGGGCCCCCGATTCATCTCCTGATTAGCCTAGCACCCTTGCCTACGACTCTTCTCCTGATTAGCCTAGCGCCCTTGCCTAAAATGCCGATGCACCTGCTACCTTTTCCTGATTTCCTGCCTTCCTTTCTTCGTGCTACTAGTAGTACGATTGAGGGCCCTTCTATTCGATTAATAGAGCATTTATTGGATGCGATTAATTAGGTACAGTTATGAAAACAATCCACTCTCTTAGTTTCCTTCCGTAATCTTTCCGCAAAAAACGCCTTCCTTAATCCACAAGCTGAAAGTTGTGCGCCCAATTTTGTGAGAAAAACATGACTAATGGGAAGTAACAATGACACGGACGTCGATAATAGATCAAGATAGCAACACTTGATATGGTGCCGCCTCGCATCGGAGCAGATCTAAGTTGGAAGACGGCAGGACTATCGGAGATTGCCAGTCACTGTCTTGCAGGAGACCACACTGACTCGCCTGGAGGCTAGATCGATATTGTTAGAGCACGATGACAGTCAAAGAAGACAAGGTGTGTCTCTAATCTCTATTTGTATATGTCTATATGGCCTAGGAAATTTTATCATGACGGTTCATTAAAAGTTATGAATGATCATCAACACGGCCTCTGCATTGTTGCAGTTGGACACTAATAATCGATTTATCAGTATCGCAAATGTATAGATATCATTGGGGTTATTACTTTTTATATGTGGTGACTTGCCGATAATTGCTTTGGAGGAAAAAACTAACCCATATAGGGGCTATACATCATACAATCAGACTATCAAAGTGGATGACAACGTGAGTGATCATTGGCATTTAAATTATTCATTCTTCTTAATGAGGTGCCAGTTTAAATTAGGATAAACTTAGTAATAAAGCTACCAGATATATTCGTAAAGAAGAGACTTATAACAGGAACATATCTATTTATTATGTATAAAAAGTAGTTTACGGGTTAACCAGAAAAAAGAAAATTATCTAGAAATTCTAACAAAAATTAGAAAAATATAAGCATTTATTTAATATACTTACAATTTATAGCCGTTCTATTTAAGTAAAGTAAAATTACCAACCTTTGCCATTATATAGCCCACTAAAGGTTATTTTCTTTTGTGTAGCGTCTTCCTTCTCTAAAGATCATATTATTTAATTGTTAAAAAATATTATATTCCTTTTTTTAGAAAAGGAGGACCCCCGGCCTCTGCATCTGGACAATGCATGCAGCCACTTTATTAATTGTTCATAAAAGACCTTACAAAGTGATACAACAATAAGACTAAAGCCACCGTCTAGGCAACATCTGTCGCTACTCCTATCCAATTGATAAAGGGATGCTGATAGTCTGGGCCTAATACCAAATAGACCTTGCAACCAAACCTAACATCTAAGACCTGAGGTCCCATTCAGGATGCCTGCCCTATATGGGTCACCCACCGGTCCGGCACTCCTCAACCAGGACGCCTGCCGGGTATGAGGCCGCCGCAGCCACCTGCCACCAATCCATCTTCAGAGTTGTACCGTTGCATCTACCTTTCCCGGTCTAGCTGCCGTCGATTCCACCACGGCGCCAGACCGTGTCACCCTCCTACGCGAGTCCATCTCCGCACATAGAACGCCGAGTCACCACAGCGCCATCCGCCGAGACCCGCCGCCATCACTGAGTGAGACGACACACCTCTCCACCAAAGAATCTGTCCTCTGGTCCCTCGATCACGTGTGTACCTCCAAGAATGACGCCCCAAGGGGGGAACGACACCAGAGTGCTGCTGTCATCTGATCATCAGATCTAGGGTTTCCCCCGGAGGTAGCAGAGAGTGGCCTTGAACTTCTTCACGGCGATGCCTTCAAGAAGGGAACGATGCAGATAGCGCCGCCACCGCCGAACTTGGTAGTAGCCAAAAGCAAGTTTTCACCTAGATCTGGTCGAAGGAATCCAACTCCCGTGCACGGCCGTCACCACCACTAGGCTGAGCACACGCCGCCGTTGGCACCTCCACGATCCTGCGAGATCACCGGCGGAGCCTGGCCACCAGATGCCCCACCAGATGCACCACCACCGCCATCCTGCCCGGCCACCGGCAACTCCCATCTCCAAAGCCTCCATCCCTGATCCAATCTGGGAGTACCCAGATCCGCCGCTAGGAGGCAGCGCCAGTGCCAACGACGCCACACCACCGGAAGGGATGCCACGCCGTCGAGCTAGCAGGGCGTCAGGGGAAGGCGCTGGGGACGGGAGTGACCTGCTGCCCTACGAAGTTGTTGAGGAGAAGGAGCCCTGCATCCCACCTCGCAGAACAGGTGATGAGCAGCCCCGCCGCCGCCAACGCCACGAGGGCTTTGCCCGGTGGCGCCTGTCGGCGGCAGCGAGGGGAAGGGCAGCGGGGAAGGGAACCCCTAGGCGGCGGCGGCGCCCTCCCGGGTTGCCCGTGCGGGGGGGACGACACGGAGTCGTGGGACGTTTACTTATCTTTATCCTTCCCTACTGATTTGGTATACGACGTTCTTTATATCTCCGAAAAAGGGGTTCCCCCCACTTTGTATTCCAAAGCAACCGACCGATACATCCAACGATAGGTGCTCGGGCGGAAGCAGCACAGTCACGCACAAAAGAAACGGAAGAGAAAATACAAAAGAAAGGAATGACAACAGAGTCGGATCAACGAAAACAACGATGATCCGCAACCACTGCGCCCTCCAAAGAAATCCACCACACTCCTAGCGCATCGGACCCATGCATACCAAGCAACACCTTCAAGAAGGACTGCAACGATGACGACGCTGCTGCCTGGACAGGTCCTAGGGTTTCCCCCGGTACGTGAGGAGGATTGGTTGAGGGGGATCCCGACGTCCTTCAGGAAGGAACGACGGCGCCCACTGGTATTGCTGCGTCGGTGCCGGCCAAGCCAACATGGATTTCTCCTGTCCACCACACATCCACCACCCCGACCGATCCGTCACGCTCCACCAAACTCGCCGCCCATCCAACATGCGCCTACACAGTCTTGGAGCCACCACCACCGTCTCTCCATGGGGATTGAAGCGGGACCGACGGGTTGAGAGGAAGCAATTGAGACCAAGGAGCGGCAGAGTCCGCCACCACGCGGGAGGGAACCACCTCCACTACCATCGGCGGTCACCGACCGGACGCAGCAAGAGGAGCACACTAGGCATGTAGGCCCGGCTGAGCTTGAAATCGCTCGTGAAGCTCCCACCGCCACGCTGCAGTAGGCGTGCCACCGTCTCCGTAACCCCCTGCACAAGCCGCATCTCCGTCCATCGGAGCCGTCACGGCCAAGGGCCGAGCCAAGCCCGCCCAGACCCAGAAGGGGCCCCAAAGGGCCCAAATCTGGGCCGGGAGGGCGCCGCAGCCAGCCGCTGCGTCAGCCTGCCACCAAGCGGCCGCACCACCGCTCCGCCACAATCCGGGGCTGCGCCGCTCGAAGAACCGCGCCGCCGCCGGAACCACCGTCGCCGAAAGCAGACCCACCGCATGCTGCGCGACGGAAGAGCCATCCGCGCCGCCGAGGCCCGGCGAACCCAGCCGCCGCACACGCCGCCCGCAGCTCGCGCCGTCTGGCTTCAGATCCGCCGCCCAACGCCGCCGATCCGCACCCACGCACGCACCACTTGGCAGCCGCCGCGCCACACTGAGGCCCCACAGGGCCGCCGAACCGCCGCCACTAGGAGCGCCCGGAGCAGCGCCACGAGTCCCCGCCATAGCCTGGCGCCTCCAGCGGCAGCCGTCCCGCGCCGGCCGAGGATCCACGAGAAAGGGGAGGGATGACCCCGCCGCCGCCCCGGCCGGCAAGGCTTTCCCCGGCGGCGATTCGGGGCGGCGGCGAGGGGGAAGGAGGCCGGAGGGGAGGGTTGGGGGTGGCAGTAGGGGTCCCCCCGAGGGCGCTCGCCGGAGCGTCTCGGGGGAGGGGGAGGCTTTTCCGACGTTCTTTATATACCGGCCGCTCCTACCCTAGAAATAACAGGAGATAAATTAGGGTACGAGACCAGCGACGCCCACTAGAAAATACTACAAGGTCTAGCAAGGAAGCATCAATCAGAGGATAGTCAGCGTCACTGTTTATATACCGGCTGACAGGGAAGTGGTGGCACTGTGGACCAAAGATTCCTGGCCCTGGACACCTCTCCGCTTGAAGGGCCAGGCCAGTCTCATCGATTAAAAACATTAAGCGCATCAAGGGCGATGTCTCGCGCATGCCACGTGGGCAGGAGGGGTTGGGCGCTTGGCGCATCAATCTTTTTCTTTACTGTGCAACTATGAGGGGGAGAAAGAAAAACGCGTGGGGGTTTGGCTGGGCCTCTCACACACGCAACATCTCTCGTTTTGTCTCCTCACTCACCGTCTAGGGTTGGCGCCGCCACCACCGCCGAGGACCCGCCGCCCCATCGCTCCTCCCACGCTGGCCACCGATGGAATGCCCGCTTCTCCCCCGGGTCTTCTGGCATCCTCGTAGCAAGCTACGGCGCTGCTCCTCCCTACGACACCGATGGCAAGGCGGCGACAACCCTGCCATCTTTCATCGGTGATGCTCCTCCTGCGGGCCGCGGCAAGGCGTGTTGATCTCGTAGTTCCTGGACGTGGGGAAGGTTGGCGCACAGGTACAATGAGACGACGATTCGGAAGGCTAGGTGAGCCCTCTCCCTCTCTTTTGCCCTCTCATTTGTTTTGGTTCTCCCACCACCTGTCTCTCTAATCTCTGTTTGATTATATTCTAGGTGAGCATTATGTTTGGTTTTTGGTGGTTGGTCTGTTGATGTCGAGATTTATGGTTTGGTGCTGTGATTAGAAAATTATCCGAACGAGAAGGAAGAAGGATTTTTCAGCAGCTATTGAAGGTGCGAGCTATTGCCATGGAAAGGGTGTCTACCACTGAGACCTTAAGATACTGACGACCGAAGCTTCTTTTTTCTTTTGAAGCAGTCTGGGCATACGATTATCTATCATTATTATTTTCCATGTATCATGTACTAATTAAGCGAGATAGCCAATATGGCTTGATTGCTCTGTCTCTTTTCTTCCTGACTTATCCCAATATTACATGTTACAAACCAGAAAACGTTCTTATTGACCGGGAAGGCAACATCGAAATCTCTGATTTTGGTCTCAGTGCTTTACCTCAACATCTTGGGGTATGATAGACTTATCGGTGATTTCATTGTATTGAGCATTATATTTTTATTAATTTTTAAACGAGGATATTTTAATTTAATTGAATTTAAGATCTGCAACTTTTCAAAATGACGGATTGCTGCATACAACCTGTGGTAGCCCCAACTATATTGCACTTAAGGTAAGAGACTGTTTACCTTCAGAATTTAGACCATTTATCTGTTTTACAGTACACAGTATTTGCTAATTCTTGTGCCAAATATATCCAGGTTCTGCAGAACAGAGGAGATTACAGATCACTGTCGGATATCTTATCTTGTGGAGTAACTATTTACATAACGCTCGTAGGACACCTTCCATTTGATGATCGAATTAAGGTTGTTCTTTATCAGAAGGTAGGCAGTCATTAAAAACTTAATACTTGATCTTTGAAGCCATTCCAATAGTACTACTGTTATCTGGTTGGGTGTAGATTTCAAAGGGTGATGCTCAGATTGCGGAGTGGCTTTCGCCAAAAAGCTCTGATCGGCTTTTCGTGCACTAGCTCATCAATTGCCACTTCGAATCTGTTGTATGCAGGTTAAGATTCAGTTTCACCTACTCTCTAATTTACATGAATGCCGGTATCACTCCATGGATTATATATTAATCTACTTTAGTCACTGTTTCAGATTTTGCCTTCACGATTAATTATATGGATGCTTAGTTGTAGCCATCATGCCTGGCATAGTTCAAGTGTTTTACTTTTTCACTCATGCCTGTTGCACATGGGGGATGAGATGACTTCTGCATGTCTTCTATTTTTGTAAAATGTCTACCTGAGTACTTCACATGGTTCCTTGGTTTCATTGGAAATATACTAAAAAGATATCTACATATCATGGATCTTGTCCTGTCAACCAAAAATAGCTTCTTCTTAAAAGATGGATTTGTTTGAGCCTCAACTGGTGCATCTTTTGCTGCATCAACTAGGGCTGAAAGGACTAAAATTATTCAACTTTGTTACTAGGTATCTGGTCATAGGTATTGTAAATACTAAATAGTATGATATCCTTTTATGAAACAAATTTTCTTTCTGTTTGATATTGATGTGCTTGTGATTTGCTTTCCAGGTTATCTTTATTGAGAACTTTTTGGCTTACCAATTTGAGAGTTGTTTCATCATGTTTTTATACCGTGTCATCAGGATTTTCATTTGTTCTTTTGCCATACAAACAAGATATTGCAGTGCTTCAGGGTTTTCAGTTGTTCTTCTGCCATACCATCTGTGTGCGTGTATATTGCTGACATACAGTTTCCTTTTTGTTGTGCAGAAGTGCTTATATTTTCTCATGCCCTCAACTACTATTTTAGCTTCAGTATGCTCTGAGTATAAGTATAGCCGCTACAATGGTCAGTACCAAGGGTGAGTGCCTCCACGTTTGAAGATGATCTCACAGGTGCCTATAACTATGCTTCTTTTAATTGGTAAAAATAAACTATGCTTCTTTTATTCTCTTGGTTGAATGTTGAACAAGAAAAAGAATAGTATTTGTGTCACCTTGATAGGCACACACATTATTTATTTCGTGCAAGTTCTCTTATATGAGATTCTTACTGTAGTATTTTCCAAAATACTGTGCACTGAATATTCTAACCATTAATTCTTACTAATAATAGGCTTCTTGGGAAAAAAAATGGGAAATGAATATATAACAAGGCGTGTGTTGTGCCAACTGGCCGCTCCCCCCCCCCCCTCCCCTCCTGCATCTTGATTGTAGTTCGATCTGAGCCTCAACTGGTCGAGTGTTGTGCCAACTGTAAGTCTCATTGTTAGTCAAGAATGCATGCTTGTTCTAATTGCACATGCATCTTCAACATTACCCTGGTTATTTTGCATTGTTTTCAAAAATGGGAATTGGTTTAACAATTTACTCTCTTTTGAGAAAATCGGTAGTTGCAGAACATATTATTTCAGTATCATGTACTGTTTTGCATTTTCCATAAAAAATGGAAGGATTACCTCCTACACTAAAAGTAATCTTATTTGTTCTTTGTTATTTGTTTCTAGGAAACATGAATTGAATGATGATGGTACAGATCTAATTGGTCATGTGCTTGCTCTTTACAGGAACAATCGATGTATTGTTAAAAGAATGAAAGTATGCCCTGCCTGAAGATTTTAGCTTTCTTTTTGTTAAGAAGGTAGAAGGTTTCTGCCTGTTAACATCAATATAATTTCTATGATCTGCTACCCATGTATGTTTTCTCTTTGGTTAGACAAGAAGCTATTGACGTTGGTCAGTAGATCCCTCTTAAGTTCCAGATGTGGATGAAATGCTTCTTTCTAGATGTTTAGTCCATCAAGTAGTTTGAACTCATTTGGCTCCCAATCCGCTTTCAGCTCTAATGATTTGGATGACTACTCTCAAGGGATTTGACCTGGTTTATGGTCATTGATTAACAAGGTTTTCAGTTGTATATGCATGTGTGGCAAAAAAAAGCTGAAGGGGTGCCTCCCACCTGGCACCGCCCAGCTTCCTCTTAAGCGGCACCACCGGGTGGCGCCCCAACCGCTAGTGCAATATTACATCTAGCTAGCTGGCTATCCTAACACAGCTAGGTACGTACTGTATATGTTACACATGTACGACATACAATCTCCTGAATCCTGATGCATGCACATGAGCATCTCACGTACCGCGATGAATGTTTTTTTCCTCATCGTCACTAAAGCTTCCTAAATCCCTTGGTGCCCTCTATGTACTAAGATATGCTATCCCAAGAAGAAACGATTCAAAGTACAGTTTGGTCAAAACTATTTGTTTCCTCTTTCTTCTTTTGTTCTCCTCGTTTATGTAAGCAATCAAGTCCAAGTCAGACATGGTGCAGCTACATTACATTTCAGAAATTAGACATGCATGCCTCATTCAATTACACAAGTAAATATAGAAAGCCATGGTGCAACAAGCATTCCAAGATAATGTATTATTTAGACACACAAGTATAACCCTAGACATGGTGCAACAAGCACTCTAAAATTACGTAACATTCCATCGCACAAAAATTATGCAGCATTCTATCACAGAGATTAATAAACCCTGACTTGGCACACCACATCTGAACCATTTGAGGATAGCAAGCAAACATCACATATGAAAGGATAGCAGGCAAACATCACATATGGAAGGATAGCAAGAAAACATCACATATGACAGGATAGCACAAATTATGGCAAGGCAAATTTATTTGCTTATTCTACCAGCAAACAAACATCACATATGACAGGATAACACAAATTATAGATGAACAAACATTGAATCTGCCTCAGCTAAACAACCTGCAAATTTATGAGAGACTAATTGTTAGCATCTGAATATGTATCGAAGTTCAGAGCTTGCACTGATTTATTTACAATATGGCAATATTCACATCTGGTCGAGATATGGTGGGGAGGCCATCAGATCTAAATCATTTGATGAGACAGGGGGATATATGGGAGAGACGGTGGCTACAGAGGAGGTGACAGGCGACCAGGTAGGGGCCAAATTAAGTGGGGAGAAGGCAGGGGATCTTAGTGAGAGATGCATCGGGTGAGAGGGACGGGTGCACAGAGGCATGGAGGAAGAGGTCTGGCCGGATGGGGCGGAGGCGGAGAGAAAGGAGACCGGTGGATGGCCAGAGATGCAGGCCGACCGGGGAGATGGGGCGAGCCGCATGGGCGATGGGGATGGGTGCTGGGGGTGCTGCGGGGGAGATGTGGAGAGGGGAGAAGCCGGTGCTGGCCGGAGAAGGAAAGGAGGGGAAGGGCGAGGCCGGGGCTCACCTGCGCCGCTGTGTGCCGCCGCTTCTCCACCTCGTCCCGCGTGAGCCCTTTTTGCTTCTGGGGCGGTGGAAGGGGTATGGGGTGGAGCGCTCGGGCAAAATCAGCCCAAAACCGAGCGCCAGAGCAAATAATTCAGGAAGAGCGCGCGAAGTGTTCCCGGGCTTCTTCCAATATCACGGTCCAATGTCTACGACCACCCAAACGCTGGCATTCGGGAGTGGCTAATGTCAATACACAATTCCACCCCTCAATCTCCAGATCCAAACACAGCGTTATCTCTAATCAAGGTCAGAGTTTGCAAAGTTTGACATTTGAACAAATCTATATCGAAAATGCCTTTTGGAGCTCGGCCTCCATGGAGGCCGGTTTTTGAAAAACACAAAATTCATGAAAATTCATATTTTTACAATCCAAAAAATTCTGAAAAAAATACAGATATACATGGAGGCATAACACACATGTGTGTAAATTTTCAGGACGAAATACGTTGAAATGAAGGCTGTGCAAAAAAGACAAATCTGATGCTTTTTTACACATGATACTATTCATCCTCAAAGTCGAGAAATTTGTCTTTTTTGTATAGGTCGCATTTCAAAGTATTTCATCTTGAATTTTTACACACACATACATTTCATCCTTGTATAGTTGCATATTTTTTTCAGAATTTTTTGAAGTCGAAAAGTTTGAATTTTGAATTTTTCAAAAATAAAGGGCTCCATGGAGCTCGGTCACCAAAACGCCCTACTCAATCTATATGCACTATATTATAAAACAGAGGGACTATAATTTTTGGTGCTACAAATAAAAAAACAATGCTGATGTATAGTACATGGAAATATGAACAAAAAATATCTTGTCGTTACAAATATAGATGCTTAGACTTAACTATGATGCATATAAAACTTCTATGGTGTGTGTGTGTGTGTGTGTGTGTGTGTGTGTGTGTGTGTGTGTGTGTGTGTGTGTGTCTATATAATTCAAAACGATTCAAGCATGTTTAACACTAAAAAAGGTCAACACCAACATAGCTTTCAGATTTTACCCCGAAACATGAAAGGGGTGCCTCTTATATCCTGAAAATAACAAGTTCACGACTAGCCGAAAGGACCAACAAATATTTACTTATTTCAAATTAACCTTATTAAATACTAGCCCGCGCGAAGAGCGGGCCACTTCGCTAGCTGTATAAATAGTAAAAAAAAAAGATAAACACATTGTATTTCCTTTAACTAGCTATCCAAAATATTTTCTACAATACATGCTTGTGTTTACATTGAGGGCCTCTAGGTATACTCTCGTCCCGGCCCCGAAATCTCAGGACCGACCCTGATCACCCTCAGCCAAATATGAAGCAAAATGGAGCAGTGTGCTCTCCTCACCGCAGTACAAACACCATGGTGCCATTTAACGTTTGAGCATGGAGCTGTAACACGAGAGTCCACCGTTGATGTCTTGTAGCACATATCATCTATCTGAGGATAGAGACACAGCCAGACATGATTTGACAGCGAGGAAGCGTAGCAAGGCCATGGCCACGTAGTGACTGCACGCAGAGCGCACCAAAACGGTGCTCTGTGCACTGGTCACGTCGGGTGGTCACCTCCGGCCGGCCGCAGCTTGTCCACGCATGCCAAAGAGCTGCCCACCACAGTCGTACGTTGCCTAGTCACCTCGTGCCTTCGTCCCCTAGCTACCTGGACGGGTGTGCCGTAGGTGCTCCGTCGGAATGCCGCCACGACGACGAGCGTCCAAGAGCTTCGGCGGCAAACCTCAGGCATGCTTTGACTCGTACATGCACACGTGCTTTGGCGGCCAACCTCGTGCAAAAAATTAAGCATCAATATCCCTGGTTCAGATGACCACTCTACCTCACGATGTATATATGGTTTGTTTGGTTGTCGTTCTGTCTTTGCCGTGCCTGGCTTGGAACATCATTGAAATCTGCCACGATGTTGGTTAATTGTTGAAAGTTTGCTTTGCCGGGGCACTGAGGCATCATGATTAGGCTGGCCAGGCGTTTCCTACTTTGAATTTGAGCCCCTAGACGTGTGGGCGGGACAATGACAACGACTTCGATAATGATTAGAGGAAACAACAGCACAACTACATTGATGATCCGGCCAGTCGCGGAGAAGCTCCGCCTGTCATCTCAAATACGGTGCCTTCACTTGTTTGCTACTCGAAGACTACGCGTGCTCATGCAGAGATGAAATCCACTGTTTCGTCGAAGCTTTGACTGTTGCCACAAGGAATTAGGACCTTTCCGAACGTCTGACCTCCAACTCAAGTTTCCAATGTATCCCATTTCTAAAATATGTCCCCATTCAACCACCTGTGATATACATCGTCCCCACAATTTCGGCACACCTATATTGTAGTTTCTAGCATTGCTTCTGCTGCACGAGGAAGCTAGTTATTTATAGATTTGGTGTAAGGGGAGACTTCATTGCTTCAACAAACTTCACATGTCTTCTTATTGTTCTTCCTTCAAGTGTAGCCATAAATGAGGACGTAATAACATCTCTAAGATGCATCCAATACGCGCAACATTGACATGCCACAAGTTGGGCTCCATCTTGTTTATGCCAATAGGATTCTCGGGCATTAAAAAAATGATCTCCCACAATGCTTCTCCTACATTATTTACTTGTCAAACCTCTTTCTCCTTGACAAACTCGTTTTTCTCCTCGAATTATTTCACTGCACTGTGGTTGCTCTTACATGCCCACATTTCCATCAACCTAACCTCTGTAGGATGTTGTCTAAATGGAAAAATAAACAACATTTGTGATTGAACAAGTGCAAAGTTCTTATGTTTTATTAATTTCCACCTTGGACGTCCACAGAAAAATAGACAGACCAAACACATGTATAAATCAACATGAATATTTAAATCCAACTGATTGCGGAGATATCAATTCATCATTGACACCGACCATCACATACACAAAAATGGTTCCTTCGGTTTTCTTCTGAATGATCATTTATTCATTTTAATTATTCACGGAAATATACATAGTAACCAGATGTCTCTACAAAAGGATCAGGTGGGGGTGAATAAGGATGTTCTTCTTTCTAATCATATATTCTACCATGTGTTTCTGTATCACTACTAAAAAAGGAATTTGAGCCCTCCAATTTTCCTTACTACATCAAAGTTGCTGCATCTGATATAGAAATAGAAAACCTACCACATCCACGGGCACATCGCAGCTAGCATTAGCTCGCCAGAATGTCTCGACAATCTCACAGTAAAGCATTTGCCAATGCATTGCCCGACTTGATTCATGAGGTGATGAGCTAGCACGTGCCACTCGCTGGAACGCTGGTATGTGCATGCCTACAAACGGGAGATCATGCTTGCCTATATTCCAATGCTCGGCCTCAACCACCATGTCGCTGCGCATCACCTCACTCATTATCATCGTTGTCATCGTGCTTGGTGGTGCCCCGCCTTGAAAGTAGTACACATTGGCAGTGGCCTGTCCGCTGCTTTCACTGTGGAGGTGGAGGCTAATGGAGAAGAGGGAGCTGACGAGGCGGTGGTCGGGGAAGCAGGTTTCACTAGGCTCATACCACACCTGCTCCAACCCCTTGCTGCGCCACAGGACGATGTCGCACTCGCAACAAACAATGCAGATTCGTTAACCTAGCTTTGATTCAATCTCTAACAGTTCAGAAACAATGTAGATTTGTCACTGTACTATGGCTAAGTGGAACTCATTGTTGATGTGTGAAAGTCATGGTGATGAGATAACGATTGATCTAGTCGGTGGTACTGCCATTGTGCCACGAACCCACACCAGCTTGATCGCACATGTCCTGCGTGCCAAATTGTCGAGGCCCTGAGTGGATGCGCGATATGTTGGTACGCATTGTGCCATTGTGGTATAACAGAGACTACCTAGCAACTAGAGAAAGATGATCCTTTGTGTTCATATTAGAATGCATCCCGAGGATTGGTTTGCAGCTCTAGGCCTCTCGTGCGCCAGCCAGGTCTCTGCTAACGTGCTGCCATGCGTTCGCTTTTTCACGTGCTAAGGAGACAGATGTTTACGCACAAGACCGTGGCTTGCATTTTGTCGTTGCTGAATAAAATGGATTACCAGTATACGGGTTCAGTTGAGTACTCTACCTCTAGTTGCACGTCTTGATGGTTGTAAGAAATATTGACGTTTGCAAAGGAGAGACTCCGTTATCGATCGGGTCAAAATGATAATTTTGCCTTGTTTTGTTTGCATGTCATTACACAAATCAAATTTAACATGAACTTCAAAACATTTTTGTAGTGGCCGGTTCCGCTCACCAGCTGGTCGAGATATCAGTCCCCTTCTGTTGGTAATCAGAGCACACATTGTGTGTCTCGGGTCATGCATGCGCAAAACACTTGAGAAATCCCAATGACCGATCCAGTCGGTGCTGGTGCAACCATGCAGTGTATAGTATGTATGGCCAAATGAAGTGAAAAATGGAAAACATGGCTCAATTGACGTAAATGCACGTAGGGTGTGTTTGGTTGGTGTCCTAGCATTTGTCATGCTTGGTCCGAAGCATCATTGGGATATGCCGGAAGGTTTTTTCGTTGCTTCCCTGAAGAATATGGAAGTTTTCCTTGTTGCAACATCCAGGCAATCATGATTGACGTGCCCAAACATTTGATTTTGAGCGCCTAGCTATGTGTCAACACTAACGGCGTGTGAGATATTGATCATATGAAAGAACAACACAACAACGCGTCGAGGCTGCAACCCGTCATGAACATGCTCTGCTTGTCATCTCAAAGGCGTTCCCCTAGCATGTGTGTTGCGCCAACGCTTTGCCAGTGTGCCATAGAGACGAGCTCCATTGTACCGTAGGAGACTCATCCACCACTGCAGGGAATCATGAATTGACTCACCGACAAAAACTTCCAATGTATCCAATTTCTTAAAGAGGTCTACATTCAACTGTCAGTGCCACTCATCGTGTCGGTCATTTTTGCTCTCGCCATAGACTTGTCCATATTATGCCAGTTGGCTCACGCATTACTGTTGTAGTTTCGAACATGAGGAAGCTATCTATTTATATATAGGTTTTAAGGGCTTAATTGCTTCACCAAACTTCATGTGCATGTCTCTTTATTTTTCTTCCTTCAAGTGCAGTTACCCATAATTGTTGAGGACTAACATGTCTAAGGTGCATTTGTTGGAAATATCTGCACCTTTTCGATTAATCTAATGCACGAGTAAACAGTAAACATGACAATCACGATATGCATCTTACACCGATGCCTAAGCATGTCAACACGTATAGTACATAGAGCTGAAACATCTATGAACACAACATATACAGCTAGCACATGAACGTGGCGGTGGCGGCAGCAGCCTCGGCGTCGCCCATGGCCTTCTTCTTGGTGGTGGCGGCGTCGACTATGGTGTCGATGCAGGGGAGGTACCGGAAGCACAGGAGGATGAAGACGGGGACGGATAGGGAGCAGTCGTGCCGAGGCGCTCCCCAAAAACCTTATTGTCATTCTACGGGGCAGGATCTCGAACGACAGGGTTTCCGAGGCACGTGCTCTCGCCACTAACCGTGCACATGGTCGTCGGGGTGGGATCATCGAAAGCAGCACACTGAGACGAACAGTAGTTGACAGCTATGGTTGCGCAAGAGGGAGTTAGTGAGTTAGGGTATACTTAACAGGCCAGCACCTCCTTATATAGGCCATCGGGTAGATAGTCCTGGCTCAGGCCCATGACCGTGTCCTCTAACAGAACATGGTCCAACGTCTTGGAAAGTTACTATAGCACATTTTCAAATAATCCAAGATTATTAACCATTCCGACCAGCAAAAATAAGGTTATGCTCGTTCGCGCAACCGCAACATGCGGCGCGCGCATGTCGTGACGAGGTGGGGCGGGCGGCGAAGGAGGAGGAACGCGTGTGTACAGCTCCTCTTCCCAAGCTCCCAATGGCATGTGGTAGAGCAACTCTTATAAAGGGTCTCACTCTTACTACTATAGCAGTGTGGTTATAAGCTTCCCACCACTTGCCATGCACCTAAAATATGATGTCCTCGGGCACTTCTCTCTCCATGACCTGCCCTTAGAACCTCTTTCTCCTTGTCATGCCTATTTTCCCATCAAAATGTTTCACTACAGCGTGGATGCTCTTACCCGCTTACCATCATGCATCTGAGACTGTAAGGTGTTGGCTAAAAGGAAACCAAGTACCTTTATGATCGAGCTAACCACCGTAAACCTATTAGGGTTATTGATTTTCACTCTGAAATGACCACAATCAAAAATAGATGTCAAACCAAACAAGTGTATAGATCAACAAAATATCTTGATTCCAACAATTGTAGAAATGTCAATTCATCATTCACACTGATCATCATATAGTCAAAAACGGTTTCTTTCGATTTGATTTCTAATGACCACGTATTTAGTTTAATTATGCATAAAATTATATGCAGTCACCAAGTGTTGATGCCACTAGTAGTATCATTGATCGAAGGTGCATAGTGATTCGGCTTGCTTCAGGGTGGGGTAGTCTGTATCACTAATTTTCATGCCTCAGATTGCTGCTTGCTCATTCTTTTAGGGATGTTGTTAGCTTCAGTAAGAGCCATGAGTCCATGCATACGCTCACTTCTCCACCGAAAATCACCTCGCCCGAGCTAGTGTGAGTTTGTGACCCAGAACATCCATTATGTGAACTAGACAATAGCCCGCGCGTTGCGGCGTGATGTTAGTGTATCGGAGAGCTTAAAAGAAAGGGGCACAAAGTAAGTAAAGAAAGTGTAAGAACGTAAAAGTAAGAAATGTACCGGTGGAAAATAATGGATTCACAGTTAGTAAACTGAAGTGAAAAAGAGAAGATGAAACCATGACTACTACGGAAAGACACCAATGCATACTAATAAAAAATAATCAAGTCGAGGTGGCCACACAGATTGGAACTGTAAAAAATTAACTGTTTTATGGTTGACGTGCCCATTTGGTGATGTGGAATGTTGCATGTTGAGATAATTTGATGAAGAACGAACCTCGAGGCGAGGGTCGATCCGTTGATGGCCCAATCTTTCACGGCACAAACCTCCATCGCAGCAAGAACAATTTGCGGGTTCACGAAAATATTCGCAAATCTCACATAAACAACACGCCAACCACTCAATTCGAAGAAATAACATGGAAGAACCGTATAGGCTCGGCTTGTAATCCCCTACGCGACGCATCACAGGAACTCACACGCCAGTAGAAATTTTGGACAAGAATTCTCTAAACTCGATAATGTCCGACAGCCGGAACACACACGGTGTCTATTTCATCTCAAAATAATCTAAAACCTATTACATGCGCACGTACTCAGCTTTATAATAACTGACCCTTCTAACTTGACTCACAAGAAGAAAATCAATATTTGACCCTATGTCTAACTCACGGCTGAAACAAAAAAGTAATAAAAAAACAACCTGACTAGCTTGATCTCCACACGCCGTCTGTGATTAGGTGGCCCCCACTCTGATTGGCAAAGAGATAAAAACGATCTTGGAGATATCATCCGTGAGCATGCCTTTTCCTTGCGTGGTAAAAACAGAAACAGAACTAGAGATGCAACCTCATTCTTATGTGAGTGCATCTCCATCATGGGCATGGTATGCATGTACGTAACCTGAACTAGAGATGCAACCTCCTCCTGACACTTTTTTATCAAAGATTGTATATTCTGGCACATATAGATGAAATACATCACCGTTCTGCTGTTTTAGTATGACAGAAACATCATGAACGGCGTGAACAACTACTGGATTAATGGTGCCAGTTATTGACTTGGTCATATCATAACTAGTGGTAGTGGAAACCGAAGCGCTGATGCGGCATCATGTTGACGTGGACAGTGTGCACGCAGAGGGAATTGCTAGTAGCGGGATCAACCTCTGAAGAAGTTTTATGGCTGACATGCACATCTTGTGATGTGGAATGTTGCATGTTGATATAATTAGTGGTTGTGAAAACTGAAACGCTGATGTGGCATCATATTGACGTGGACAGGGCGCAAGTAGTGGGGATCAACTTCTTAGGAATATATAGGACTAAAATAATTTTTAAGTGGTGCTGGATCCGAAGTGAGAAACTCCAACAAGTCAAGAATTGATTGTTTTGTTTTTCACTTACTCAAATTTCTAATGTCTCCCATTTCTAAAATATGTCCCCATTCAACTGCAGGTGCCATTCATCTTGTCAGACATTTTCACTCTTTTCTTGGACTTGTCCGTATTGTGCATGATTATCACAAACATTTCTTTTAGTTTCAAGCATTGCTTCTACAACATGAGGGCGTTAGATATTTATAGACATGGTGGGAGCGCGGACTTCATTACTTCACCGAACTTCAGGTGTCTACCTTTTAATTTTCCCATCTGAAGTGTAGCCATAGTATCAAGGAACTAACATCTCTAAGACACATCCAATATATCTAGCCTTGACCCCGTCTTTGTGATGAAAATAGGGTTCCCAGTCTTAGAAATAAAACCATAATATTCCCCCTTTCTATTGCCTACATGCAATCCTCTTTCTACTTAGCTCGTTTTCTTGTTACAATATTTCTAGACACCATGGGTGTTCTTACATGCTTACTTTTTAGCGACCTAGCCTAAATGGTATTGGCTAAAATGTAAAAAACGACATTTGTCACTGAAATAATAACCACAAACTCCTTAGGGTCTATTAATTTTCATCTTAGAACGCCCACAAACAAATGGCCATCCAAACAAACATGTGTATAAATCAATAAAAATATCTGAATCAAAATATTTGTGGAATACCAAGCCATATATACACAAATTTAGTTCCTTTGATTTGATTCTGAATACCGCTCACTCCATTTAATTATTGACAGTATTATATGAAGTAACCACATGTCTCTACACAAGGTTTGTGAGACACCCCACCAAGTAAATCAGGTGGGTGTGAAGAAGCATGTCTTTGTTTCTAATCATGTTCACACTTATCTTTACTAGATGACCCATTGCGCCATTGCCATAGAGACCAATTGCAGCCCGAAAGTTAAGTGAACTATCTGAAAACAAAAAGAAGGTTAAGCCGAACTATTGGAAGAGACCAACCGTAGCCATCGTTGCAAAATCTAACTACAGCCAAGAAGCGAAGCAACTAATACAACCGAAAAATTAGGTTAACTATTTGAGGGATGTTTCTCCTGAATGGTCCGCAAGTTCTTGTGTTTGTACTGCCTTTGTATCTACTTGTATATTTACCAGCAATAGACAACGATGATCGTTGCCCATGCCTTCTTTTGCTTGTCAGGACAACCCAACAGCCGGGTTGATAGAAAAGTCAACCACCACACACATGGTACATGACCTGGCCATCGAAACTATAGACTTCTAATCAGAACAACTGAGGTGACTCAGGACCATACAGAGCGACCACAGAGTCTAAATACGAGGTAGACATCCGAAATCACGACATCGGGTCAAGGGGACGTAGCACAGCCTAATAGCCACTTGGCATGAATGAAACAAATCGGCGGGATGTGACCGGTGCGCACGCCGAAACGGGTGCTCATGCATACCCACCATGTTTTTGGATGTACGTCCGGTCTTTCAGCACTGCTGTTTGGCTGGACCGGGGTGTTTTGGGATGTATTCCCGGACTTTAGAAACAACCTTTGTGAAGTCAACAATACTGATGAGGCAGAGATAAAATCTAGGGAGCCACTACATGTTTTTTTTTTGCAGGAAAAGCCATGTATTACTCATTCAAGAGGTCCTTACAATCATCTTGCACCAAACCCAGGACACTGGGAGGCCCCGATCGTAGCCACGTCACAGTTCTTTTGCTAACTCTAGCAAATTTGGCTAAACTATCACTAGCTTTATTTTGGCTACGGGATACAAGAGTAATACACGTTTCTCTCAAAGTTCTAAGGAACTTGATTTCATTGACTATGGAAGCATACACTGATCTGTCAACTCCCTCCTCCTGGATCAGAGAAACAGCCGCGCTCGAATCCATCTCCACAACAATGGGTGCTTCACTTCTTTGTAGTGACAATGAAAGTCCTTCCATGCACGCATTAAGCTCCGATTCCAGCGCATCCCGGCAAGAAAACAGCTGTCTACACGCAATAATGATAATAGCACCCAATTCGTCACGCAGGATCATACCTGAACCTGCTGAACCCCCATCATCATAAGAACCATCAGTATTTAGCTTTGCCCATCCTCGCTGGGGCGGGGACCACTTCAACTCTGGCTCTGTGGTACAAGTTCGAGGGGATTTAGCAATGAATACACAACTCGCCTTGCCCTTCCGGGGATCCATATCTCCATTTACTTTGGAAGCAATGAGCGACTCCAAATAGCTCTGAAGAAACCTGCATGATGCACTCACAGGCGGGGCAGGTTTTTGATGCACCACCTCATTACGCACATACCAAGACCTCCAGAACGTAAATAGTAGCCTGCTTCGTGTTGTTTGGTCCAGATTTTCCAGGAGCTGAAATAGCCATTCCTTGCATGTGTACATAATTGTTTCAAGTGCTGGCAGCTTCCACACCTCGGACATGGCCTCATATAGTTGACGGGCAAGCGGGCAGCGAAGAACCGGGTGGAAATTATCCTCAGTTTCCATAGCACAGATTGGACACAGACTTGAAACTTCGAGCCTTCTTTTTTGTTTATTTTTCCACGTTGGGAGACTATCCGTACATAACCGCCATGCAAAATTCTGAACTTTGGGAGTAACCTCAGCAGACCATACCAATTTCCAAAGGGATCTGTCACCATCTGGGTTACTACTGGAAGCTGCAGCATTACTTCTATGTTCCTCCTGAAAGGCCATATCATAGGCCGATTTTACAGAGAACTGGCCATGACGCCCTGGCCCCCATGCTATCACATCCTCCTCCTTTCTTGGTGACGCTCGAATCTTCAAAATTTCCGTGACATCAGCTGCAACAAAATACTTCACCAATTGATCATACTTCCAGGAGCCATTATCATACAAAAGATCAGCCACAAAGCGGACACGGCATCGACCTTGTGGAGAAATCGGCCTAAAAGAGAAAGGCCGGGGGATCCAATTATCTCTCCAAATTCTAATACTGTTGCCATTCCCTACCCTCCATAGCAACCCTTTTTTCAGCAAGTCCAGTCCATGACTTATAGCCTGCCATGAGGATGAGGCGTTCCCCGAGAAGACAATATCTTCCAACTTCCCATTTGGATAGTAACGTGCTTTAAGAACTCTTGCGCATAGACTGTCCGGCCTGGTGATCAATCTCCACGCTTGACGTGAGAGCAGTGCTTGGTTGAAAATATGGAGGTCTTGGAAACCAACTCCTCCTCTTGATTTAGGCTGGAGAAGATAGTCCCACCCTTTCCAATGCACTTTCCTCTTTCCTTTCTCTGAGCCCCAATAAAAATTCCTGATCATCCTTGTAAGCTCATCACACAAGGAAAACGGTAATTTAAAAAACCCCATGACATATGTTGGCAGCGCTTGGGCTACTGATTTAATGAGGACCTCTCTTCCCGGCTGTGCTAGATGTCCATCCCCTCATTGTATCAGACATTTTGTTAAACTCATTTGCAAGTTCTGAAATTTGCCCTTGGACATGCGACCCTCTAGTGTAGGAAGACCCAAGTACCTTTCCTCAAAAAGCGTGCTTGTCACCTGGAGGGTATTCCTAACTTGATTCTGTATTGGTTCTGGGCATGAGTCACCAAAAAATAGGGAGAATTTGTTATAATTCAAGAATTGACCAGTAGCTGCACTATACATATCCAATGCCTTCCTCACACATAGGGCTTGTTCTTGAGATGCTTCAAAGAACAAAAGAGTGTCATCCGCAAACAAAAGATGTGAGATACCCGGCGCTCTTCTGCATATCCTAACTGGTGTGATGACACCAGCTGATACTTGCTGGTTTAAGACCGCGGAAAGGCCATCCGCCACAAATAAGAATAAGAACGGTGATAAAGGGTCACCTTGCCGAAGCCCACGCGTCGGTGCAAACGAATCCAAGAGGGTCCCATTTAACTTAACAGAATATCTAACCGATGTGACACACGCCATAATCCAGTCCGCCCACCGGTCTGAGAAGCCCAACTTTTGCATCATTTGCTTCAAGAAGCCCCAATCCACTCTATCATATGCTTTAGAGAGGTCTACCTTGTAAGCACAAAAACTCTTCGAGGGGTCCTTTTCCTGTTTGATATAGTGGATGCATTCAAAAGCCACTAGTGCATTGTCCGTGATCATCCTCCCCAGAATGAAAGCACTCTGTTCAGGTGAAATGAGATCATCCAACAATGGCCGTAGTCGGTTGACTAAACACTTTGAGATCACCTTGTATGTTACATTGCACAGACTTATGGGCCTGAAATCAGAAACCTTAATAGGGTTAGAAATTTTTGGAATGAGCACAATTGACGTATCATTCACCCCATCTGGAAATACACCCGTGGCGAAAAAATCCTTTACTGCAGCCAGGATACTCTCCTTCAGCACACTCCAATTACGCTGGAAGAACCGGGCAGGGAAGCCATCCGGACCCGGGGCCTTCAAAGGACCAATTTGAAACAAGGCATCTGAGATCTCCTTGTCGCTAAACGGCGCACAAAGCTTGACATTATCCTCTGCTGTCACCACTCGAGAGAACAGGTCCACAACAGTTGAGGGTTCAATGTTTGGATCGGCTTTGAAGATGTTGTGAAAATACTCGTTCGCAATGCGTCCCATTGCTGCCATATCCGAACGGACCACACCAATGCTGTCAGACAACTCCTTAATCTTATTTTTCCTAGCCCTCCACACTGCCTTGCTCTGAAAGTATCTTGTGTTTCTATCCCCCTCCTTGAGCCAAGTAATTCGAGACCTTTGCAACCACATCATCTCCTCCTGGTACAATAATTCATTCATCTCGTCAGTTACAATTCTAATATCCTGCCTGTCAGCATTCATATTCATAAGCTCTTCCAATTGTGTGCGAGACTTTGCTAGCTCCCTCGTAACATTACCAAACTTCTTGCTCCACTACGTGTTGGGAGGGGATTAAAATATTCTGCAGAATACGCACACTAGAGGTGAAAAAATAGTCCGTCTTCTCTCTTTTTTCCATGGAAAATCCATCATCTCACTCAAGTTGAAGCAAAGCACGTTGTGACCTACCCCTGGTCGCTATGACCATAGGATAGTCAGCCCACGCAAACTATTCTCTTAGCCGAGATCTATGTTGCCTCTTTACGTGCTGTCACTAAAAGAAATTCATTTTCAGTCCCTTGAGGATAAGATTGCTGCCCAACATAGGCCTTGGATGGGTAAGCACGTGGCGTCGCCAGGAAGCCAGGAAGGGTCGTATTGGTCAAGTCGGTCATCACGGCAATTGCCATATATTACTTGACGGCGCTCAACCTCCCTGCTGAGGTCATGAAGAAGATTGAATCCATTCGACGTGCATACATTTGGGAAGGTTGTGACAAGATCGTGGGTGGGAAATGCAAGATCAACTGGGAGCGGGTGTGCAAATCCAAAGTACATGGTGGACTGGGCGTTCTCAATTTGTAAAAATTTGCTGCTGCCCTTCGCCTCCATTGGTTGTGGGCTGCTTGGAAGGATCCGGACAAGCCTTGTGTCAACCTTGGGAACCCTTGTGGGGTTACAGACAATGATATTTTCGCCGCTGCTACCAAGGTTGTCATTGGAAATGGTCTCCGAGCCTCATTTTCAAACTCTGTCTGACTGGATGGCATGAGACCTAAAGATGTCGCGCCAAAAATCTTTCACCTTTCTACAAGAAAAAACTACTCCGTGAAGAAGGCCTTGCATAATAATTTATGAGTTCCTAATTTGGATATTGGCGGAAGTCTCGATGGGGGCCATATATCCGAGTTCGTCAACCTTTGGGGGAAACTCTCGCTCGTCAACCTCAACCCTGAGGAGCTTGTCTCAATTACATGGAAGCTCACCAAAGATGGCTAATACTTGGCGGCGTTGGCTTATAGTGCTCAATTTCTTGGACTTGTGGACACGGACATGCCTCTGTTGGTGTGGAAGAATTGAGTCCCCCCCCCCACCCCCAATACAATTTTTTTTAATGGTTGGTCATTAACAATAGAGTTTGGATGGCTGACTGGCTTCAGCGGAGAGGATGGACAAATTGCAACCTTTGCCCTCTTTGCAAGCAGATCCCGGAGTCGGCGGCCGGCGCATCTTCTTTTCCAATGCCGCTACACCATACGTGTGTGGGGAATGATTAAATCTTGGCTTCATTTGAACGATGTACATCCGGTGGACTGGAGTGGATTGCCTTCCCTCAGGGAGTGGTGGCGTGGCAATGCTTCGGGGATGTCTCTGCCCCGAAGGGCGATGGTTTCTTTTATGCTACCGATTTCTTGAGAAATATGGAAAGAGAGAAATGCATGTGTGTTCCGTAACAACGCATTTCTGGTGGGTGTTTTTGTTGCCCGAATTAAAGAGGAAGCTTCTCTGTGGTGTCTAACTGGGGCGAAATTTTTGTGTAATATTATGCCGCGAGAGTGAGGCTTGTAATTCGGCCCTGGCCTAGACCCTAAAAACCTTCTTCTTTTCAATGAAAATGGCAAGGCTTTTGCCTTGTTTCAAAATTCTCGCCCCAGCCAGCCCAGGCCAACGACGGACAGCACTGTCGAACATCACTGAGGATCATTTTACTTCTTTGTCACTACCTCAGCCCTGGAATCCTCATCCCCATGACTTCTGATTTGGTCATGGCAACCAGGAGGTACAACTACAATCATGCCAGATAGGATAAGAACCCCATGTTTCATGCAATTTAGTTGAGTTGATTTTCTCTGTAGATGAATTTACTTGCAGCCTAACCTGACTAGGATGGAAATTTGGTCATGCGTGCTGTCATTAGGTCTTTTAGAACTAATATGTTTCTGTATATAGCAAATCAGCTGCTTCAGTTAATTAGCTAACGCGGCAAGATACTGACACTAGCAAGATGGTCAGTACTATTTCAATTACATCTGAGAAATAACATTTTCTGAAACTAAACGCTTACATTACTTGCATTGCATCATACAGACATTTGTGTGTGAGAGAGAGAGGAGAAGCAAACGGGTTTTTTTTTTTCTGCCGGAAGAAGCACAAACAGACGCTTACATGGGCTCTTAATAGTTTTTCACGTTATATAAGCTCCTATTGAATAGCTTTTTGGGTTGGAGCCATGGAGGTAGTGTACGTACCTCTTCTCTTTTATCATGGCATTTAAGCACTATATAAACATTTTTGCATTAGGGGTGGCTTAACAGGATGCAGTAACTAAATACATGATATAATAGTCACGATTGGCACGACCCTTGCAGTCAATATGGCAGGTTAGCGTGGTTATTTCCTGGCCGATTGGTGTTGAAAGCAAATGAAAATACACGCCAGAAACGTGCATGTAAACAAGCTAGCTGGCTGCTGGATCGATTCCCCTCCAAGACGCAGGTATACGATGCTAATCCCTTCAATCTGTTGGAAAAAACACACGCACACCAAGTCGCAAATTCTTTGACATAGACTCATGAGGTGCTTGGTCAAATCAAGCTAGCCTGTACGTGTGTTTCCATGACTTCATGTACGGCCGGAAATAACTTGGCCGATTTGATGACTCTTAGCGTGCTCTCAGTGGAATGTAGACGACTACGAGGATGATCAGGCCTGCACCATTGACAAAATCTTTATTGCTCAAGCTCTTTGCATGCTTCAGCATTTTTCTTTCTATTTACATGGCAGTGGTTAGATTTTCAACTTGGGAAGTACTCAGTATATTCGAAGCACTGTCACAATAATGGATAGCCTCAATCATGTGAGTGCTCGCCCAACCGGGGGTTTGCTTTATTGCACCACGCTTTTGATATTTTGAGCAAAACACATTGTTTTTGCATTACTTCTTCTGTTTGTTTGTTTGTTTTTTCTTTTAGGACAGAGTGCATGCACATATACCATGTTTAAATAGTTGGAATTATTTGCTTCTGATTTCTATGGATGTAAAATGCACAACTTGTTGGGACTGTCTCACAGGGATGTTCATCGAATAACTATCACTTCATTAGTTAGGAGATGCTTCGGAACCCAATTATCGGTTGATATGTTTTTGTGTACCGCTATTAGTTTCTAAATTGGGATATAAGGTGAACTTCCTTATGTTGTCATGGCAGTAGGCCACACCTACATCCTTAACACCGCTTTGTTCCGTCCTTCCTTTTGATCTTACATCACATGAATCATGTTAAACTCTTAAAGCTTTCTTAATTTCATGGGGAATAACATGACTGATACTATTATTTTAAGGTGGATTTGCCCGTTTAGCCGGTCCAAGACGGTACAAATGAACTCATTGTTGTTGCAGGCTCCTCTTCTGTGTAGGAAGCTTCATGTATAACTCTAATGGTGTGGCAATACCATGCTCAACCTACTTCCACTCCTGTGTGCCTCAGTGAGCTCTCTTTCACATTCAAAAATTACACTGGTTATATTTCCTTCATTTTCTTACATGTGCGTGAGGAGTTGCTCAGCCGGTATCTGTCACTAGCTATTTTAGTTTGGGTAGCACATAGTTTTCCTATTGCCGGTATCGTGTTGTATGCCTACAGATTCAGAGATTTCTACATATCTCTCTTTTCTCTTGGCTCGAAGGAACATTTACCAAAACAAAATCAGTATTCTTTTCACAAACTCGACATCACTATCACAATCTTGATTTTAAATTCCAAGTTAATGTATAGTTACAAACAAATGAATATACCATACTGTTTACTTTCATCCTCTTATGATTTATTATGTTGAAGAAAAAATCCATCGGTTTATTATGTGTAGAATTCGTCAATAAAGTAAATAGCTTTTTTCCCTACCTTAGGATCCGATTTGTATTTTTATTTTATGATTCCAAAGGCCGACACTTTGTGTTTTTATTAAGTTTTCAAAATTCTACATTTTTTAATCACGACCCGTATCTTTTGCTCTTATGTATACAACTAATGGACAAATTTCATGGTCATTATTTAGTATGGATTTCTTGAACTGGCTATCTCTTTTCTTTTTCTAAATAAAACTAGGACTATTAATTATTTTCTCAAGGGAATATAAGCATATGTGAAGTTATGAACTCTACGCAGTCTTAGTATGAGTTGGACAAAAGGCTAACAATTACTATGGGATGAATAATATCACATTTTAATTAAAATATTTAAGGATGATTATGATATACATGGGCACAATGAACAATTCTATTTACTTTAATGTTTGATATTCATGACATAAATGTTCACAAAGCATTGTAAGTTACGACTATGAAACCGTTTTTTCATGAAAATTTTACGTTACTTCATAAAATAATTCGACCATTTTCAAAACTTCTATCTATATTAGTAGTGGAATTTAGAGAAGTTCGCCTACATGTTTTATGTCTGTCATCCATTTAATACTATATGTCACATAAAAATTCTAATGTTCTATAGTTTGAGTATTGAAATTGTCTTACAATATATATTAGCATACATGAAATATATTTAGGGAAATGGAACTAAAATTGCTTGACTATTAACATTGTTTAATTTTTTTGGATGGTTACATGTATAAAAGGTCATACTTATGCGTAAAAAACAAAGTAGGATGTTTGGCATCTCTACATCCTTCTCAAATGAGACCAACAAATATATGATTAGGGATATTGTTCACGCATGATTATATCATAATAGTAGTAAACATTGAGCAATATAGCTTAATTCTATGAGATTGGAAAACATTTTCGTTCGGTGACATTACATGATGATTTCATTAAACTTTTATGCATTCATTCTTCTGAAAATCACGGTGACTCTAAAGGCACATTCTTAAAATATATATTAAGTGTAGTAGTCCATATAATAAAAGCCAACATTTTCCAAAATACAAATTGATTTAAATTTTGGATCACCAGCCCGTGCGAATGCACGGATTGACGAACTAGTATATTAGATAAATTACTATATTGAACACTTTTTGGATCAAATTGGAATACAACGGATGAATAACTATGTTAGGGTTCATGTAGTGCTTAATTGACCTGTGCAATGTAGGCTGTCATATTTTTGTATGTTTAAAAAAAAAATAATGTACTACTGATGTATGGTAGGGTGCATTTGGGTACCAGTGAAGCTGATAAAATTGCTCGTTACTACTAGCCACTTACCACTAGAGAATTACCACTAACAAGCACATTGCCCCCGCAAAAAACACAAGCACATTGCTCTTCAGAAAAGTGTAGAAGGCATTTGTCGGTGGTACACATTCCTGCAGTAGTGAGTGTTAGTTCCCCGACAACTACAATACTCTTGAAGGAAGAAAATAAAAAGAGAGACGTGTGAAGTTCAATGAAGACAATTAAGTCTGCAGCATGCACCAAAACGGAGCCAAAATTTTGGCATGTCAAGCATCGATACGTTGGATGCATTAATGAACCTGAGATATTTTAGTTCCTCAACCACTATGATACATTTGAAGGAAGAAAAGTTAAGAAGAAGACACGTGAAGTTCAGTGAAGACAATTATGTCTGCACCAAGAGGGATCACAACTTGTGCCTGTCAAGGCTGCATACATTGGATGCACTAGTGTGCCATAGAGATATTAGTTCCTTGATGGCCATGGATGCACTTAAAGGAAGAAACATGAAGAGGCCAATACATGAAGTTTGGTTAAGCAATGAAGTCTATACTTACACCCTAGCTATAAATAACTAGTTTCCTCATGCAACAGAAACAATGCTCAAAACAGCAATAGAGGTGTGTGCGACAACGGTGTAGAAAATGGACAAGTGGAGAGAGCGAAAATGACCAACAATGATAAGTGCCACTAGTAATTAAATGGAGTATATGTCAGAAATGAGATGCATTGGAAATTTGAGGTCGAGATCAATGACATAGACTGACCAGGATTCCTTGCGGCAACGGGTGGATCTCTAACGGGACTGTGGGGTTTGTTCAGGCAGAGCTTTGGCTTAGCAGACGCGCGAGAGGGTCGCCTTTTAGATGCTGGGTAGACACTCTCCTCAATCTGCTACATCTATGACCTATATCCAAGCCAATGCCAATATTTCAGCCACACTTAAAAGTCCAAAGATGCTCCAAGAAGGTGTTGAGATAGGCAGAACACCGGTGACACAAGCCCTAATTTTTTGAATATCTATGATAGTCTGTTTCAACAAGAATTGGCATTCACAATCATTTGGGTTCACATATTTTGTTCATTTATACACAAGTGTGGTGCAACGTCCATTTTCGTTTGAGGCCAGGGGCGGAGCTACCTCATTTATACTAAATAGTTTTTTTCCAAATAAGATTCATTATATATGCTCTGATATGCCTATACCTTCTATATCTGAATAGGAGCCCCCACTACCTGATTTCTCTTGACATGCAGCCAAGCCATGTAATCGCTAAACATCCCGCTACGCTCGCACAATTTAATCGGTAGGCCAAGCAGTTTCCCTGCTACAACGCATGGTTGATTCAACAGAAAACCAGTAGTGTGGCTACATTTCCCCAATCTTTGGGCGAATCCTAAACGGTGCTTTTCTAGCGTTTTCGCAATCGGGCGCACACAAACCCTCCTCGCTTGGTCGGCACATATAGTTTCTTTTTCCTGTTAAAAGGCAAGCAACAAATGTTGCACCGACGACTCGCACCCAAGACCTCTCAATTACGAGAGGACAACACAAACTAGTGGAACAACTCAACTCTTGTGATTTTCCACCTCTTTTCGGCTTTTTATTCCTTTCCGGATTGCGGAAAGACACCGGTTTTACGAAGCTTCCTGAACATGGTTTTTCTGGTTCGCTGGACAGTTTTCCTGTGCTTAATTGAGGTTTTTATTTATTTTTCTTTTTTGTTTAACTTCTTCATATTCGTGGTTTAAAGAAATTATGATTTTTTTTCCAATTCACGGAATTTTTCTTCTATTTTGATGATTTTTTTTAAATTTGATGAACTTTTTTCAAAATCATTGAATTTTTTCAAATCAATGAACTGGTTTCAAAATCAGTGAACTTTTTGTGACATTAGATGAAAAAATTATTAGATTTGCTTCACTTCGTTCATTGATAATATCATATCTCACCGATCAAATAGCCCACAGACTAATAGTGATGGCGTGACTTAATTCAGTCTAAGAAGGTATCATTGAACTTATTTGACAGTCGTTCTCCTTAGAGGGCATGCTAGTAGATTCCGACAACGACCTTGAAGATCGAAACAACTCCAAAAGGTGAACCTCCCCTTTTGCGCACGCAAACACATACCAAAGAATTGTTGATGCAACACTTTTTAGCAACCTCTTTACTAACCCTTCCTAACTTTCTTTTTCAAATTTTCTCTCTGGAGTATATTGAATGACCAAGTGAATCCAGACAACCTTCAAGCTTTCAAAACCTTGCCTATGCCCTTGATGTTTCTCATGATCCCACATGCATAACCCGAAACCCCATCAAAGCCCTACTTCCATGATTTGGAACCTTATCTTCGTTGTTACATAGGAACCCCCATTTCCTTTGCTCTATCGATCCTCCAAAAATTCCAAGAGATCCTCCTGCATCTACATACCCTGGATATGCAAAAAATATTACCAAGTTATATGCAATATTTTTCTAATAGAATTAATTCCTTTTTCTGTCCTTTTGGGGAGTTAAATCCAAAGACATGGCGAAACATCTCTGAAGATTATGAAATTCAGTGAAGATTATGTCGGTGCTTAAATTGAGTTCTGGTAAACATATGGGATCAAAGTCAATAAGGGAAATATAAATTCATCATTGACCCCGAATATCATAAACACAACTCGTTTGACTTGGCTCTAAATTATTATTTATTCCGTTTAACTATTGATAATATTATATGTAGTAATAACATTTTTTTTCACAAATGGCTTGTGAGGCATCCCCGCCAAGTAAATCAGGTGGGGCTGAAGAAGAATATACTTTCTTTCTAACCATATTAATTCTTATCTTTCATGTTATTAAAAGAAGACTTTGAGTGCAGCAATTTTTATTACTATTGTTGGAAACTAGCAGGCGGAAGGCGCGAGACCATGCCGCACCCAAGTATGAGCCCGTTGTTACCTAATACAAAACCGAGAGTGAATTATGTTTAAAAAAAATCAAGCGTAAACGGGACATGTGTCACACATAGAAGAGGTCACAGCTAGCATTCATACTCGCCAGAGACGCGCATGCTTAGCAGCTTTAATTCTCTTATATATATGCCCTAGATGCACAAGTAGAGAAAGACCACCTACCTGCATCGTTATCCCCAGTAAATGTCCTCCATGTTCGAGCTGCTGTGTATTCCTCATTCACTACCCGCTTGAATTCTGTCAAATGATTTATTAGATTTGCTTCACTTCGTTCATTGATAATATCATATCTCACCGATCAAATAGCCCACAGACTAATAGTGATGGCGTGCCTTAATTCAGTTTAAGAAGGTATCATTGAACTTATTTGACAGTCGTTCTCCTTAGAGGGCATGCTAGTAGATTCCGACAACGACCTTGAAGGTCGAAACAACTCCAAAAGGTGAACCTCCCCTTTTGCGCACGCAAACACATACCAAAGAATTGTTGATGCAACACTTTTTAGCAACCTCTTTACTAACCCTTCCTAACTTTCTTTTTTCAAATTTTCTCTCTGGAGTATATTGAATGACCAAGTGAATCCAGACAACCTTCAAGCTTTCAAAACCTTGCCTATGCCCTTCATCTTTCTCATGATCCCACATGCATAACCTGAAACCCCATCAAAGCCCTACTTCCATGATTTGGAATCTTATCTTCGTTGTTACATAGGAAGCCCCATTTCCTTTGCTCTATCGATCCTCCAAAAATTCCAAGAGATCCTCCTGCATCTACATACCCTGGATATGCCAAAAATATTACCAAGTTATATGCAATATTTTTCTAATGGAATTAATTCCTTTTTCTGTCCTTTTGGGGAGTTAAATCCAGAGACATGGCGAAACATCTCTGAAGATTATGAAATTCAGTGAAGATTATGTCGGTGCTTAAATTGAGTTCTGGTAAACATATGGGATCAAAGTCAATAAGGGAAAATCAAGCTTTCATTTATAAGGCCAACATCCCATAAGTGCCATTTCCAAAGGAGCTCTCATTTTGGTGGCCAGGGAAATTCCCAAATTATTTGGCGAGCTTTCCCTATCCCTATAAACCTCAGATCAATCAAAATAGCCAGCCACTTTGTGCGAAGTATGGGAACATGATCCTATTTAAGTTCTATCCATTTTGGAAATTTGCAAAGGAAGTGCTAGCTAGACCCATCAGTCTGTGCTAAAACTTTGCCGAGATGATCACCTTAGTGAGTGATCACCCTTAGCAAAATATCAGGCAAAATAGAGCAGGGTGCTCTCTTCACCACAGTACAAACACCTTGGTGCCATTTAACGTTCGAGCATCGAGTGTCACACCAGAGTCCACCGTTGACGTCTTGTAGCTCATACATTCTAGCTGAGGATAGAGACACAGCCAGACATGATTTGACAGCGAGGGAGCGTAGCAAGGCCATGGCCGCGTAGTGACTACGTACAGAGCACGCCAAAATGGTGCTCTGTGCACTGGTCAGGTCAGGAGGACACCTCCGGCCGGCCGCAGCTTGTCCAAGCATGATAAAGAGCTTCCCACCACACACTTACATCGCCTGGTCACCTCGTGTCTTCGTCCCCTAGCTACCTGGACTGGTGTGCCGTCGGTGCTCCGCCGGAATGCCGCCACGACGACGAGCGTCCAAGAGCTTTGGCGGCAAACCTCATGCATGGTTTGAGTCGTACATGCACACATGCTTTGGCGGCAAACCTCATGCAAAAAATTAAGCATCAATAATTCAATATACCTGGTTCAGATGACCACTCTACCTCACGATGTATATATGGTTTGTTTGGTTGTCGTTCTGTCTTTGCCGTGCCTGGCTTGGAACATCATTGAAATCTGCCACGATGTTGGTTAATTGTTGAAAGTTTGCTTTGCCGGGGCACTGAGGCATCATGATTAGGCTGGCCAAGCGTTTCCTACTTTGATTTTGAGCTCCTAGACGTGTGGGCGGGACAATGACAACGACTTGGATAATGATTAGAGGAAACAACAGCACAACTACATTGATGATGCGGCCAGTCGCGGAGAAGCTCTGCCTGTCATCTCAAATACGGTGCCTTCACTTGTTTGCTACTCGAAGACTACGCGTGCTCATGCAGAGATGAAATCCACTGTTTCGTCGAAGCTTTGACTGTTGCCACAAGGAATTAGGACCTTTCCGAACGACTGACCTCCAACTCAAGTTTCCAATGTATCCCATTTCTAAAATATGTCCCCATTCAACCACCTGTGATATACATCGTCCCCACAATTTCGGCACACCTATATTGTAGTTTCTAGCATTGCTTCTGCTGCACGAGGAAGCTAGTTATTTATAGATTTGGTGTAAGGGGAGACTTCATTGCTTCAACAAACTTCACATGTCTTCTTATTGTTCTTTCTTCAAGTGTAGCCATAAATGAGGACGTAATAACATCTCTAAGATGCATCCAATACGCGCAACATTGACATGCCACAAGTTGGGCTCCATCTTGTTTATGCCAATAGGATTCTCGGCATTAAAAAATGATCTCCCACAATGCTTCTCCTACATTATTTACTTGTCAAACCTCTTTCTCCTTGACAAACTCGTTTTTCTCCTCGAATTATTTCACTGCACTGTGGTTGCTCTTACATGCCCACATTTCCATCAACCTAACCTCTGTAGGATGATGCCTAAATGGAAAAATAAACAACATTTGTGATTGAACAAGTGCAAAGTTCTTATGTTTTATTAATTTCCACCTTGGACGTCCACAAAAAAATAGACAGACCAAACACATGTATAAATCAACATGAATATTTAAATCCAACTGATTGCGGAGATATCAATTCATCATTGACACCGACCATCACATACACAAAAATGGTTCCTTCGGTTTTCTTCTGAATGATCACTTATTAAGTTTAATTATTCACGGCAGTATACATAGTAACCAGATGTCTCTATAAAAGGATCAGGTCGGGGTGAATAAGGATGTTCTTCTTTCTAATCATATATTCTACCATGTGTTTCTGTATCACTACTAAAAAAGGAGTTTGAGCCCTCCAATAGTTTGAGTCCTTACTACATCAAAGTTCGTGCATCTTATATAGAAATAGAAAACCTACCACATCCACTGGCACATCGTAGCTAGCATTAGCTCGCCAGAATGTCTCGACAATCTCACAGTAAAGAATTTGCCAAAGCATTGCCCGACTTGATTCATGAGCTGATGAGCTAGCATGTGTCACTCGCTGGAATGCTGGTATGTGCATGCCCATAAACGGGAGGCATGCTTGCCTATATTCCAATTCTCGGCCTGAACCACCATGTCGCTGCGCATCACCTCACTCATTATCATTGTTGTCATCGTGCTTGGTGGTGCCCTGCCTTGACAGTAGTACACATTGGCAGTGGCCTGCCCGCTGCTTTCATTATGGAGGTGGAGGCTAATGGAGAAGAGGGAGTTGACGGGGCGGTGGTCGGGGAAGCGGGTTTCACTAGGCTCATACCACACCTGCTCCAACCCCTTGCTGCGCCACAGGACGTTGTCACACTCGCAACAAACAATGCAGATTCATTAAACTAGCTTTGATTCAATCTCTAACAGTTCAGAGACAAGTTGATGAAATAAGCAGTAGATTTGTCACTGTACTATGGCTAAGTGGAACTCATTGTTGATGTGTGAAAGTCATGGTGATGAGATAAAGATTGATCTAGTCGGTGGTACTGCCACTGTGCCACAAACCCACACCAGCTCGATTGCACGCGTCCTGCATGCCAAATTGTCGAGGCCCTGAGTTGATGCGCCATATGTTGGTACGCATTGTGCCATTGTGGTATAACAGAGACTACCTATAGCAACTAGAGAAACATGATCCTTTGTGTCCATATCAGAATGCATCCGAGGATTGGTTTGCAGCTCTAGGCCTCTCGTGCACCAGCCAGCTTTCTGCTAACGTGCTGCCATGTGTTCCCTTTTTCACGTGCTAAGCAGACGGATGTTTACGCACAAGACCGTGGCTTGCATCTTGCCGTTGCTGAATAATATGGATACCAGTATACGGGTTCAGTTGAGTACTCTACCTCTAGTTGCACGTCTTGATGGTTGTAAGAAATATTGACGTTTGCAAAGGAGAGACTCCGTTATCGATCGGGTCAAAATGATAATTTTGCCTTGTTTTGTTTGCATGTCATTACACAAATCAAATTTAACATGAACTTCAAAACATTTTTGTAGTGGCCGGTTCCGCTCACCAGCTGGTCGAGATATCAGTCCCCTTCTGTTGGTAATCAGAGCACACATTGTGTCTCGGGCCGTGCATGCGCAAAACACTTGAGAAATCCCAATGACCAATCCAGTCGGTGCTGGTGCAACCATGCAGTGTATAGTATGTATGGCTAAATGAAGTGAAAATTGGAAAACATGGCTCAATTGACGTAAATGCACGTAGGGCGTGTTTGGTTGGTGTCCTAGCATTTGTCATGCTTGGTCCGAAGCATCATTGGGATATGCCGGAAGGTTTTTTCGTTGCTTCCCTGAAGAATATGGAAGCTTTCCTTGTTGCAACATCCAGGCAATCATGATTAACGTGCCCAAACATTTGATTTTGAGCGCCTAGCTATGTGTCAGGAACACTAACGGCGTGTGAGATATTGATCATATGAAAGAACAACACAACAACGCGTCGAGGCTGCAACCCGTCATGAACATGCTCTGCTTGTCATCTCAAAGGCGTTCCCCTAGCACGTGTGTTGCGCCAACGCTTTGCCAGTATGCCATAGAGACGAGCTCCATTGTACCGTAGGAGACTCATCCACCACTGCAGGGAATCATGAATTGACTCACCGACAAAAACTTACAATGTATCCAATTTCTTAAAGAGGTCTACATTCAACTGTCAGTGCCACTCATCGTGTCGGTCATTTTTGCTCTCGCCATAGACTTGTCCATATTATGCTAGTTGGCTCATGCATTACTGTTGTAGTTTCGAACACTACTTCTGCAACATGAGGAAGCTATCTATTTATATATAGGTTTTAAGGACTTAATTGCTTCACCAAACTTCATGTGCATGTCTCTTTATTTTTCTTCCTTCAAGTGCAGTTACCCATAATTGTTGAGGACTAACATGTCTAAGGTGCATTTGTTGGAAATATCAGCACCTTTTCGATTAATCTAATGCACGAGTAAACAGCAAACATGGCAATCACGATATGCATCTTATACCGATGCCTAAGCATGACAGCACGTATAGTACATAGAGCTGAAACATCTATGAACACAACATATACAGCTAGCACATGAACGTGGCGGTGGCGGCAGCAGCCTCGGCGTCGCCCGTGGCCTTCTTCTTGGTGGTGGCGGCGTCGACTATGGTGTCGATGCAGGGGAGGTGCCGGAAGCACAGGAGGATGAAGACGGGGACGGATAGGGAGCAGTCATGCCGAGGCGCTCCCCAAAAACCTTATTGTCATTCTCCGGGGCAGGATCTCGAACGACAGGGTTTTCGAGGCACGTGCTCTCGCCACTAACCGTGCACGTGGTCGTCGGGGTGGGATCGTCGAAAGCAGCACACTGAGACGAATAGTAGTTGACAGCTATGGTTGCGCAAGAGGGAGTTAGTGAGTTAGGGTATACTTAACAGGCCAGCACCTCCTTATATAGGCCATCGGGTAGATAGTCCTGGCTCAGGCCCATGACCGTGTCCTCTAACAAACCATGGTCCAACGTCTTGGAAAGTTACTATAGCACATTTTCAAATAATCCAAGATTATTAACCATTCCCGACCAGCAAAAATAAGGTTATGCTCGTTCGCGCAACCGCAACATGCGGCGCGCGCGTGTCGTGACGTGGGGCGGGCGGCGAAGGAGGAGGAACGCGTGTGTACAGCTCCTCTTCCCAAGCTCCCAATGGCATGTGGTAGAGCAACTCTTATAAAGGGTCTCACTCTTACTACTGTAGCAGTGTGGTTATAAGCTTCCCACCACTTGCCATGCACTTAAAATATGATGTCCTCGGGCACTTCTCTCTCCATGACCTGCCCTTAGAACCTCTTTCTCCTTGTCATGCCTATTTTCCCATCAAAATGTTTCACTACGGCGTGGATGCTCTTACCCGCTTACCATCATGCATCTGAGCCTGTAAGGTGTTGGCTAAAAGGAAACCAAGTACCTTTATGATCGAGCTAACCACCGTAAACCTATTAGGGTTATTGATTTTCACCCTGAAATGACCACAATCAAAAATAGATGTCAAACCAAACAAGTGTATAGATCAACAAAATATCTTGATTCCAACAATTGTAGAAATGTCAATTCATCATTCACACTGATCATCATATAGTCAAAACGGTTTCTTTCGATTTGATTTTGAAGGATCACATATTTAGTTTAATTATGCACAAAATTATATGTAGTCACCAAGTGTTGATGCCACTAGTAGTATCATTGATCGAAGGTGCATAGTGATTCGGCTTGCTTCAGGGTGGGGTAGTCTGTATCACTAATTTTCATGCCTCAGATTGCTGCTTGCTCATTCTTTTAGGGATGTTGTTAGCTTCAGTAAGAGCCATGAGACCATGCATACGCTCACTTCTCCACCGAAAATCACCTCGCCGAGCTAGTGTGAGTTTGTGACCCAGAACATCCATTATGTGAACTAGACAATAGCCCGCCCGTTGCGGCGTGATGTTAGTGTATCAGAGAGTTTAAAAGAAAGGGGCACAAAGTAAGTAAAGAAAGTGTAAGAACGTAAAAGTAAGAAATGTTACCGGTGGAAAATAATGGATTCACAGTTAGTAAACTGAAGTGAAAAAGAGAAGATGAAACCATGACTACTACGGAAGAGACACCAATGCATACTAATAAAAAATAATCAAGTCGAGGTGGCCACACAGATTGGAACTGTAAAATTAATTAACTGTTTTATGGTTGACGTGCCCATTTGGTGATGTGGAATGTTGCATGTTGAGATAATTTGATGAAGAACGAACCTCGAGGCGAGGGTCGATCCGTTGATGGCCCAATCTTTCACGGCACAAACCTCCATCGCAGCAAGAACAATTTGCGGGTTCACGAAAATATTCGCAAATCCCACAGAAACAACACGCCAACCACTCAATTCGAAGAAATAACATGGAAGAACCGTATAGGCTCGGCTTGTAATCCCCTACGCGTCGCATCGCAGGAACTCACACGCCAGTAGAAATTTTGGATAAGAATTCTCTAAACTCGATAATGTCCGACAGCCGGAACACACACGGTGTCTATTTCATCTCAAAATAATCTAAAACCTATTACATGCGCACGTACTCAGCTTTATAATAACTGACCCTTCTAACTTGACTCACAAGAAGAAAATCAATATTTGACCCTATGCCTAACTCACGGCTGAAACAAAAAAGTAATAAAAAAACAACCTAACTAGCTTGATCTCCAGACGCCGTCTGTGATTAGGTGGCCCCCACTCTGATTGGCAAAGAGATAAAAACGATCGTGGAGATATCATCCGTGAGCATGCCTTTTCCTTGCGTGGTAAAAACAGAAACAGAACTAGAGATGCAACCTCGGCTCATTCTTATGTGAGTGCATCTCCATCATGGGCATGGTATGCATGTACGTAACCTGAACTAGAGATGCAACCTCCTCCTGACATTTTTTATCAAAGATTGTATATTCTGGCACATATACATGAAATACATCACCGGTCTGCTGTTTTAGTATGAAGAAACATCATGGACGGCGTGAACAACTACTGGATTAATGGTGCCAGTTATTGACTTGGTCATATCATAACTAGTGGTAGTGGAAACTGAAGCGCTGATGCGGCATCATGTTGACGTGGACAGTGTGCACGCAGAGGGAATTGCTAGTAGTGGGATCAACCTCTGAAGAATGTTTTATGGCTGACATGCACATCTTGTGATGTGGAATGTTGCATGTTGAGATAATTAGTGGTTGCGAAAATTGAAACGCTGATGTGACATCATAATGACGTGGACAGTGCGCAAGTAGTGGGGATCAACTTCTTAGGAATACTAGCAAATACCCCGCGCGTTGCAGCGGTATTTTATTGCAAATTATTTCTTTTAATATTAAGAGAACAAAATTGGCAACATTGGGTGCATTTGTTCTCTTTGGTAAGAAGAAAATGTCCTAATTGTTAGATCATGCGGCTAGTAAACTGATTTTATAGATGAGTATGTGGAGAAAGGCATGATTTGTATACCGCTGGTTCATGAAATACACAAAATTTGCTCACAAAAAGTTGGTGCTGTAAGTAATGAAATGTTTTTCTCCAAAGAATTAATGTACCTGAGCTGATCAACTTGGTAATGGGATTATAGTGACTTGAATAGTTGGATACCAGGAATTCTACCAATTTCAGCCTGCACATTACAGAAAGAAGATTCATAATAAGCCGGATACCAGGAATTCTACCAATTTCAGCCGGCACATTACAGAAAGAAGATTCATAATAAGCCATCTCCACGGAGAAGAATATAATCATCATATTTAACTTGTGGTGCTTATAGTGCTGACCAAGGCAACGACGTGACACCTTTCGGAGATAATCATGCGAGCAGCAAAACGATTGATTATCTAAGTTAAAGCAGTGGCCGTTTTTCAAGAAAGAGAAGAGCTGAAGCAGTGGACTACATATGATTGCTATGATAAGAAATACTCGCAAGAAAAGAAGAAAAAGGAAATTCTAAAGAACAAAATACATTAAGAAACTTCCTCCCCAACCGTTGAAGGTCAGCTTGCCATAGAAAGCTACCATTGCCGCAACAGAAGGTCGCCACTGGAGGGAAACAAAAATGTTGCTGAACCTGATATCCAGTTGCTCCACCAAATGCTGACTACAGGAGCTGGACCG
This sequence comes from Aegilops speltoides, assembly GCA_021437245.1. Taxonomy (NCBI): domain Eukaryota; kingdom Viridiplantae; phylum Streptophyta; class Magnoliopsida; order Poales; family Poaceae; genus Aegilops; species Aegilops speltoides. Next base: position 21,758,830 of record CM038141.1, read on the forward strand.
AGCGCTCCTCAGAGTATTGTCTTTCAACCTACACGGCATGGCTGAGGCCCTCAATGGCATCGCCACCAAGTCGTTTTTCCAGGCCAAAAAGAAAGCTAGCCTCCCCAGCAGTGACGGATCTAGCTTTGCCATATGGAGACAGAGATGGCAAGCGAGGAGTAAAGACAAAGCAGCACCACATGTGAGGCGGGCTCGCGGTCGGGCCGGAGTCGGACAGTCGTCGGAGGCGAGTGGTTAGCGGTCGTCCAGGAGGAGCCCACCGGACAGGTGACTGCAACTTGAGAGACACTCAGAGACCCGTTGGAGGTGAGGCGTTCGTGCCATAGTCGGAGAGCCGGTAGGGGCGAGGCGAAGCCGGATGAGGCATCAGAGGCGAAGCGAGCGGACTGGTGGTCAGTTGTGTTCTAGATCTTGGCGTCCTAGTGACTTGAGCTGAGATGAGGGGAACCTGTGAGATGGAGGGAGGGCGCAACTGAGGAAGAGATTGATGCGGGTGAACGTGGAGAGAGCCAGCGGAGGCAGCCGGACCGGCAGTCCTGCTGGTGGAGCTAAATGACGTGGAGATCGACTGCCATCAGCCGCGCCCTAGTGTAGTCGTCAGGGGAACGGTTGGTGTTCTCTATTGATTTTTCTATAAGGAAAAGAGGAGTCGATCGGTTTAGAGAGGCGTAGTAGATAGACCGTCTTGTTTTTTTTCGAGGGAGAGAGTGCGTCCGTTGTTTACGGCTGGAAACAGAGAGAGGGTATTCAATACTTGCAAAAAAGAGGGTCTTCAGTTACTACGTTAAGTAGGCTAGCTAGTAAAGGAACGCATGCATGACATGGTGAAAGTGCTCATGTGGCAGGCTGGATGAGGTGGATAGCTTGCATGTCAAAAGAAATATGTTACTACCTCTGTCTCGGTGTATAAGTCATTCGCGTAGTTCTAGGTCATCGATTTGAGGAATTAAATATGTGCTATATGTCATGAAAAGTATATCACTAGATTTCTACACGGATGTAGTTTCTAAATATATATTTTTTGTCACATATAATACATATTTAGATAGTTAAATTGTCGACCTAGAACTACGCGAATGACTTATACACCGGGACGGAGGGAGTAGTGGGGATGAACTATTTAGGTATTATAGATATAGGACTAAAATAATTTTTAAGTGGTGCTGGATCCGAAGTGAGAAGCTCCAAGAAGTCAAGACTTGATTGTTTTGTTTTTCACTTACTCAAATTTCTAATGTCTCCCATTTCTAAAATATGTCCCCATTCAACTGAAGGTGCCACTCATCTTGTCAGACATTTTCACTGTTTTCTTGGACTTGTCCATATTGTGCATGATTATCACAAACATTTCTTTTAGTTTCAAGCATTGCTTCTACAACATGAGGACGTTAGTTATTTATAGACATGGCGGGAGCGCGGACTTCATTACTTCACCGGACTTCAGGTGTCTACCTTTTTATTTTTCCCATCTGAAGTGTAGCCATAGTATCAAGGAACTAACATCTCTAAGACACATCCAATATATCTAGCCTTGACCTCGTCTTTGTGATGAAAACAGGGTTCCCAATCTTAGAAATAAAACCATAATATTCCCCCTTTCTATTGCCTACATGCAATCCTCTTTCTACTTAGCTCGTTTTCTTGTTACGATATTTCTAGACACCATGGGTGTTCTTACATGCTTACTTTTTAGCGACCTAGCCTAAATGGTATTGGCTAAAATGTAAAAAACGACATTTGTCACTGAAATAATAACCACAAACTCCTAAGGGTTTATTAATTTTCATCTTAGAACGCCCACAAACATGTGTATAAATCAATAAAAATATCTGAATCAAAATATTTGTGGAAATACCAATCCATATATACACAAATTTAGTTCCCTTGATTTGATTCTGAATACCGCTCACTCCATTTAATTATTGACAGTATTATATGAAGTAACCCATGTCTCTGCACAAGGTTTGTGAGACACCCCACCAAGTTAATCAGGTGGGTGTGAAGAAGCATGTCTTTGTTTCTAATCATGTTCACACTTATCTTTACTAGATGACCCATTGCGCCATTGCCATAGAGACCAATTGCAGCCCGAAAGTTAAGTGAACTATCTGAAAACAAAAGGAAAGTAGCCGAACTATTGGAAGAGACCAACCGTAGCCATCGGTGCAAAATCTAACTGCAGCCAAGAAGCGAAGCAACTAATACAACCAAAAAATTAGGTTAACTATTTTAGGGATGTTTCTCCTGAATGGTCCGCGAGTTCTTATGTTTGTACTGCCTTTGTATCTTCATGTATTTACCAGCAACAGACAACGATGATCGTTGCCCATGCCTTCTTTTGCTTGTCAGGACAACCCAACAGCTGGGTTGGTAGAAAAGTCAACCACCACACGCATGGTACATGACCTGGCCATCGAAACCTTAGACTTCTAATCAGAACAATGAGGTGACTCAGGACCATACAGATGTTGGAGTTAACCTTGTTGATTAGCTATTCATCATGTTTAAGTTTTTTCTCTATGCATTTAGTTGGGTCGTCCAAGCTAGTAGGGTGTTAGCTGATTCAAAATAAGTCATGCAGATTAGAGAGTAGTGTGCATGGCAAGATTTGTCGTGCCAAGTTGTGAGTGTCGCATGGCACCATGCATGTGTAGCAATGGCACTAGTGTGTGTGTGCCGTTGGGTTGATCTAATCTGCATGGATGTGGTAACGGCATGAACCAGCTATGCGTGGAGTCCAAGCGGCCAAGTCAGAGAGGATATAGACGTGGAGATATAAGCGGGCGCAGTTAGTTGCGGCATGCGCCAAGTGACCTGATCTCCAGCGACTTGGAAGTGACTCAAGCTGTGCATGCTAGTGCGGTTAGTGGAGCAGTATTAGTGGATCAGGCTGTTAGGCTTGGGCGTCGTGTGTGTGTGAGCTATGATATAAAGCTCTGTAATCATGTTGTTTATTTTGTCAAGAGAGAACAAGAGAAAAGCACAAGTGCGTGTGCACCAGACTCTGTGTGTTCTTCTCCCGTGCGTGAGTCTTCTTCCTCCTCCTGGGCATAGCCAACACTTGGTATACAGAGCCACGGTTTGATCCGTTGTTGTGATGGCCGGCACCGAGGGAGATGATGCGTCCAAGGCGGCGGAGCTGGCCAAGGGGAAGCCGGTGGAGCCGGCGACTGCACCGAAGGCGCGGCTCACCGACGGCAGCGGCAGCGGCGAGGTTCGCGTCGTTGAGCGCGTCGTCCGGCAAACCTCGTCGATGGTGCAGCTCCCCCCACTGACCCGCACGAACTACACCGAGTGGGCGCTCGTCATGCGAGTGCGGCTGCAGGCGCAAGGCCTGTGGGAGGTTGTCGAGCATGGCGCCTTCATCGACTACCGCGACGATCGTGAAGCTTTGGGCATCATCCTCCAGGCTGTGCCGCCGGAGATGTTGCGCTCCTTGGCTGCGAAGGACTCGGCGAAGGAGGCTTGGGACACCCTCAAGACCTTGAGGATGGGGTCCGGCGTGTCCGCTGGCCCGGGCGCAGTCGCGTCGATTGGAGTTCGAGAATCTCCGGTTCAAGGATGGCGAGAAGATGGAGGAGTTCGCAGTCCGCCTCACCGGCATCGTCAACGACCTCGAGGCCCTCGGCGACGGCATCACCGAGCACAAGGCGGTGCTCAAGTTTCTCCGTTGCGTGCCGCAGCGCTACCGGCAGCTCGCGCACTCCATCCAGTCGTTGCTCGACCTCAAGACCTTGACCATTGAAGAGCTCACGGGCGCTTCTTGGCCGTGGAGGAGAGCTTCGACATGGACGAGGCAGGAAGCAGCGGCGGAGGCACTCAGCTGCTCCTCACGGAGGAAGAGTGGCTTTCGCTCGAAGAAACGCGGCGGCGCCGGCAAGCGGAAGAGCACCTTCGACATCCGCAAAGTACGCTGCTACAATTGCCAAGACTATGGGCACTTCTCGAGGATTGCACTGCGCCAAGGAAGGAGCAAGCCCATCTCGCCGCCCGCGACCGCCGACGACGAGCCGGGGCTGCTTTGAAGGTCGCCATGAGGGTGTTCTAATAAATGGCAGCAAGGTTAAGGGGGTGATTGTTGGAGTTAACCTTGTTGATTAGCTATTCATCATGTTTAAGTTTTTTCTCTATGCATTTAGTTGGGTCGTCCAAGCTAGTAGGGTGTTAGCTGATTCAAAATAAGTCATGCAGATTAGAGAGTAGTGTGCATGGCAAGATTTGTCGTGCCAAGTTGTGAGTGTCGCATGGCACCATGCATGTGTAGCAATGGCACTAGTGTGTGTGTGCCGTTGGGTTGATCTAATCTGCATGGATGTGGTAACGGCATGAACCAGCTATGCGTGGAGTCCAAGCGGCCAAGTCAGAGAGGATATAGACGTGGAGATATAAGCGGGCGCAGTTAGTTGCGGCATGCGCCAAGTGACCTGATCTCCAGCGACTTGGAAGTGACTCAAGCTGTGCATGCTAGTGCGGTTAGTGGAGCAGTATTAGTGGATCAGGCTGTTAGGCTTGGGCGTCGTGTGTGTGTGAGCTATGATATAAAGCTCTGTAATCATGTTGTTTATTTTGTCAAGAGAGAACAAGAGAAAAGCACAAGTGCGTGTGCACCAGACTCTGTGTGTTCTTCTCCCGTGCGTGAGTCTTCTTCCTCCTCCTGGGCATAGCCAACAACAGAGCGACCACAGAGTCTAAATATGAGGTAGACATCCGAAAGCACGACATCGGGTCAAGGGGACGTGATGGCAAGAGGCTGTGCGGAAACGGGTGCTCATGCATATCCAACATGTTTTTGGATGTGCGTCCGGTCTTTCAGCACTGCTGTTTGGCTGGACGGGGGTGTTTTGGGATGTGTTCCCAGACTTTCAAAACAACCTTTGTGAAGTCAACAATACTGATGAAGCAGAGATAAAATCTGGGGAGCCATTACGTGTTTTTTTAGCATCAGTACAAACACAAGCGCTCATATACACGCGCATACACTCATCCCTATGAACGCACACACGCACACCCTACCCCTATGAGCACCTCCGAGAGACTGAGCCGGCATATCATCTTGAGATTTACGAAGTCACCGTAGGCGCCTCGTCGTCGACGGGAACGTCTCCTCCCACTGAAAGCGCATCGCCGGAAATCCTGAAATAAATCTAGGAATAATGCGAGCACCAGGATTTGAACCCTGGTGGGTTGGGGATACCACTGTCCACCTAACCAACTCAACCACAGGTTGATTCGCAGAGCCATTACGTGTTGGGAGGGGATTAAAATATACTGGGGAGTTGACTTGGCTAGAGCAGCTAGCCTTACGGGTATGATGCAGCTCATCGGGCCGATTACCCTATCAGGTGAACCGGACGCGATGAGTTGGGCGCCCTTGTACCGCAAGTTGTGTCGAGGGTCGGCGCATCACGCGATCGCAGGTCTGTGGAAAGCGTGGCTGCCCCTAAAAATCAAGCTTTTCATGTGGCAATTATTTCGCGATAAGCTGCCCACCTCCATTAATGTGGCTAAACGTAATGGTCCGGCCACGGGATCATGTGCGCTGTGTGGGGCTCCTGAGGATGCCACGCATGTGTTCTTCACCTGCTCTCTTGCACATTTTGCATGGAGCGCGGTCCGAGACGCGGCGGGTGTCCAATGGGACCCAAGATCGGCTGCGGAGATGTCTCAACTTCTAGACTCGATCCATGGTCGTTCAAAACGGGTTATGTGGAGCTGTGTAGGGGCACTCCTCTGGGCGTTGTGGCTAATTAGGAACAAACTCACCATTGAGGGAATCTTCCCTTCGCATCCGGCTAACATCATTTTCAAATGCAATCTTCTCTTGCAGCAGTGGAGTCCGTTGGGGAGGCGCAGGGATGCTGAGATGCTCAAGACCGCCCAACTTCGTCTGATGCAAGTTTACGCGATGGCTAGGGAGCCTTGACCATGGAGTGTGTTCATGGTCCCTTTTGACGCTTGACGAGCCTGCGTGCTCTGTACGGGCGACGCCCTGTAATGCGCTAGTGGTCTGTTAAGTAGTGCCTGAACTTTGTTATGTCGATCTTTTGTGCTGGCCGGGACGGCCTGAGTCCATGTATTATCACTTGATGTGTTGTTGCTACGCTGCCATTTGTGGCTTTATTAATTTAAAGCCGGACGCATCTGGCGTCTTCGTTCTAAAAAAAAAATACTACAGAATACGCACACTAGAGGTGAAAAAATAGTCTGTCTTCTCTCTTTTTTCCATGGAAAAACCCATCATCTCGCTCAAGTTAAAGCAAGCACGTTGTGACCTACCCCTGGTCGCTATGACCATAGGATAGCCAGCCGAGGCAAACTATTCTCTTAGCCGAGATCTATGTTGCCTCTTACATGTGCTGTCACTAAAAGGAATTCATTTTCAGCCCCTTGAGGATAAGATTGCTGCCCAACATACACCTTGGATTGGTAAGCACGTGGCGTCGCCAGGAAGGGTCGTATTGGTCAAGTTGGTCATCACGGCAATTGCCGTATATTACTTGACGGCGCTCAACCTCCCTGCTGAGGTCATGAAGAAGATTGACTCCATTTGACGTGCATATCTTTGGGCAGGTTGTGATAAGATCGCGGGTGGGAAATGCAAGATCAACTAGGAGCGGCTGTGCAAATCCAAAGTACATGGTGGACTGGGCGTTCTAATTTGGAAAAAATTTGCTGCTGCCCTTCGCCTCCGTTGGTTGTGGGCTGCTTGGAAGGATCCGGCCAAGCCTTGTGTCAACATTGGGAACCCTTGTGGGGGGTATAGACAATGATATTTTCGCCGCTGCTACCAAGGTTGTCGTTGGATATGGTCTCCGAGCCTCATTTCGGAACTCTGCCTGGCTGGATGGCATGAGACCTAAAGATGTCACGCCAAAAATCTTTGACCTTTCTACAAGAAAAAACTACTCCGTGAAGAAGGCCTTGCATAATAATTTATGGGTTTCTAATTTGGATATTGGCGGAAATCTCAATGGGGGGGGCATATATCCGAGTTCATCAACCTTTGGGAGAAACTATCGCTCGTCAACCTCAACCCTGAGGAGCTTGACTCAATTACATGGAAGCTCACCAATGATGGCCAATACTTGGCGGCGTCGGCTTATAGTGCTCAATTTCTTGGACTTGTGGACACGGACATGCCTCTGTTGGTGTGGAAGAATTGGATCTCCCCCCAACCCCCACCCCCCCCCCCACCCACCCCCCCACCCCCCCAAATACAATTTTTTTGCTTGGTTGGTCATCAACAATAGAGTTTGGATGGCTGACTGGCTTCAGCGGAGAGGATGGCCAAATAGCAACCTTTGCCCTCTTTGCAAGCAGATCCCGGAGTCGGTGGCGCATCTTCTTTTCCAATGTCGCTACACCATCCGTGTCTGGGGAATGATTAAATCTTGGCTTCATTTGAACGATGTACATCCGGTGGACTGGAGTGGATTGCCTTCCCTCAGGGAGTGGTGCCGTGTCAATGCTTCGGGGATGTCTCTGCCCCGAAGGGCGATGGTTTGTTTTATGCTACTGATTTCTTGGGAAATATGGAAAGAGAGAAATGCACGTGTGTTCCGTAACAACGTAGTTCTGGTGGGTGTTTTTGTTGCCCGAATTAAAGAGGAAGCTTCTCTGTGGTGTCTAGCTGGGGCGAAATTTTTGTCTAATATTATGCCGCAAGAGTGAGGCTTGTAATTCGGCCCCTGGCCTAGACCCTAAATCCTTCTTCTTTTCAATGAAAATGGCAAGGCGTTTGCCTTGTTTCAAAATTCTCGCCCCAGCCAGCCCAGGCCAACGACGGATAGCACTGTCGAACATCACTGAGGGATCATTTTACTTTTTTGTCATTACCTCAGCCCTGGAATCCTCATCCCCATGCCTTCTGATTTGGTCGTGGCAACCGGGAGGTACAACTACAATCATGCCCGATAGGATAAGAACCCCATATTTCATGCAATTTAGTTGAGTTGATTTCCTCTGTAGATGAATTTACGTGCGGCCCAACCTGACTAGGATGGGAATTTTGGTCATGCGTGCTGTCATTAGGTCTGTTAGAACTAATATGTTTCTGTATATAGCAAATCAGCTGCTTCAGTTAATTAGCTCACGCGGCAAGATACTGACACTAGCAAGATGGTCAGTACTATTTCAATTACATCTGAGAAATAACGTTTTCTGAAACTAAACGCTTACATTACTTGCATTGCATCATACAGACATTTGTTTGTGAGAGAGAGGAGAAGCAAACGGGTTTTTTTTTCTGCCGGAAGAAGCACAAACAGACGCTTACATGGGCTCTTAATAGTTTTTCACGTTATATAAGCTCCTATTGAATAGCTTTTTGGGTTGGAGCCATGGAGGTAGTGTACGTACCTCTTCTCTTTTATCATGGCATTTAAGCACTATATAAACATTTTTGCATTAGGGATGGCTTAACAGGATGCAGTAACGAAATACATGATATAATAGTCACGATTGGCAGGACACTTGCAGTCAATATGGCAGGTTAGCGTGGTTATTTCCTGGCCGATTGGTGTTGAAAGCAAATGAAAATACACGCCAGAAACGTGCATGTAAACAAGCTAGCTGGCTGCTGGATCGATTCCCCTCCAAGACGCAGGTATACGATGCTAATCCCTTCAATCTGTTGGAAAAAAACACACGCACACCAAGTCGCAAATTCTTTGACATAGACTCATGAGGTGCTTGGTCAAATCAAGCTAGCCTGTACGTGTGTCTCCATGACTTCATGTACGGCCGGAAATAACTTGGCCGATTTGACGACTGTGAGCGTGCTCTCAGTGGAATGTAGACGACTACGAAAGATGATCAGGTCTGCACCATTGACAGAATTTTTATTGCTCAAGCTCTTTGCATGCACCATTGACCATTTTGCTTTCTATTTACATGGCAGTGGTTAGATTTTCAACTTGGGAAGTATATTCGAATCACTGTCACAATAATGGATAGCCTCAGTCATGTGAGTGCTCGCCCCAACCGGAAGTTTGCTTTATTGCACCACGCTTTTGATATTTTGAGCAAAACACATTGTTTTTGCATTACTTGTTCTGTTTGTTTGTTTGTTTTCTTTTAGGACAGAGTGCATGCACATATACCATGTTTAAATAGTTGTAATTATTTGCTTCTGACTTCTATGGATGTAAAATGCACAACTTGTTGGGACTGTTTCACAGGGATGTTCATCGAATAACTATCATTTCATTAGTTAGGAGATGCTTTGAAACTCAATTATCTGTTGATATGTTTCACAGGGAGTTTCTAAATTGGGATATAAGGTGAACTTCCTTATGTTGTCATGGCAGTAGGCCACACCCACATCCTTAACACCGCTTTGTTCCGTCCTTCCTTTTGATCTTACATCACATGAATCATATTAAACTCTTAAAGCTTTCTTAATTTCATGGGAAATAACATAACTGATACTATTATTTTAAGGTGGGTTCGCCCGTTTAGCTGGTCCGAGACGGTACACATGAACACATTGCTGTTGCAGGCTCCTCTTCTGTGTAGGAAGCTTCATGTATAACTCTAATGTTGTGGCAATACCATGCTCAACCTACTTCCACTCCTATGTGCCTCAGTAAGCTCTCTTTCACATTCAAAAATTACACTGGTTATATATTTCATTCATTTTCTTACATGTGGGTGAGGAGTTGCTCAGCCGGTATCTGTCAAGAGCTATTTTAATTTGGGTAGCACATAGTTTTCCTATTGCCGGTATCGTGTTGTATGGCTACCGATTCAGAGATTTCTAAATATTTCTCTTTTCTCTTGGCTTGAAGGAATATTTACCAAAACAAAATCAGTATTCTTTTCACAAACTCAACATCACTATCACAATCTTGATTTTAATTCCAAGTTAATTTATAGTTGCAAACAAATGAATATACCATACTGTTTACTTTCATCCTCTTATGATTTATTATGGTTGAAGAGAAAATCCATCGGTTTATAATGTGTAGAGTTCGACAATAAAGTAAGTAGCTTTTTTTCCTGCCTTAGGCTCCAGTTTGTATTTTTTTTATTTTATGATTCCAAAGGCTAACACTTCGTGTTTTTATTAAGTTTTAGAAACTCTACATTTTTTAACCATGACACGTATCTTTTGCTCTTATGTATACAATTAATGGTCAAATTTCATGGTCATTATTCAGTATGGATTTCTTGAACTGACTATCTCTTTTCTTTTTCTGAATAAAACTAGGACTATTAAATATGTTCTCAAGGGAATATAAGCATATGTGAAGTTATGAACTCTACACAGTCTTAGTATGAGTTGGACAAAAGGCTAATTAATTACTATGTGATGAATAATATCATATTTTAAGTAAAATATTTAAGGACGATTATGATATACATGGGCACAATGAACAATTTTATTTCCTTTAATGTTGGATATTCATGACATAAATGTTCACAAAGCGTTGTAAGTTACGACTATGAAACAGTTTTTTCATGAAAATTTTACGTTACTACATAAAATAATTCGACCATTTTCAAAACTTCTATTTATATTAGTAGTGGGATTTAGAGAAGTTCGCCTACACGTTTTATGTCTGTCATCCATTTAATACTATATGTCACATAAAAATTCTACTGTTCTATAGTTTGAGTGTTAAAATTGCCTTACAATATATATTAGCATACATGAGATATATTTAGGGAAATGGAACTAAAATTGCTTGACTATTAACATTGTTTAATTATTTGTTACATGTATAAAAGGTCATACCCTATGCGTAAGAAAAATAAGCAGGATGTTTGGCGTCTCTACATCCTTCTCAAATGAGACCGACGAATATATGATTAGGGAAATTATTCACGCATGATTGTATCGTAATAGTAGTGAACAATGAGCAATATAGCGTAATTCTATGAGATTGGAAAACATTTTCGTTCGGTGACGTTACATGATAATTTCATTTAACTTATATGCATTCATTCTTGTGAAAATCACCGTGACTCTAAAGGCATATTCTTAAAATATATATCAAGTGTAGTAGTCCATATAATAAAGCCATATTTCTCCAAAATACAGATTGATATTTTTTTTGGATCACCAGCATGTGTGAATGCACGGATTGACGAACTAGTATATTAGATAAATTACTATATTGAAGTCTTTTTGGGTCAAATTGGAATACAACGGATGAATAACTATGTTGGGGTTCATGTAGTGCTTAATTGACATGTGCAAAGTAGGCTGTCATATTTTTGTATGTTTTAGTTTCTTTTTAAATGTACTACTGATATATGGTAGGGTGCACTTGGGTACCAATGATGCTGATAAAATTGCTCGTCACACTTACCACTAGAGAATTACCACTAACAAACACAATGCCCCCGCAAAAAAAACAAGCACATCACTCTTCAGCAAAGTGTAAAAGGCATTTGTCAGTGGTGCACATTCCTGTAGTAGTGAGTGTTAGTTCCCCGACAACTACAATACTCTTGAAGGAAGAAAAATAAAAAGAGAGACACGTGAAGTTCAATGAAGACAATTAAGTCTGCAGCATGCACCAAAACAGAGCCCAAATTTTGGCATGTCAAGCATCGATGCATTGGATGCATTAATGAACCTTATATATTTTACTTCCTCGACCACTTTGATACACTTGAAGGAAGAAAAGTTAAGAAGAAGACATGTGAAGTTCAGTGAAGACAATTATGTCTGCACCAAGAGGGATCCCAACTTGTGCCTGTCAAGGCTGCGTACATTGGATGCACTAGTGTGCCATAGAGATGTTAGTTCCTTGATGGCCATGGATGCACTTAAAGGAAGAAACATGAAGAGGCCAATACATGAAGTTTCGTTAAGCAATGAAGTCTATACTTACACCCTAGCTATAAATAACTAGTTTCCTCATGAAAGAGAAACAATGCTCAAAACAACAATAGAGGTGTGTGAGATAACGGTGTAGAAAATGGACAAGTCTACGGGGAGAGAAAAAATGACCAACACTGATAAGTGCCACTGGTAATTAAATGGAGTATGTCAGAAATGAGATGCATTGGAAATTTGAGGTCGAGATCAATGACATAGATTGGCCAGGATTCCTTGCGGCAACGAGTGGATCTCTGACGGGATGGTGGGGTTTGTCTATGTGGCAGTCAGGTGGAGCTTTGGCTTAGCAGACGCGCGAGAGGGTCGCCTTTTAGATGGTGGGTAGACACTCTCCTCAATCAGCTACATCATCAACTTAGTCACCCTATTGTTTTCTATGACCTATATCTAAGCCAATGCCAGTATTTGAGCCACACTTAAAAGTCCAAAGATGTTCCGAGAAAGTGTTGAGATAGGGAGAACACCGGTAACACAAGTCTTATTTTTTTGCATATGACAGTCTGTTTCAACAAGAATTAGCATTCAGAATTGTTTAGGTTCACATATTTTGTTCATTTATACACAAGTGGGTGCAACGTCCATTTTCGTTTGAGGCCAGGGGCGGAGCTACCTCATTTTATACTAAATAGTTTTTTCCAAATAAGATTCATTATATATGCTCAGATATGCCTATACCTTCTATATCTGAATATATAGGAGCGCCCACTACCTGATTCCTCTTGACATGCAGCCAAGCCATGTAATCGCTAAACATCCCGCTACGCTCGCACAATTTAATCGGTAGGCCAAGCGGTTTCCCTGCTCCAAAGCACGGTTGAGTCAACAGAAAACCAGTATTGTGGTTGCGTTTCCCCAATCTTTGGGCGAATCCTAAACGGCGCTTCTCTAGCATTTTCGCAATCGGGCGCACACAACCCCTCCTCGCTGGGTCGGCCGTATAGATTCTTTTTCCCGTTAAAAGGCAAGCAAAAAATGTTGCGCTGACGACTCGCACCAAAGACCTCTCGATTACGAGAGGACATTACAAACCAGTGGAACAACTAAACGCTTGTGACTTTCCACCTCTTTTCAGCTTTTTATTCCTTTCCGGATAGTGGAAAGACCCCGGTTTTAGGAAACTTCGGGAACTTGGTTTTTCTGGTTCGCTGGACAGTTTTCCTGTGCTTAATTAAGTTTATTTATTTATTTATTCTTTTTATTTAACTTTTTCAAATTTGTGATTTTAAAAAGATGAACTTTTTCAAATTCACAGAATTTTTCTTCAATTTTGATGAACTTTGTTCCAAATTTGATGACCTTTTTTCAAATTCAATGAACTTTTCTCAAAACTGACGAACTTTTTTCAAGTTAATGAACTTTTTTTAAAATTTATGAACTATTTTCAAAATCAGTGAACTTTTTTTACATTTGACGAACATTTTTTTAACTTGATGAACTTTGTTTTCAAAAAAATTAACTGTTTTCAAATCCAAAAACTTTTTCTCTAAATTGATGAAGTTTTTTCAAAATCCATGGCCTTTTTTTTCAAATCAATAAACAATTTTAAATCTTTAAAAAAAATTAATTCACGTAATCTTTAAGATGATTGTGTTTTTATTTCTTTTTTTAGCTTTCGTTTTCCTCAAAAGACAAAGGTTGCCCGGTCATATGGTCAACCAGCCAACAAGTCAACTAGACCAGCGGTGTTTTTAGGGGAGTCAACGAGAATTGGTGGAAGCGAGCGAGGTAATTTCTCTGCGTCACTCCATGCGATTGAAGGTTAGTTGTGCCGCCCAGCAACCTGTCCCTTCGAGCGCCAGTACGATAAACCGGCGCTGAGAGCGAGACCTCCTGTTCTGCGCCTTATGCGCCCTAACAGGTTTTTGGCGCCAGTGCCTTGTTGGGCCAGCCCGGTAAGGCAAAGCGCAGCGAACCAAAAACTACAGAAAAAGGCACAAAACTGGTTCCTCCGGGATTCGAACTCATAACACCATATTTCTGGCTTCCTGCTTAGCTAACCGCTACACCAATTGAAGACTTATATTTGATAATAGCGCTTATAGTATATAAGAACAATTGTGGCCTTGCTATTTATTATCCCTTAATTTTTTTTGAAATCATGAATTGAAAATGTTCATCGATTTTGAACCAAAGTTCATCATTTTTGTAGAAAAGTACATAAACTTAAAAAAACTCATTGATTTTGAGAAAAAGTTAATCATTTTTTAAGAAAAGTTCATCGATTTTGAAAAACGTTTATGGAAAAGTGAAAAAATTTCATCGTTTTTGAAAAAAAGTTCATCGCATTTGAAAAATGATCATTGAATGTGAAGAAAGTACTTCGCATTCGAAAAAAGTTCATCAAATTTGAAAAAAAAATTCAACAAAGTTGAAAAAAGTTCATCAAATTTGAAAAAAGTTCATGGATTTGAAAGAAGTTCATCGAATATGAAAACAAATCGCAAATTTAAAAAAAAAAGGTTCATCGAAGGTTAAAAAAAGTTCATCGAAGTTTAAAAAAAGTTCATCAAGTTCGAAAAAGTTCACTGAATTTGAAAAAAGTTCATCAGATTTGAAAAATATTCAACGAATTTGAAAAAAGTTCAAAGAATTTGAAAAAACTTCATCAAATTTGAGACACATTTTGGAAAAAAAAATCCGAATTTTGAAAAGTTAATGGATTTTGAGAAACATTTCGTGGATTTTAGAAAGAAAAAGAGAGAAACTAAACGACAAAAAGAAAAGAGAAAAAGTATGTAAAGAACAAAAGGGTGAGAAAGAAGGTTAGTATTTGAGTAAATTACATCTACGGTCCTCATACTAGTTGGCGTGTAACAAGATGGTCCTGAAACTTATGGAATGCTCCAATACAGTCCTTGAAGACGAGAATACATCACGTGTACGGTCCTGGCTACGCTTTCTATAGGCGCGGTTATCAGACTACTACCACATCAGCATACACCACATGTTAGCATGGAAGGTCTGGGTCTGTTTTTTTTGAAGGGAAAATCACTTGCCACTATTTAATAGACTCTTCAAGGAATTATCATGGCGCCCGTTTTCTACCAGTTTCTCTTTAAAAATAATAATTCAAGTTCAAGTTCATTTTTATGTTTCCCATTTGGAGAAAAATTGTAAGGAAAAATTGCATTCGCCATGAAAATTAAGAGAAGTGCTTGTGCATATGAGAAAAAAAAATGCTCAACAATAGTTTTTGGAAAATGTTGGAGGTGTGTTAAAATTATCGACATGTTTTTCAAAAATGTTCGTCATGCACTATTTCACGTGCATTAAAACAATAGTGTAGATCAATCTTACATGTGAGGAAACACATACAAGTTAAACATTTTTAATACATTTCTAGAACTTATTATTATTACACGATAATTTTCAAAATACGGTGACTATTGCTCAACATGTTGTCAAATTTTTAAATAATTTTGCATTTTTCTAAATATGCATTGAAGACACAGCAATTGTTCGTGGTTGTCCACCTAATTTAAGATACGGAAATAAACACAAACTTGGACGAAATGAAAACGGTTGTTGGGCAAATAATAGGGCAAAGGATAACCATTTTCTAAAATCATGCTGAACATTATTCAAAATACGTGTTGTATTTTTCAAATAATTATGTAATTTAAAAATACAGTGTGAATACATAATAATTGTGCACGCTTGTGGTCCTAAATGAAGATAAATATATTTATCTTTCATTTATTTTTTATATTCGTACAAATTTTAGGAAAAGTTCATGAAACAAAATATTTAAGATATAATAAAGATTTAAATATACAGCTTATTGTATATTAATAATTATTTTATTTTTTATATGGGAAAAATTGACACAAACCTAGGAGAATATAAAAAAGAAATCGTAAGAAAATGCATCAGCACAATAGTAGCGTTCTAGCTATTCGCTATGCTTGTATAAAAAAAGAGCTATTTTCGTTACGCGGGTAGCTCTGCTTGGTCATTTGGCTAGCTTGTGTTGTCAATTTGGCAGGAGGTGTTGGGTTCTAATCCCAGCGTGCAATTTATTTTTCCATTTTATTCCTCTTTCGCATGCTGACATGTGGGTTCTGTATCTGTGATGTACACTCATGTCGTACTGTGCATATCAGGAGAGTAGGCAGGACCGTACGTGTGACGTATTTCCATCTTCAAGGACCGTATTGGAGCATTTCACGAGTTGCAGGACCGTTGTGTTACATGCCAACTACTCCCTCCGTTCCTAAATACTTGTCTTTTTAGAGGTTTCAAATGGTGACTACATACGGAACAAAATGAATAAATCTACACTCTAAAATATGTCTATATACATCCGTATGTGGTGACCATTTCAAATCTCTAGAAAGACAAGTATTTAGGAACGGAGGGAGTAGTACAAGGACCATAGGTGCAATTTACTCGTTAGTATTTACTCCCTCCGTTCCAAAATAATTGTCTTTCTAGAGATTTCAACAAATGACTACATACGGAGCAAAATGAATGAATTTACATTCTAAAACATGTCTACATACATCCGTATGTTGTAGTCCATTTGAGATGGCTAGAAAGACAATTATTTTGGAACGGAGGGAGTACAAGAGATGTTGTTACTGTGGTGGTTAGTGCCCTCCATGTATGACAAGCCGATCACAGGATCGAATCACCTCGCTCTCGCAATTTCTGTTGCAGTTTTTCACAGAAAAAATAACTAAATGGGCCGGCCCAGCGCGGACGGCGGGTGTGCGCCGGTTTGCGGAATACAAAGAATCGGGTGCATAAGTCGCCGAATAGAAACCAGCGCTGAGAGCGCCGGTTAGTCGCCCCCCAGTTGCACCTGCGTTGCCCAGCCCAATAGCTGGTCATCTAGCTAGCGGGTAGCCCATGAAAATCAGGCCCGTGCCTGGCTTAATTTGTCCTTTGTGCTAGCCCATGTAAAGCGCAGGGGCTCATTTGGTCATGTTTTTATCCTATCTATGGTATGACGCCCAGCCTTGGGAAATACCCTTTGGCTCCTGCATGTATATACATCTTATATGGGGATTTTTTAAATAATTAAACAAAAAGTCAAAATAGTTCAAACATAGTTTTAGATTAAACTCGACTTACTTGCGCACTAGTATATAAATTTTTAAAAAAAGGAACAAGGTTGGCGTCACAGAGAAAAAGACAAAATTTATTTGCTATTATAGGTCACTATTCACGTTATTTTTACCGAAAATTTTTCTTTTTTGAAAAGAAGTCAAAGAGGATTTTTATTTTTGTGGAACAATGAAAGGTAAAGTTTATTTTACAATATTTTCAGAAATTTTTGACTTTTTGTTGAATTGCTAAAAAAAATCGATATAGGGTACATATGTACCCAAGAACCAAACGTTTCCCTCCACCCAGCCTTCCTCTTCTCATCCGCTCCCAGCCGCTGCTCACTCTTCTGCTCCTACACGCCGCTCTTTCTTCCACGCCTTCCCATGAAACGGCAGCCACAAATGCAAGAAACGGCAACATTTAGCGCCTCTCATTACACACCCTCCATTACCAGCAGAAGAAAGTGCAGATTTAATTGACCAGGGGCAGCCTTCGTGTTTAAAAGGATGTATGTACTGTTTTCATCGTAGACATGCTCACGGAACAGGCTTGCACTCTGCTAGGTCACACCCTCCCTGTTTTCAGCTTCCCCCAATTTTTCCTATTACTGAATTTATGCTTTTTAACCTGTCAGCTTGCGCTCCGGATCCAAAGTTCCTCGATGTGAAGTCTCTTGCTACTCTACTGGTACGCAGTCTCTCCTCTCTTATATAAGAGCAAGTCCAGCAGTTCCCCTAAAATTTCTCCCCTATATCTCAAAACAGGGGATTCCCCTAAAAAGATTCTCCCCTAAAAATTGCTCAACTCCAGCAGTTCCCCTAAACATCTCCCTTATTCTATATTTTAAGAATATTTCATAACTACCAACGGCTAGTTTCCAACGGCTAGTTTTCCAACGGCTAGTTTCAGCCCTATAAATACATGATCACCTCTCATATCTATCACAATCCTGATCGTGCCTCCTCTTCCACTTCTCTTGCGCCATCTCTCTGCCATCTCTCCACAACGAAATGAGTCACCGTCGAAGTTTGGCCCGACAGTTTTGCGAAGATTCCTCCTCCGAAGATGAGGAACTCATGATGGCTGCAATTGTAGCAGAGGAAGAAGAAGCCCGGTTGGATGCTCCACGACATGGAGGTTCACAACCGGGACGTCAATCTCTTCAGCGCGATTTTGCGGAACGCTTTCAGAATCTCCACAAGGACTATTTTGCAGAGAACCCCACCTTCAAGGCAAGGATGTTTCGCAATAGGTATGAGATTGGTGCATCTATTTCGTTTTCACCATAGTAGTTTCTCTTCATGTCTCATTTAAGTTTTTCTTCACAGGTATAGAATGCATCGTCCTCTTTTTCTGCGCATAGCAAGTGCTATAGAGGCACATGATAGCTATTTTTCCCTGAGAAGAAATAGTGCTGGTGTTCCTGGTTTACATCCTTATCAAAAATTGACCTCAATATTTCGAATCCTAGCTTATGGGATAGCAGCTGATCTTACTGATGAGTATTGTCGGCTAGCAAAGTCCACCGCTTTAGAAAATCTTAGAAGATTTGTGCATGCTATGATCGAGGTCTTTGGGGGTCAATACCTGAGATCTCCAAATGTTGAAGATACTGCTAGATTACTTGCAATTGGAGAGCAAAGGGGGTTTCCGGGTATGCTCGGAAGCATCGACTGCATGCATTGGAAGTGGAAAAATTGCCCTACTGCACACAAAGGTTTTTTTGTTGGCCATAAACGCGTACCCACGGTCATTCTTGAAGCCGTTGCTTCACAAGACCTTTGGATTTGGCATTCTTTCTTTGGTTTACCAGGATCTCATAATGATATAAATGTCCTCCACCGTTCACCCGTGTTTGCAAACCTAGTTGAAGGGCATGCTCCAGAAGTGAATTATACCATCAATGGTCACAACTACAACACGGGGTATTACCTTGCAGATGGCATATATCCGCAGTGGGCAACATTTGTGAAGACAATTCCAAATCCGAAGGTGAGAAGAACAAAAATTTCTCCCGGTTTCAAGAAGCATGTCGGAAGGATGTCGAACGAGCCTTTGGTGTTCTGCAAGCTCGTTTTGCTATTGTACGTGGACCGGCAAGGTATTGGGATCTGGAGACACTCGGAGAAGTGATGACAGCTTGTATCATCCTGCATAACATGATAATAGAAGATGAGCGTGGAAGTCGTGTAGACTACCGCTACGATAACATGGGAGAACTAGTGACACCTTCTCACCGAGAGGCGGCTACATTGACTCAGTTTCTTCAAGCTCAGAGTGATATTCGAGACAAACAAGTTCACTCTCAGCGGCAAGTTGATCTAGTTGAGCACCTGTGGCAGATCCGTGGACTGATGTAGCTTTCAATAATGTAGTCTATGTCACCATTTTAGATTATGCAAGTGTGTACTGTTTTTCAATTATAATGGGAGTGTAAGCACTATCTGTATCATTTTCTAAATAATGGAAGCAATTATCTAGCTAACATAGTTAGCCAAATGTTTCAGAGATATAGTACAGATTACTACACATAGTTCATCCAAATGGTTCATCCAATAGTACAGATTACTACACATAGTACAGATTACTACACAGATTACAAGACACATTTCATCCAAATGGTTCGAAGATAATAAGTAGTACAGATTACAAGACACATTTCATCCAAATGGTTCGAAGATAATAAGTAGTATAGATTACAAGACACATTTCATCCAAATGGTTCGAAGATAATAAGTAGTACAGATTACAAGACACATTTCATCCAAATGGTTCGAAGATAATAAGTAGTTCAGATTACAACACATAGCTCAAGCCGACGAGTTACGATGTCGGTTGATGATCTGGCTCTTCCTTAATTTGTAGAATTCTTGTTCTTGCTCATCCATGCCACTAAGGTCCATGCTCATTATTTTGCTTTCTTCAGCCCCCATCATGCGTTCTTCCGCCATTCTCATGATTCGTATCTTTTCTTCTTCTAATTCCATCTTTTTTTCTTGTATTGCAAGTTTCTTTCTTTCTTCTACCAACCTATCTTCTTCTCTCTGTTTGTCCATTGCAATCATGAGCTCAAATCGCTCTTGTCTTTTTGACTCCCTTGTCTCCAAGATACCCCCAAATGATTCCATGGCACTACTATTAACTGTACTGGAAGAACTTTGAGCCCGCCATGCTGCATCTTTAGCCCTCTTGATTCCAGGTGGCCTTTTCTTGGGGACAACTTTACAGGGAGATGTAGCTTCATCCTCAAACAAACTAGCAGCTGATGAATTAGGAGTATCCAAGGAGGATGTCTTCTGTTTTTTTTGGGGCCGAGATTTCCACTTCTCGGTGTCTTCCAACTTATTAAAGCAATGCATCAATCCAAATGATTTATTTGCCTTGTCTCCATTGGCAAAGAGAACAATCGCTTGACATAGCTACATTAATACATATGCATCAGCACAACAAAGATATGAACAAAATAGAAACTATGCAAAGCATATTTGTTACCTTATTTTCACGTGTCATCCCACTTTGGTTCCTATTCTGGACCTGACTATAACATGCACAAAACCTATTCACTTGTTCTTGAATAATAGCCCAACGATGTGAAGAGAACCTTGTGTGCGACCATGGTCTTCAGATTTATTGGCATGGAAGTAAGCATCGATTCTTTTCCAATAACAATCACGAGATTGGTCTACTCCTATGATTGGATCTTGAGTTATCTCGAGGTACGCATCCACCAAAGTTAAGTCTTCAGCCTTGCTGAAATTCTTTTGCCTCTTTGAAGCACTTGCTTTGGAAGCGCTTACTTTCTTCGCCTTTGCTTTCAAAGACCTTGCTGTCATAGGAGGGGTAGGTTCTGCAGGCCCTTCGAGATCAGTTTGTTCTTCGTCATGCCCCTCAAGATCAGTTTGTTGTTCTTCAGGCCCTTCAAGATCGACATGTTGTTCTTCGGTCCAGTGCAAATCATTCAATCCGACATCATTTTGCAATAGATCAAAATAACTCTGATCGTCCATTACCAAAATCTGTAACAAAAACAAAGGTGCACTGAGATTAAACTCAAATAACTAGCAATAGCAGCAGCATAGATTCTAGCAAGCTAGCTCTCTGTTTTCCATGTAAATTTGCAGCAATCAGCAACATCATTGCTATTTTAGGGGAAAAGAGGACAAGGCATCACCCATGTAGCCGCATCTACACTAGCTAGCTGCTCTCTAATGTAGAAAAATTTCTGGCAACACACATCTGCTAGCTGCTCCTTTTTTACAAAAAATCTGCTAGCTGCTCTCAGATGCAAGCACGCATCAACCAACCTTTGATACATCCAGCAAACCCCCACCCCCTTATCCACTGCCGCCGCACCCCTCCCCGCAGAATCCACTGCCCGGCGGCAGCCACGCCCCTCCCCTCGTCCAGCCACGGCAGCCGCGCCCCTCCTCCAGCCACCGCAGCCGCGGCCCTCCTCCATTGCCCGGCGGCGCCCTTTCTCCCTCCCCTAGATTCTCTATTCTGCTCGGATCTGAGAGAAAATCAAGGAAGAAACGAACCTGATGATGCAGCGACGGCAGTGGCGCGGTGGCGGGAGGGAATTTTCCGGGCGCAGTCGTTGCCTCGTCCAGCGAGTCGGGGAGGGGATCGGGGAGCTCGCCGTTCCCCTACATAGAGGGGAGAGAGAGGACGATTTGGGGGAGGCCAGAAAAACGGGGAGAGGATCGGGGAACTGCTGGAAGCAGTTTTTTTGCTCTGTTCCCCTAAAAGAACGATGAGGGAGGGGATGGGGGAACTGCTGGACTTGCTCTAAGTTCATTGCTTGATGAACCTCGGTTAGTCATATGCTGATTTGCTGGCTTTGGTACAATTAGTCATATCGAATGTTATATATTTTTCATCTAAATCGACAACAAGAATTGTGCTCTATTTATCTATTATACATGTCTTAGTAAGTTCCTTACAAAAGACCTATGGGGTGTGGAGACCAAATCAATACATGGTAGAAAGTAAGCAAGAAAACTTCAAAAACAAATTGGCATTCAAAGTCCCTGTATTATTCTACCTGAAGTAATCTGTCATTTCTAGAGTTTGACATCTAAAATCTGATATATGCAGTTTCTTGAAGATGGGGAAAAGAGAGTAGTGCTTGGTTGTTTTACCCTGAATCGGTACCTCTAGCTACCAGATGAACTGACCTGAAAGATGATAATCCAATTTAGTTATATGATTCACAACTACGTGCCCCTTCTCAGATCATGATGGATTGATGGTCCCTAATTTGGTGAGTTGTCTCTCTTGCATCACACCTTGCAGCCTTAGCGTTCGAATTTCTTTCGCCCACTAATCATTGATTTCGGCAAATTACACTCTCATGCTCCATCAGTGTTAGAAGAATGGTTGCCGACGGCAAATGGAGCAGCCCCGTATTCTATCTCAACCTTCATTGAGAATTCTGGTTTGGGCATGCATGTATCCTGGGCGTATTAGTTGTCCAGTCCAGTGGTCATTCTAGAGTATTATTTTGGATATTGACCTTATGGTTCTATCTTCATTGGTGATTAAACGTTGGCAGCAGAAGTTCATGTTACAGAATTTATCATCCTATATGTAAATATCAATTACCCTTTCCATATGGGACTTTTCGTGCTAAGTAGTTCCAATCTCTACACTTCAGCAACCAAACTAGAAAGTGCTGCTGTAAGCTAGATTTGTGCGTACAACGCTAAATAAGGTATCTTTCAGCTGGAAATCCTATAGCCGAGTGCTAGTTAATCTCAGTGGGTTGTAATTGAGCTTGATTTACTAGATCTTGTACATGAGATCGATTGGTCGACGGCTCTTTCTATTCATGTAGTCCTAGTCGGTGAATTTGACTCCACAGAAGAAGTCATAGTGAATCAAAGAGCTCGTGCATGTAATGAGTCACTAAGGATTGATAAATCGAATGCAACTAGACAGTACAAAAAGAATTGGAGAAGGGGTTATGCACGAGCAGCGGAAGGTGACTTAGCAACATTAGTCATTTCCAAGAGAAATGAAGTAAAGGGTCTCTCTGTTATCTAGATGAAATATGTCATTTTTGCTCTCGCACTACCTCTTATGCGTCGCTGTGAGCCATGCGTGAGTTCAATCATTATCGGGTTAAATAGACAGAACCACCACAATCGTGTCACTATTAGCGGAATACCACCACTTTACGATTCTTCATATTTTTCATATTTTTCACTATTAGCGGAATACCACCACTTTACGATGCTAAGCGTTTGGATGACGTCTATAAATGACCAGACCCATCCGTCAGGTTGAGTTGGAAGAAAAAAATGCCACACAGACAAATTGATTTGGGTCTTCTTCTTCTTCCTCTCCGTCTCTCTTTGTGGCAATACATCAAGCACCCGTTGAGCTCATACTAGCACGCATACGCCGCTGGCTCCAGCTCACACACGCAGCTGCCCCACACAAGAGCTCATGCTAGCACGCACAGAAGCACACGGGACCTCACGCTAACACTTAAAAGCACACACGGGAGCACGTCGTTGGCCACCGCTTGACCGACCTTGGCCAGCAATCTCTCTAGGTCTAGCCGGTATGTCCAAGAGAACAGCCCCACTAGCCCACGTTCTCCTGCTCAGTGATTTGGACGGAGTCACCATGACGCCGTCGTGCGTGATTTCTTCCTCCGCTCCGGTCAACCCGCATCGTCGTCAAAATTCGCCATCACCGGACCTTCCCAATCCTCCTGCTTGACTCCTCAGCACCTCACCGATCTGCAATCTACAAGGAATGATCTAATTGTTTGTCAATACTTCTTGTTGCTGCTCGAAGTAATTTTAGCTTGAGAGCATGTGGACCGCACAACTGGAGAGTGATGTTCTATTTGGGTGAAGAAAAATACAATTTCTAAGGTATGCAGCAGCATCTCCTTGCTTGGAAGCGATTGCTACAGTCAGCAGTTCTTCCCGCTGAGTTCAGCCTTGCCTTCATGTCGGTGATTTAAGTCAGTTCATACTTTTCAATATATAAGATAATGATTCGTCGCAAGACGAGCCCCTTCTATTTTCCGGTGCTCTTGGTTCATAAGAATGGTAGTTTCGTGCCTTCCCGGCGCTTTTGAAATATCCTATGTCAGTCCACAGTTTTGGATTTTGACCAAAAAAATGAAATTCC
Source organism: Aegilops speltoides (assembly GCA_021437245.1). Lineage (NCBI taxonomy): Eukaryota > Viridiplantae > Streptophyta > Magnoliopsida > Poales > Poaceae > Aegilops > Aegilops speltoides. The sequence continues at coordinate 21,782,882 of CM038141.1, forward strand.
AGCAAAATCCGGTCATTTCGTTCTGGCCTGGTAGATTTGTTTGCCGGACAAAAGTTTTTGCCCAACCCAGCTTCTGGACAACTTGTACGTGTTGCTCTCTGGTGATATAAAAAGCCCAAACAAAACTTCAAACCCTAGGAAGATGTAAAATTCCTCAACTCTTCTCTCTAACTGGTGGCACCGTCCTCGCACCCGATGTGCTCGCGCCGCCCCCTTGTCCTCGCGCCCGATGTGCTCACTTTCTTCCATGGGGGGCCGAGCTGTTGGTTGTGGCACGGGCGTGCTCGTCTGGCGACCAGAACAGAACCAGCAGGTGCATGTGCGTGGGCAGCCCAAGACTCGATTCCCGCTGGTTGAGCAATTTTAGGCTCACGTGTGTATATCCAATCAATAGACCCTTGTTGTTTAGCTAGGTTGTACTTTATTCTCGTTGCTATAGGATTTCATTTTTGTGGACAATTTCACTCAATTTTCGTTCAAGAATTCGAATTTTGGAGGATGCTTTTCGTCCAGAATTTTCTTTAAAAAAAAAGAATTTTGCCAATTTTGCTCTTGGGCGGTATGTTTAGCAAAACGAAATCCGAAACCTTGTGCCAGTCGTAGGTTGTCCCAAGCTAAGAAGAGGTTCGTAAAATAAAAATAGGGTGGAGGGGTATACCTTGTCTATCAGTCGAAGAAAGCAACAAACAAGTGGAAGCAATTGATGCTTTTGGTCATTCTACCCCTTGATGCGAGTTTTTACTTGTTAGCATGCTGGCAAGAGTGGGGATTTTGGCTGGTTTTACCTACTATTGGATTTGAGCCAATGACTCTTGCAGTATGAAACCGATACTCTAACTGCCATGTTAATTAGATCAACCTAAGTCACGTTAGAGAATAAAAGAGGCAGCCAACCAAAGGACAACCCGATTTCCTCGTGAGGTGAAGCGCTAAGAAAGAGAAAGTATTATCGGTATACAAAATGAAGCAGCGGCTAGCACACCAGGATAAACCACGGTTTACCCCTTGCTTAACGGTGTGTGATTTCAACACAATTCAAGAGATATATGTAAAAATAATTGTTGGAAGGGGGCACTTTACTACCAAGAAGACTTGTTGCATTACAAGTATCAATGTGTGCACGAATTAGTTGGTAGAGGCGTCCGAATGATCAATCTAGTTGGTGACTCAGCCCTTCGAGGGGAAGATCCGTCTGTCGTCTTAGAGTCGACACGCTCACTCGTGTATTGCGTCAAACCTCTGCTTGTTTTCTACAAAGACGAGCACCACAGTTCCGTCAGAGTTCTTCTTACCACTGCAAGAAATAGGAACTTCTCACTCTGTGTGCTCTATAATCTAAATTTCCGATGTATCCCATTTCTAAAAGATGTCCCCATTCAAACGTCGGTGCTACCTCATTGTAGCCTCTATTTTTGCTCTCTCCAAATACTTGTGTCCATTGTACGCCATTGTCACACACTTTTTGTTATAGTTTCAAGCATTGCTTCTGCTACATGAGGAAGCTAGTTACCTATAGATATGGTGCAAGTGCAGACTTCATTGCTTCACCAAACTTCACATGTTTGGGATTTTATTGTTCTTCCTTCAAGTGTAGCCACAGCTGTCAAGGAAATAACATCTCTAAGGCACATCCAATATATGGGACATTAACATGCGATGGGTCGGGCTCCATCTTGGATATGAAAATAGTGTTTTGGGGTTTCGAAGAAAAATTATAATGTCCCCCTAGCGCTTCTCTCTCTATTGCCTAACAGTGACACTTCTTTCTCCTTCACAAGTTTCTTTTCTCATCAAAATATTTCGCTACACACGAGCATTTAAGCTAACTAGCATGAAAGGTGTTGGCTGAAAGAAAGAAAAAAGAAACACCATTCTTGATACAACCACAAACTTCTTAGATCTTGTTAATTTCCATCTTGGGGAAATCACCAAAAAATAGGCGTGTACCAACCATGTGCATAAATTAACAAAATATCTAAATCCAAATGATTATGGAAATATCAGTTCATAACTGACACCGGTCATCATAAAGACATGGTTTGATTAATAAGACCTAAAATGGCTTCTTTCGTTTGATTCTCATATACGGTTTAATTATTCATAATACAGCATGTTGTAATTAACTAGATGTCTCAAACCAAGGCTTGTCGTCTAATGACGGCAGGCAGCTGTCGTCACACATCTCGTTCCCCTCTTATCTCTATTCCATGTCGCCGCTAGGTTTCCATCCCCGCACGTGGCCTCTCGACGCGGGAAATCAGCACCAGTTTCCTTGAATCAGCGCCAATCTCACACCATTTTCTCTTCCGCGCAGGGCTTATGTGTTCCTCGTAGGTTAGGAGTTGTGAAAGGAGAACAACAATTACGGAGTTTGTGGTCAAGCCGTTGGTATCCATGTTGATGAGCAAGGCATCCAGCTCCCTGGTGGACCAGTACAAGCTGATGGATGGCATGGAGAAGCACCGTGAGATCCTGGAGCGTGATATGGCGGCAGTCTTGTACATCATCAAAGATGTGGCAAAAGAAGCTTGGCGCGAAGTGGATGTCTGGCTCGAGGCCCTCAAGAAGGTACCCTATGAGGGGAACAATTTGTTCGATGAGCTCAATTACAAGGTACTCCGGCGTGACGCCAAAAAGAAGGGGCATTACAACAAGTTTGGCTTTGATATCGTAAGCCTCTTCCCTGCCCACAACCCCATCGTATTTCCTTTCAGGATGGGCAAGAAACTGTGTAGAATTGTGCAAACCATTGACGACCTTGTCACATGGATGAATACCTTTGGATTCAAACAGATGCAACCATGCACCACCATCTAAGCATGGGAGGTTCTAGTGTGGCGGTCATGGGGGCCATTGCCCCCCCCCCACACACACACACACACACTTTCTAGAACGTTTTTTACTAGTGCATTCATATGTATATTAAGTACTTTATTAACTATTTGTAATATGTTTTGCAAAGAAAACTACAACCCTTCATAATGTTGTCCCCTTGTTGGTCCAATTCTAGATCCCCAGTGCATCTAAGTAGTCGCGCATTATAGATTCCACCATACTCGACTCCGAGAAAGACATTGTCAGGATGTCCAGATAAGAAGAGAAGAGTAGGTCGTGAGTATATTGACTTGTCAAGCTAGTGACAGGGATCTCACACCCTTCCATTGTTGGAATGGGTGGGCTTGGCAAGAACACCTTTGCTCGGCTTGTCTACAATGACCCAGAAATCCAGGAGTATTTCCAGCTCCGGAGGTGGTGGTGCGTGTCTGATGATTTTGACATTGTTAAGTTTGCAAGCAACATCTATTAGACCAATGAGATTAATCATGAAAAGGCATTGCAGCAACTTCAGAAGAAAGGAAGTGGGAAGAGGTACCTATTGTGTTGGATAATGTATGGAATGAAGATGTTGATAATAGTAAAAACTCAAGACCGGCCTGAAGCACGGTGCCAAGGGAATTGCAATACCGACGACCACTCGTAATGCACAAGTGGCTCAAATTATGAATACGTGCACTATAACTGAAAATACTACATATGCTACACCTCCATCATTAATTTCTCTCTCTACGCCATTGTTCACGGTAAAGTTTGTCTTCATTGCAAATCAACATGTAGACAAAATTTCAACATGAACTCTTAGCAGCAACCATCCCTCCTGCCGTTGAGGGTGTGCTTAAGTAGCCCAAACACACGCGACGTCTCCAGAATCGTGCATGGGCGAGTCACTTGACGAGACATACATCCCACTGATGAATGTTTGTGCAACCAAGCATGCACAAGCGGGTGATATGTTTGTATATGCAATGTGTATGTAATACGTATCAAATATATTCAAAAACTAGAATATACAGTATGTGGCGACATCGTTGTATTCTACATGTTCACATCCCATGGGTTGACTCTGCTACACATTGTATAGAAGCACCTGCTTTGTTGCTGCTTGTGGCAAAAGTAACACGACAAGTTTAGCATCATATATAGTACTTCGGTTCATTTGGCTAACTACTCGCCGTGTCTGTGAATGTAGGACTTGTTTTGGTCGGCATTCTGCCTATGCCTGGCCTTCCTGGGGCGTCTCAAGTAGACGATGTGTGGTTGGAATCCCGACACCGGCTTGCATATCTGTTAGAGCAAACAATAGCGTAAACATGTCGATGATGTAGTTGATAGACGAGAGGATTTGCCCACAGCCTCAATAATGTTCACCTTGTTCGTCTGCTAGGCCAAAGCTCTGCCTACCCACCATAGAGACGAACTCCGCCATCCTGTCAAAGCTCAACCTGTCGCCGCAATGAATCATGACGACTCCCAAGCTTTGACCTCCAGCTCAAATTTCCAATGCATCCCATTTCTGAAATATACCCCCATTCAACTACGAGTGCCACTTATGTGTGTTGGTAATTTTCGCTTTCTCCATAGACTTATTCATATTCTACACGGTTGTCTCACAATGACACACCTCTATTGTTGTTTCGAGCATTTCTTTTGCTGCGTGAGGAAACTAGTTATTTATAGTCAGCATGTAGGCGTAGACTTCATTGCTTCACCAAACTTCTCGTGTCTGCTTCTTTAATTTTCTTCTTTCAATTGCAGTCCTAGTATCGACAAAATACCCAGCCTCTATATCCGGGGAAGTTTACCTTCCCACGATTCACCACTTGGTTGAAAACGACCTATGGCCATTGGGGCTCTTGACGCGTGCATGTCTTTGGGATATGGCATGGTAGAAACTCATGTGTGGCTGTACATTTGTTTTGCAAGTTTTTTTGGACGTGTTTGCTTCATCACTGTGTGACTCTAGCATCTTTGTTTTCTTTTGAGTGTCATTCTGTCATGGAAGCTGCTAGAGCATGCAGCTTTTTTATCTTTCTGCTCGCCGTTCTAGCGTGTAGGCTGTTTGAGCATGGGGCTTTTCATTCTTCCTTCCTTTTGTATGTGCCGCTCTAGCGTGCAATGCCCTGGGTATATGTGGAAGGAAAAGTGTACGTGGGTGTTTGCATGGCATGAGAAGCACGTATGTCAAGAAGAGATGTGCAAAGCGTTGTCGGTGGTGTGTGTCTGCATGTAAGTGAGAGGCGAGAGAAGTACGTAGTCATTTCAGCGGTGCATGCATGCGGTTGGACATGCCGCGTGTCTGGGTAGATGACGGAACTGCCGGCAGCGGTGATCAGGCGATTCGGGAGTTTTCGTATTTGTTTTCTCTAGCGATGGCGCATGCGCTCTGATCGTGGTGGTTCCGGAAGACTCTGGTCGAATCCTCCACCGCCATACGTATCTATAAAAACCTCTCCTTTCTCTTCTCCGTGGCCATCGTCTCTCGCTTTCTCTCCGTTCGCCACCTCGCAGGCGTCCGCCCGTGAAGGAGGAGATGCATGGAGGAAGATGAATGAGGAGGCAGGTGTGCACGGGGGTGAGGGACTGTGGCGGAAGTGCACCAGGCTGTGGGCAGCCCAAGCTTCAAGGGCGTCTCGCCACTGGCGATGAGCAAGGAGGAGACACAACGGCGTCACGGCCGTGTGCTCCGCGGCTCGCTCCAGGAAGTGACGGAAGTGCTTCCGGATCGTGTGTGTCGCTTCCTTCCTTTCCAACATCCAGCGTGCCCGACGCGTTGGCGGCGAGGACGGGTCTTCCTGGCATCCTGGTGCGGGTGCGTGCCGTGGTGCCCCTTGGTGCCGGCGAGGATTGGGCTGCTGGTTCTGCGTCATCGAGATGGAGAGGAAGCGATACGATATGATGGTCTCGAGCGCGGCTAAGCGGCACGGGACCGAGTGGAGCAGGAGCTGGCTGTGGTCGGGCAAGTTTGGCAGCTGCTCGACAGAAACCATTAGCTTGGCGGAATATTGTTCTACTTTCTTAATCCCACGTCACGCATGCGACCTCGCTCTTCGCCCTTCTCTCCATGTAGCGGTGACGGAGCCATTTCCTTCCTTGGTTAGGCCAGGGTGCGAGGCCAGCCAGGTCACAGCGGCACGCGGCCGAGGGCACGAGGCGCGGCGGTGCTATCTCCGGTCTTCTACCCCGAAACGACGGAGGAGGAGGCTCTCAGCGATTCATGAAGGGGTGGCGCGCGATGACTTGAGGGAGGCACGCGATCTGCTCGCATCCTGGCACAACACTCGCGGCGCCTGGTGCAGGAGTTTGCGCCACTGATCTGTCCCTTTTCCTTTACGGGTTTCCTTCTGTTCTTGCATCTGTGTGAATGAATTATACCATGTACGTGTGAATCTGTTAATGCATATGTGTGCTAGAAGCGATTTTGCATGCTACTACATATTTCATACAAGAAAATTACTCCCTCCGTCCAATAATATAAAAACATTTTTCTAGCTAACATAGTTAGAAAAACCTAGAAAAACGTTCTTATATTATGGGACGGAGGGAGTAGTAAACTGACGAGTAAAATTTTGAAGATGCTATGCGATTCTTTTTTGTTTTTGCAATGATGATGATGATGATGATGACATGGACTTGTTTTAGGATTTAGTAACATCATCACTTAGATGCCGAATAGTTTATCCCTAGCTAGGAAGTTGTTAACATAATCCCTCAGGGCCCAACATTAGGAAAATGAGCTTCTTTTGCATAGTTTGCTACGCAAAAAGTGATCTGGAAGGAAACATTTGTTCGCACCAAACAATGCCGACTAATTAAGCTCCAATGATGAAGAAGAATCAGACCCATCCACGAAGATTACTTAGCATATGAAATTCCCATGATCTTGATGAAGTATACTGCATATGTATTATCTTGCTATATATCAACAATCAGCGAGTTGATGATTATATATATAAAACTTGCAATGATGAAGCACTCCATGACAAATAACAGTAAATAAAAACTGAGAACTTGATGTCAGTGCACAGCTTTATCCCTCCCCTCCCTTCTATCCACTCTGCATCTGATACATACTACTACTGTTCAGGAATTATATTCTGCTCCATGATGTCAACGCACACTTTTATGTAAATTCTGTTATTTCAGTACCTGCAAATATAAGTGTACATTTTCTTATTTCAGTACCTACAGTGTAAGTGTTACTGTTATACCACAAGTTCACACATAGTAGATCATGATGTCAAAATTCATGTTTCCAAGCTTTGAGGTCATCTATGTAGATTCATAGCATGAACAGACTATTTGCACATATAATTATATATAAACAATCAGCAGAAACTTCCACGTCAATCATCAGAAGCAGCTTAATTGCATTATTAGCACTATTTTGTCTTAATACTGCCTGTTACCAAGATCCTTCCTCGTAGGAAGTACTTGATATGCGCTGATATTTAAAAAGTATGCTGGGAGCTATAATAGCACAAGTTATGAAAACATGCAGCTAATATTTCGGTGGAATGTGCGAGCTCTTTGATGATGATGTAAGTAGGAGGAGTTCACGGGTTTTGGGTGTTTTGTCTACTTTGAACAGGGCATATGTGATTGAGCTTTGTGATTTCAGGTGCGAAAACAGTAGTACATTGTCATGATCATATTAGGAAGCTGGGTGTTTGAGACAGGCATAAATACTGGCGCGCATATGAAACGATTTTTCTGATGTGCTGCCCCTTCGTATGCATCCACGGCTCCCATTTACTGAAGATTGTATCATCAGTTACACAGGTAGCCGCTCACCTATGGGACGGCTGGAACACTTTGCAAAGGCGCTCTCTCATTTCATTATTGGTCCTAAACCCACAGGGGGTATACCAGGATGATTTGATTTCAAGCTCCGGTCATGTCTCTACTCCTGTTTGAATTTCTCTGGTATCTTGTGTGTCTTTCCACTGTGCAAGTTCTCTCGGCAAATTTGGCACGACGTGCTTGCCTGGATGCGTGCTACCCCTCCCCCCCTCCTTCTGGTGATGAGGACTTCCTCCCATGGTGCACGGTGGCCATCGCTGGATCACCCACTGGCCTTCGCAAGGGCCTTGCCACGCTGGCTGTGCTCACGGCATGGTCCGTCTGGAGGCACCGTAACAGATGTGTCCTCGACGGCGAGACCCCCTCCATCTCGCGACTCTTCACATCCATTCAGGATGAAGCTAGAGCCAGGGCCAGGGCAGACGCACGCGGACTCAGTTTGTTGCTAGCCTAGGATTTACATGTACCAGGCTGAGCATCCCGTCACCAATGCTCTGCGGCTCCCTGTCTTGCCTTCTGCATACAAGGCATTGAGTTCGCACTCCCCCCCCCCCCATTTCTGTTGTATGCTTCCTACCTATCAATGAAAAGATACGCGCTCTTGCGTATTCAAGAAAAAAAGTTCCGTCGTCTTAGTTACCTTTCAGTACGCCATGTTCAGTTACAATAAGAGAATCTTCTCCGGAATGTAATAGTGTTTTCTTTCCATCTAAGTTGTATGCCATATGTAATATAGTTATGAATGCAAACCTTTTCTCTTAAAATGCCTTGTGGGATGATTACAATGCAGTTGTTTCCCTTTAGTTGCCACCTGATGAAAACAGTACACGCACAATATTCCAATACATACAATACCCCCCTATTAACAGGCATGGCGTGCCGCCGCGCGGGGTTCGCCACTAACATCTCTAAGGCACACTAGCGCATCCAATGTATGTAGTCTTGCCATACACAAGTTGGGCTCCGCCTTGTTGCAGATTTATTGCCTTCATTGAACTTCACATGTTTGCCTCTTTATTTTCTTCGTTTAAGTGTACCATAGTGGTTGAGGGACTAAAATCTCCAAGGTGCATTAATGCATCCATTGTATCCATGCTTGTCATGCCAAAGGTTGGGCTCGATGTTGGTGCACGGAGCAGACTTAATAGTCTCCACTGAACAACGAATAGCATGTCGACGGGTATGGATACCTTGAGGTGACTTCCTAGGCGCTGGCTAGGAGAGGGATCCAAAGCCATTCATGATCTAGGTAAAGCTGGGTGAAAATAAGTTCAACAAAGTTTTGGTCAACCACGAAATCTCATTAAATATTATCAACACGTTAAGAATGTTGGAGGCCCAATAAGCGAGGGCGCGAAATACGTTGACTTTTTCATGCACTACTGGTTAATGCTAGAAGCCTTGGCATGCAGAGAGCCATGCCTCTTGTGACAGTTGCCAGGCTACATAACACATGATGGCTAGAGGTCGTTGTCTAGGAGTGGTAAAGAACACGAAAGCCGGTTGGGGTGGTGGGAGGGGGTGGGGTTCAGTATCTTGCAGGTTGCAGCAGACGCAACGTGTTGGAGATCAACAAACGAGAAAAGTCTTTCTTTGAGGTGTTCTTGCACATGAGAATAGGGCTTTGAATCCTAAAGCACATAGATTTCCGCATGGCGCTTTGTATTTGCCTCTGGGCCATCATCTGCGGCTTACAGTTCCAGCCGCTGGGCTCTCTGTTTCTCTAAACTCTACTAGTTAACAAAGAGGCAACTATGTTGATGCCATAATTTACAACAATAAGCAAGAATAAAACAAAACAAACTAATGAGAGATGGGTGGCATCAGAAGGAGAAGATTTAACATTTCCTGTAATCGAGAATGTTAAAATTGAAAACTGCCCATAGCTAATGACTCTGCCTGAAGCACCAAAACTCAAAGTTATAGAGCTAGCAGAAGAGAAGGCTCAACTATGCTTATCAATATTCAGATCCAGGCATGTGTCTTGCTTGTCTGATTTATCCCTGCGTGTCAATGATACAGAAGCAATACCAACATTGGAGCTTGATCAAGATCGTGAAGTATCTCTTTCGAAACTAAGGTTGCATGGTTGCAGCTTTTTGTTCTACTCAAGTTTATCGCAGCCAACATTTGGGGTCTGGAAATGGTTTGCTCAGCTTGTGAAGTTGATAATCAACACTTGTGATATGCTCATCTACTGGCCCGAAGAAGAGTTCCGAAGCTTGTTAATGTTAGCCATAGTCTTGATCTTGCATCAGTTGGCCGGGTCATTAGCTAGTGAGTTATCTAGTCAATGGTTGCATGCATGCATTAGTTAGTGGGTTACCGAGTCGTGTGCGTGCTGGAGTGACTCCAGGAGTGGAGTACGTGGGTGTTAGTGGCCCGTATGGTGCTCAGGTTGTTATCGTGCACTCGCTATTTAAGCTGAACAAGAGAATGGGGAAAGTGAGGCCGTGAGAGCCTGTAGAAAAATGTAGCACCGCGTGTACACCAAGGAGAGGATGCTCTTGGCAAAGCTCTTGTGCTGCTCCTTGGTGAAGTGTGTGCGTGTGTTGAGTTCTTCTCACCGGTGTGAGTTCTTGTGTGAGACAAAACCATGAGAGGGAGAGATTGTGAGGAAGAAGAAGGGCGCTGCGGCGACGAGGCGGCGCCAACAGTTAACATTGAAGTTTTTTTACATCAATCACTGCAGCAAGCTAATAGGCCCCACCAAGGTGAAAGCATGATGTACTCGAGGAAGGGATCAACTCCTGCCAAATCTAAAAAATCTAATAATAAAATATTGTGAGCGCTTGATAAAGCTTTTTGTTCTTTCCCCATCTCTCACGAGTATTCGGGTTTCCCAATGTGTTATTGTTGAGTCCATACCGGGGCAGGATGATAAGGAGTTGGAGAGTCTACAACACTTTGATACAGTAGCATCGTCGGAACATTGCACTGGCCTTGCATCCACGAGTATGACAGAGCAGTCACCTTCACCCAGAATTAATACTTTGCCATGCCTCGAGTCTTTAGGTATAATTAGCTGTAAGAAGCTTCGGTTCATGGAGAGTGCCTCTGGGATCCACGCCCCCCGCGCGTCGCCTCTGGCACACGGGGGAAACCCTAACATCGTCGCAAGCCGCCCCTCCCCGCTCCTCCCCCGCTTCGCCGCCGCCGGAGGGGACACCGGCGAAGCCCGCGTGGTCCCCAGAGAAGGTGGCGGCGGGGCGTCCTCGTCGTTCTCGCGCAGATCTCGTGGCGGCCGGTGGCGCGCGGCGGAGTTCCGCCGGTGGCTGGCGCCTGCTGCCCGTGGGCCGGCGTCCCTCACGGCGGCGGGGCTGCCCCTGAACGGCGCTTGGTGGTGGCCACGTGGCAGCGCGCGGGTGGGACGGATCTGGGCTTCCGGTTTGCGTCCTCGTCGGGGCAGCGCTTGCCGTTGCCCTCGGTCATGAGGCGTGGTCCGGGTTGGGCCGAGCGCCAGTGGTGCTGGCCAGGACGCACGATGGCAGCGCCCTACTTCATCTCGCGTCGTCTCGCTGGCCAATGGTGGTGGTCATCTTCTTCGTCAGAGATGGCCGGCCAGAGGCTTCGTGATCGGATCTCGGGATCCATCATCTAGTCCCGGCTGCGAGTTGGGGAAACATGGTTGCCGGTGAAAACCGAGCCGTTGGCAAGCGATGGCGGCGTTCTACGCCGTTACCTTGATGGAGGCATGTCGACCCACTCGTGCTGCTCTGGGGAAAACCCTAGGATCTGGTGTCCCAGATCGGAGCACTGCGGTGTCGTTTCTCTCTTGGGAGCATCATTTGTGGAGCAGCGCTGGAAGTCAGAGGTGGGAGGTGGAGCGGCTTCGTCTTGCACGGAGCTTCTGTGGAGATGTCAAGTCATGCCTGACCGACAGGTGCTACGCTTTGTCATGCCTGGTCGGCAGGTGCTACGCACGACAGATTCTCCAAAGACTTCAAGCTGTGTCGGCTGGTGGTACTTGGCAGCATGGTGCTGAGGTGTATCAGTGGCAACCGCGACGTGCTCAGCTGTTTGCCCGCAGGGAGGAGGTGTCGTTGGGCGCCATGGTGGCGTCGACGATAGCTAGACCGAGCAAGGTCGATGCATCAGTACAGTTCTGAAGATGGAGGGGTGGCAGTTGGCGGCGGCGGCCTCTGAGAGCACGCCGGACCGGCGAGACCCATACCCGGCAGGCGTCCTGGATGGGTCCTCAGGTCTTAGATGTTAGGTTTGGCTGCGATGTCTGTTTGGTATTAGGCCCAGGCTATCTGCGCCCCTTCATCAACTGGATAGGTGTAGCGACAGTTTGTTGCTTAGACGGCGGCTTTAGGCTTACTGTGGTATTACTTTATAAGGTCTTGTGAGAATAATTAATAAAGTGACCGTATGCATCACCCAGATGCAGAGGCCGGAGGGTCATCCTCCTTTTCTAAATAAAAAAAGCTTCGGTTCATGACAGCGCAGTTGGATACACTCCTAGAATTGTATATTTGGGATTGCAATGAGCTGGAGTCGCTGAAGTTATAGAGCTAGCAGAAGAGATGGCTCAACTATGCTTATCAATATTCAGATCCAGGCATGTGTCTTGCTTGTCTGCTTTATCCCTGCGTGTCAATGATACAGAAGCAACACCAACACTGGAGCTTGATCAAGATCGTGAAGTATCTCTTTCGAAATTAAGGTTGCATGGTTGCAGCTTTTTGTTCTGCTCAAGTTCATCGCAGCCAACATTTGGGGTCTGGAAATGGTTTGGTCAGCTTGTGAAGTTGATAATCAACTCTTGTGATATGCTCATCTACTGGCCTAAAGAAGTGTTCCGAAGCTTGGTATCATTGAATTATTTTTTTACATCAGTCACTGCAGCAAGCTAATAGGCCCCACCAAGGTGAAAGCATGCTGTACTCGCGGAAGGGATCAACTCCTGCCAAATCTAAAGAATCTAATAATAAAATATTGTGAGCGCTTGATAAAGATTTTTGTTCTTCCCCCATCTCTCACGAGTATTTAGGTTTCCAACTGCGGTAGTCTTGTGTCCATACTGGGGCAGTGGCCTTTGATACAGCAGCATCGTCGGAACATTGCATTGGCCTTGCATCCACGAGTATGACAGAGCAGTCACATTCACACAGAATTAATACTTTGCCATGCCTTGAGTCTTTAGGTATAATTGGCTGTAAGAAGCTTCGGTTCATGCCAGCGCAGTTGGATACACTCCTAGAATTGTATATTTCGGATTGCAATGAGCTGGAGTTGCTGGATTGTTTGGGAGACCTGCCATCACTGGAAATACTATTTCTTTCCACGTGTAAACATCTGGCATCTATACCAGGTAGTCGTGGGAACTTCTCAGCTCTACAGGAGCTCACTGTTAGATACTGCCCAGCAATAAATATGAAGCCACTTTATCGATGCCTCCAACAACGGCTCGAGCGCAAGGATATATCTCATGCTTGTTCAAGCGATCCTAATGAAGGTACCTCTCAGTTTCCTGTACTTCATTTTTTTTCTTTCTCCGTCCCCCCGGGGTCTATTGTGTTACAAGCGTACACCTTTGCAGCCTGTAGTTTGCCCGTTTTGTTCAACTCTCCACGTATTTATAACTGGGAAATTCAGTTGGTATGTCTGTTTTATCTTATTTTCCATGTCAAGCTGAAGCTTGTCAGTAGAGTTTTCTCGCGCCTTAGTGACGAGAGGGGAGGTTTTCTTTCAATATGGTTATCCCAATATCACTTGTCTGAATTCTGATATGGCTACCCCAAGATCATTTATTTGTATAGCTCTGTGAGTTTTTGACCTGGATGTTGTTAATGTTCATAGAGATGCTCTGACATCGTTTTCAGTGTACTGGGCCTAAACTATGGGAACCAAAATCCTGGAAATATCAAATATATGATTGCTTCACAGCGCAAGCGCAAGGGCTCAATAGAAATACATATATACCATGTACTAGTACGTTTCTAGAATTCTTTTTTTGCATCTTGTTTTCTAAATGTTGGTAGGTTAAAAGATTTGGTTTTGGTATGTTCACCGTTCTTGGGCTGACAGTGTGAATTCATTGCAGGATAGTGCATGGCTCCTGCACATGCAAAGGATCTAACATAATTGGTAACTGCCCTCTTCAAGGGAAACTTCAGTGTGAAGTTCTTTTACTTTCCTGTTCCGTAAGCTCTGATGAAAATAAGCCGCTCAAAGCCCCGAACCTTTGACGAAATGAACTCCCAAGTTGCAGAAGTGGAGAAAGAAGCTCGTGCTGAAACCTGTTCACTTTGTGCAGAACAAACATGCACAAATCGAGTTTAATTCAGAACTAGAGAAAGAGCACAAAACGTATTCAGCTTGTAACCAATTTGAATACTATTTAAATCGTGTGATTTCGAGCCGTTTGTGTTCTTTCTTGTGAGTTACTGTCGCTACTGGGCCGGAGGGAGTATGTTATTAGGGAGCATCTAGAACTCATCTAAATGAGATATAGTTTGGGGGACTTCCTATTGCATGCCTTCAGCGCCGGCCCAAGAACAAGCGCAGCACGAAAAAATACCTCACATGGAGACTAACCACTTGACTAATTAATTGTTACTGACTGTTTACAGCGCGAATAGTTTAAGAACAAAATAGTAGACGCGCTATTTATTGCGCATTAACTGTACCGTTTAGATTTTTCAATTATTTGAAAACATGTTCACAATTTCAAGTGAAGTGTACGGACATGCAAAAAAGTTCACGTATTAAGAAAAAAAGTTCACGAATTCAAAAGAAGTTCATTTTCTAATAAATAGTTCACTACATCTTGAAAAAAAATGCAAATTCAAAAACAGTTTATGAATTTTAGAAAGAACACAACATTGAAAAATGTTCGTGGGTTTGAAAGAAAGTTCATCGAATTTTAAAAAATTCCTTTGAATTACAAAAAAGTTAGTCGATTTTGAAACAAACGTTAATCGAATTTGAAAAACTTTCATCGAATTTAAAAAATAATGTTCATCCAATTTTAAAAAAGTTCATCAATTTTGAAAATAAGCTCATCAAACTTGAAAAAAGCTTCATTCATCTGAAATATAGTTCACAAATTTCAAAAAACTTCATCTAAATCAAAAAAAATCATTGATATTTAAAAATATTTCATTGATTTTGAAAAAAATCATCGATTCAAAAAACATTCTTCGATTTGACAAAAAGTTCATTCAAATGAGCAAAAGAAAAAGAAATAAAAAACAGAGCAAAACGTTCCAAATAAAAAAGAAAAAGAAAAGGCATAAGAAGAAAAAGAGTGCAACAGACGCCTGATCCGCCATATTAGGAAAAGGGAGAACCAGGGTTCAATCCCTGGTCTCAAGGGGCGACCGCGTGTGCTGCAAACACTCCGACCAAGTCAAGTTCGTGATAAGTGGTAGATTCAAGCTTTTCTTTCAGTTTTTCTTCTTTTTGTTTTGTTTTGTTTTTTCTCCATTTTTTCATTCTTTTTTTGCTCTTTGTTTCTTCGTTTTTGTTTTCATTTCTTTTTATTTTTATTTTCTTTTTCATTTTTTTTTCTCTTCTCCGGGTTCTTTTCATTTGTTTCTTCAGTTTATTCATTTCCCTTTTCCTTTCGTTTATTTTGATTCTTTTTTGGTTTTCTTTTTTTTGGTTTTTCTTTGTTTCTTTTTGTTTTTCATTCTACATTCTTATATATTTGTTCAACATTTTTTTCAAATACTTGTTCAATATTTTTATATACAATGATCAACATTTTTTCAAATGCTTGTTCATCATTTTTCAAATACTTGTTCAACATTTCTTCAAATGTTTTTTGAAGAGTTTTTTTATAAAGTAAAAAACAAGCTGGTCTCTCCCGTGCGTGTGGGCTGACCCAACTAGTTGTTCCCTTCAGCGCGGGGTTCGCTCATGTCTCGCTTAATGCGAGACATTGGGGTGCCCATAGTTTGGCCTCATTCATCTGACATCAGCTGACATCATATATTGTTGTTTCAACCCATTTATATTGATAAGCCATACCAAAAGTTGTTTCTTGTTCCCATGGGCCATCATCTGATCATTATCACCATATATTGTTCATTAATAGTAGAGTAATTAGGGGTAATTAGGTCGGCCTATAGATCGGCAAGCACGAGCGAATCGAGAGACGCAACGATGTGGCTCAAGCAAAGCACGCAGCAAAGCATTTATTTGAAGAAGGAAGGAATCAACTACAACATTGTAAACATTGTACTAGTGTATGATATAAAATTTAAATTTCATAGTTTTCAAATGAAATGGTTAAATTGTGCCCTTTTTAACCATAATGTTTAGAAAATGTTCATGAATTTATTCATAAAAAATATTCATGAATAATTAAACTGTTCTGCACTTTGTAAAATGATAATTTTGAAGAAATATTCGTGGGATTAAAAAATGGTCACACAATTTCTTTTATTTTGAAAAAGACATTCCATCGCAGTTGGCTGAAAATAACTCCGCGACCCCCTTTGGTAACATACAGCTGTGACCCCACTTAAAAACTTGCATTTGCGCCCCTCCCTTGTAAGCATGCATCCCCCCCCCCCCCCCGCCCTCTAGTCGTGAAAACGTGTAATTGCGACCCTCCTTGAAAGCATGTTGTTTCAATCTCCTTGAAAACATGCGGTTGTGATCCTTTGAAATCAGTTGCGATCCTATTTAAAAACATGTAGTTGCAACCCCCTTAAAAACATGAAGTTGCGTCAGGCCCTTAAGACATACAATGGAGACCCACCTTGAAAATATGCAGTTGCGACACACCTTGAATACATGCAGTTGCAACCCCATTCAAAAACCTGCTGTTGTGGCCCCCTTGAAAATGTGAATTGTGTCACGCCCTTAAGACATGTAGTTGCGACCCTCTTGAAAACATTCAGTTGTGACCTCCTTGAAAACATGAAGTTGCATCACACCCATAAGACATGTAGTTGCGGACACCCTTGGAAACAAGCAGTGGTGACACACTTTGAAAACATGCAGTTTCAACCAACTTTTGAAAACATGCAGTTGCGACCCTCCTTGAAAACATGAAGTTGCATCACACCCTTAAGACATGCACTTGGCGACCACCGCTTGAACACATGCAGTTGTGACACACCTTTAAAACATGCAGTTGCGACCTCATTTAAAAACTTATAGTTGCGACCGATCTTGAAAACATGCAATTGCGACCCCATTTGAATTCTTACAGTTACAACTCTGTTTGAAAACATGCAATGGCGAATCCATTTGAAAACTTACCCCTTTGAAAGGCAATTGTGGCCCCTTTTTTCTCTTATAGCACTTAAAGTTGTGACCCTTTTTGAAAATTTATGTTTTTGAAGTTGCACTAAGTCACAATGTGTGTACTTGCGTGGTCTTGGATGAGGCGATTCGGTGCTCAGGCTCAGCTGCACCCGCGATGAACAGAAAATTCAAAATAAGTACTAGAAAAATTCAACAAAATTGGAAAAAAAAATCTGCATGGAGATAATTTGGTGTGTGGGGTGCGATCCAAATTTCAGATCATTTGGACATTTGAGTAGCTCTCGGCAAAAAGTAAAATTTAGGGTCTATGAAAAAGTTTACTGTTCATGTATTGTTCTGACCCAATTTCTCTTTTTTGCTGAGAGCTTTTCATATGTTCAAATAGTCTGAAATTTGGAGCGCACCTCACCCATCAAATTATCTTCCATGTAAAAGAAAATCAGATTTTTGTGAATTTTCTCTTCACCGGGTGCAGATGAGTCTGAGCTCAGAAATGGATATTCATGTGATTTCTCCTTAATATTTTGTTTTCATGTTGTGACAAAACACAAAAATGAAACACATGGACAAAAAATAAATCCACAATTGTTCTTTAGCAAATAAAATGCAAAAAATATACACATTCAAACAATGAGAAAGCACCTTCCACACAAAATAACAGTAGTCTAACAACAAAAAGGAAAAAAAAATAGAAACAATAACAAGTCTAACCTAAATAGAAAAATAACTACAGCGCTCCAACAAGTCCATCACACAGCACAAAGCACAAATCTATACACAGTTCAATCAGATGGTTACAGACGTGAATGAGACCAAAATAAAAATCATCTAGCTCAGTTTTAGCAGTCCCGATGTTATTATGGTGGCAGCATGTACATTCAATTGTAATACTGTGTGTTACTATTTTACATCTTTTTTTTTTTTGCATACCATGTGTAGGGTAGAAGTATAGAACATTGCCTGGGGTGATATAGGCCGAAACATTGCTTGCGTGTGACATATGTATGTATGGTTAATCCAGAGTGTTGGCTGCGCGTGTGCGCTTTTGGCAGGCTTCAGATAAACATTTTAACGCAGATTGAAAGTCTGACGTATCGAATAAATCTTTAGATCTATGCTGAATACAGTAAACGGTATGCAATCAAGCTGTGATAAGCGCCGCTTCACTCAGATCAACAATCACGATGTGTGAAGAAGTCATAGATCATATTCGAAATCATGAAGTCATAGATCATAAATTCATTCGTAGACTATAGCTACAGTAACTACTGTTGGGCCGAGGGTGGCCGGGGGGTGGCCAGATCCTGCCTACGGCACTTACTGGACCACAAACCAGAGCCGATCTCTGGAAAGAACTAATACGCACAACCATGGCAGCAGGCTCCCTCTCATTCTTCTTCCACACCAACAGCTAAAATCTACCCAATTTTTCAGAAGGCTCATGGGAACTTGCAAGTGATAAGATTCCCCCCTCCCCACCCCCCCCCCCCCCAAAAAAAAAAAGCAAAACCCATACATCATAGACCACAAAAACAGTTGATACTGATAAGTGAACCGCCCATCGAATAGAAAATAACAAGCATTTATCATAATAGGATTAGGTAGCTAGTTAAGCATCACACTTCCTCATGGTAGCGACAAATGCAATATTTGCAGGTCTAATTTTCTGGATAATTATGTTTACCCTCTCCACTTGTATTCCACATAGACAACTCCTGAATATTACCCCATAATCAGCTCACTTGACTCAAAAGATTCATATTCCCGAACACTTGTCTTCCTCCCATATGTGCACGATAAGTTTACAATATAACCTGATTTCTATGACGAATGTCACACCCGACGTTGACAATATAACTTGATATCTCATATGAAAAGAGTGTCACAACCGATCTTAATTGCAATATCTTCTATATCTAAATAGCTAGTTCACGCTAACATATCTAAGGGCATCTCCAGCCGCGCCCCCAAGAAGGCCTCCCCAGGCGATTTTTTCGCGCCGGCGCCGAAAAAACGTCCCAGTCGCACCCCCAGGACGCCGAAAATCGCCGGTTCGGGCCTTTTTTCCGCCCGGCGGTCACAGGCCGAACCCGGCGCGCTGGGGAGCCGTTGGGGCTCCGCGCTAGTGAAAGCGCTACCGCCCACGCCGACGGGAAAAGTCAAGTTTTTCTTCCCGACTCGCCTCGCACCCCGCGCCTCGGCCACCACTAGCTGTATCCCGGCGACGGTCGCCGCCTACTCCGCCTAGATAGCCATTCCCGCTGAAAATAGCAGCGCTTATGCAACCCCTCCCCGCAGCACTAGGCGGTGCCGCCGCCGCTTCGGCCGCGAGGCGCGGCTTAACGGCGGGTACACGCCCACGAGCGCAAGGTGTTCGGCATTTTGACCGACTCGGCAATGGACTCGATGAGGAGGAAGAGCTCGCCGCGCTGCTGGAGGAGGAAGCCACGGCCGACGTCCAGGAAGAAGAGCATCGATGGTGCTCGCCGCCCTCGCCAGTGGCCGGCGAGCAATGAAAAGCCGCGTCGAGGTGGCTCGGCGCCGGGCGGTGAAAGCAAAGAACCGCATCGTCTGCAAGGCTATCTGCATGCTCTACTCCGACTACTTCGCCGATGCTCCACTTCATGGCGAGAGAACATTTCGGCGCCGTTATCGGATGAGCCAAAGCTCTTCCTCGAGATTGTGAATTCCATCCGGAGTTCGACAACTACTTCAAGTGCAATATGGATTGCACCGGCGCTCTTGGATTCACCTCCATCCGTGGTGCACGACAGCGATGAGGATGCTTGCATATGGAGCTCCCAAAGGATTCACTCAACGACTATGGGCGCATGGCCGAGTCCACCAGCATAGAGTGTTTCTACAAGTTCTGCCGGGCAATGGTGGCGGTGTTTGGGCCACAATACTTGAGAGCACCCAATGCGGAAGACACCGCCGGATCCCAGCCCGAATGCAGCAAGAGGATTTCCGGGATGCTTGGAAGCATCGATCGCATGCATTGAAATGGAAGAACTGCCCATTTGGTTGGCGGGGATGTACAAAGGCGCCAAAGGCGGTTGCGATGTGGTGCTTGAGGCGGTAGCCACACAGACCTCCGGATTTGGCACTCCTTCTTTGGTATGCCAGAACTCACAATAACATCAACGTGTTGCGGTGCTCTCCTGTTTTTGCCAAGCTCGTTGAGGGCCATTCTCCTCCGTGAACTTCGAGATCAATGGGCACCAATACAACAAGGGTACTATCTAGTGACGGCATCTATCCGAGATGGTCGACATTTGTGAAGACGATCTCAAACCCTGTGCGGGAGGCAAGAACGCTGGTTTGCGAAGGTTCAGGAGGCTTGCGGGAAGGATGTCGAGCGGGCATTTGGTGTGCTCCAATCTCGATTCGCTGTTGTTCGGTACCCGCCGCACCTGGTCGAAAGATCAAACGTGGGAGATCATGACTTGCTGTGTCATCTTGCACAACATGATCATCGAGAGCGAGCAAGAAGACCCAGTGTTTGACACTGAACCATACTACAGGTAGGGTCCTCTAGCCGAAGTTGATCACCAGCTACCGGCAACTTGGACTGCCTATCTCAGTATGCGTCAAGAGATCCAAGACCCACAGGTGCATCATCAACTGCAGAAAGATCTGATTGAGCACCTATGGAGGCTCAAGGGGGACGCCGTGTGATGAAATACGAGTTTTTATTTGTTGAACTATATAATTTGTATTGGACTATTTGTTGTTGTACTATTTTGTTGAAGTATTTGATTTTTCTGTGATGAAATATGTGATAAGGAATAATTATGTTGATAAATGAACGCCGAGAAAGGGCGAAACCACGCCGAATATGGGCCTATTCTCGCCCATATGGGCCGCTTATTCGCCGAAATTGGGCTGCAAAGTGGGTCAATTTCGCGCTGGGCGAAGCAGGGGCGATCGGCTAAAACCGCCTCAGCCCGAAAGTGTCTCATGGCTCGCCTCTGTGGCGATTTTGTAAGCGTCTGGGGGCCAACGGCTGGAGATGCCCTAACATTCTTAAGAAGTTTCTCCCCACTTCTACCTATTCTCTCACCATGCACAATGTCCACATCAGCTTTATGCCACATCATCAATTAGTTTGCAAAATCAGCCAATCAATCTTGCAGTTCTCCACCCAATCAGCCGTGAGACATGCAGCCTACTTAATTTTCTGAAATCCATCTTAAGTAAGTACCGCGAGCTTATTAATTGGCAAAAAAAATGTCTATAGCTAGACTCTGCATGCAAGCAGGAAGCATCCATCGCTTGCGATGCCTAATAAACAGCAATAAGTACGGACATGCAGCGGTTCCACTGATAGCTATTAACATGGGACGTGAACAAAGAAACCGCTTCAATTACGATATGAATTAGTAATACTCGGACTGGGTTCCTTCATCTCCCTGAAGGAATAAATCTCCACCGATTTCCCTGAAAAATCCTAACCGACTCTTCTCATCTTCCCCATATCTCAGCTCTCTCTGTCTCTCTCTCTCTACTACGCCATCGCCGGACAAACCCTTCAAGGGTTCATCGCCGTGGAATACCCGCACACTGCTGCCCTAATACCTGACTTTTTATTCCGCTGATTTGTTCACTTCTGCAGTTCGAATGCCACGGCGAGCGGCGCCGCCGCCTCTTGCGTCCTGCTGGACGGTCAGGTCCTAGACGAGCACTACTCTCTCGGCAGCTTGAGGTCTGCTAGCTCGCGTCCGGTGCGCTCCCAACAAAGGCACCCTCGTGGTGGTGCTCACGAACCAGTACGTGGTCGCGCACTACGACCTGCACGACGCGGACGCCTACTCGGTGACACTGAGGGTGAGTGCCCCGGCCAGTGCTACGGTTGCAACCCAATATTACATGTACTGATTTTATGCTTCACTGAAAGAGGGTCAGGTTTTCTGACCTTTTTGCTCATATGTTCATGTATTTGCATGCAAAGGAAAGCGTTGTAATTTTCTTCTTTTGTCAGTATATTGGATGCATGCCAGAATTCGATTTTGGTTCTTTAAATACTTCCAGGGATTATGAAGGGGATTATCTTTATAACTTCCTAATTGACTTGCAGCAAGGAACTAGCAGTGCTGGATTGGAGACTATACCTTCTTTCCAGTGAGGTAACCGAAAAAGCTAACTGTACACTAAACCTTTTGTATGATCTGTTGTTATGCACTCTTACTGGATTCATTTTTTTCCCATACAATGTTGTTTCGCCAGATGTTTCTACACTGGAGCACCTTCAGTCATTTGTGCACCTACAGGTGTTATGCGCAATCCAGATTATATAAGTTTGATATTTTCTTCAGAATAACAATCTTCATTTTGAGTCACACCATTGGTTCAATGCCAAAATCTGTCTGAGCACTTTTATATGCCTTTAGACATTGTCACAGGATTAATGTAAATACCTTTTCCTCTCCTGATAGCTCTCTTTAATCACCCCATTAATTTTGATAATGACAACATAGTATTGCAGAAGTAACTCACATTACAGAACAATCTTGTATTACTACACCCGTGGAGCATCACTATGTAGGATTGCACCTTAGTTCCTCATAGTTGGTGAACTGAAACATTGCTGCTATGAAAGAACTTTAGCATCTGATTTGTGCATTCCATGAATGACATGGTTATGCTTAGGTAGTTGGTAGTTTCTACTTGCAAAATGGAAAACTATCTTACGTTTTGTGTGGTCAGTAAAAAATAATAAGTCATGTATTTTGAGGTCCTAATGTTTGTGATCTTGAACCAAAATATTTTCTATACTGATATTATCTTCTAGAGATTGCTTTTGCTTAATATTTTCGGTGTGCATTATAGTCGCTTTCTACAAATTCCCGCCGCAACGCGCGGGGTATCTTCTAGTTTCTCATAATATGCAAGCATGTCACCTCATGACACAAGATGCAAGGAAAAAGGCCCACCCCACTAACATACTTCTCTTAACATGAAAGCATATGTCGCCTCACCATACAACATGCATGGGAAAAGAACCACCTCAACATGCAATACGTAAAGCCCACCTCAACATGCAAACATGCATGATAATTTTCATTCTATTATGCTATTTATGTTTTAATAACTGTTCTACAACTATAAAATAATCAAACACAATAAATCATATGTATTTTTAGTTTAAGCTCTTATAGTATTACTCTAAATATTCATGTTTCATACAATGGATCTCATCGAAATATGTTGCAAAATACCCGCGCAATAATGTGTGGGGTATCATCTACTACCTCCGTCCAGGTTTAAAGGGCCCCCAGACCAAAACACAGGTATATCAAGACGCTTAAGTGCATAGCAATCCAAAAGAGTCTAACCAACCACAGCACGTAAAATACTTTGCATATGTGGTCCCTTTAATTCTCAGTTGGCTCCTCCCCTGTTAATGCGCTGCGGCCGCTCGCTAAACAAAATGCATGCATTGGGTGCATGCACATGAGCATCTGGTCACCTCGCTGCATGCCTCTGTTGGCAATACTACCTCCCTCCTGGTTTATTGGTCCCCTTCATATTTTATGCTCAAGTTTGATCATAAATTAAACTAATAAAGTGCTATGCATGTAACCAAAAATCATATAGTTGGATTCCTATTTGAACATACTTTCTGATAATATTATTTTTCCTATATATAATTTATATTTCATTAGTTAAAATCATGGTCAAAACATGACACTAAATATGAGGGGGGCACTAATAAATCAGGACGGAGGTAGTAACTACTTAGAGCACCAACCAATAAGAAAAAAGGGGAGGTTTGCATGCGGCCCTTTAAATCAGGACGCGCCTAACCTGCTCATAGGGCTAAAAATCTCGGACGGAGGTAGTACCTCCTACAATGGCTAGAACCGCCCCTTTCATAACTCAAAGCTACCGAAGCTTAAAAAATAACAAAATATCCATGTCTTTATCCAAATATAAATACAAAATAGTTTAAATAAAATAAAATTAGAAGTATGAAACAAAATAATATAATAATATAATATAAGTAAGTGATAATAGATAATGGATATAGGTACAAATAGATAAAGATAGAGATAGATGTAGATATAGATAGAGATACAGATATAGAGATATAGAGATATTATGTAAAGAAGATGGCAATAACTTATTATACAATAGGTTATTTTTTATTGTATTGGCCAACAATTACTGCTCACGGTGATGGTGGCGACTAATAAAAATAAATAAGCAACAAATGGTGAAGGAAACAAATCTAGTACTATGAAAAAATATTAAAGAAGACATTTTAATTCTTTGTTCTCTCTTCCAACTCAAAAGAAATTCTATGTGAACGTTTCCAAGAAAAATGTTGATGCCACACAATTTGTAGATGTTATCTGCATGAAATGGACGCACGCATGCCATAAAACAAGAACTTTTGGATGACAAAAGAAAAGAACACACTTTTCCGCTAAAAGGATGTGCACATGATCAATTAAACGGGGACTTTTGATGGTACTCCCTCCGTCCCAGAATAAGTGTCTTGAGCTTAGTACAAATTTGTACTAGAGCTAGTACAAAGTTGAGACACTTATTTTGGGACGGAGGGAGTATTAGCTTACAACTTTGCGATAAGTCTGTGGGTATGGGGAAAATAGTTACATAAAACTACGGTGGTGGCGGGGCCAGCTCATTAGCATTGGGTTCAAGTGAACCCAATGGAATTTGGCATATCCCTTATAGATTTACACTAGCTTAAGACTAAGCAAGGGACTGAACCCACTCTTTAGTAGAGCTGAACCCAATGGTTGATAATCCTGGCTACACCCCTGGTGGTTTTGATGCAGGGGAGTTGGGCAGTTGGCATAAGTTTTCTTAGATAACAGGTGAATATCGCCCGGCCTTTGCATCCGATGGTACCGTACACGCAGCTACAAAATCAAGTTGGCATAGCAAACATGCATATCCATTTTGGAAAGATTGTGTAAAACTACTAGACAGATCTTGTCCATTTATTCAGAACTTGGCCCAACTAACGCTTGATGCATAAAGAAAGTGAGGATGTCGCCGCATATTCCTCAGCCGGCCAAGAAAGTGAGGTCGCCGGCGGCGGAGCTCTTCTGCGGGCCGGGAGCCGGGGAGGGGGAGGGGGGCTCGTCCTTGCAGCAGTAGCAGGTGGTCTCGCCGTGGAGGGCCCTGCAGCGGCCGTCGACGTAGCCGCGGGCCTGGCAACAGTGCATGCACCAGCTTGTCGCACGCCAGCTCATGGCCATGCACTGCTCCCTCAGCTTGTCGCACGCCAGCTCGCTCCGCACCACCGTCGTCGACATGCCCACTGCATGCGTGCGCGCAGTCAAATTTGAGCAAAATTCATATGCATCCGATCGATTCGTGCGAATTCGAACACCTACGTGAAACGACGAGGAGGATGGGCAGGAGCAACATTGTCTTGCCCATCTCGTATATACTCCTGGATTCTTCCTCGTCTTGGATGATCTTTAGCGAGTGGATGCTTAGGCTAGGTGGTGTTTTAATAGGAGGAGAGCATAGGGGGGAAGGGATAACATTCTTATTACGGTATTGAGTTGCATGTATTCTTACGAAAACACCCTTGTAAAAACTCAAAAATACATCCGGGTCATTGGGGTGCCACAGTATTATTCCTCCTCCATCCATCGGCGGTGTGTGGAGAGCAAAGCTTGTTGCCACCTCTTGGTTTCCGTCACAATGGGGCAAAACTATTGAAACTCGAAAGCTTGTAGAACTAGCAGTCAATATGCAGACCAGAAGATGTCGGCGACAGCGATCTGCATATAGCAAATCACTGCCCGAAAGAAGGAAAATGTTGGAATGTGCATGTAGAACGCCCCATGTCTGGTTAGACGGAGTCAGAGAACACAAATCTCACAAGCTCCCCGTTGAGGCCGAGGCCAACCTTCATCGGTCAATACTCGACACGGAGGACAAGACACACATCTGTATTGCCCGCTCTGCAGGACAGAAACACTGAGACAAACATGCAGAAGAAAACACCAGACACCGAGAAACAGACCTAGGGGCACACCATCCTCCAAATGCCTCCCGACAATACAAAGAGGCACCATTGGAACGATAGCGAGATGAAGATACCTTATTCCACACCGAAGGCAATGCCATCGTCTCGTCATCGCCGCTCGGAGACCAAACAGAAGCATTAGGGTCTAGACCTCCTCCCGTCAACGGAGGGGCATGTGGAGGGAGAGGGGGGGTGTCATGGATGGGCTACCGCCTACCTAGGTTGGATGCAGTTTAACACTTCTTAGCTTAAGAGGTCTCGTTCATCTGTCAAGGATGTATTTGACACCTAAGCATTTTACTTATATATAGGAAATACTGGTCCTAGCGAAGTACTCCCTCCGTTCCAAATTACTCGTCGTGACTAAAACCACGACGAGTAATTTGGAACGGAGGGAGTAGAGGATAAAGGAAATATTTTTGAAAAGTTATGTTTCCCTTGTTTGTATAGATAATATTAATTATTGTTATCATATATGTGTTCCCTTCCTTAATGTTGGTGATTAAGTAACACCATTCAACAACATGTGCTGCCTGCTCAGGCTAGAACTACTATATATTAAATTATTAATATAACTGTATAACAATGAAACATTGCTCACTATACATATATACTTTGTTAACATGAAACTTTATGGCAATAGAAATGCAGGTGTATAATTTCCGCATATTCGAAATGCATTCTTTAATATTAGAAATGATATATGGACTTTATTTAATGCATTCTTTAATATTTGTATAAGTACTAAGATGCTTTAAATTTCAAACATGCAGTACAAAGCAAAAACCATAGTCCAAATGTTCCAAGTATGGACTTGAAGAAGCACTCTGTTTTTCGTATTAGATTAAAATTTGAAATGAAAGATGTCATGACCATGACAATGGGAATTGCTAAGACTTCATGCCACAAAAAATTGTCACAATTATTATCTCTATCCCAGTGGAATATTTTAGAAGGGAAAATATCCCACTAAATATAACAACAGGAATAATCATTTTAGCACCGTGCAGTTTTGATCTCCTGTAGAGGAAGATAACTTCCGAATCGTACTTATAAGTTTTCACCGGTACAATCCTTGCACATTCAGATATTAGTCTTGACCCATTTTATCATCAGATAAAAACAGAGACAAAACCCACGGAATTTCAAGCTCTAGTCTCAGGAAAGAATAGTTACATATGAGTATTAGATTGCAAGATAACAGAGGAAACCTTGAGACCTCTATCCCATGCATCAATTTGTTCTTACAAAGTTGAAATTGTACCAACAATGCCAGCAAAGCTGCAGCCCACACCAGTAAACAATACATGTAGAAAGTTAGTACGAACGATGTCCAAGTAACAAAAGTATTTCTGCCTACATTTGTTCAAATTACTTGCTAGTTACCAATACATGACCTCTGTCACATACCCACTTCCAAATGACAGAAGGCACCAAGATCCCATAAGATACCAGCACAACACAGCTAGCTGTGCCACAAAGAAGTCTCAACCTGGCAATTAATCATGCACACAGAGCTGCCACCAAACTTCAAAAATTAAAATTACCAGCACCTTTCAGGATGGTTATATAGGAGTACATGATCAGAGAGTTAGCCATAGCTTGATTTCATAGTACAAAACATCCCAGAGACACACAAAGTACCAACAGAAAGAGCATGCGGGTGATAGCTCCCATGTCCCACCATTCTGCTCTACTACAAACTAGTGTTACCCCTCACTTTTCTTCAGTTCGAACAGGTACATGTCCCAGAGCACAGACCGTTGCCGTGGACAAGCTTGCCTCCAACCATTTGCGAGCATCCATCGGTTGCCATTCCTAAACGGCATCTGGATTGGCCATTCCTTCCACACCAACCGGAGAATCATGGCTGGATCGAACCCTTTTAACACCCCTTCGATGAGTAGCTTCTGCACGAATTATATGGACTGTGAATGTGGACCTTTCCCCACCCTTTGCCGGTACAAAGATGCATATGTCGCCCGCCTGCACTTGGTTGTCACATACAAAGTCTAACCAATTACCCGCAAGCATGCAATTGTCTTTTTCTATGAAGAATCTTGGCCTCCACTTCTCGCTCTTGCCCGGCATCTGAAGTGTGACAGCCCCGTTTTCATGCGGAAAGTGTGCAGCTGCGGCTAACGAGCGTTCCTTCGAAATGATCTGGTTACATGTGGGCAAGTGAGATGTCAGTGCAAAACAAACAGAAAGTTAACTCAGGCTGGAGGAAAAGGAATATAAATTTACCAGAAGAGGAGTAGGTAGCTGAACATCGCACTTCCTCATGGTAGCCACGAATACAATAGTTTCAGGTTTAATTTTGTGGATAAGCGTGTTTACTCTCTCCATTTGTGTTCCAGATAGATAACTCCTGAATATTACCCCATAATCAGCTCCTGGAGGTGTCGGATGATCATCTGACTCTGAAGATTCGTATTCTCGAGCACTGTCTTCTACTGTATAAAATTTCACAGGTAAAAAAACTATAAGTATTCAAGGTTTAACGCATATGTGCATGTAAGTTGACAATGTAACCTGATTTCTCAGACGAAGAGGGTGTCACAGCTGCCTTTGCAGTATTCCTACAATGGCTAGAACTGTCCCTTTCGCAGCTAGCGGATTTTTTAGTTCCTGATAATCATGTGGTACCGAATCATCATGGAGCTCCTTGAAATATGAAAATAACCTGTACTCACTTCTTTACAATTACCTTGATTTGAGCCGATATCAGTTCTTCCAAGAGAGGGATGATCGATGCTCGCTTCTGCAAACCCAAGGACTTCAGGTTGAGTTTCTTTTACAAGTTCGTCTATTTTTTCCTCGTGTACTTCTACAAGTTCCCATTGCCCTGGTAAGACTTGAACATTCGAGAGAACACGAAGATCATCTTCTGCTACTTCTGTATCGGTTACTGGATTATCAGTGTATGGTGTTCTATCACGGAACTGCATAATACCCACAAGAATAAGAATGGAAAAAAGATCAAACACTGTTAAAACGTTGTATGCTGCAAACACAAACTACAGAGTGAAAAAGGTGGAGAAAACAACATACTGGAAGTATCCCAAATGTGGCAAACTTGAAATGTTGACGATGCAGGTCAGCAATTGCAGCAAACTGGAAATCATCCTTAGAAACATGGCAGATCCTAGGCACCGAGTAGTTAATTTCATGGTCTACAATTCGCCCTCTTGGGAGATCCAAGTGGTCCATGTAAGCAATCTACAAAAAACAGAGATTGAAACAAGATTCATACATATAAAATTATGAACATTGTCGGTGAAACAAAAGGTGACACTGAAAAGGATGGCATGAATATTACTATAAACTACACATATTTAAACAAGAAAATGCACTAGCCACAGCATCACAGTAACAAACAGAAGAAAGTACGCATACAGTCTACAGTGTGAACTGAACATAGCTGCAGGATCCCCTGTAAAATACATGTGGCATCAACAAAGAAATACAAAATTGCCAACGCTAAAATCAGATTGCCACATTAACTGCTTACTATAAGTTTAACTGAGACACACCATTGCCATAACTGCGGAATCAACAAAATCAAACATACTGCAATATGAAATAGTTATAAGTGTGAAGAAATGCCACGGCAATAATGGCAACATCAGAAAAGAAATGCCAGGTGCAATATCAAATACATGTCAACAGGAGGGGAAAAGGGGAGAGCAAGAGAGGCCATACCGTGAGCAAAGGCAAGCACCCGCCAACCCAGAAGTCTCTCATCTTTTCCTCCCTAGATTTGTACTGAAATTTCTGAACCTCGTCCATCAGATGCTCCGTGATATGGCCTGCCCAATCGAGGTCCTGCACCTTTGACATATCTTCAAAGGCCCACAGGTAGTCAAGGTCTATTGTATTCCCGGTGGTGGGGGTGAGCACAGCCGCCAGTGCAATAAGCAGGAATGTCCTCATGAAGGACTCCTCGTCCTCGTTGTTCTTAAGCAAACTGACACAATGGGGGATGGTTGCCCTTAGTCCGTTATTTAAGTACAGATCTCGTAGTTCTTTGATTTTGTCCGACTTCTGCCCATGCAGTACAAAGGGTCTTTCCCCTGTAGGTACACCTAAAATTTTCTGAACAAGGGGCTTGCTGAAAACTATTGTCTTGTCCGCATTAATTCTGAACTCAGAGAACGGGGGGTTAATTTTTCCCATGATCCACTCAGTCAGTGGCTCATGAACAGAGAATGCCCCGATACGGTTGAAATGCTCGAATCCATACTTTGCAACGTACCCCTGCTGCCGGGGTGTCAGACCACGCATGATCTCTCGAATCCTACCAGCACTGAAACGGCTCCTGATGCCCACTTCACCATGTAATACTTCATCCATGGATCCAACTCCTCCCCTATAATCAAGAAACAAGCAAAAGTAACCTTATATAAAGCAAGAAAAGCAAAAAGCAGAGCAAAGAACAGAGATGACTCGGCCGCAGCACATGTACCATAACTAACTGCAACATGGCATTCAATGTCACATGAAAAATCAGTGGAACAAAATTATGCACCAAAAAACCAACTAACATACCCTACTGCTTTTAACAAACTGTATTCTATTATCAACTGCAACATTGGATGCAACAGCACATATACATAATACAGGAATAACACATTGGACAAATATCCCATGATGTACTACTTCCATTTGTTGGACAACTTATACAACAATGGTGGTGTTGACTAACTTATACCGCGCCCGCTTATACCTGCAGGTCGACCGGCGATGACTAAGACGCGGACGCAGCCCGCCAGAGTCCACCGCGCCCGCTTCGCCGCCAACGAAGCCCCACTTCCGCTTCGCCTTGCGCTTTATCCGTGCGCCTCTCCCGAAAAATTTCCGATCTTGGTTGTCAGTTTCTGCTTCCCAACACTCACGAATTAGTTCTTGCTGCTTCTCAACGCATGCTCAATCCAGAGTAAAAATCTTGGGTGGTTCACATGAACTAAAAAAAGGTGTATTTCCTCGTGATTTTAGCCGGTTCGGTTCAGATCTTGCGATGGACTCCAGCGAAAGATGCAGGAGCCTGACTCGCATTTCGAGTTGGTTGAAGCAAAGGGGAAAAGAAAGAAACTTTGGGGCACCGACCTGTCGGTTCTGGAGGGGGGAGGTGGAGGGAGGCCAGCGCCGCCGCCGCCGCCGCTTGCATCGAGCTCGCCGCGGCCGCCTCGTCCGCCATCCGGATGAGCTTCCGCTCGTCTGCAGCTCGCCGCCGTCCTGATCCCTTGGATCTCCGCATGCCTCAGTCGTCCCCGGCGGTGCCGCACGAAGAGCCTCGCCCCGCAGCTCGTCGTCGCCACCGCCGGTGCCGCTTGTTGCGAGGTCGGCCACTGGCGGTGGGCCGACGGGAGGAGCGGATAATGGGAGGAGGGGAAGGGGATCAGAATGTTGCAGTGGGAGGACCGACGGGGTGGAGATGTTTTCTTTAAGCTTCCGTATTCTTTTTCTTTTGAGTAAGAAGTACTCTTCCTCTCCCGGCTTTTTAACACGGTACAGACCCAAGCGCTCGTATATACGCACATACACTCATCCATGTAAATGCATACACACGCACACCCTACCCCTATGAGCACCTTCAAGAGACTGAGCCGGCATGCCATCTCGAGATTTTACGAAGTCATCATAGACGTCTCGTAGTCAACAAGAATATCTCCTCCTATTGAAAGTGTGTCGCAGGAAATCCTGAAATAAAATCAGGATAAAAAGTTATAAAAGGTTACAGAGGGAGTATTTTTGTGGACGTGTTCTTATCCTATATAAAACAACTAAATAGACCCACGCAGACATGTTTTTCTCAATATGCAAATACCTCACCATGCAACCATGCACGAGAAAACAAACCTCAACATGCATAAAAATCTTCGGTGCTTCACGGAATACTGATGCTAAGCATGTCACATAGGCAATAAAATAAAGGTGGCAAAGCAATTAAGAAAAAGAGAAAGCATTTTGGTGACTCTAAGAAGAAACAATGCCACGTGTGCGGACCTATGCAAAACACTTAAATGAAGAAAAGCTTACCCTATAACTCCGCCTATGTTGTCTCAACATAGCCGGTCCCAAGCCCGGGTAAAGGAGGAGGGTTGTGATAGGCTTGGTGAGCCAACGTAAAAACTCAGCCACTCTTATGGAGATGAAACCCAAAAGATTTTCGTTGGGGCATAACCCTCTCAGCGAAAATGGGCAAGGGTCGGGCGCCACCCCCCCAAGTGGCGCGCCGTATCTTGATCCGGATACGGTGGCAAGTGAGCGAGGATCGGGTCGTCGCATCCTTAGTGGCATGCTACATCGGCGCCCGGATGTAGTGGAAAATGAGCAAGGGTCTTCGCATTTGACTCGACGAGTGCGAAGGGTAAGGAAGCTAGCCGAGCCTAGGAGGATTCGCTTAGGTAGCTGGAACGTAGGGTCTCTGACAGGAAGCTTCGGAGCTAGCCGATGCAGCGGTGAGGAGAGGTGTTGATATCCTTTGCGCCCAAGAAACAAATGGAGAGGATGTAGGCGAAGGAGGTGGAGGATACCGGCTTCAAGCCGTGGTACACGGGACGGTACGCAAACAGAAATGGCGAGGCATCTTGATCAACAAGAGCCTCAAGTATGGAGTGGTAGACGTCAAGAGACGTGGGGACCGGATTATCCTGGTCAAGCTGGTAGTTGAGAACTTGGTTCTTAATGTTATCAGTGTGTATGCCCCGCAAGTAGGCTACAATGAGAACACCAATAGGGAGTTCTGGGAAGGCTTGGAAAACATGGTTAGGAGTGTACCAATTGGTGAGAAGCTCTTCATAGGAGGAGACCTCAATGGCCACGTGGGTACATCTAACACAGGTTTTGAAGGGGCGCATGGGGGCTTTGGCTATGGTATCAGGAATCAAGAAGGAGAAGATGTTTTAAGCTTTGCTCTAGCCTACAACATGATTGTAGCTAACACCCTCTTCAGAGAGAAAGAATCACATCTGGTGACTTTTAGTAGTGGCCAACACTCTAACCAGATTGATTTCATCCTCTCGAGAAGAGAAGATAGGCGTGCGTGCCTAGACTGTAAGGTGATACCGGAGAGAGTGTTGTACCCAAAGATAAGCTGGTTGTTGCCGACTTCCGCTTTCGGATTCATGTCCAACGGGATAAGCGTGCCAAAGTCGCTAGAACGAAGTGGTGGAAGCTCAAGGGGGAGGTAGCTCAGGTGTTCAAGGAGAGGGTAATTAAGGAGGGCCCTTGGGAGGAAGGAGGGGATGCGGACAATGTGTGGATGAAGATGGCGACTTGCATTCGTAAGGTGGCCTCGGAGGAGTTTGGAGTGTCCAGGGGAAGGAGAAGCGAAGATAAGGATACCTGGTGGTGGAATGATGATGTCCAGAAGGCGATTAAAGAGAAGAAAGATTGCTTCAAATGCCTATACCTGGATAGGAGTGCAGACAACATAGAGAAATACAAAATGGCGAAGAAGGCCGCAAAGCGAGCTGTTGGTGAAGCAAGGGGTCGGGCATATGAGGACCTCTACCAACGGTTAGGCACGAAGGAAGGTGAAAGGGACATCTATAAGATGAAAGGGCCCTAATGTACCAAAAAGGTTTCTCATTCTATTATTGCTAATTAGATTCAATAAATATTTTCCATCTATAAAATAATTAACTATAATAAATAATATATATTTCTTAGCTTTAGTTCTAATATTATTAATTCAAATATATCAAAAAAAGTATCTCATTAAGTTGTACATCAACCAATTCCCGCAACAACGTTCGAGCTGCTATTTTGTAAGTTAATAAACGCATGACCAAGTGGCGCTTCTTGCCTATGATGTTAAACCTTCTTGCCAAGTTAAGGGTCTTTGGTTTGTGGATTCAGTAATATGAGTTGGTTAGTTAAAACTTAGAAAAAAGATAAATTTTCCATAGAGATTGATTAGATGTCATAATTGTTATAGACCCAAAGAAATATTTTCAAGATGTCTAACCTCCCACTATAAACCCTAGTGTTGGAAATCAATATATAGGAAAATTGGAGATTGATTCCTTTGAATCAAGTGGGACACTAAGATTCTATGGATTAGAATTTTATAAAATTCCTTCAAAAACCCTTTGAACCAAAGAGCCCCTACTACTATGATTACATCAAAAAGTGTTAGGTTACATCTTGAATTTGTGTATGTTTAAGCCTCGGTGTCCATGCAATGCTTAAAATGTGTATGTTTCAATCGATTTTCATCACTATTCGGTAAAATATCTTCATACAATCTTGGCGAGGGGGTGACAATGGATCATGTTTCAAAAATGAAATAATACATGTTCAACAAAAAAAGAAAAATGTGTTGCCTTTAATGTTAACACCAGGGCCTGATATGTCTCCAATGTATCTTAATTTCTTATTATTTTATGTTCTTATCACTTTGAATACTTCTTATAGCAATTTTTTGGGCTAACCTATTAATTCAGTGTCCAGAGCCAGTTGTTGTTTTCTACATGTTTTTGACTTTTCAGAAAATCCATATCTACGGAGGTAAAAAAGACCCTAGGGAATTTAATATGAATTTTTCGAGGACACGAGGATTCTAGAAAGTGTCGGGACCTACCGGGGGCCCACCCGAGGGCCCCACGTGGCTAGCTAGTGCGTCCAAGGGCCACCCGCATGGCTAGGCTGCGTCAGCTCCCTGTGCACCTCCTTACGCCCATTCTTTCGCTTATAAATCCCATAAATCGAGAAACCCCTGGTACCTTTTTCCTAGGATATTTTGTGCCGCAAATTTCTGTTCCAAGGAGATCCAATCTGGAGGCATGTTCTGGCACCCTGCCAGAGGGGGAATCCATCATTGGAGCCATCTTCATCAACCATGTTGCCTCCATAGTCATGTCTGAGTAGTTTCCTTATGACCTTATAGGATCCATAACAATAACTAGATGGCATCTTCTTTCCTTTGTGATTCAATACAAAGTTCATCTGAGCTGCCTCACATGATCGAGATCCACATGGTGTACTTGGTGGTTGTGTTTTGTTGGGATGTGATGAATTTATCACTTTTATGATCAGATTGTTCATTAAATTATATTGAATCTTTTGAAATTTCTCTACTATATAATAAGTAGCTATATATGCTTTCTGATCTATTTGTCGTCTCTGGCCAGAATTGATAGGTAGTTCTTCAAAGGAAGTGGTGCATAGTAGTGGGTTCAATCTTGCGGTGAATTTGGTCGTCCCAGTGACGGTAAGGGATTGGACACGTATTGTATTGTTGACACTAAGGATAAAACGATGGTTTCTTATCATACTTAGATGGTAGTTTTATTGTCTACATTATGTCAGTAGGCTTATCGCAATGCTCTATTAATTTGTTATAAACTTATACTTTGAAATATATGTTGGATAGCGGTCTTGAGGTGAAGTATTAGTTGTAGATGTAGTTGAATAACAATCTACATAGCACGTACGTAATGCCTATACAAGTCTATGCCATGAATGGTCATAGTCATAAATATAAATATTGCAATTTAATCGCTATCCAATTGTAATTTGTTTACCACACCACACTTATTGCTTGGAAAGATGCCACTAGTGAACCTATGACTTCGGGGGTCTATTTTCTATTAGCGGAAACATTTACAAAAATGTTATTCTTTGGTGTACCGTTTATTTTATTCTATCATCTATCAATTCCTACCATACTATACAATTTACCCTTTAACTAGCAGGACAAGAAACTTGACAACCTTCTTGAAATGTTGGGGGCAAGAGTGTGTTGTGTTTTGTTTGCAGGTAGCCCTAATTTTTTGTGCTAGAAGAACTTCTCTTGGTTTGATAAATCTTAATTCTCAAATCAAGGAAAATACTTATTGCTAGGTTACTTCGCCCTTATACTTGGGGGATACCCAACCACTCTTACGAGAAAGCAAGTAGGGCCAGAACTGATCTAACAAGGTTCATGGGGGGACAACTAGTGCTCAAGGATGCCTCACGTGCCACCTACCATACGCCATTCAGACTGACAAAACACATTCACGCGCCTCGGATCATCACCAGGTAAAACAACACCATTATCAACCATGAGGATCAAGAGTGCGCTCAACCACATCTAAAAATCATGCGGTCAACTAACGATTGAACTATGGAAGGCATGAACAAGTAGCAACAACATCATCCATCACAATGTCATTATTTGGCGTATCTATCCTCCTCAATACCAATGTGTCATGTGATCGTTTACCATGTCCAAACATGCCAGTTACCGAAAGCATCTCTCTCTGGTGAAAAGTGTTAACCTACCACAATATATATTTGATGAAAACACAAACATAACACACTGATTTTGATTCCCGGAGAGTGAATTAACCTATCCTCAAAAAAGGCTTTAGCACAGTGAGCCATAAATAAAGAGGGGCTACGCAGTCGTACTCACCCAACCATTTTGAGGTAAAGAAAGAAAAGGCAATCCTACCGGGGACCTAGGGTTAACAACCTTACCGTCCGATCTTCTGGCTATGTGGGTTGGTTCGGCGAGTTCATCATTCTCCATGATGGTTGTGTGAAGGGCGCTCCATGTTCTATACGGAAGTATGACGTCTAGTTGCACATGTTGCAGTTATTAGGGAGTTCCTGGAATCGGTAACCTAGTTTGTTTTATCCTGGTCTGGGATGGAGTGAACTCTGGTCCCCGTTGTAGCTGTGTGGGTGAAAGATCCATGTTGTTTATGTAAGAAAGAAGGTCATTGTCGGTGTCAAAACCGGCGGATCTCGGGTAGGGGGTCCCGAACTGTGCGTCTAGGAGGATGGTAACAGGAGACGAGGGACACGATGTTTTACCCAGGTTCGGGCCCTCTTGATGGAGGTAAAACCCTACGTCCTGCTTGATTAATATTGATGATGTGTATTACAAGAGTGGATCTACCACGAGATCAAGGAGGCTAAACCCTAGAAGCTAGCCTATGGTATGATTGTTGTAATGGATGTTGTGTCCTCGGACTAAACCCTCCAGCTTTATATAGACACCGGAGAGGGCTAGGGTTACACAGTAGTCGGTTACAATGGTAGGAGATCTACATATCCGTATTGCCAAGCTTGCCTTCCACGCCAAGGAAAGTCCCATCCGGACACGGGACGGAGTCTTCAATCTTGTATCTTCGTAGTCTTGGAGTCCGCGGACGATGATAGTCCGCTGTCCGGACACCCCTAGTCCAGACTCGCCAAGAGCCCTCGAACTCGGCTTCAATGACGATGAGTCCGGCGCGCATAATGTTCGGCATTGCAAGGCGGGTTCCTCCTTCATATAATCCATAGAAGATTGTGAACACCAGGATAGTGTCCGGCTCTGCAAAATAATTTCCACATCCCACCGTAGAGAGAATATCATGTACACAGGTTCAATCCGCTGACGTATTTTGCGGCATGACGTCACACCACTACCAAGCCTTTACTTGCATCGTTTTTTATTATACCGCCTCAGTGCGTTTAGCGAAGCGGTTTCCTTGGCACGTCTTGTCGAAGCAGAGATCGTGTTCCCCTTATTCCGGGATTCTCATCAATACGGACGTGGGTAACCCAACCGCGCCATTGATGGTGGTGCTTGGGGGATAAGCGAGTTTTACCAGGCCGGTGGGGACGCATAGTCTTTGTCCGCCTATATATAAGGGATAAGGATCCACCTTTTCACCTACGCCTTCTTCCTCCTTTGCTTATCCATCTTCGCGCACTCGAGCTCCAGCGCCCAAGTTCGCGCATCTCGTCTCAACCTTCTCCGACCATGTCCGGAGCGGGAGGCAAGTGGTTGGCCTCCACTGTTAAGGAGGAGCACATCACAAAGCTACGCAGCGCCGGATACCTTTCCGGCGACATCGCGCACCGGCTGCCCGACGAGGGGCAGCTCATCCCCACCCCCAGGCCCCATGAGAGGGTCGTTTTCCTTCTCCATTTCCTCCGCGGACTGGGCTTTCCACTTCACCCCATTGTCCGGGCGCTCATGTTCTACTACGGCCTGGATTTCCCCGATCTGCGCCAACTTCATCCTCAACATCTCGGCGTTTATCGTCGTGTGTGCGAGGCCTTCCTCGCATCCAGCCCCACTTCGCTTGTGGCTCAAGACCTTCAATGTCAAGCGAAGGTAGTGAAGGGCACTCAAGCGGAGTGCGGAGGCGCCATGTTGGGCAAGATGCTCAACGCCCTTTGGTTCAAGGGGCCTTTGTGGAGTCCGTCAAGGGGTGGCAATCGGGTGGTTCTACATCACCGAGCCACGCGACCCTCGTGGCGGCAGCCCCGAGTTCAGATCTGGTATCCCCATGCAGCTCACCTCCGGAAAGAGAAGGGCTTGCTATGGGGTAGTTCGAGGAGCCGACGGACTCCAAGCTCAGATCCGAAGTGGCGAACAAGAAGCTCAGCTTGTTAATGTGATCCAAGTCATGCTCGTCCGCCGGATTCTCCCATGCCAAGAACGGGCATTCAACCTGTGGGAGTTCGATCCGGCACAGCACCAGGCGTTGAGCGGGCTCTTTGACACGATGTACGAAGGCGCCTGGAGGGTGTTGTTCAAGGGCGCCGAGGCTCCCGCATCCGCGACTGAAGATCGCGGATTTCACTCGCAGCGTCCAGCTGACGAGGTAAGTGATTCTACCCCTTTACGGGACACTTGTTGTTAATAATTTGACTCTAAGCGGGTTTCAATCTCCCTTTTCCTTTGACAGGAATGGATAAAGAAGGCCGAGCAGCTCATCTGCCCGGCTCCCATGCCAGAAAACCCAGTAGACGCCCGTCTAGCGGGGCTGCCGGTTCCGGCACTGCACGTGGTGCCGGAGAAGAAGGCCAAGAAGGTGGCCACGGGTACTCGAAAGAGTTCCCGCTTTCAGGTGTCCGACGACTTCGAGGCGGACTCCTCCTCTGAAGGTGAGGAGGAGGAAGAAGACTCTCTCCCAGAGGAGGGAGAGAGGAAGAGGAAGGCTTCCCCAACCGGGGAGGCCGAAGGGTCCAAGAGGGGAAGAACTATTCCCCCGGACAGCTCCGCCAACACCAATGTTGGCGGCGAAGAGTGGCCTTCAAGGGCCAGGCCTTCGGCAAGATCGTAAGTATCCGGATCCCTGAGTAACTTATAATTTCTTTTCATGTCACATAGCGTCCTTCTAATGCCGTGATACCGCTCGCATCCGCCGATGATGATCTCCCCGCTTGCCGAAGGGTCATTGGCTCCGTCGGATGTAGATTCCATCCCGACTGCCTCCACCCCTCGCGCCGCTGAGGACGCCGAGGTGGGATCCCGGGAAGGGACCCATCAGGAGGAGGCTCCGGAGGCGCCGCAAGGCAGCCTCCCAGACTTTGCGCCGGACTCTACGCCGGAACCTGTAGTGGTTCCAGAGTCCGACAGGCGGCCCCTTCGCAAGAAGGGCAAGACCGTGACACCGGCGGCCCCCGTCCAATCGGAGGCGCCGGACAACCTATTGGAGGCGCTCAAAGGCGCTTCCATCGAGGAAGAACACCGCACTATCATGAGTGCGGTGATTCAGAAGGTTCGGCTCGCCAAGAGCGGGCTGACCGAAGCCTGCAGTAGCCTTCTAACAGGCTTTGAGGTAAGAAGTTCAAATTATGTAATGTAATACCGCATAGACAGTAGTTTCGATGCTCGGCCTGGTGTTCAAAAGAAAAGCGGACCGAGGATCTAAAAAGATATACGTGAGGTTGCTAAAAAGTATGTCAATATGGGTTTGCAGGCTGCTCTTTGCTTGACCTCTGCCGACCGATCATGGAGGTCGGTGCATTGAAGCAGATCTCGAGCGGTTCGAGCAAGAGCTCGGCCGTGCCAAGAAGCAGCTCGAGGACAAAGAAGGTGAGTAACACCACTTTGAATAGTTATCTTACAGAAAAGGATTTAGGTTGCAATAAAAGAATAACAAGGATAACATGGGTACTTCAGGGGCCACAAACAAGGTGGCAACCCTGAAGGAGGCTGTGTCCGCGGCCGAACGCAATGCGGCCGCGGAACGGGCAGAGCGAGAGA
Source organism: Aegilops speltoides (assembly GCA_021437245.1). Taxonomy (NCBI): domain Eukaryota; kingdom Viridiplantae; phylum Streptophyta; class Magnoliopsida; order Poales; family Poaceae; genus Aegilops; species Aegilops speltoides. Next base: position 21,822,748 of record CM038141.1, read on the forward strand.
AGCAGGAGGCGCGGGTGGCGGAGGTGCGGCAAGAGCTCCAGGCTCTCATGGAGAAGCATGAGAGTTTGGAGCGCGACTCAAAGACTCGAGAGTCCGAGCTCGCCTCGGCTCTCGAAAGTGCCAAGTCCGCCAAGGCCGAGGCCCATAAGGCCCTTCAGGAGGTTGAGGATGTGAAGAGAATAGCGGCGGGTAAGGCATTTTTCATGCAAAGCAAGCATGTTAATATAAACTACCCGACACTTACCCAAATTCGGAGCTCTCCAGGGGCGTTTGCAGATCTGCCTCGCAGTGTATCCGATGCCGCCGCATTCTACCGTGGCGAGGAGGGGAGCTCAACGGAGAAGGTCTTCTGGTCTCAGTACGCCGAGGCCGGCCTTCCGTGCCCCTAGCGACCAGTGAAGCACCGGTCGAGCTCCACAAGGTAGCCGAGCAGGCCATGAAGGGCCTCATAGTCCGGCTGTGGCCTGGAGAGGCCATGCCTGGGAGCTAGTTTGGCCTCGTGCGATGGCTGGTGGATGCGTGCCCCTGGGTGGAGGTCATCAAGCGCTCCGCCTGTATTGAAGGCGCTCGTCGGCCCCTTGCCCGCGCAAAGGTTCACTGGGGCAGGCTGGATGCGAGAGGCTTATCATCGACGCGCCGCCGGGCAAGGAGTATCGTCGCCGAGATGTACTATAAGACTGTCCTGAAGGGTGCCCGCAAGATTGCGGATGAGTGCCCCAGAGATGTAATTATTGAGTAGACTCGCTATGTATGATCCTGTGCGCTGAAAACTTTGTTCATATGCGCTAAGCAACGCTTGTTTGATTTAAAATATTACCTTCATGCGGCCGTTTATAAAATCGAGAGATGGCAAGTCGTCGGCTTCACCCCAAACCCACGAGTCTGTGGGGTGTTCGGGATAAACTTGAGCACTCTTGTTCCCATTTTTGGGTCCATCTAGGTAGGCGCTCAACACAACGAACAAGGCAACCGGACTTATAATGCTTGAACACTCTCACTTAGCCATAGAATTCTATAATTTTAAATTTCGGCGAAGCCCCTAGTATTCGGAGGACCGAGTTCGGGGCGCTATCCACGCCTTGGCCGGACATTATCTGGTTCTTCGCTTGAAGCGGCATAAGTCTTTAAGGACTCGAAAAGACCTCTCGAACAGCGACCAGTCTCTCGCCTTATCATGACAATCGGTTTAGCTTTCTCCATCGAGGCGCCGCCCAGCTCAACCGGGCGCAATCGCAGTGGTTCTCCCAGTGCCACCTTAGCCGACGTAACGGAACGTAAGGCACCAAAACGTGGGAGCCGGGCAAACCCAACTATTGACCCAAGACATGATTCGGAGCTGATTCATATAATGCTATAAGTTCGGGGTGCCACACTTGTGAAAGTGTTCGGACTTATCACACCATAATGCGGGGAACATAAGCCCTTGGTGTATTCGGCCGTACCAAAATATACGGGTGCAAGATGTCATTAGTGAACATATATGTAAAGTAATGCAATTACAGGCAAGAAGTGCTGCATTATTTATTCAAGGAATTCTGCTATGAGTGCGGAATGATACAAATAGTGCGCTAAGCAAGGGATTGGACTAAATAAACATGTCCCCCTCCAGGGGTGGGCTGCGGACTGGTGTATATAATCAAATTTAATGCTCGTAATGGAGACCACCTGAGTGTTCGTCGCAGCCTTTTTCCCTCCCTGGCTGTTGCATCGTGAGTTCGGCGGGTTCGCCGCCGGACAGGGCCTCTGGTAAACGGAGTCCTGTGTATACAAAGAAGGAAAATAGAAAATAAAAAAGAGCGACACACTTGTGAGCCCCTGGTGTGGTCGAGCCGCACTCTGGGTCTGTTGTGGTCGTGCCCCTCCCCCTAGGCCCATGGTATCTCCAGAGCGTAATGATGTACGCGGAGGGTTGGTCTTGCGATCATGCGAGGGCAGGGGTTGGGGCCGCATTGCTACGCAGTGCTCAAACGTGCTGTGGTCTGGTTGATGTTGCTCGAAACACGTTTGGCGTGTCCGCCGCTTAACGGCGGACTCGAAAATTGCCTTAGAAGGCTGCTCAGATTTCGCCGTGAGAGCGCCTGTATGTTCCTCCGCTCGGAGGAGCGTTCCGTATTTCCGTTGACCGTGATGACTCCACGAGGGCCCGGCGCCTTGAGCTTGAGGTATGCGTAATGCGGCACGCGTTGAACTTTGCGGACGCGTTCGTCCGAGCGAGCGTGATAGCCGCTGCGGAATGGGACTATGTCAAGATTAACTCTCGCTCCGGAAATTGTCCGGGATCCAAGACCACTTCGGTGTGGTGAGCTCGCATAATTGGCCTCAACACTGGTATGACGCCTTTGAAGGTCGTCTTTGTAGGTTTAATCCTTGAGGGTCTATGCCCATCTTGCGCACTGTATCCTGATAAAGCAGGTTCAGGCTACTGCCGCCGTCCATCAGGACTCTCGTGAGGTGAAATCCATCAAAGATTGGGTCTAAGACCAATGTGGCGAATCCGCCATGGCGGATACTGGTCGGATGGTCTCTTCGATCGAAAGTGATCGGGCAAGAGGACCATGGATTGAACTTAGGGCGATCGCTCCATCGCATATACGCCCTTAGTGCACGCTTCCGCTCCCTCTTGGGTATATGGGTTGCGTATATCATGTTCACCGTCCGCACTTGTGGGGTAAACCTTCGCCCTCTCTTGTTCGGCGGCGGGTTTCTTCCTCGTCGTCATTGTGCAGCCCTTGTCGTTGTTTTTGGCAATTAACTTGCTGCGCTTAAATACCCAACAATCTTTGTTGGTGTGGTTAAGCTGGCTTTTCGGGGTGCCATGTATCCGCATGAGCGGTCGAGTATTCGGTCCAAATTGACGGACCAAGTGGTTCTTTGAATGGCTTCTTCCGTGACGGGTTTAGAGCCTCGAATCCGGCGTTGACCGCCGTATCCTCCTTGTCGCCGCCGTTAACGCGGCGTTAATTTTTGCTTCGACGCGACCTACCATTGTGGTCCTTAGTATCCGGACTACCAGCATTTTTGCTGAGGTTGTTGCTGCGAGCTAGCCAGCTATCTTCTCCCGCACAGAAGCGGGTCATTAATGATGTGAGGGCTGCCATGGATTTCGGCTTTTCCTGTCCTACGTGCCGGGCTAGCCACTCGTCGCGGATGTTATGTTTGAAGGCCGCGAGGGCCTCTGCATCCGGACAGTCGACGATTTGATTTTTCTTTGTTAAGAACCGTGTCCGTAATTGCTCGCCAATTCGTGCAGCTCTTGGATTATGTGGCTTAGGTCATCGGCGTCTGGTGGTCGCACATATGTGCCCTGGAAGTTGTCGAGGAATGCGGCTTCCAGGTCCTCCCAACACCCAATTGACTCTGCGGGCAGGCTGTTAAGCCAATGCCGAGCTGGTCCTTTAAGCTTGAGCGGGAGATATTTGATGGCGTGGAGATGCGTCCGCGGGCCATATGGATGTGAAGGAGATAATCTTCGATCCAAACCGCGGGGTCTGTCGTGCCATCGTAGGATTCAATGTTTACGGGTTTAAACCCTTCAGGGATTTGATGATCCATTACTTCGTCAGTGAAGCATAGCGGGTGTGCGGCGCCTCTGTATTGAGAAATATCACGACATAGCTCAAGGGAGCGTTGTCTGCTGTGTTCGGCCCGGCCGGAGTTGTTGTATCCGGCTCGACGGTATTCTTCGTGGATCGTGGGGCGCCCACGTGATCCATAGATAGATCTGGATTGTCTTGCCTTATCCTCCAATATATCCCGCAAGTCCGGCGCGTTCCCTCGTGGCTTCGTACTTTTCGAGCGATGCCGGGGTACGGTCTTGATGGAAGGCCTGCTCTGTCGCGACCATGGGGTGGTCGGTCGGCCGTATTGTGCGCTGGTGATGAAGGTATGTATGCTTCCTCTTCTAATCGGGGGAGCAACTTGCGTTTTGGGTAGCTCTTGGAGGGGCATTCGAGTTCATACTCTTCGGCCGAGGACCTCGGTCCATCTGTCGGCCAGCAGGTCTTGATCAGCTTGAAGCTGTTGCTGCTTTTTCTTTAGGCTATTTGCCGTGGCAATAAGCCTGCGTTTAAAACGCTCTTGTTCTACGGGATCCTCAGGCACGACGAATTCGTCGTCGTTGAGGCTTGCCTCATCTCCGGAGGGAGGTATGTAATTATCATCCTCGACCTCTTCGCCCCGCCGCTCTCGTGAGGGCTTGCTTCGCATCCTCCCCGTCTTTGAATCTTGCCGGAGGGGTTGTCTTGACACTTTCGGGGTGTTATTATCTCCGGTGCCGGAATCTCCATTCTTGCTGTGGCGGGATTTAGAGCGGCGCCGCTGACGCCGGCGCTTGGGCTGTTTCTTTGATGAATCTGCCTCCGCTGCTTTTTCGGCGTCCCCATCTTTTGCGGTGTCCACCATGTATATATCGTATGACGAGGTGGTCTTCCAGTGCCCTGTAGGCGCTGGTTCTTGATCGTCTCCGGCATCATCGTCCATACCGTCAATGTGAAGGAAATATGCCCTAGAGGCAATAATAAAGTTATTATTTATTTCCTTATATCATGATAAATGTTTATTATTCATGCTAGAATTGTATTAACTGGAAACATAATACATGTGTGAATACATAGACAAACATAGTGTCACTAGTATGCCTCTACTTGACTAGCTCGTTTATCAAAGATGGTTATGTTTCCTAGCCATGGACAAAAGAGTTGTCATTTGATTAACGGGATCACATCATTAGGATAATGATGTGATTGACATGACCCATTCCGTTAGCTTAGCACTTGATCGTTTAGTATGTTGCTATTGCTTTCTTCATGACTTATACATGTTCCTGTAACTATGAGATTATGCAACTCCCGTTTACCGGAGGAACACTTTGGGTGCTACCAAACGTCACAACGTAACTGGGTGATTATAAAGGAGTACTACAGGTGTCTCCAAAGGTACATGTTGGGTTGGCATATTTCAAGATTAGGTTTTGTCACTCCGATTGTCGGAGAGGTATCTCTGGGCCCTCTCGGTAATGCACATCACTATAAGCCTTGCAAGCAATGTAGCTAATGAGTTAGTTACGGGATGATGCATTACATAACGAGTAAAGAGACTTGCCAAGAACGAGATTGAACTAGGTATTGGATACCGACGATCGAATCCTGCAAGTAACATACCGATGACAAAGGAACAACGTATGTTGTTATGCGGTTTGACCGATAAAGATCTTCGAGAATATGTAGGAACCAATATGGGCATCCAGGTCCCGCTATTGGTTATTGACCGAGAATGGTTTTAGGTCATGTCTACATAGTTCTCGAACCCGTAGGGTCCGCACGCTTAACGCTTCGATGATGCTTGTATTATGAGTTTATGAGTTATGATGTACCGAAGGAGTTCGAGTCCGGATGAGATCGGGGACATGACGAGAGTCTCGAAATGGTCGAGACGTAAAGATCGATATATTGGACGACTATATTCGAGTTCGAAAGGGTTCCGAGTGATTCGGTATTTTTCGAGTACCGGGAGAGTTACGGAATTCGCCGGGAGTATATGGGCCTTATTGGGCCATACGGGAATAGAGGAGAGAGGCCAAAAGGAAGGAGGCCTGCGCCCCCCCTCTGGTCCGAATTGGACAAGGGGCGCAGCCCCCCTTTCCTTCCTCCTCTCCCCCTCTTTCCCCTTCTCCTACTCCAACAAGGGAAGTCGAATCCTACTAGGACTAGGGAGTCCTAGTAGGACTCCACACTTGGCGCGCCTCCTCCTAGGGCCGGCCTCCTCCCCCCTTGCTCCTTTATATACGGGGGCCGGGGGCACCCCATGGACACACAAGTTGATCTACGGATCGTTCCTTAGCCGTGTGCGGTGCCCCCTTCCACCATATTCCACCTCGGTCATATCGTCGCTGCTTAAGCGAAGCCTGCGCGATAGAACATCAAGATCGTCACCACGCCATCATGTCGACGGAACTCTCCTCGACACTCGGCTGGATCGGAGTTCGAGGGCGCCATCGAGCTGAACGTGTCTGAACTCGGAGGCTCCGTGACGTTCGGTGCTTGGATCGGTCGGATCGTGAAGACGTCGACTACATCAACTGCGTTGTGCTAACGCTTCGCTTACGGTCTCACGAGGGTACGTGGACGAACACTCTCCCTCTCGTTGCTATATTATCACCATGATCTTGCGTGTGCGTAGGAAATTTTTGAAATTACTCGTGCCCCAACAAAGGGCATCCGAGCCTAGGTTTTATGCGTTGATGTTATATGCACGAGTAGAACACAAGTGAGTTGTAGACGATATAAGTCATCTTGCCTACCAAAGATGTCATACTTTGGTTCAGCGGTATTGTGAGATGAAGCGGCCGGACCGACATTACGCCAGACGCTTACGCGAGATTGGTTTCACTTCTACGAGCACTCGTGCTTAAAGGTGATCAAGGGTGTCTGTCTCTCTCACTTTAGTTGAACCGAGTGTGGTTACGCCCGGTCCTTGTGAAGGTTAAAATGGAGTCTATTTGACAAACTATCATTGTGGTTTTGATGCGTAGGTAAGAACGATTCTTGCTAAAGCCCGTAGCAGCCACGTAAAATTTGCAACAACAAAGTAGAGGATGTCTAACTTGTTTTTGCAGGGCATGTTGTGATGTGATATGGTCAAGACGTGATGCTATATTTTATTGTATGAGATGATCATGTTTTGTAACCGGTTATCGGCAATCGGCGGGAGCCATATGGTTGTCGCTTTATTGTATGAAATGCAACGCATACAGTAATTGCTTTACTTTATCACTAAGCGGTAGCGATAGTCGTAGAAGCAATAGATGGCGTAACGACAATGATGCTACGATGGAGATCAAGGTGTCGCGCCGGTGACGATGGTGATCATGACGGTGCTTCAAAGATGGAGATCACAAGCACAAGATGATGATGGCCATATCATATCACTTATATTGATTGCATGTGATGTTTATCCTTTATGCATCTTATCTTGCTTTGATTGACGGTAGCATTTTAAGATGATCTCTCACTAATTATCAAGAAGTGTTCTTCCTGAGTATGCACCGTTGCGAAAGTTCTTCATGCTGAGACACCACGTGATGATCGGGTGTGATAGGCTCTACGTTCAAATACAATGGGTGCAAAACAGTTGCACACGCGGAATACTCAGGTTATACTTGACGAGCCTAGCATATACAGATATGGCCTCGGAACACGGAGACCGAAAGGTCGAGCGTGAATCATATAGTAGATATGATCAACATAGCGATGTTCACCATTGAAACTACTCCATCTCACGTGATGATCGAACATGGTTTAGTTGATTTGGATCACGTGGTCACTTAGATGACTAGAGAGATGTCTGTCAAGTGGGAGTTCTTAAGTAATATGATTAATTAAACTTAAATTTATCATGAACTTAGTCCTAGTAGTAGTTTGCAAATTATGTTGTAGATCAATAGCTCGCGTTGCTCATATGTTTATTTTGATATGTTCCTAGAGAAAATTGTGTTGAAAGATGTTAGTAGCAATGATGCGGATTGGATCCGTGATCTGAGGTTTATCCTCATTGCTTTGCACGTAAGAATTATGTCCTTAATGCACCGCTAGGTGATGGACCTATTGCAGGAGCGGATGCGACGTTATGAACGTTTGGCTAGCTCAATATGATGACTACTTGATAGTTTAGTGCACCATGCTTAACGGCTTAGAATCGGGACTTCAAAGACGTTTTGAACGTCATGGACCATATGAGATGTTCCAGGAGTTGAAGTTAATATTTCAAGCAAATACCCGAGTTGAGAGATATGAAGTCTTCAACAAGTTCTACAGCTAAAAGATGGAGGAGAATCGCTCAACTAGTGAGCAAGTGCTTAGATTGTCTGAGTACTTCAATCGCTTGAATCAAAAGTGGGAGTTAATCTTCCAGATAAGATAGTGATTGACAGAATTCTCTAGTCACCATCACTAAGTTACTAGAACTTCGTGATGAACTATAATATGCAAGGGATGACGAAAGTTATTCCTGAGCTCTTCGCGATGTTGAGATCGGCGAAGGTAGAAATCAAGAAAAGAGCATCAAGTGTTGATGGTTAACAAGATCACTAGTTTCAAGAGAAAGGCAAAGGAAAAAAAGGGGAACTTCAAGAAGAACGACAAGCAAGTTGCTGCTCAAGTGAAGAAACCCAAGTCTGGTCCTAATCCTGAGACTAAGTGCTTCTACTGCAAAGGAAATGGTCACTGGAAGCGGAAATGCCCTGAATATTTGGTGGATAAGAAGGATGGCAAAGTGAACAAGGGTATATTTGATATACAGGTGTTTGATGTGTGCCTTACTAGTGTTTATAGTAGCCCCTGAGTATTTGATACTTGTTTGATTGCTAAGATTAGTAACTCGAAACAGGAGTTACATAATAAACAGAGACTAGTTGAGGGGAAGTGACGATGAGTGACTGAAATAGTTCCAAGATTGATATGATCGTCATCACACACTCCCTATATATTTTCGAGATTGGTGTTAAACCTAAATAAATGTTATTTAGCGTTTGTGTTGAGCATGAATATGATTTGATCATGTTTATTGCGATACGGTTATTCATTTGAAGTTAAAGAATAATTGTTATTCTGTTTACATGAATAAGACCTTCGATGGTTATACAGCCAATGAAAATAGTTTGTTGGATCTCGATCGTAGTGATACACATATTCATAATATTGATGCCAAAAGATGCAAAGTTAATAATGATAGTGCAACTTATTTGTGGCACTGCCGTTTGGGTCATATCGGTGTGAAGCGCATGAAGAAACTCCATAAAGATGGATTTTCGGAATCACTTGGTTATGAATTATTTGATGCTTGCGAACCGTGCCTTTTGGGCAAGATGACTAAAACTCCGTTCTCCTAACAATGGAACGAAGCTCTCGACTTGTTGGAAATAACACATCGATGTATGCGCACCAATGAGTATGAAGGCTCGTGGCAAGTATCGTTATTTTCGACCTTCACAAGATGATTTGAGCGATATGGGTATATCTACTTGATGAAATAGAAGTCTGAAATAGTTGAAAGGTTCAAAGAATTTCAGAGTGAAGTGGAAAAATCATCGTAACAAGAAAATAAAGTTTCTGCAATCTGATCGCGGAGACGAATATTTGAGTTACGAGTTTGGTCTTCAATTAAAACAACGTGGAATAGTTTCACAGCTCACGCCACCTGGAACACCACAACGTTATGGTGTGTCCGAACGTCATAACCGCACTTTAATGGATATGGTGTGATCTATGATGTCTCTTACTGATTTACCACTATTGTTTTGGGCTTATGCATTAGAGACAACTACATTCACGTTAAAAGGGCACCATCTAAATCCGTTGAGACGACACCGTGGTTTAGCAGTAAACCTAAGTTGTCGTTTCTTAAAGTTTGGGGCTGCGATGCTTACCCAAATCGGAGAAGTGCGTCTTCATAGAATACCCAAAGGAAATTGTTGGGTACACCTTCTATCACAGATCCGAAGGCAAGTTATTCGTTGCTAAGACTGGATCTTTTCTAGAGAAGGAGTTTCTCTCGAAACAAGTGAGTGGGAGGAAAGTAGAACTTGATGAGGTAACTGTACCTTCTCCCGAATTGGAAAATAGTTCATCACTGAAATCAGTTCCAGTGATTCCTACACCAATTAGTGAGGAAGCTAATGATGATCATGAAACTTCTGATCAAGTTACTACAGAACCTCGTAGGTCTTCCAGAGTACAGTCCGCACCAGAGTGGTACGGTAATCCTGTTTTGAAAGTCATGTTACTAGACCAAGATAAACCTACAAACTATGAGGAAGCGATGATGAGCCCAGATTCCGCAAAATGGCTGGAGGCCATGAAATCTGAGATAGGATCCATGTATGAGAACAAAGTGTGGACTTTGGTGGAGTTGCCCGATGATCGGCAAGCCATATTGTATAAATGGATCTTCAAGAGGAAGACGGACGTTGATAGTAGTGTTACTATCTACAAAGCTCGACTTGTCGCAAAAGGGTTTTTGACAAGTTCAAGGTGTTGACTACAATGAGATTTTCTCAACTGTAGCGATGTTTAAGTCTGTCCGAATCATGTTAGCAATTGCCATAATTTATGAAATCTGGCAAATGGATGTCAAAACTGCATTCCTTAATGGTTTTCTTAAAAGAAGAGTTGTATATGATGCAATCAGAAAGGTTTTGTCAATCCTAAAGATGCGAACAAAGTGTGCAAGCTCCAGCAATCCATCAATGGACTGGTGAAAGCATCTCGGAGTTGGAATATACGCTTTGATGAGTTGATCAAAGCATATGGTTTTATACAGACTTTCGGAAAGGCCTGTATTTACAAGAAAGTGAGTGGGAGCACTACAGCATTTCGATAAGTATATGTGAATGACATATTGTTGATCGGAAATAATGTAGAATTATTCTGCAAAGCATAAAGGAGTGTTTTAAAAGGAGTACTTTAATAGAAAGACCTCAGTAAAAGCTACTTACATATTGAGCATCAAGATCTATTGAGATAGATCAAGACGCTTGATAAGATTTTCAATGAGTACATACCTTGGCAAGATTTTGAAATAGTTCAAAATGGAACAGTCAAAGAAAGAGTTCTTGCTGTGTTGCAAAGGTGTGAAATTGAGTAAGACTCAAATCCCGACCACGGCGAGAAAATAGAAAAGAGAATGAAAGTCATTCCCTATGCCTCTCGCATAGGTTCTATAAAGTATGCCATGTCAGTGAACTGCACCTATTGTATACCTTGCTCGAGTTTGACAAAGGAATACAATTTTGATCTAAGAGTAGATCACTGGACAGCGGTCAAGAATATCCTTAGTGAAGACTAAGGACATGTTTCTCGATTATGGAGGTGATAAAAGAGTTCGTCGTAAAAAGTTACAATGATGCAAGCTTTTTACACCAATCCAGATGACTCTAAATCTCAATCTGGATACATATTGAAAGTGAGAGCAAGAGTAGCTCCGTGCAGAGCATTGTGGACATAGAATATTTGCAAAATACATACGGCTCTGAATATGACAGACCCGTTGACTAAACTTCTCTCACAAGCAAAACATGATCATACCTTAGTACTCTTTGGGTGTTAATCACATAGCGATGTGAAAAAACCCTTTGGGTGTTGATCACATGATGATGTGAACTATGGGTATTAATCACATATAGATGTGAATATTGGTGTTAAATCACATGGCGATGTGAACTAAATTATTGACTCTAGTGCAAGTGGGAGACTGAAGGAAATATGCCCTAGAGGCAATAATAAAGTTATTATTTATTTCCTTATATCATGATAAATGTTTATTATTCATGCTAGAATTGTATTAACCGGAAACATAATACATGTGTGAATACATAGACAAACATAGTGTCACTAGTATGCCTCTACTTGACTAGCTCGTTTATCAAAGATGGTTATGTTTCCTAGCCATGGAAAAAAGAGTTGTCATTTGATTAACGGGATCACATCATTAGGATAATGATGTGATTGACATGACCCATTCCATTAGCTTAGCACTTGATCGTTTAGTATGTTGCTATTGCTTTCTTCATGACTTATACATGTTCTTGTAACTATGAGATTATGCAACTCCGCTTTACGGAGGAACACTTTGGTGCTACCAAACGTCACAACGAATCGGGTGATTATAAAGGAGTACTACAGGTGTCTCCAAAGGTACATGTTGGGTTGGCATATTTCAAGATTAGGTTTTGTCACTCCGATTGTCGGAGAGGTATCTCTGGGCCCTCTCGGTAATGCACATCACTATAAGCCTTGCAAGCAATGTAGCTAATGAGTTAGTTACGGGATGATGCATTACATAACGAGTAAAGAGACTTGCCGGTAACGAGATTGAACTAGGTATTGGATACCGACGATCGAATCCCGGGCAAGTAACATACCGATGACAAAGGGAACAACGTATGTTGTTATGCGGTTTGACCGATAAAGATCTTCGTAGAATATGTAGGAACCAATATGGGCATCCAGGTCCTGCTATTGTTTATTGACCGAGAATGGTTTTAGGTCATGTCTACATAGTTCTCGAACCCGTAGGGTCCGCACGCTTAACGTTTCGATGACAGTTGTATTATGAGTTTATGAGTTTTGATGTACCGAAGGAGCTCGGAGTCCCGGATGAGATCGGGGACATGACGAGGAGTCTCGAAATGGTCGAGACGTAAAGATCGATATATTGGACGACTATATTCGGAGTTCGGAAAGGTTCCGAGCGATTCAGGTATTTTTCGGAGTACCGGAGAGTTACGGGAATTCGCCGGGGAGTATATGGGCCTTATTGGGCCATACGGGAATAGAGGAGAGAGGCCAAAAGGAAGGAGGCCTGCGCCCCCCCTCTGGTCCGAATTGGACAAGGGCGCAGCCCCCCTTTCCTTCCTCCTCTCCCCCTCTTTCCCCTTCTCCTACTCCAACAAGGGAAGTGGAATCCTACTAGGACTAGGGAGTCCTAGTAGGACTCCACACTTGGCGCGCCTCCTCCTAGGGCCGGCCTCCTCCCCCCTTGCTCCTTTATATACGGGGGCAGGGGGCACCCCATGGACACACAAGTTGATCTACGGATCGTTCCTTAGCCGTGTGCGGTGCCCCCTTCCACCATATTCCACCTCGGTCATATTGTCGCAAGCTTAGGCGAAGCCTGCGCCGTAGAACATCAAGATCGCCACCACGCCGTCAGGTCGACGGAACTCTCCTCGACACTCTACCGGATCGGAGTTCGAGGGACATCATCGAGCTGAACGTGTGCTGAACTCGGAGGCTCCGTACGTTCAGTGCTTGGATCGGTCGGATCGTGAAGACGTACGACTACATCAACCGCGTTGTGCTAACGCTTCCGCTTACGGTCTACGAGGGTACGTGGACGAACACTCTCCCCTCTCGTTGCTATATTATCACCATGATCTTGCGTGTGCGTAGGAAATTTTTTGAAATTACTACGTTCCCCAACACAATGTCCTCGGAGTTGAAGTCTAGCATGTCGGTTAGATCGTCGACAGTGGCTACAAAGTGGGTGGTGGGTGGGTTTTGAATTTCTTCGTCGTCCGCATCCCAACCATCTCGGCCATAGTCCGGCCAGGGCTCTCCGGATAGCGAGAGATGCTTTAGCGAATTTAGGATGTCGCCAAAGGGTGAGTCTTTGAAAGATGTCCGCAGCGGTGAACTCCATGATCGGCGCCAATCGGATTCGATTGGCGGGGCGCAGGAGGTTCGAGTCCGGCACCTCGAGTCACGAGCTTTATAGGGACAAGGTCGTGTTCGGCTCCATCGCCGCGGATGTTGCAGCTCCGAGGCGGTGTCCACCACTCGCCCTCGATCTGCGTGGATCGGCTCCGAACTATGGGTCGGAGCGGATTCATGTGCGGCTCGGCGCCGACCGGCGGCAGAGCTAGATCGTGCCCATCGCGATAGTGCGGCACGCCGGCCGCGGATCGGATCCATCGAAGATCAAGTCTCCGCGGATGTCCGCCGTGAAGTTTAGGCTTCCAATCGACTGACGGCCGGGCGTAGCTTTCGATCTGCTCCAGATGGCCAAGTGAATTAGCCCGCAGTGCTAAGCCGCCGAATACGAAGATCTGTCCGGGGAGAAAAGTCTAACCCTGGACGGCGTTGTTATTGATTGAAGAAGCCATCGAACCTATCGGTGACGACACAGAGGAACTCTCAATGAAAGCACCAATGTCGGTGTCAAAATCGGCGGATCTCGGGTAGGGGGTCCCGAACTGTGTGTCTAGGCGGATGGTAACAGGAGACGAGGGACACGATGTTTTACCCAGGTTCGGGCCCTCTTGATGGAGGTAAAACCCTACGTCCTGCTTGATTAATATTGATGATGTGTATTACAAGAGTGGATCTACCATGAGATCAAGGAGGCTAAACCCTATAAGCTAGCCTATGGTATGATTGTTGTAATGGATGTTGTGTCCTACGGACTAAACCCTCCGGTTTATATAGATACCGGAGAGGGCTAGGGTTACACAGAGTCGGTTACAATGGTAGGAGATCTACATATCCGTATCGCCAAGTTTGCCTTCCACGCCAAGGAAAGTCCCATCCGGACACGGGACAGAGTCTTCAATCTTGTATCTTCGTAGTCTTGGAGTCCGGCGGACGATGATAGTCCAGCTGTCCGGACACCCCCTAGTCCAGGACTCCCTCAGTCATGTTGGTTGTGAGTCTCAGATCGGATTAGGAACGATAGATTGCAAGATCAACCAAACACCACTTTGGTTGTTGAGGCATATTGCTATGCACTAGTCGAAGCGGCATCTCTAATTCCGGGCAATAACCAGCGACTTGCTAAATCTTGGGTCTTAGCAGCTGCTGTCGGTGGGGGTGATACAGGGACCGGCACCCGATGAGGAGGCCACCCACTCGAAGCCGTATAGTATTACAGTACCTAGGTTCACTAAAGGTTTCGTGGACACTACAGAGGTTGTGAATGGCAGGGGAGAGGTTGGGAAAGAATGTGAGGATGCACTTGAGGACGACATGGTGGTTTTGGAAGCAACTAGCCCTGGGACTACCAGTAACCTGACGGGGCCGAGTGTGGCACCCCGTCAGCATCAATGATATAGGCCTAAGCTAGAACTGCCGAGGAATCAGGGCGCCTTGATAGTTCGTGATTTCATCGCCCTCATCCAGAGTCATTGTCCGCGGTTTGTGTTTTTGTGTGAAACAAGGCAGAAGTCTGAAAAGGTTCGTCGTTTGTGTTCTCGCATAGGCCTCTAAGGCTTTTGTGGAGTCGATAGCAATGGTATAAGTGGTTGCTTAGCTTTATTTTGGAATGACCAGTTGTCAGTTGAGATCAAAGATATGAATGAAAGAATTGTTGATGCGTACATCCGTGCCTCTCTGTCTTATCTTCATTAGCATCTTACGTGTGTGTCAGTGTGTGTGTGTGTGTGTGTGTGTGTGTGTGTGTGTGTATAAAGAACCTCGCAGAGCTCGCTGGAGGAGGGTGTTAGAGAGAGGAGAGGGTCAATCGTGCCGAGGAAGAAGAATCGCAAAAGAGAGGAGAGATTGACATGATAAGGAGCAATCTCATGGGAGGGGATAAGGATGAGTGCGGAAGCGGTGATGCACGCATGGGTCCACATGACACGTGTGACGTGAACGACGCGACGGTTGACACGAGAGAGAGATCTGTCGGTCAAAACAAAGGCCTTTTCATTATCCAGTCTACATTGAGCTAAAGCCACATATAGACAACTTTTATTTTAGACACAAGTGAGTAATCACTATTTTGCACATGCCCCTAGCCCCCTATCCATAGTGTCGAAATTAACCAGCAGAGTATACTAAAGCTAGTCCCTCGCGAGGTCAAAAGGAAAAAAACCCCACCTTTCACCTCGTATGCCGGCGGCCATGGCCGGAGGCGCATCTGGCGTTGACGGCGGCGGTCGATCCCTCGACTGCCGCAGCTTCTGGAAGGCCGGCGCCAGCGAGGGCCCCTCCGCCCCCATCCGCGAGTTCCACGGTTCGTCTCCTCGATCCCCAGCCCCCCTGGCCTCCGCGAAATCCTGACGCGAGTTTCTTCTGCCTGGCCTCAGATGCGCTGGAGACAGGGGACTTCGACCGCGCCCGCGTGCACCCCAAGTTCCTCCACACCAACGCCACCTCCCACAAGTGGGCGTTCGGAGGTTGGCCCCCTTCCCCTTCCCCCTTGCCCCCATCCATTCTCTGATTTGTTCTGCTGTGATGGAGGTGAAATCGCTTCATAGACTTCAGTTCGTCAGAACCAAGGGTACCGGGTAGCTAGAAGATGAACTGCTTGCTGCTTTTGTTACCATATCTGGCCGGAGGGGAGATAAGATGAATTGCTTGCTGGTTTATCTGAGGTTCTTGGTTGCACTGATACTGAAAAACACATGCTATCCGTTCTCCCAGATGTTTCCCTTTGGGGAAGATTATAGTTTGACCACTGAGTAGAAATCAAATGCTTGCTGTTGGAATGTTTGCTGGATTAGATAGTAGAAAAACTAGACGGTGTGGTACTTCTCTTTATGTTTGGTGTTCAAGATACTTTTGCCACCATGTAAAAAGTCTTATCTAATAACTTCTCTCTTGTTGTGCAGCTATATCTGAACTTCTTGACAATGCGGTAGATGAGGTTTGTAATATGAATTAGATTTATTTAGCTTCAACATTGTTTATGCCATAAAATTGTCTGATCTTGCTGATACAATGTTGCAAATAGATCTGATCAGATATATGGTTGTCCTGTCCCAGATCTGCAATGGTGCCACATTCATAAAAGTGGATAAAAGCACCAACACGAAAGACAACAGTCCAATGCTAGTTTTTCAAGGTATCCAGATTCAATACAAAACAGGAGAATGAACACAACTTGGAATTAGTTGGGGGTTGATCCTTAACGTTTCCTATGTAAATTCCTGCTCATTGGGGCTACTCTAACAGACGATGGAGGAGGAATGGATCCCGAAGGGGTGCGCCAATGCATGAGTCTAGGATTTTCAACCAAGAAGTCAAAGACAACCATTGGCCAGTGTATGTATCATTCCTTCTGTATTGAAAGATTTAAATACTTTAACTAATTTATCCCCGCTTTCAAATAAACGCATACTTCCGAAGCCTCCACATTTTACTTTGTGGAGAGAGGCTCTTACTCCCTCCAGCTTCCGAGAAGACTATGTTTTTGACACAGATGCTGTCGAACTTTAGAACTTTTGACTGCTAACTTAGTTAATTCAAACCATTTACTTGAAAGTCATATATATAGATTTGTCTCAAGAAGTACTTTCATCATATCCTAATTTTTCTGGATTGTTTCTATGCATAGATATTGCAACAGGAATAGAAACTAGTCTTCAAAGTTGCATTTTTTAAGGCCGTCTCAATATGCAAAATTCATGCTAACTGGAGGCAGTAATGAGGAAATGGAAACAATAATCACATGAGATGATAATGATCTGTTATACTTCTGCATACCATTGGTGTAACTCAATGGGTAAACTGAATGGGAAGTAGAAGTGATGAAATGATCTTTTAATACTTTTAGCATGCTATCTTAGTTTAATTATTTCATTCAATATAAGCATGTGTTGCTTATGATTTTGTGTTATACTGTTGTACATCCTGTCTGATGGTACTATGTGCTATGCTTGAATCAATTACTCACTAAACCATTTTAAATGCACCTTTTTTGTGTTAGCTTATATTGATGGACTGTGGTTGTGGTGTAAGGAATGCCAAAACATTGTTTATTCAAGTTTAACTGCCACTCGAAACATCTTAATGTCGATTTATCCCTATCAAAAGAATCCTCAATGCCTCTTGGCAACTAGTAGATTTTGGAAACCTTAAAATATTAAAATACTAAGCTAAGCTGAGCTACAACTCTAACCTTTTGCTACCCTGCAGACGGAAATGGCTTTAAGACAAGCACAATGAGACTCGGTGCTGACGCAATTGTTTTTACTCGTGCAATACGTGAAAGGTAAGTAGTATCATTCCAGTTATTATTGATCTTTTTGGAAGAGCTCATGATTTTTTGTTCAGTCTTTTGTATTTGGTAATGATTGTCACACAATTGTTTTGTCCTGCAGTAAAGTTACCTTGAGTATTGGTTTGCTCTCTTACACTTTCCTGAGGAGAACAATGAAGGATGACATAATTGTCCCCATGGTATGTCAAGTTGGTCCAGCAGTATATGATATATCTTTGATGCAGCCTTGCCTGTCTATAGCTGACATTTCCCTTCACTGTTACAGCTCGATTTTGAAGTCCAAGATGGCCAAATAGCACCTTTGGTTTATGGTTCACAGGGTGATTGGGATAGTAGCCTAAAGATAATAGTTGACTGGTCCCCTTTTTCTTCGAAGGAAGAACTGCTACAGCAGGTGACGTTCATGCCAAACATTATTTATTCATTCTCCAGTCATAATTTGGAACTAAGCAGTGAATGTTTGCAATGAGTGGACTACACTAGGGTAGTAGCTCTTATTTTTTAGAAGGATGGAATAGCCGAAAATAGTTGATGTTTCGTGGATGAGTGAGCCAACCATTATAGGGTCAAAGGCTCGGGATAACTCAACTTGGTTCCTCTACTTAAGCTGACATGTAAAATTGGTCTAATACTCTAATATTTTTTAATCAGCCATGCCAGTGTACATAAAAATTTAGCCTACATATTTTAGGCCTCTATTTTCAGTATCTTTGCCTCTGTTAGTTAATGAAGCATGCTTCAGACCTTGGTATGTTATTGCTGTGTAAAGAGAGCACTAAAATTATGTTGGAAAAATAGCATTCTAAAAGATTTTAGATATCAAGCAGTTAAGTACATATATTGTGTTTTAGAAGCTCCAAAGAAAAAAGATAAAAGAATCTAGGATCTATTTTGGGTTGAAAATGGATTGGATTTGAATAGGGTCCTGGCCTCCTGGGTCTGTGTTGGATGTTACTATAGCTATGAAGAGCTATTGGCGTTCAGCAGCAGGGTGCATAAGCTGAAGGCCCAACAAATCAGATTCTAAATAATGGAATCTAAGTTCCACATCTTTGTGTCTCTTCTCTCCCTAATCCCCCAATTTTTGTTCTCACTGTTACCGTTGTATCTGCCGAATTGAACACCCCTGATTGTAAGTACTGATAATCAGACTCAGGTCTGGCTGTCACAGTTAGCTAGTTGGTTAATATCTTAGCTATGGTTTGTTACCTCTCTGTCTCATCTAGAGCATTATATTTCTAGTTCTAGCTTGCCATACTGGAGCTAAACCCAACACTTTGTGCCAATCAATGGACCAGCACACTTGGAGTTGTTGCTGTAGCAACATATGCTGCTTATTATTTATTGAATACTTAGAATGAACCTTATTGGATAGAGTTTACCCCTCGCATTATACCTATGCCATGTATGACTATCAATTGTCAGGTGTTTAACTTCAATAAAGGTATTTTCCTTCTTTCTTTCGGAATGGGGGAACATGCTATCTCTATCAGGTCTTGGTTTGATCAGTTTGGTGAGCCCCCTGCTCCTAGTGCGTAGGCTGCGCTCTCTCTTGGTGCCGTTTAGTACCCCCCCTCCTTTTGTAATTTTTCCCTTTCTGTTGTATATATTTTCCTCTCAATTAATAGAATTCACTGTCGGGGTCTTCCCTGCAGTTTTCAGTTCAGTGTAACATACTTTGGTGTTATTTTTCTTGTAAGTTCTTTCTTGTCTTACTGTTTTGTAAAGCAGAGTATCTAGATTTATTTTTCTGTGGCATGTATCCAAGTGTGAGTGCTTCACTTAGTCATGGTTCTTTTTATCTTTTATGTCAAGTTGATTTATTATTACAGTTTTCTTAAGCTAACACATAACCATCTGTAAAGTGATTAGCTTCTTCCTGACAAGTGACTGATTTTCTGCATAGTGTATACATATGTATTGATAATTTTTTTTATGTGGATTCAGTTCGAGGATATGGATAGTCATGGAACTAAGGTGGTGATATACAATTTATGGATGAATGATGATGGCCTTTTAGAACTTGACTTTGACGATGATGATGAGGTTAGTTGCTCATACAATTCTCTTTGGATACATAATTTTTTCCTCAAAAATTCAGGAGAGTGTCGCATTTCGTTTTCATCAAAGGGGAATAGAGAGGAGTCACCCCCACCAACCCGCCCATTTGCGACTGTAGGATCACCGAAACATTTGGACCGACGCCTTAAGCATTACAGATCAGAGTTCCAACATCTCCCGACCCCAGCCTATCATACCCAGATATGGAAATCCAAGTGCACCCCCAAGATTAAGGGCTTTGTCTGCCTCCTTAAGCACAGGCTCAATACCAAAGACATGCTAGAACGACACTACATTCTTTCTGGGTTTTTTAACTGTGCGCTCTGCAATTCTGATGCTCATGAGGATAGGGAGCACCTCTTCGGGTTATGTAATTTCAGTCTAGACTGCTGCGCCAAGATTGGCATTCATTTCCACCCTCCTATGGAGCCTATGGAAAGCCTTGTAGACCAGGTCAAGAATACAATCAGGAAGCCTTTTCACTTTTGAAGTCTTCTCAGTCTCTGCCTGGAGTATTTACTATTTAGAAGCAAAAGAACGCAGGATCTTTGACAATATTTTCCCTAGCAGGGCATCTTGGTTTTTCACCTAGATGATCCTTAGGCACTGCCCACTTCTACATGTTTTTCTCTAATTATTTACTGTCATGGCCTCCCCCACAGTTAGAGTTCAAAAAGAAAAGAAAAAACTGAACGTGAATATATGTTTTTATTTTTTATTTGCAAAACATGGTTATTTTCCCCACATTGGCAGATTGCTTTACGAAGTTGTTTTCTTGTTGCATAACTTTCAGGACATATTGCTTCGGGATCAAGGTCAAAACAGTGGGGCGTCAACAAGGATCCAAAAAGAAATTATTCAGCAACATATATCTCACAGACTCAGATTTTCGTTGCGAGTAAGTTTTATTTCTTTATTGTTCACTTCCCCATGTGCCTTACCATATTGTACTGAAATTCTTGGTTGTCAATATGCAGGCATATGCCTCCATCCTTTACCTCAAGAAGTTTGAGAACTTTCAAATTATACTAAGAGGAAAGCCTGTTGAACAGATAAACATTGCCAATGAGCTGAAGTTTAAGAAAGTAGTTACTTACAAACCTCAAGTTGCCCATGATTCTCAAGTGGTAAGTGCATTTGTGCATCTGCTATTCCTTTTCAGGATATTCTTGTTGTGAACTATCGAGGTACCATCTTGCAGAAGATGAGGTTTTTGCTAGTCTTAATGCAACCAATTAGATAACTACCCCGCGGAAGATGGCCAGAAGGCATTGCTTGAAGAGGTTTAGAGTATAGAAACAGGTGGTAAAGATAGATTGGGATGAGAGAACTAGGTGGGTTGAGAAGTAGCACATACTGATGAAAGCAACTTATAAGAAACAAGAAAAATGGAAGGAACGGGTACCCACTCCTCTGGCCACCGACGAGGTCACCGGACGGGAGAGAGGAGGACCAAGGCTGTGGAGTTGAGCTTGGGTGGCGTTTATGGTTGGGAGCAATTTGGCGGAGGGTCTCATTTCATTAGTTAAGAGAGAGTTATCTCTGTCTCAATGCCTTGGTTGGCTATTCTCAAACATGTTGTTTTAGTATCTTATTGTGAAATGGTTCCTTCAGTTTTTGTTTGCAAACAGTATTTTGTTTTTGTTACAACGGCATTTCAATTGGAACCACAGGTTTCAGTGAAGGTAGATATTGGCTTTGCAAAAGAGGCTCCTGTTTTAGGCATTTTCGGGATTAATGTCTACCATAAAAATCGACTAATCATGGTAAGCGCTTCTTCAGTTCCGAGTTATTCAGTCATTTTCCTTTGTTATTGGTATATTGTTTTATTATGTGTCATGTTTGTTAGATCACATTCTCCGCATTTACAAAGTATTTTGCAGTTTTGCCCCATATGCAATATGGTGATAAGGCAACACAGAAATTTCATAGATTGAGTATATGTATGGATATGGACATGGAGGATACATCATATATATAACAGTAAAAGATGAGAAGATGGAGTGCTTGTAGCTGCTATTTTTGAAATCTATATGGATATGACCAAATGGAAGATATGTAGTGTTCTTATTTTTTTATGGCCATCAGGTCACGACAGTAATAGTCTGCGGTACATATTTTTAGGGTGACTCTGGTAGCCATGGTCTAGACGACTGTAGTCATTGTAATCCGCAACTGGTTTTCTAGCCCATCTTCGGGACTAATTGGACGCATCCTAGTGTTAGACCCTACTACCAGTGCTTCTTTTCTTCAACCTTTCTCTTGAAATGTTGATGATCTCCATTATTATATGTATACCTGTTATATAAGGAATATCAAGCTGCCAGTAGAAGTTATCAATATTTTGAATGTTTCCGCTGAAAAAAAAACTTCATGGATGCTATAATTTCATGATTTATGTTCATTCATGAATATGAGGAGAGGCCCAAGTGCATGTTATCATGTTCAGAGTCGGGTTTGGCCATCTAAATATACAGTTCTAGTTATAGAATTATTGCAATACAATTTTGGCTGGAATTGAGTTCTGTAAAAAAAAACCCTTTGCAGCCATTCTGGAAGGTCCTTCAAGAAGCATCTAGTAGAGGGAGGAGTGTTATAGGTGAGTTTCATATCTTAGTACTGTCACTTTGGTTAATGTGTTTCTCTTTGGATGACACTTGTCCTGATTTAGGTGTACTTGAGGCAAATTTTATTGAGCCGGCACACGACAAGCAAGATTTTGAGAGGACTCCACTGTTCATTAGGCTGGAAACAAAACTGAAACAAATTATCGTTGATTATTGGTAAGCGCATTTGGGGTTTGCTTCAGATGCCTCTTTTTTGTTTTTGCACATCAAATGCTCAATGTAAAGGAAAATAGCATTATGCCTATGAAGTATATACTACAGTATGCATACTTGCACTAGCTTCATATTGTTGAAGAATCTGTGATTGATTTATTATCCTATGTATCTAAAACTTCTGTTTTAAACCCTTAAGTTTTTGTAAACAATGACAACTGATCTATCTAAAAACTTTGTTCTGTAATGCTCATCAAAGTTAGAGAAGTTTGACACCACACTTTATAGGATATCATTTATAGACGAATGGCGGTGCTATAGTAAATTGTGTTCACCGATTAATGTTGTGTCATCAAGTTTAATAAACATTGAACATACAAGTGCAGCACACTAGTTCTATGTGGCCTCACATTTTCCCAAGTGGTAAAAAAAGGCAAGTAAAGGCCTAGCTTCCATAGCCCTTGTAAAAATATTACTTCTCTCCATAATGGTCGGTAATAGTACAAGGTAGTTGGGCTGGTCATTGCATAGTGATAGCTCTTAATGATCCTATTGTAGAGGTTGAGGTTGTGTCATACATGTTTATTTTTGCTTCTGAACCTGTGTATTGTTGAGGTTTTTCCTCCTATTAATATATTACAAGGTAGTCAGGCTGAGTCTGGTAAAATCTGGCAGACCTGTTATCTTAGACGTTTCACGAAAATTGATGCTTAGCTGGCCAATTTTAAGAACATTATTTGATTTGGGACACCTATCATGCACCCGATTGTTCTGATTACTTTTCCCATATTTTAAGACAAATGGTGTATTTGCAGGAAAGAAAAGTGTCATCTAATAGGTTACCAGCCAATCGATCCGAAATTGAGATCCCAGTATAAGGCTGCTCTTAAAGATTCAGGTGATCCTAGAGCGAAGAGTCGGCACGAAGCTTCCACTGCTCAGAAGACTGGAGGGCACCTCTCAAATTTGCTCCCACAGACATATGATGATGTAGCAGCTTTTAGACTGACAGCTAACAGGGCAGGTAATAGTAATAGTTGTATGTAGAAATAACTATAATACTGTCAAAGCTATTTCTTTTTTTGATTGGAAAATTGTAGGGGGAGACCCCGACAGTAAATTTTGTTAATAAAGAGAAGAAATATTTACAAGGGGGGGTGTATGTACATAAGAGAAGAGGAGGGACGGGCAACTAGCCCCACAAACTTGATACTAAGTACTAGCCACCTAAGGGGTTTTATTTCTTTCTTCTCTTTCTCTCTCCTCACTCAGCTCTTTGCTACAGCCCCTCCTCTCGAGTGCTGCTGAAGCTCTCTCAGAGCGAGTATAATAGTTTCTTTTTTTTTTGGAACCTGAGTATAGTAGTTCAGGCTTCAGGGTTATGTTTAGTCTCTGATCTCTTATGTTAAGTTCAGTGTAGATATGTTATCCTGAGATCCTGCCAGTTGTGTTATATTTGATGTTTTCTTGTACCAATACAACAAAAGGTGACCTCACCACGTGAGTAAGAATATATACATACTAGTACTATTTACTATGCAATGGAGGCCTACACTTGACATGGCAATATTGTTGATTTAGTTAATGGTCTTAATACTCTGATTATCAGGAAAGCAGTTCGCTAGTCCAGAGGGTCATAAACTAGGAATCTCTTGCTATCTGAAATAGTTCTCTTATTTATCAGAACATCAACTCAATGTTATTTGTATAGTTTATTCATAAACAAGTTAGTGATGTTTGAAATATATGCCTGCTATTCATAAATGAGTTTTTCCAAACAGAGCATGGTAACTTTTTTTCTTTTTCTGTTGTATGAGAATCCAATTAGGTTATTGATTTTATTGCTGTATAATCCATTCATTTTATTATTATTTTAATTGGACCAGGTTCGGCTTTGCATTCGTCTGGCCAAGCACAAGAAGATAGTATGGACTCAGCAGGCTTGGAAGAGGTTTGCACCCTTAGGCTTTGAACTGAGACACATTGTTCTTGTTGGCGTTTTGTCTTTAGGCATTTGTTTCATGGCCCCTGTCATATCTCTTGTGGAAGAGAACGATTTGTTTCTGACTCCACAATCTTCAGCGATGTTGTTGGTCTTTTGTAATAGCCATTGTAAACATGTTCCATAACTTCCCATTTGGTCCGCCCTTATCTTGGTTTTCACCACTGTAGTGTAAAAGCCTAATTGAGCACACAGTCATTTGGATACTTTTTCGCACTAGGCAAGCATATATACGGCCGCATGATGAAAATATACTTTTTAGCTAATAAGTTGTGCTAACACTTTGTAATCAATAACACCCTTCCAAGTGGATTTGAGTTGTACTCATATGATATATTTTTTATCTTTGTGACATTCAGGATCTGGTAGATATTGGCTCTCTTGGTGTACTTGATCCCAATTGCAATGAGAAGTTGAGTGAAGAAAATTTGGTTCTGTTCACAAGGTAAATTTAAATAATGACGGGTGATTTTACACATATGGGGTTAATTGCAGCGAAACGTTGTCATATGTATACAAGCAGAGCTCCAGTGAGCGTAGATAGGCTCTGCTTCATCTTTACGCAAACTCAAGCCGTGGTCGAGAAGCCTCAACTCTGTCAAAGCTTGCACTCAGCCTGCGGCCTGTTAAAACTTGGTAACAGGGCACCATACATATGAAGTGTTGAGATATTAGGATTTACATTGACCTCATTTCACATCCCTATCATTTTCACTGATCCCACTTCGAATCAATGAGAGTGAGACTGAGAAGCACATCACCAGCTTCAGCAGCTCCCGCTGAACTGATCGACCAACCTTCCATGAATATGCAATGAAGGAACTCAATTTATCATCATGCTCTTGGACAGACCAAAGAAATGAGAATCCAAGAACGCCCCAGGATTTGAGGAAACTATTATTGCCGCGTCTGTTCTGCCCAACCAGGTCATTGGGTGTTGCCTAGAAGACCCCACTGACCCACAGCTGCCACTGGAGCTGGCTTTGACATTCTGTACTGCTACTGTTGCACCTTATAGGCCTCATCGGTTGGGGAAGAAAGTGGAATCAATTTGGAGGGTGATAGAAAGAAAATGACCCAGAGATGGCTAGGGCGAGGGATGGCAGTCGGCATACGCAGGGTTTTGGTATGGGGAGTGCGGAATGACTGAAGGGAAGTTCAGGATTGGGTGGGATGTGTTGTGATGGGAGTGGAGACTGGCTCCTTGAGGTTAGATCCTTAGGCTTGGGTTGCGGCATTTGAATATGGGTTGCAGCCTTGCAGGGTGATCAAAAGGGCAGTGCTGCAATATAAAAGGTGGAAACTTGCAAGCCTTTGCAAGCTAATCGAGGTCGGCTTGCTGATTCAGACAACGAGCCAAGCTCAAGTAGCTTATAACAGTTAAAATCAATTAGTAGGACTTGTTAGTGGTGTGTTACTGCGTGATTCAGACAACGAGCATGCTTGTTAGTGGTGTGTTATTGCGTGATTCAGAAAATGAGCATGCTCTCTCTCTCCTTTCCTCCCCCCCCCCCTCTCCCCCTCTCGATCTCGATCATCACTATTTCAATTTCCATTCGCAGTCTAATTTGTGGTATGAGATAAATCATTACACTGCCCGAGCTCAGGTTTGTGTGAGTAATCAGCCTGTTGTATGTCAGTCTTCAGCTGTTTGAGTGTTCTCTGGGAAGAAAGTTACTGTTCCATGGAACTTTGGGTGGCAGCAGCTACTAAACCACACTGGCCATGTATATGTGCTCACATCCAACACTTACCTTGTTCTTACAACGTGGCTTAACAGTTAAAATCAATTAGTAGGACTTGTTAGTGGTGTATTATTGCGTGAAATCCACATTACCCATTTATTCTTTGCAAGCTGAACTTAAAACATCCTTTACAGGCGCGAAGATCTTCGGCAACGAGATACACAGTTGAAGCAGACGGTATGGCATAACATTCGAAGCGATTAGTTAGGGAAGGAGATCATATCGTGCCACCTGATGAGATCTGATGATTCTTTGTAGATTGGCGAGCTGGAGCATGAACTAGAGGAAACAAGAAGGAAGTGCTCTCAGCTCGCAGCTGAGCTGCAGTTACGGAGGAGCCAGCAACAACGTTACATGTGAAGGTTATTTTTACTACTTCTGACAGGTATTATAGGAGTATTTTATTGACGCACTGGACAATTCAAAATATACCTGTGCAGTTATTTAACCACACAGTTATGTGCACACTAAATTGCAACGTTACATGTGAAAGGTTAAACTGCTATTACTTGAATAGCCAACCTTGATCTCATCTTGGTTAAGTCAAGCCCTTAATTCTAGTTGTCAACCCTCATGGCTGGTATCCTGATAACTGGAATGTACATCTAAAACATGACCAGTAATGCCTGAGGACAGGTTAATTGCTTCATGACTATTGTGATTTATTTGGACAGATCTGTACTCTTTCATGCATTTTAAATTTTTTTCTATTGCAGACAGATGGCGTATACAACTATGCTAAAGTATTACTATTTATTCAAAATATGTTAAGAGTTTGTATGTTAGGGATCTGGGTCCACCTTTCATCCGTACTTCCGTGTTGTGGCCGGCCACTATTTTTCTCGATGGCTTGACCTAGCGTCACCTTCTCCACCAAAAAAAAAAGAAAAACAGATACATTGTCTTAGTTGTCTGTCCTCATTTCCACCCCTTGTTTTCCTGTGACTTTCACTGGTGCTAACTACTTCGACTTCGTCGCCCGCATGCGTGTCTTCTACCATCCATTTGGACAGTTCTGTTGTTCTGGCTTGGGTGCAGTTATTTTTCATAGAGACCCTGACGTAGGTTTCCATGTACAGGCAGTAAACTATGGGAACCAAACTCCTGGAAATATGTGGTTTCATCACAGCACAAATACTGAACAGCGATACAGATACTATGTACGTTTCCAGAACTAACTTTTGCATCTTGAATTCTATTAGTTTGGTAGGGTAAAAGATTGAAATTTTCGTATGTTCCGTCTTTTTTGAGCTGAATGTGTTGATTCCTTGCAGGGTTGCTCCTATGCATACAATTGATCAACGCGATCGGTATAGTCGCCCTCTTCAAGGGAAATCTTCAGTGTGAAGTTACTCTGTTATCTTTTCTGTTCTTGTGTGGTACTGGCCGCCACTGTTGACCATGGTGTGGTGTGGTGGCAGCATGCACAGTTCACTGTAATATATACTGTGTGTTACTATTTTGCATCTTTTTAGATATCCTGTTTAGTAGAATACTATTGGGTGATAACTACCGGTGGAACAGTGTGTGTGTGTGTGTGTGTGTGTGTGTGTGTGTGTGTGTGTGGTTAAGTCAGACGCTGGTTGTGTTTGTTTTGTCCATTCTCAAGATTAATTTTCTACTGCAAATCTCAATTTGGTTGTCGAAAATGTAAGTAGAACGAGATGAGATGCGGTATGTGCTGAAATCTGAATTTGATTTTGAACAATCATGAGCATGTATGCCACCTGCCGGCCGGTGCACTGTAAACGGAAGACAATCCGGTGAACGACTCCAGGCAAGGACACCGTGGATACCTCCTACACCCGCCGGCCGGTGCATACAAGTCAAGTCAAGAAATATGCCTTCTTGATCCATTCCTGTCTGTTATAGGGTTGACGTGAATAGATGAGTGGTAGTATAATTTCCTTTTGTACTTTTGGTCATATGTTCTTGATCTGTCTAATTAGGCAACCAGGGGGCACATCCCATGTGTATTCCAATGATGTGTTCTTGAGCTATATTTTACTCCCTCTGTTCCTAAATATAAGTCGAGACTCCATGGGAAGTCTCTAAAAAGACTTATATTTAGAGACTCTATAGGGAGTCTAAAAGACTTGCATTTAGGAATGGAGGGAGTAATAATTAGGTAAGTAGTTAGGCCTAGGCAGCACACATGGTCTGTATACTTGCATACCTAATCTAACCAGAGATGGCAATTAGTGCCCTAGGGTTGTATAATTAGTGGTCCAATAAAGTACTGGCTCTGGGGTTGTATAATGAGTGCCCTGGGGTTGTATAATTAGTGCCCTGGCGCTCTCTAAATTTTTTCATTCGTTCCGAAAAAGAAAAAAGGAGAAGCACTTTGGCCCAAGGCGTCCAACCCGATCTTTCCGGCCTCCTTGACGTTCGCTGTCGCCCTTGCCGCCATGTGGAGAGGCGGCGCCACTGCCGCCTCTGCCTCCGACGTGCTGCGGCACTACTGGCGGTGCTACTGGGAGCTCTCCAAAGCCCGCCTCAGGTGCACTGCCGCCTCCGCCTCCGATGTGCTGCGGCACTACGGGCGGTGCTATTGGGAGCTCTCCAAAGCCCGCCTCAGGTGCGCGATTTGCTCCCGTTTCCTTTCACATTTGATGTTTTTCATAATGAAGTAGAGATACACTCTTCAGTTCTTGTGGCTAAATTCCAAAGAAATAAATTTGTACTTGGATGTGATTTGGGAATTATAACAGCTGAGCGCGAACCTTGGGCGTCGTAGTACTAGCTCTGTGAGATTAACCTCTAATGCTGTTCAGCAAACATATGATGCCATGTGACAAAGTAGCTGATGTAGCCCTTCTGTTTATGATGTAGAAATGGAATTGTAAGTGTATTGCAGACTGGGTTCGTTTGACACATGACCTCTCCTCTTCTTGTTATTTTTTGCTTCACCATTCAGTTTTGTTGTGCTTTTGGACCCATGTCCTGAAATGTTAGGGCTTGGCCAAAACTTTTGTTCGCGGTGGAGATCCTAGGGTATGTTACTTGGAATACCCTAGTTCAATGCCTTATTTGGTGAAATTGTTCCGTGGGATTTGGCTCAATGTATGTCTGGATAGTGGACGTATGGGTTAATATATGTCCCTTTGAATACATTCAGACAATCTTACGGTTTTGAATTTGCCATGGTCTGTGTCTTGCATCTTGGAACTCCTTGAATTTGCCATGGTCTGTGTCTTGCATCTTGGAATTCCTTGTAACTGACGCATTATTTCTCCTCTTGTTGCATTTCTTTTACTTTATTATTTATTCCCTTTTTATGGTATCTAGTGCACTTGTTGTGGCAACATCGGCGGCTGGATATGTGCTCGGGAGTGGCAGCATCGTAGACATTGCTGGACTTTGCTACACATGCACTGGTACCATGATGGTTGCAGCATCTGCCAACACTCTCAACCAGGTATGGGCTTGTTTTTTTGGGGTAGCTTTTTCCATTGGCATGATGGTTAACCAAACCAATGTTCATTTTGTTCACATTCTTGAAATCCTTGTGTTCATTGTCACACAATCTTACTTCAATATCAGTTTTTCAGAAGTTATAATGATTTTCCTACGCCACACTATATTGGGAGTTATAGATATCATTATACACCTAATTATCATGCTTAAGAGACAATGAACATGGTCCGTCGACATCCTTCTCAGGTGTTCGAGATAAAGAATGATGCTAAAATGAAAAGGACAATGCGACGGCCCCTACCATCAGGGCGTATTAGTCCTGTGCATGCTGCCATGTGGGCTACAAGTGTCGGAGCTGCAGGAACAACATTATTGGCTTGCAAGGTTCGGCTCTTTGCTGCTTGCCTATACTTGCTCTACACTTTGTTTGAATTGTCTACTGTCGCTGTAGTTGGTATAATGCTGTTATTGGAACTAAACATTGCTAATTTTTGGCAATGTCTTGCAGGCTAATTACTTAGCTGCTTGGCTTGCTGCATCCAATCTCATTCTGTATGCATTTGTATACACTCCACTGAAGCAAATACACCATGTCAATACATGGGTGGGAGCAGTTGTTGGGGCCATTCCACCACTTCTAGGGTATGTTACTGCTGATGACACATGTCTGGATTGTCTAGGTGCAGGTTGAAGGGGGTATTTTATGTTGAATATTGGAGCGAGTCCTTCCTAATTGTGAGTTTTGCCACCGCCTTGTGCTTTTTTGACCAAAGCACATGCTGAAGCACAATTATGTGCACATTAAGTGCAATTAAACGCTAGGCGTTTTGCTATTGCCTAGTGCCTAGGCTTGCCTTTTTTTTACTATGGTTTATACTCAAGACCAAACCATAGCTACCTTCCTAGTTCAGCTGGGCTCTTCTTAATTTAACTACACTTTTTTGTAATGGACCCAACTGTATCCAACAATGATAATTACTAGTACTTAAATTACTCCTTTCTTAACTTTCTTATCTCTAGCATAAGCTATCCAATGCCTTCACCGATAAGCCTATTTCCTGCTGCCTTGTGCACCCACAGCCATAACAGACCCGTTGGAATAAAAAGCAACATATATATCGTAGAGACATCTGGACCTACCAGCTTAAACAAACAAATTCAAGTTATGAACTACTCTCAAATCCATGGCTGCTAACATAAAGCATCAAACTGATGATCCCGCTGCCATGGAGGCTGTTACCGAGAAAGGCCTTCGCCCCGCTTTATAAATAAAGCAAACCACCAGAGCCACAAGGTCCAACAAGGTTCACACCACACAAACACACACCGCCTCACACAGAGGCAACACAAACATAGGGTCCACGAGGATTCTGCTGAGGGCACAGCTCAACAAGCCCTGAATAAAAAAGAGAAAGAAAAGTAGCAACGGCAACAAGGTCCAACATGGAGGATGTTTCAGGTCATACAATGACATGTTAAGCAAGCGAATAAAAAAGGGGTTGATTATAGGCATCATGGGCATATATTCTGTATATTATAGCACTCATGTTTATTTATTGAATGGAGTTGTGCAATATGTTCACATGGCATCTGGTCCTTATTTTTATCATGATACAGGTGGGCAGCAGCAGCATCTGAAGTGTCACTCAACTCTATGATTCTGCCTGCTGCTTTGTACTTTTGGCAGTTACCACATTTCATGGCCCTTGCGTACTTATGCCGTGACGACTACATTGCTGGAGGGTAACTCAATTATTAATTCCAACTGGTTATTACCAGATCTACCTAGTGTAGAAGTTACTACAAAATGTTACAAGCCTTTACATTGATTGACTTGTTGATTCAGCTACCGAATGCTCTCGTTTGCTGATCCTTCTGGCAAAAGAACCGCATGGGTATCACTCAGGAATTGTCTCTACATGCTGCCGTTGGGGTTATTTGCACACAACTGTAAGTACTAATCATATAAGTACTATATAGGTTCTCTAATTTTCACTTGCTTCTACTTGTAATAAACTTAATCATGGAACTAACAAATGCTTAATTTGTAGGGGGTTTAACATCTGGATGGTTCGGTTTTGAAGCATCGCTTCTAACGATGGGCCTTACCATTGGAGCCTTATCATTTGTACTAGATCCTACTCACAAGAGTGCAAGAAGAATGTTCCATGGTAGCCTTTTGTATCTTCCTGCTTTAATGGCGGGACTTATATTGCATCGGCTGCCTAACCAATGAGAATAGCGAGATCGCTGGAGTTCTTTGTGTTGCTGATCTGCGGGACGACGAAGAAAGAGCTAGACGACAAAAATGAGAACATTATCGTGCTCAATCATGCCCTCCAGTTGACTATGCTTCTGTAGCCCCATTCCCCTTCTTACCTGTACCTGTGTACATATCTCCACAAGCTCATGAGTTGTGAATGCCTTACTTATCCTAGCATTCCTTCCTTTTTTTTTCTGTTATCAGGAAATTCTTTTTCGCTCTCCCACGAATGTTTCCTGCTCAAGGGAAATCATCTTTGTATTGCTAAAATAAAATCTGAGAATGATGAACGTAATTTTTATTTGGAAAAAACAATGTTGAGCTATTGCGGGGGTTTCGCGGCAATGCTCATGCGTGATTTGGGAATTTTGTTGAATGCAATCTGCACATGATAATGTAGGTATGGGATGCACAAGTAGGAGGTTTACCCAAGTTAGGGCCACCTATTCTAGTGCTAACACACTATTGTTGGATGTTTTATCTCGTATGAACAATGTGGTTACAGTATGTATCTCTTGATCTTGTAAGCCTTGTCCAGATTCTATATATCCTGGCTTCATCTTATGTAGAGGGAATACAACAGCCACATTGCCGCTATAGTCGACTGGACGGGACATGTGGGGATGCCGCGCTGCGCCTCGATTACCATGTGTGACGTGTGTGGATTATCAGTTGATGGCGCAATTTGCTGCCACGTGGTGGACGATTCCTGTCCAGTTTGAAAGTGGGTTTTGATTTCCCACGATAGTGCTATTGCGAGGCCAAGATGGCTATTGCAACATTTTCAGTGCAATATTCTGTAAAAACACACAAAGGCTATGATTTTCTTCTAACTTGTATTTCCGGCCAAGGATGTGGGAGATTGTCTACCAATGAGATAGTGAAACCTATGGTGTACACATACAGATGTTCTGAGATGGTGTCCAAGCATACGTCGGTCATATACAAGCTCTCTCCTCCGTGTTGCCAAATGCTATGGATTGTTCAGATTTAAAAGAAGAACATGCTGAAGCTGGGAAGAAGGTCGTAGAAATTCCAAGAAGCTAGCAGACTATTTTTAAGATTCCAGTAGTTGGTCGAGGAGAATATGAAGAGATATCAAAGGAATTTGTCAAAGATTCGCCTTTTCAAGTTACTCTTCCTTTCCCTATGCCTCCCATGTCTAGTGGCTTGAAATGGATATTCCCCTTGTGCAAAAAAATCTCATTATTGAGGCCCTTGATCCCCTGATTCAGTCCTTCAGGATGCACTCCAAGAGCAGACCCCAGAATGTTGAGCAGGGTGTGCAATGTCTTGTGGCTAACTCAATTAATGGGCATGCTCCCTCACCATCCATTCTTGTTTTATTTCTCCCCTCCCACTTATATCGTGATTCAAGAAGGGGATAGAGAAAGCAAGTAGTAGATAGGCTTGAGTCACACGAGGGAAGTAGAGATGGATCTGAAGGTGAGTGGGGATAAATTTAGTGGTAAAGGAGGAAAGTGTATATCAGATGTGGAAATTATATATCATGAGAAGGTGTTTCAACTTGAACTACCATGTGAAGCGACTAGAAGAAGAAAGGAGAGAAGGATAGGTAGAATTCAACGCTTCAGAAGGTGTGAAGAAGCTAATTAAACAGGCAGGACCAGAGGATGGGGGGGGGGGGGGGGTCATGGGGAGTGGATGGAGTTTAAATGTTGAAGCAATATATTTCACATGACCATGCATACAACCCAGTTCTCGCACATGGACATAGTACTATTCTATCTAGTATGGTGTTCAATCCTATCTATGAGCAACGTAAAAAAAACTACAAATACTTCACCTGGCTCCTCGGTTGTATTTGGTTTTCACATCAACCACACGACTGCTCGCCGTGTTTTGCATATAGTTCGGCAAAAAAGGTCCTTCAGATGGCTCACCTAACTTCTTGGCTGGGATTGGACTTTGTGCCAAGGGTCCATGACTATCTTCATGAGGCTTGATCATAGAATGTTGTCGATGAACAGACAAAGCCCTTTCCTGCCTTCGTACAACATGAACCATTGCCCAATCTGTTGCCGGGTGATCCGATCTACCTACTGGAGGGCAGGTAGACTTAATTCCAAGTTTGAATTATTAATTATCAATTCAAACTAGTTATTACCAGATCTACCTACTGTAGAAGTTAGATCAAAATGTTACAGGCCTTTACATTGATTGACTTGTTGATTCAGGTACCGAATGCTCTCTTTTGCTGATCCTACCGGTGAAAGAACCGCATGGGTATCACTCAGAAATTGTCTCTACATGCTGCTGTTGGGGTTAATTGCATATAATTGTAAGTAGTAATCATGCATATAGGTTGTCTAATTTCCTTTACTTGTAATAAACTTGAGATGTTACTCATGGAACTAATTGATGCTTAATCTGTAGGGGGTCTAACATCTGAATGGTTTAGTTTTGAGGCATCGCTTCTAACGACGGGCCTTACCATTGGAGCCTTGTCATTTGTACTGGATTCTACTCACAAAAGTGCAAGAAGAATGTTTCATGGTTGATACGTACAAACCCGATGAACGAGTTCACGCCCGAGGGTCGCCCGATCTTCACGTCGTAGGATTGAATCGAGGAGGATAACTAGCTGCAAGCAGCCGGGATAATTAGCTTTATACCTGCCAAGGTTGGATGCAACCCGTACGCTGGGAATGGCTGACCGAAGGTACAAGAACTTCAACCCGCTATCCAAACAATTGCAGAACCATAAACCGGGACTAACCCACACAAAATGACCATAATCGTAGAGCACAAATTAGGGGGAACCAGAGGCTCCTTCTCACGAATTCGGATGAACTCACAAGAGCAAAGGTAGCAAGGATCTCTAAGATCTCTGTAGCAGTCTTGCTGCATAAGCTTGTAGCTGAATGGTTTGACAAAAAGTTTCTAAATGGATGGGGGAGATGGGGTTTTATAGCATGGACAACTCCCCTTAGCTAGGTGTGAAAAGAATTCAAAAGCAAGCATCTTTGCATGGCTTCCTTGGGGGAATAAGCGGTCAACTTTGGCAGTTGTTGGAGAGCTTCTCGGGAATTCGCGAAGCCTTGACAGCCTGGACACCTTCCACGATAATGACTAGATATTTTGACTCACAACTCCATATGATACGAGGTTTTTTGCATTGGAAAGTAAATTTGATGAAGCTTCTGGTGATATACTTCTATGGCCCCGTCTCTCCACCAAATGGGTGTGACACAACAAAACATCAGAGGTAAAACTGACGGCATCAACTTCAGTTGAAACTTGTTTTCTCCAAACTTGTTTCTCCAAACGGGTTGCTTCAAGAGTTCATAGGTTGTTGGATTTCTTCCATGCAATACCTAAGTTCAACCAACAACAATGGGGATGAAATCATAGTTGTGTCATCAAGGTTACAAGATAAACTTAAGTTAGCGTTCACCTGGTCACTTATCAGTTTGACGCGACTTCTTGTGATTGGGCCCATAATTGTTGGATACTTGTCGATGGTTGTGGTACTTCCTGCTTTAATGGCTGGGCTTATATATTGCACTAGCTACCTAATGAACAGAAGGAGCATCATACTAGTGAGATTGCTGAGATTCTTTGTGGTGCTGATGTTGAGCTGTGGGACGACGAAGAAAGAGATAGGAAATGCTACACTTACGGACTGTTTTGGCATGGAAGAAGTTACGGACTCAAGTGTAAATCTATGTTTGGTTAGTGGTGGGCCCCTCAACGGAACTCAAGGGGGAGAGATTAATAAGGAGCAGACATGTTAACCCATAACCTCTCTCCCCTGGCGTATGCCCCGTAAGTGTAGGATATTGGAAAGAGCTACGCAGAAAAAGGAACACTCTCGTGCTCAGTCTCGCCCTCCAGTTGCCTATGCTTCTGTAGCCCCATTCCCCCTCTTACTTGTACCTCTCTACATATCTCCACAAGCTCATGAGTTGTGAAACTTTTAATATCCCAACATTCCTTCGTTTTTGTCTGTTATCAGGAAATTCTTTTGAGCTCTCGAGAAGAATTTTCCGTACTTAAGGGAAATCCTTTTTGTATTGTTAAAATAAATTCTGAGAATGATGAATGCAACTTTTATTTGAAAAAAAACATAAAGTTGTGCTGTCGCGGGGATTTCGTGGCAATGCTCATGATTTGGGAATTTTGTGAACGCAGTGCGCATGTGGATAATCTAGGTACGAGATGCAAGATAATCTAGGTATGATAAGCACATGTAGGAGGTTTTACCCAAGTTAGGGCTATTTGTTCTAGTGGTAAGTTGGTAACACAGTATTGTTGGATGTTTTCTCCGGTATGAACAACGTAGGAGATTCTATCTTGGCTTCGTCTTATGTAGAGGGAATACAGCAGCCGCATTGCCGCTACAGTCAACTGGACGGAACACATGGGGATGCCACGCTGCGCCTCGATTACCATGTGTGACGTGTGTATTATCAGTTGATGGCGCAATTGGCTGCCACACGGTGGACGATCTCATGTCCAGTTTGAAAGTTGGTTTTGATTTCCCACAATAGTAGAGTTGCGAGGCCAAGATGGTATTGCAAAATTTTGAGTGAAGACAATGATTTTCCAACTTATATTTCCATCCAAGGATGAGGGAGATTGTCTACCAATGAGACGATGGAACCTATGGTCTGCGCATACATGTGTTCCTAGATGGTCTGTAGTCCAAGCATACGTTGGCCATAGACAAGCTCCATCGTCTGTGTTCCCAAATGTTATGGATTGTTTAGATTTAGCAGAAGAACATGAAGACGATCCAGAGAAGCCCGTAGAAACTCCAAGAAGCTAGCCGACTATTTTTAAGACTCTACTAGTTGATGTAGGAGAATGTGAAGAGACATGAAAGGAATTTGTCAAAGATCTGCCATTTCAAGCTACTCTTCCCTTCCCTATGCCTCCCATGTCTAGTGGCTTGAAATGGATTCCCCTTGTGAAGAAACAAAATCTCATTTTTGAGGCCCTTGATCCCCTGATTCACTCCTTCAGGTTGCACTCCTCCGAGAGCAGACCCCAGACTGTTGAGCATGGTGTGCAATGCCTTGTGGCTAGCTCAATGGGCATGCTCCCTCACATGATTCAAGAAGGGAATAGAGGAGGCAAGTAGTAGATAGGCTTGAGTCACATGAGGGAAGTAGATATGGATCTGATGGTGAGTGGGGATAAATTTAGTGGTAGAGGAGAGTATATATCACAGGAAAATGTGGCTGCATGCATCATTATGATGCAGAGGCTGGGGTACGCCTCCATTTCCAAAAAAAATATCACAGGAAAATGTGGCAAGTATATATCACGAGAAAATGTCGCAACTTGAACTACCATGTGAAACAATTGGAAGACGAAAGGAGAGAAGGATTGGTAGAATGCAACACTTTAGAAGGTGTGAAGAACCTACAAATAGGCAGGACTGGACGATAAGTATTAAGGGGGTCATGAGGAGTGGATTTGAGTTAAAATGTTGAAGCAGTATATTTCACATGACCATGTATATAAGCCCAATTCTCATACATGGGCATAGTACTCTTCTATCTAGTTTGATATTATATTTCATAAACACTCAACCAACATCAATAAACCTGATGGACAGTGGCGGAGCTAGGCAAAAGGTTCAGGAGGGGCTAAAGGCAAATCATTAAATCTGAGGGGGGCAACAACTATTTTTCTCTGAATCTATGCCTCCTCAGAAAAAATGTCTTCACAAATATTTCAAAGTTGGGGGTTGCCCCAGCCATCAACATAGCTCCGCCATTGCTGATGGATCCATGTACCTATTTTATTTTATTTTATTTTATTTTGTTGTGTTCAATCTTCAATGGCGCCATTACTTCACCATAGATTTCTCCATTAGTTGTGCTCCTGTACTTTTGTTCATTGTTCATCAACCATCACACTATTTGGTATCCATATGGATCGATGGTAGCAGCTATATTACTAGCCACGGGTGGGTCTTTCTTCAGTAGAGGTAGTGTCATTGTTCATAAGCTCATTTGTTGTAAGAACTTATGAGTCTTGTACCAAACCGTATGAATGGGACTGAAAATGGATGAAGCTCTGATGTTACTCTCATTGATGTCGCGTATATGTAGTTGGAGGTAATATCATACAATGTCGACCGAAGACACTTTTCACCTTTTTGGACAGTATAAGTAGAGAAGCAGTAATAAATATGTGTACACCGTTGAGAGACGGTAGCACGAGATACCTACACCCGGTTTGGATGGTGGTTCAACAATAGGATAAGTGTATAGTCATCTAGTCCAATTTATGCCAGCTATGGCAATGTTTATTTTTTTTAACTTATTTTGAGATCTTGTATCAAACTACGGACTTTGATTAATAATATGGAAGCATGCGTCATGATGTAGAGGCCGGGGGCAATCCTCCTTTTCAAGAAAGGGCCACAATCCCATAGGTTGTTGTAACCAAAGAACCACAACCTTTTAATTGAATTGTAACATAGGCTCGGACCTGGAAGGCAATAAAGCATGCAAATAAGAATCTGGCTTTTATTACCGCTCCTAAGACAAAGCAAGAACCAAGCCCCTATCCATCTCAGCGTGGTTGCTGTGGTTCTACTATGCCTCAACACAAGATTTTCTAAACTATACGGTGCTGCTGGAGAACATGTATCTCACTCTGTACATCCTACATAGTCAGTTTCTTCTTCTGGTAACTCTCATTCCTATCAGATTGTTAACTTCTATCTTAACCTTGCTCTCTGTCCTGTATTCTGCTAGTTATATAGTCCCCTGTATGGCATGGGCATGTATGTAAGTAATAGAGGAAAAGCTAACAAGACACCTCCTCTTGTATTGGGAGCTTATGAGTAGGTGTTGAATGCTATATAACACAAATAAAAATGTCTTTAACATTAATTCAATGCGAGATTTCTGCTCTGCCTAAGCTAAGATATGTGTTTGAAAAATGACTGTCGACATACCATGATTCTTAGCATGACTGATATGCCATGTACCAAAGCAACGACTTCGGCTTGTAGATGACCCCAACAAAGGAGTTAGTTCGAATAGCTCCAGAGGCCATCTCATTACTAATTACTATTCAACTCGTACAAAAAACAAATAGTTCCAGTACAATACATCAATACAAACCGAGCCACTCGTGGAGAGGTTCACCAAAAAAAGGCTCCATCGAAGTTAGTGTTGTTGTTGCTGGACTATCTTGCACATGCTAGGCTGCTAATAGACAACGTGTGCTTCCTTGTCAACTCACACATACTTCTCGGACACTTTTGGACTATCTTACACATACTTTGGGAAACCCCACAGTATTTTATTTCTTTCTTGCTTGTTATCCTGAAAGGCAGCTTTTCAGCATATAGTTGTACCCTGATCCTTTGAGCCATGATTGATGTTGCAGACAGGCTGCCAAACATCATGATCTGTTACTAATTTAGTCACAACATCCACAGCATGTGTTTCTGATTCCTCTCATTCCAATGGGCAAGGCAATGTGAGCTTCGTAGCTATTGTACTATATGGAAGGCTATGAGAAGAGACTGGAAGAACAGAATGCTACTTCCTCTTATATCATGACTTAATGAGCTTTTGAGTAAGTGTTGCATGCTGTAAATGTTAATTCAATGCAAAGGTTCCTGCTCCATCTACTATTGGAAATGCATCATAAGTTCTGGTTGGGGTTTTCTTTTTTAGATGTTGCTGGGAGAATTTACTAATATTACAGACGACAATTTTCCAACCGGGCTCGCACCCCTTTCCATTAATTATGCAATCAACGGAAATACATCAGTCTGTTTGAGTTTTTGTCATCCACTAGCCAAGAACCAGACCAAAATGAAACATCTACGAGCAACAGGAGACCGAAAGGGGGGAGCGAGTTGGCGCACTGTCAGGAAGCCCACCGCAGGATGACCCTGAAACCGATCATCCGCCATGGGGCGAAAACCTGACGACACTGTAAACCACTGCCCAACATAAATCTTGGATGAAACTATGGACATTCGAGCCAGCAAAAAGATACCAAAAAACACCAGACTTGTCCAGCGTGCATCAAACCCAGTGGAACATGGCTAGACTAGATAAGGCAACAAGCTAGCCGATCTGAATCCTGTCTCTATCTCCCAGAAGAAGCCTGCCACATGAGTATGATCTATCTGCCAGAGTAGCTGCCGCATGAGCCAACCTCTTTACCCTAGCCTGGAACTTCGTCTTGTCGTCTTCCTTAAGCAATCCTGCCCAATACAACATAAACGAGCAAGTAGTGAAAACAGCCTCCAGCGGAGTACGAGCAACATATTTGTCGAAAGTAACTTTGTTACGAAGGCACCAAATCCCCCAGCAAATGGCAGCAATGATCATCAAATAGAACTTTTTGCCTCCCGGAAAGAATTTATGTAACCAGACCAGCTTTGCCAAAGAGACCGAGGGCAGCATGAAGCCCCCGCTGTTACCCCCAGCACCCCCCAGACCATACGGGCAAACGGACAAGTGAAGAACAAGTGATTCACAGTCTCCATACTCGTACAGAAAGAACAAACAAGATTCCTAGGCCAATTCCTATTGCGTAAGTTATCTCGCGTAAGCACGGCATTTCGAAATAGCTGCCATAGGAATATTTTTATTTTCAACGGGATTGTAGCATTCCAAACCCATTTATAATTGGGACGGACAAACTTCTCTCCAACCACTCATAGACAGACTTAGTAGTAATTTTCCCCCTACCTACTATTAAGTATCCAGTAAACTGTGTGTGGAGAGTTATTCAGAGGGATTTTTTTAGCCTCAGAGACCATCCAATTCCACTGATCACTTAATTCACCAAATAATCTTCGCCTAAAACCAAGCTTATAGTTATTAGCCACAAGGGAAGCAATAGTGCAATCCTGATCCTGGCATATATTAAACAGAACATGGAATCGATCCCGCAATGGGGTATTAGCTACCCATAGATCATGCCAGACCCTAGCCAGGTCCCCACTATTGATGTTAATTTTCCTCCCAGCCACATATGTCTCCTTGACCTTCATGATAGCTTTCCAGCATGGAGAGTCGGAGAAACGGCTACGGATATTAGCTATCGTTATGTTTTTAAATATCTAGCCCGGACAATACATTGCCACAACCCATCACTAGTTTCGAGCTTCCACCTATTGGGGAACGTAGTAATTTCAAAAATTTTCCTACGCACACACAAGATCATGGTGATGTATAGCAACGAGAGGGGAGAGTGTTATCTACATACCCTTGTAGACCCGAAGCGGAAGCGATCACAATGTAGAGGAAGTAGTCGTACGTTCTCCTCGCGATCCGACCGATCCCGGCGCCGTTACTCCGACGCCCCCGAGTTCTTGACACACGTACAGCTCGATGACGTCCCTCGTACTCGATCCAGCCGAGTGTCGAGGAGAGTTTCACAAGACGACGGCGTGGTGACGATCTTGATGTTTCACGGCGCAGGGCTTCGCCTAAGCTTCATGACGGTATGACCGAGGTGGAATATCGTGGAGGGGGCACCGCACACGGCTAAGGAACGATCCGTAGATCAATACTTGTGTGTTCTAGGGTGCCCCCTGCCCCGTATATAAAGGAGGGAGGGGGAGGCCGGCGGCCTAGAGGAGGCGCTGCTGGAGGAGTCCTACTCCCACCGGAGTAGGACTCCCCCCCTAGTTGGAATAGGATTGGGGGAGGGAAGAGGAAAGGCGCGCCGCCTCTCCTTGTCCTATTCGGACTGGGGGGGGCGGCGGCCACCCCGGCCGGCCCTTCCTCTTCTCCTCGAGGCCCACCGAGGCCCATTTACCCCGGGGTTCCGTAACCTCCCTACTCGCAGAAATTCTGTTTTCACCCGAACCATTCAACTCCAAACATAGGCTTCCAATATATCAATCTTTATGTCTCGACCATTTCGAGACTCCTCGTCATGTCCGTGATCACATCCGGGACTCAACTTCTTTGGTACATCAAAATACATAAACTCATAGTAACTGCCATCGAAACCTTAAGCGTGCATGGACCCTACGGTTCGAGAACAATGTAGACATGACCTAGAACTATTCTCGGTCAATAACCAACAGCGGGACCTGGATGCCCATATTGGTTCCTACATATTCTACGAAGATCTTTATCGGTCAGACCGCATAACAACATACGTTGTTCCCTTTGTCATCGGTATGTTACTTGCCCGAGATTCGATCGTCGGTATCCAATACCTAGTTCAATCTCGTTACCGGCAAGTCTCTTTACTCGTTCTGTAATACATCATCTCACAACTAACTCATTAGTTGTATTGCTTGCAAGGCTTCAGTGATGTGTATTACCGAGAGGGCCCAGAGATACCTCTCCGACAATCGGAGTGACAAAACCTAATCTTGAAATACGCCAACCCAACATCTACCTTTGGAGACACCTGTAGTACTCCTTTATAATCACCCGATTCGCTGTGACGCTTGGTAGCACCAAAGTGTTCCTCCGTAAACGGAGTTGCATAATCTCATAGTTACAGTGAACATGTATATGTCATGGATAAAAGCAGTAGCAACATACTAAACGATCGTGTGCTAAGCTAGTGGAATGGGTCATGTCAATCAGATCATTCTACTAATGATGTGACCTTGTTAATCAAATAACAACTCCTTTGTTCATGGTCGAAACATAACCATCTTTGATTAACAAGCTAGTCTAGTAGAGGCATACTAGTGACATGTTGTTTTGTCTATGCATTCACACATGTATCATGTTTCCGGTTAATACAATTCTAGCATGAATGATAAACATTTATCATGAAATAAGGAAATAAATAATAACTTTATTATTGCCTCTAGGGCATATTTCCTTCATCTCCCACTTGCACTAGAGTCAATAATCTAGATTACATAGTAATGATTCTAACACCCATGGAGTCTTGGTGCTGATCATGTTTTGCTCGTGGAAGAGGCTTAGTCAACGGTTCGCAACATTCAGATCCGTATGTATCTTGCAAATCTCTATGTCTCCCACCGGACTAAGTCCCGGATGGAATTGAAGCGCCTCTTGATGTGCTTGGTCCTCTTGTGAAATCTGGATTCCTTTGCTAAGGCAATTGCTCCAAGATTGTCACGAAGATTTTCATTGGACCCGATGCACTAGGTATGACACCTAGATCGGATATGAACTCCTTCATCCGCATCCTTCATTAGCTGCTTCGAAGCTGCTATGTACTCCGCTTCACATGTAGATCCCGCCACGACGCTTTGTTTAGAACTGCACCAACCGACTCCTCCGTTTAGTGTAAATACGATCCGGTCTGCGATTTAGAATCGTCGGATCGTGTCAAAGCTTGCATCAACGTAACTGCCATTTATGAGCTCTTTGTCACCTCCATATACGAGAAACATATCCTTAGTCCTTTTCGTATTTCAGATGTTCTTGACCGCTGTCCAATGATCCACTCTGGATTACTTTGGTACCTCCTGCTAGGCTTATAGCAAGGCACACATCAGTCCGTACACAGATTGCATACATGATAGAGCCTATGGCTGAAGCATAGGAACATCTTTCATTTTCTCTATCTTCTGCGTTGGTCGGGCATTGAGTCTTACTCAACTTCACACCTTGTAACACGGCAAGAACCCTTTCTTTGCTTGATCCATTTTGAACTTATTCAAAATTTTGTCAAGGTATGTGCTTTGTGAAAGTCCAATTAAGCGCCTTGATCTATCTCTATAGATCTTAATGCCTAATATGTAGGCAGCTTCACCGAGGTCTTTCATTGAAAACTCTTATTCAAGTATCCCTTTATGCTATCCAGAATTCTATATCATTTCGATCAACAATATGTCATCTACATATAATATCGAAATGCTACAGAGCTCCCACTCACTTTCTTGTAAATACAGCTTCTCCAAAAGTCTGTACAAACCCAAATGCTTTGATCACACTATCAAAACGTTTATTCCAACTCCGAGATGCTTGCACCAGTCCATAGATGGATCGCTGGAGCTTGCACACTTTGTTAGCTCCTTTGGATCGATAAAACCTTCTGGTTGCATCATATACAACTCTTCTTCCAGAAATCCATTCAGGAATGCAGTCTTTACATCCATTTGCCAAATTTCATAATCATAAAATGCGGCAATTGCTAACATGATTCGGACAGACTTAAGCATCGCTACGGGTGAGAAGGTCTCATCGTAGTCAATCCCTTGAACTTGCCGAAAACCTTTTGCGACAAGTCGAGCTTTATAGACAGTAACATTACCGTCAGCGTCAGTCTTCTTCTTGAAGATCCACTTGTTTTCTATTGCTTGCCTACCCTCGGGCAAGTCAACCAAAGTCCATACTTTGTTTTCATACATGGATCCCATCTCGATTTCATGGCCTCAAGCCATTTTATGGAATCTGGGCTCACCA
Organism: Aegilops speltoides; assembly: GCA_021437245.1. NCBI lineage: Eukaryota > Viridiplantae > Streptophyta > Magnoliopsida > Poales > Poaceae > Aegilops > Aegilops speltoides. Next base: position 21,866,871 of record CM038141.1, read on the forward strand.
TCGCTTCTTCATAGTTCGTGGGTTCATCATGATCTAGTAGCATGATTTCCGAACAGGATTGCCGCACCACTCAGTGCGGATCTTACTCGTTGATCTACGAGGTTCTGCAGTAACTTGATCTGAAGTTTCATGATCAACATCATCAACTTCCTTACTACTTGGTGTAGGTGTCTCAGAAACCGGTTTCCGTGACGAACTACTTTCAAGTAAGGGAGAAGGTACTATTACCTCATCAAGTTCCACTTTCCTCCCACTCACTTCTTTCGAGAGAAACTCCTTCGCTAGAAAGGATCCATTCTTAGCAACGAATGTCTTGCCTTCGGATCTGTGATAGAAGGTGTACCCAACTGTCTCCTTTGGGTATCCTATGAAGACACATTTCTCGATTTGGGTTCGAGCTTATCGGGTTGAAGCTTTTTCACATAAGCATCGCATCCCCAAACTTTAAGAAACGACAACTTTGGTTTCTTGCTAAACCACAGTTCATAAGGTGTCGTCTCAACGGATTTCGACGGTGTTCTATTCAGGTGAATGCGGCCGTCTCTAGAGCATAACCCCAAAACGATAGCGGTAAATCTGTAAGAGACATCATAGATCGCACCATATCTAGTAAAGTGCGATTCGACGTTCGGACACACCATTACGCTGTGGTGTTCCGGTGGCGTGAGTTGCGAAACTATTCCGCATTGTTTCAAATGTAGACCAAACTCGTAACTCAAATATTCACCTCCACGATCAGATCGTAGAAATTTAATTTTCTTGTTACGATGATTTTCAACTTCACTCTGAAATTCTTTGAACTTTTCAAACGTTTCAGACTTGTGTTTCATTAAGTAGATATACCCATATCTGCTTAAGTCATCTGTGAAGGTGAGAAAATAACGATATCCGCCACGAGCCTCAACATTCATCGGACCACATACATCTCAGTATGTATGATTTCCAACAAATCTGTTGCTCTCTCCATAGTGCCGAGAACGGTGTTCTAGTCATCTTGCCCATGAGGCACGGTTCGAAGTGCCAAGTGATTCATAATCAAGTGACTCCAAAAGTCCATCAAGATGGAGTTTCTTCATGCGTTTTATACCGATATGACCTAAACTGCAGTGCCACAAATAAGTTGCACTATCATTATCAACTCTGCATCTTTTTGGTTTCAACATTATGAATATGTGTATCACTACTATCGAGATTCATCAAAATAGACCACTTCTCAAGGGTGCATGACCATAAAAGATATTACTCATATAAATAGAACAACCATTATTCTCTGATTTAAATGAATAACCGCCTCGCATCAAACAAGATCCAGATATAATGTTCATGCTCAACGCAGCACCAAATAACAATTATTTAGGTCTAAAACTAATCCCAAGGTAGATGTAGAGGTAGCGTGCCGACCGCGATCACATCGACTTTGGAACCATTTCCCACGCGCATCGTCACCTCGTCCTTTGCTAGTGTTCGCAATCCGTAGTCCTGCTTTGAGTTGCAAATATTAGCAATGTAACCAGATCAAATACCCAGTGCTACTGCGAGCTCTAGTAAGGTACACATCAATAACATGTATATCACATATACCTTTGTTCACCTTGCCATCCTTCTTATCCGCCAAATACTTGGGGCAGTTCCGCTTCCGAAGTCCATCCGCTTGCGGTAGAAGCACTCGGCCAGGCTTAGGTCCGGACTTGGGTTTCTTCTCCCGAGCAGCAACTTGCTTGCTGTTCTTCTTGAAGTTCCCTTCTTCTTCCCTTTGCCTTTCTTCTTGAAACTAGTGGTCTTATTGACCATCAACACTTGATGCTCCTTCTTGATTTCTACCTCCGCAGCCTTTAGCATTGCGAAGAGTTCGAGCATAGTCTTTACTAACCCTTGCATATTATAGTTCATCACGAAGCCTTTGTAGCTTGGTGGCGTGATTGAAGAATTCATCAATGACACAATCATCCGGAAGATTAACTCCCAATTGTGTCAAGTGATTATAGTACCCGACATTCGAGTATATGTTCACTAACGTAACTATTCTCCTCCATCTTGCAGCTATAGAACTTATTGGAGACTTCATATCTCTCGATTCGGGCATTCTGTTGGAATATCAACTTCAACTCTGGAACATCTCATATGCTCCATGACGCTCAAAACGTCGTTGAAGTCCCGGTTCTAAGCCGTAAAGCATGGCACATCGAACTATAGAGTAGTCATCAGCTTTGCTCGCCAGACGTTCTTAACGCCGTCGGTTGCATCAAGCGAGGCACTGGCACCTAGCGGTGCATCCAGACGTAACTCTTACAGGCAGCAATGAGGATAATCCTCGAGTTACGGACCCAGTCCGTAATTGCTACTATCATCTTTCAACTTTGCTTTCTCAAGGAACGCATTAAAATTCAACGGAACAACAAAGACGAGCCATCTATCTACAATCAAACATAAACAAGCAAGATACTATCAGTACTAAGTTCATGATAAATTTAAGTTCAATTAATCATATTACTTAAGAACTCCCACTTAGAAAGACATCTCTAGTCATCCAAGTGATCACGTGATCCAAATCAACTAAACCATAACCGATCATCACGTGAAATGGAGTAGTTTTCAATGGTGAACATCTTATGTTGATCATATCTACTATATGATTCACGCCGACCTTTCGGTCTCCGTGTTCCGAGGCCATATCTGCATATGCTAGGCTCGTCAAGTATGACCCGAGTATTCTGCGTGTGCAAAACTGGCTTGCACCCGTTGTAGATGGACGAGAGCTTATCACACCCGATCATCACGTGGTGTCCGGGCACGATTTAACTTTGGCAACGGTGCATACTGGGGAGAACACTTCTTGATAATTTAGTGAGAGATCATCTTATAATGCTACCGTCAATCAAAGCAAGATAAGATGCATAAAAGGATAAACATCACATGCAAATCAATATAAGTGATATGATATGGTCATCATCATCTTGTGCTTCATGATCTCCATCTTGCAGCACCACCATGATCACCATCGCCACCGGCGCGACACCTTGATCTCCATCGTAGCATCATTGTCGTCTCGCCAAACTTATGCTATTACGACTATCGCTACCGCTTAGTGATAAAGTAAAGCATTACAGGCGATTGCATTGCATACAATAAAGCGACAACCATATGGCTCTGCCATTGCCGATAACTTCGGTTACAAAACATGATCATCTCATACAATAAAATATAGCATCACGTCTTGACCACATCACATCACAACATACCCTGCAAAAACAAGTTAGACGTCCTCTACTTTGTTGTTGCAAATTTTACGTGGCTGCTACGGGCTTAAGCAAGATCCAGTCTCACCTCGCATCAAAACCACAACGATACTTCGTCAAATAGACTCCGTTTAACCTTCTCAAGGACCGGCGTAGCCACACTTTCGGTTCAACTAAAGTGAGAGAGACAGCACCCACCAGTCACCTTTAAGCAACGAGTGCTCGTGGCGGTGAAACCAGTCTCGCGTAAGCGTCTGTAATGTCGGTCTGGGCCGCTTCATCTCACAATACCGCTGAACCAAAGTATGACATGCTGGTAGGTAGTATGACTTGTATCGCCCACAACTCACTTGTGCTCTACTCGTGCAAAACATCAAACCATAGAAAAAACCTAGGCTCGATACCATCATTGGGGAACGTAGTAATTTCAAAAATTTCCTACGCACACACAAGATCATGGTGATGTATAGCAACGAGAGGGAGAGTGTTATCTACATACCCTTGTAGACCCGGCGAAGCGATCACAATGTAGAGGAAGTAGTCGACGTTCTCCTCGCGATCCGACCGATCCGGCGCCGTTACTCGACGCCCGAGTTCTTGACACACGACAGCTCGATGACGTCCCTCGACTCGATCCAGCCGAGTGTCGAGGGAGAGTTTCACAAGACGACGGCGTGGTGACGATCTTGATGTTTCACCGGCGCAGGGCTTCGCCTAAGCTTCGCGACGGTATGACCGAGGTGGAATATCGTGGAGGGGGGCACCGCACACGGCTAAGGAACGATCCGTAGATCAATACTTGTGTGTTCTAGGGTGCCCCTGCCCCGTATATATAAAGGAGGGAGGGGGAGGCCGGCCTAGAGGAGGCGCTGCCGAGGAGTCCTACTCCCACCGGAGTAGGACTCCCCCTTTCCTAGTTGGAATAGGATTGGGGGAGGGAAGAGGAAAGGGCGCCGCCTCCTCCTGTCCTATTCGGACTGGGGGGGGGCGCCACCACCTAGCCGGCCCTTCCTTTTCTCCTTGAGGCCCACCGAGGCCCATTTACCCCGGGGTTCCGGTAACCTCCGGTACTCGGTAAATTCTGTTTTCACCCGAACCATTCGAACTCCAAACATAGGCTTCCAATATATCAATCTTTATGTCTCGACCATTTCGAGACTCCTCGTCATGTCCGTGATCACATCCGGACTCGAACTTCTTTGGTACATCAAAATACATAAACTCATAGTAACATCGCCATCGAAACCTTAAGCGTGCGGACCCTACGGTTCGAGAACAATGTAGACATGACCTAGAACTATTCTCGGTCAATAACCAACAGCGGGACCTGGATGCCCATATTGGTTCCTACATATTCTACGAAGATCTTTATCGGTCGACCGCATAACAACATACGTTGTTCCCTTTGTCATCGGTATGTTACTTGCCCGAGATTCGATCGTCGGTATCCAATACCTAGTTCAATCTCGTTACCGGCAAGTCTCTTTACTCGTTCTGTAATAAATCATCTCACAACTAACTCATTAGTTGTATTGCTTGCAAGGCTTCAGTGATGTGTATTACCGAGAGGGCCCAGAGATACCTCTCCGACAATCGGAGTGACAAAACCTAATCTTGAAATACGCCAACCCAACATCTACCTTTGGAGACACCTGTAGTACTCCTTTATAATCACCCGATTCGTTGTGACGCTTGGTAGCACCAAAGTGTTCCTCCGTAAACGGAGTTGCATAATCTCATAGTTACAGAACATGTATATGTCATGGATAAAAGCAGTAGCAACATACTAAACGATCGTGTGCTAAGCTAGTGGAATGGGTCATGTCAATCAGATCATTCTACTAATGATGTGACCTTGTTAATCAAATAACAACTCCTTTGTTCATGGTCAGGAAACATAACCATCTTTGATTAACAAGCTAGTCTAGTAGAGGCATACTAGTGACATGTTGTTTTGTCTATGCATTCACACATGTATCATGTTTCCGGTTAATACAATTCTAGCATGAATGATAAACATTTATCATGAAATAAGGAAATAAATAATAACTTTATTATTGCCTCTAGGGCATATTTCCTTCACCACCACCATTTAACAAGGAGGCTAATATTTTGTTTATGGAGATCCTTAATCCTCAGCCCACCGATCCTTTTAGATCGACACACCCTAGCCCATTTAACCATATGATAAGCATGTTTCTTTTTTTTTTCCTTCTCCAAAATAATCGCCTACGATGCTTATTCAT